>JBBGZY010000467.1:1200000-1855887 GCA_037952925.1 Lithobates clamitans
GTGGGAGAGTCTGTCCATAGGACAACAATCAGTCGTTCACTGCACAAATCTGGCCTTTATGGAAGAGTGGCAAGAAGAAAGCCATTTCTCAAAGATATCCATAAAAAGTCTTGTCTAAAGTTTGCCACAAGCCACCTGGGAGATACACCAAACATGTGGAAGAAGGTGCTCTGGTCCGATGAAACCAAAATCGAACTTTTTGGCCACAATGCAAAACGATATGTTTGGTGTAAAAGCAACACAGCTCATCACACTCAACACACCATCCCCACTGTCAAACATGGTGGTGGCAGCATCATGGTTTGGGCCTGCTTTTCTTCAGCAGGGACAGGGAAGATGGTTAAAATTGAGGGGAAGATGGATGCAGCCAAATACAGGACCATTCTGGATGAAAACCTGTTGGAGTCTGCAAAAGACCTGAAACTGGGACAGAGATTTATCTTCCAACAAGACAATGATCCCAAACATACAGCAAAATCTACAAAGGAAAGGTTCACAAATAAACGTATCCAGGTGTTAGAATGGCCAAGTCAAAGTCCAGACCTGAATCCAATCGAGAATCTGTGGAAAGAGCTGAAAACTGCTGTTCACAAACGCTCTCCATCCAACTTCACTGAGCTCGAGCTGTTTTGCAAGGAAGAATGGGCAAGAATTTCAGTCTCTCGATGTGTAAAACTGATAGAGACATACCCCAAGCGACTTGCAGCTGTAATCGCAGCAAAAGGTGGCTCTACAAAGTATTAACGCAAGGGGGCCGAATAATTTTGCACGCCCCACTTTTCATTTTTTTATTAGTTAAAAAAGTTTCAAAAATCCAAAAGATTTCGTTCCACTTCACAATTGTATCCCATTTGTTGGTGATTCTTCACAAAAAATAAAAATGTTATATCTTTATGTCTGAAGCCTGAAATGTGGCAAAAGGTTGAAAAGTTCAAGGGGGCCGAATACTTTTGCAAGCCACTGTATATATATACCGTATTTATTGGCGTATAACACGCACTTTTTTCCCCTTAAAATCAGGGGAAAGTCGCAGGTGCGTGTTATACGCCGATCCCGAGCTGCACAACTTCAAAATCGCCGACCGCGATTTGAAAATGGCGCCGCCGGCGCCGAAATACACAGAGCCGGTCCTCGGCTCTTTCCGGCGGCTCTCGTTCACTTTCGGCTCCACTCGTAGTCCCGAGCGGAGCTATCCGAACCTACTCGGCTAGGTTCGGATAGCTCCGCTCGGGACTACGAGTGGAGCCGAAAGTGAACGAGAGCCGCCGGAAAGAGCCAAGGATCGGCTCTGTGTATTTTGGCATCGGCGGCGCCATTTTCAAATCGCGGTCTGCGATTTGAAGACAGGGGATCGAAGGCTGCACTGGGCAAGGCTGCACTGGGCAAGGCTGCACTGGGGAAGGCTGCACTGACAAGGCTGCACTGGGGAAGGCTGCACTGGGGAAGGCTGCACTGACATGGCTGCACTGACAAGGCTGCACTGACAATTCTGCACTGACATGGCTGCACTGACAAGGCTGCACTGAGAAGGCTGCAATGATGGGCATTTAAATGTAAGTTTTTTCCCTTCAACTTCCCTCCTAAAAGTTTTTTTTCCTTAAAATTCCCTCCTAAATTGGGGTGCGTGTTATACGCCGGTGCGTGTTATACGCCGATAAATACGGTATATATATATAGTTGAATATATTTTTTAATTGATTTTTTTCAAGGTAAAATGTAGCACAAGTGAGAAAAAGAAAAAGCGGGGGAGGTTACATAATAAAGAAAGAGGAGGGGGAGGAAGGGGGGGAGGCGGTTTTCACATACCGTCCTTTGCACAAAATGTTATATATTACATCTATATGATTGCTTAAAGTATTGCTCATAATACAAAATACAAAATACAAGACCCAGCCATGCAGTGTCATCTATCTTCGGACACTGCCTGGAATATCAACTCTACAATCAAACTATCGGATGGGGGAGGGTACGGGGGAAGGCATGAGGGGGGAGGGGGATGAATGGCGAGGGGTGGATCGGGGAGGAGAGGGGGGGGGACTCCGCAGTAAAATTCTAATAGCAGTTTAGTTATTTATGCATTAAGCCGTATAGGGTTGTCAGAATCACTTTCTTTAAAAGTTTGTATCACTCTTCATCTCCATATTACACATATATGGGGCCCGATCCTCATACAGCAAGTCTGTTGAGGAGGGAGACCGATGAAGAATGGTGAAGCCATGGGTACCATAGTTGTGTGTAATTATCCCATGTATCTCTTAGTTTTGCCTGTAGCTCCTCCATGAGTATAGTGTCATTAAGGGTGTCTATCCATCTAGTAATAGGGAGGTTGGTTTCGGTTTTCCAGAACTGCTTTATGACATGTCTAAGAAGGCTTCTCCTGTGAGAGCTAATTGGTCCTTGTAGGATGGATAATAGAGCCGCTTTCAGGGAGGGCACCTGGGAGACATTGTATTTGTTGTTGTAAGTCATTATAAATACCAAATACCTTGTCCCAGAAAGGGTGAACTCGGTCGCATACCCACCACAAATGGATATAGGAGCCCTTTCCTCCGTGACAGCGCCAACACATATCCGAAGTACCCGGGTACATCTTGCTCACCGTGACTGGATCCCTGTACCACCGCGATAGTAGTTTGTAGTTTTTCTCTTGTGAGAACCCGGATATGGAAGATTTGTGTGTGAGTGTGAATGAGGTGTTCCATTGTTCAAGAGATCTCTCCATGCCCAGGTCTCTAGACCATTTTTGTGTGAAATTAGGCAGTGAATCATATGTATAGGACTGTATGTCTCTCTAAATCAGAGATAGAGGGTGTTTGGGGGTCTGAGAGAGACCACACATATCCTCGAATGTCGTGAGTGGTCTGTGGACCTGTCCTGAAAGATGGAGCGTCTTGCAATGTTGTGATAGAGATAGCATGGAAAGCCAGTCGATCGGAGTGGGGGATTGGGTATCTGATTGTGGATCGAATTGGCCTGTGGAGGCTTAAACAAACTGTCTGCCCATTGCTCTATTGTATATGAACCACAGTGTTCCCTAGTGTTGTATATTGGGAGTGCTGGGTTGTCAAATAAGGAAGATAGAGGTCTAGGGTCTGTGGAAAGGGCAAAGGTGGTATGTTTGCTGTACCATGTGGTAAGTGCCTCCGTTGTCGGGGGATATTCCGTCCATAGTGCGAAATTTAGCATTGTATCCCCACAGGAGAGCTCTGAGGTCTACTTGTGCCATGTCCTGCTCAATGGCCGTGGATGGTTTGGTTAAGGGTCGTGGGAACCACTCGAGAAGTCTCGACACTATAGACGATCTGTGGTATAATTGAAAGTCTTGGAGACCAATGCCTCCCCGAGTTTTGGGGGGTGCAGAGTACTTTGTTAAAGCCTAGAGGGGTGGTGTTGCCAGATAAACTTGACCGCCAGGGAGAGAAGCGTAAGAAAGAAAGCTTTGTGGAGAAGTATGGGTAGTGTTTGAAATAAATAAAGTATAAATGTTTGACAGTGAGTGCAAACAATAATGGTGACAACGGGCACCCTTGTCTTGTACCCTTTCTAATCTCGAAAGCCTCAGAGGATTCCCCATTGGCCGCTATCTTAGACGATGGATAGGAGAAGAGTGACATAAATTTCTTTAATATTTTCGGGCCCAGGCCTATCTGAAGCAGTGATGCATGTAGAAAGGGCCAGCTTACCCTACCGAAAGCCTTCTCGGCGTCACACGCTAGAAGGCATGTGGGAATATTGTGGCGTTGGACGTATAATATGAGATGTAGGGTTTTTTTAGTATTGTCCCGAGCTTCTCGATTCGGTATGAAACCTACTTGGTCGCTATGAACTAGGGATGGCAGTAGGGGGCCTAAGCGGGTGGCTATGATTTTAGAAAATAGTTTGAGGTTGACATTTAACCGGGATATGGGCCTGTAGTTGCTGCAATGAGAGTGGTCCTTTATAGGTTTAGGCAATACTACTATCTGGGCCTGGAGGAGTTGCAGAGATAAAGGGTGTGTCTCATCTACCTCCCCAAATGCTCGAGTCATTATAGGAGCTAAATTGTTGAGCGAACATTTTATAAAATTGGGGGGTATATCCGTCTGGGCCTGGGCTCTTACCAGTCTTAAGTCCTTTGATCGCGGTCAGGAAGTCTGAGGTAGTAATTGGTTGTTCGAGAATGTTAGCTTCTGCTGGAGAGATTACCCGGTGACCACGCCCCATGCCTATATAAGTCGTTGTGCACCACGCACATGGCATTACAGCGGGAGAGAGCATTGTGTCAACATCGGAAGAAGACCGGAGGGAAGAAGGCGATGGAGAAGACCGGACCAACGCTAGCTAGCAAAAGAGCCGGCAAAAGAGCAGAGGATAGCGGAGGAGCCCGGCAGAAGATACCGGAGTGCGGGAGAAGAACCGGATAGCGAGAGAAGAACCGGAGAGCGCGGAGAAGAAGGAAGAGACCCCCGACGTTGAGAAGAAGACCCCCGGAGCTGCCTAATAATAAATTACTTTAAAAACCTGTCTAGTGTGTTTTTTTTTTATTGACACTTTTTTCCTAGGTCAATGAGTAGGGGTACGATGTCACATAGGGTGGGGGGCTGGCATCTGGGGGCTCCCGGATTGCGACAAGCCCCCGCCCGCAGACCCCGACAGCCAACGGCCAGGGTTGTAAGCGGTATTTGTGGAGAAAACCAGGCACTGCTCATCACCTGTCCAATACAGTCCCAATAGTGAAGCATGGTGGTGGCAGCATCATGCTGTGGGGGCGTTTTGCAGCTGCGGGGACAGGACGACTGGTTGCAATTGAGGGAAAGATGAATGCGGCCAAGTACAGGGATATCCTGGACGAAAACCTTCTCCAGAGTGCTCAGGACCTCAGACTGGGCCGAAGGTTTACCTTCCAACAAGACAATGACCCTAAGCACACAGCTAAAATAACGAAGGAGTGGTTTCACAACAACTCCGTGACTGTTCTTGAATGGCCCAGCCAAAGTCCTGACTTAAACCTAATTGAGCATTTTTGGAGAGACCTAAAAATGGCTGTCCACCAACGTTTACCATCCAGCCTGACAGAACTGGAGAGGATCTGCAAGGAGGTATGGCAGAGGATCCCCAAATCCAGGTATGAAAAATTTGTTGCATCTTTCCCAAAAAGACTCATGGCTGTATTAGATCAAAAGGGTGCTTCTACTAAATACTGAGCAAAGGGTCTGAATATTTAGGACCATGTGATATTTCAGATATTTCGGCCGCCGGGCACACGCACCGGGTCCCGAGCAACGCGGCGGGCGCGCGGGCGCCCCCTAGGCGGCCGGGGATCCAAGGCCGTCATATAACGTCCACCCAGGATGGGAGATCTCATCTGTGGACATCATATGTCTATAGCTGGGTATTGAAGTGGTTAATAAATCTGCAAAAATGTCAACAATTCTGTGTTTTTCTGTCAATATGGGGTGCTGTGTGTACATTAATGAGGGAAAAAAATGAACTTAAATGATTTTAGCAACTGACTGCAATATAACAAAGAGTGAAAAATTTAAGGGGGTCTGAATACTTTCTGTCCCCACTGTATATATTATATATATATATATATATATATATATATATATATATATATATATATATATATATATAAAATGTTTGGGGGTTCTAAGTAATTTTCTAGCGAAAACTACCGTTTTTAACTTGTAAGCAACAAATGTCAGAAAAAGGCTTCCTTACCACTCATTTTTGAGGATTTTATCTATAAAGAATAGAAGAGACGACTCTGCCTTTGGTTTTGCAATGGTGTTTATTTTTTTGTCTCAGTTCCGCACATTATAACTTATAACATTTATAATCTATCCTAATGTACTGTACATCCTTTTTTCAGCACAGATAAGGCTTTAATATTGTATCCAATTTAAATACAATCAATTTTTTTTTATTGGGAATTTATAAAATATATATAGGTTTGAAAATTAGGAAAAAAATTATTTCCCTGTACTTTTTGCCAGTGCAACATTTATATAATTTGTGTATATTTTCCACAAAATATGATCAACATAGTGTGCTGCTTAAAATGAGAACTTTAAATTGATTAAAATGGGAACACCTGTGCATCCCAATGCAGGTAAACAAGGCCTTGCCCGGGGTATGCTGTAGTACACCCTGTGTGAACAAAGTCTTAAAGTGGTCCTAAAAGTAAATTGCATTTCCTGCATTAAGCTAAAAAACATTTCACCACTTTACCACAAAATTTCTCTTAATCCAGCGCTGTGCCCAGCTGCATCCCTCCCCTCTTCCTAGTCTCACAAGAGACTCCGGCAGCAGGGGGGGGGGTGTTGGCTCCTGCTGCTGTCAGTCAAATCCTGTGAGTAGGTAGTGGGGGGAGGGCATGACCGAGTTGCGCTGTGTGTGTCTATGGATGCACACAGCCTGACTCGGGAACGCGCCCACCTGTGTGCTATGGGGGCTCAGGCAGGAGAGGACAGCGCTAGCAGGTGACTCCAGAAGAGGAGGTAAAGGGCCACTCTCTGCAATAACATTGCAAAGAGCAGATAAACCTCTTATTTATTTTAAAGTGATTGTAAAGACAGAAGGCTTTTGATCTTAATGCATTCTAGTCCCATCTCTATTCAGCGACGTAGGAGTGTCTCGGCTGCCCAGGACTCCCCTCCTAATTACCTGAGAGAGCAGCACAGCGCCGTTGGCTCCTGCTGCTGTCAATTAAAGTTGTTCAGCCAATAAGGAGAGAAAGGGGGCAGGACCAGGATGCGGCTCCATGTCTGAATGGTAACACGGAGCTGCAGCTCAGCTCAGGTGCCCCCATAGCAAGCTGTTTGCTGTGGGGGCACTCGACAGGATGGAGGGGCCAGGAACACCAAAGAAGGACCTGAAAAGAGGAGGATCCAGGCTGCTTTGTGCAAATTCACTGCACAGCGCAGGTAAGTATAACATGTTTGTTTTTTTTGTTTTTTTAAAACAAGACGTTAATATCACTTTAATTTAATATAAAGGCTTACCAATCATTTTAAAATTAATCTGTTACCAGTCTATGGACATCCAAGTATTTAAATTGAATTCTAGGTATGGTATATTTTCAAGTTACAAATTGTCCAGCTTAGACCAATGTAACTATACAGTAAATATACCATATGTGGCTGATGACCCTCAAAGTTGGAAATCACCAAAACAGACACAGCTACTCCAGTGATCTGTACTTGCTTCTAAGTCCCATGGCTGGCTTAATGCATTCTGAACAGGTGGTTACATGCTCAGCACAGGGGCCATTCACAGAATGCCCTGCATTTTCTGAATTAATGCAAAGCATTCGCTGATTGGACAAGGTGGAGAGGCGGGGTAGTGATGTCACATGAGAACCACTACTATGATGTAACTCAATCAGGATAATACAACAGCAAGTACCCTTATGTGCCCAACATGCATACATGCACTGTTTAATATACAGTATAAGACCTAAATACAAGCTGTAAATAGAGCAATTTTGGACACCCAAAATGCAGAAACAATGAAGAATCTGTCAGATTGGTATCTTTGCCATGCAGAAACAATGAAGAATCTGTCAGATTGGTATCTTTGCCAGGCATCGCCTGTATTTGACTGTTAAGTTCACATGTTGCGATCATTTTTACCATGTGTATGTTCCTGTTGTGAGTTAAATCATTTTAAAAATGCAGTATAGCTTCAGATGACCATTGTTTTATGTCTATATGGGTGTGACAGCCAGTACATCCATCACAGTGTGAGTGACGGGGGGAGCACAAAATAGGTAGCCGCCCACTGGAGGAGACTAATTGGAGACAGGTAGGTTTTTGCCCACAAATGAAAAGAGTCTGCACTCAGAGTCCGTTCACACCAGAACACACAGGCCGCCAAGCACGCAGGAACACAAAAAGTATGGCAGGTACAAACTTTTAAATTGGGCCACATCAAATTGCATGGTACTACGGTACCATGCCTTTTGGTGGCCGCAAACACGCACATTTGCTGGATGCATTTGGGGTTCCATTAACAATTAATGACACCTGTGCACATCTGCAGATGACAGCTCATTGCCGTGCGGTGCTGGAAACGTGTGTTTCAGCACTGTAACTGGTACTCAGTTAGTGCACCTGTGGAAGCTGTGTAAAAATGTGTAAGGACATGCTGTAAGGACGCCTCTAGGACTGTCTGACCTAATGGGTCCATTGACACTATTGTGCTGTGCATTACGCATGCATTACTTGCACTTTTGAAATACCAAAAGACTTGCGCTGTGCTGCCAAAAGTTCTATCAACGGGTACATCAGCTGACATTTTTTCAAGTATGCATTACTATGTCAGTGATTAATGAACAATGGAGCAGATTTCTAAAACAATTGAGAAATAGAAAAGTGTTTTTGTTTCCCATTACAGTAAGATGTGGTCATTTTGTAACTTGTATTAGAGAAATGTCATATATTGGGTTGCTGAGGGTAACGCCTCCATGCTTTCTGTAATTTTCTTGCTAGTACTATAGAAATAATATCCAATAGCTTTATTTATTTAAGGTACTTATATAGCGCTGTCAATTTACGCAGCGCTTTACATATACATTGTACATTCACATCAGTCCCTACCCTCAAGGAGCTTACAATCTAAGGTCCCTAACTCACATTAATATACTAGGGCCAATTTAGACAGAAGCCAATTAACCTACCAACATGTCCTTTGGAGTGTGGGAGGAAACCGGAGTACCCGGAGGAAACCCACGCAGGCACAGGGAGAACATACAAACTCCAAGCACGTAGTATCATGGTTGGGATTTAAACCAGCGACCCTTCTTACTGCTAGGCGAGAGTGCTACCCACTACACCACTGTGCCGCCCCAATAGGTTGCTGTAGGTAACACCTCCATGCTTTCTGCTGTTATCTATAAACTAGACTGCTATAGAATAAACTGCTGTTATCTATACACTAGATAAACACATTATCTTAATCCATAATTCTGACTTATCTCATACAGTGCCTGTTTTTTGTCTAGTGAGGAATCCATATACAAGCCATAAATATCTATGTGGAGCCCTGCAATCCAGTATTATACTTTTAGAATGGGTAGAACAAATGCAGAAATTCATGTTAATCAAGGTAAGGTTTTATTTTGTGATGTCTTGCATTGCACTTCCATTATTGTAAACCATAGCCTTTATACTATGCTCCAAGAATCACAGCTTACAGTGTCATAGTCAATGCACAATGGATACATAAAAAAGAATGCCAGAGAAAAAAAACACATCTGACACATTAGGAAAAAAAATCTGTTTAGGATGATGGCTATGAGTTTGACAATCAGCTGCCTTATCCAACACATCAGAGGAACTGTGGACAATATTTTTAAGGTTGTGGGAGACCTATACCATTTAAGTTTATGTCCATATTCCTGGAAATTTTGACTTGTGTAAAATGCATCATCTCATCCCTGTGTTCCTTTGTAAAGGTTAAGTTGAGGTCTTACCATTATTAAGAAGGGGAGCTTTTTAGAAGGTGGAAAGTGGATGTCTGAGAGATTGAGAGTCTAGGCATTACCACCCGATTATAAGTAACAAGAATTACCTATGATGCATCTATATAATACAAAGAAAGTGAAAAAAGTTGTACAAAGTGCAAATATGACAAAATAAAGTGAAAGCGTGACAAGGTAAAATCAGTCCATAAGAACTAATTAGCAAAGGTTCTAAATGTGTGTTTATGCCAGGCATGTCCAAAGTCCGGCCCGCGGTACGGTTTTGAACGGCCCGCCTGGTTATCTAAACCAGCCTTTCTCAGCCAGTGTGCCACGGAATCAGGGCTGTCAGATGAGCCTGATCCCCTGCTAAACTGTACATCGGCACTGTGAGAAGCTCCGTCAGCCTCAAAAGTGAAAGTAAAGTGCAGGGTAGTGTGCTGTGCTCTCTGCTTCCCCCTACAGTGCAGTACCCGGCTGAATGAGGAAGCTGGAAAGGTACAGTACTGTGATTGAAGCTAGATTCGTTTTAAAAGGGCTTTATATGTGTGTCTGTATGTGTGTGTGTGTGTGTGTGTGTGTGTGTGTGTGTGTGTGTGTGCGCGCGCATGTGTCTGTATGTGTGTGTGTGTATGCATGTGTCTGTATGTGTGTGTGTGTGTGCATGCATGTGTCTGTATGTGTGTGCATGTGTCTTTATGTATATCTGTATGTATGTGTGTGCATGTGTCTGTATGTGTGTGCATGTGTCTGTATGTGTGTGTGTGCATGTGTCTGTGTGTGTGTGTCTGTATGTATGTGTGTTTGCATGTCTCTGTCTGTGTGTGTGTGCATGTGTGTGTGTGTGTCTGTATGTGTGTGCATGCATGTGTCTGTATGTATGTGTATGTGTGTGCATGCATGTGTCTGTATGTATGTGTGTGTGTGTGTGTGCATGTGTCTGTATGTATGTCTGTGTATGCATGTGTGTGTCTGCATGTGTGTGCATGTGTCTGTGTGTATGTATGCGTGTATGTTACTATTAATCTGCCCCCCCCCAATTCCTGTACCATCAGAACTGCTTTTGTGGGGCTTGTTTGTGATAGCAGCCAGGACTGCTGCCCCTCTGAAAAGCAATCCATGCACAGATCGCTTTTCAGAGGCATTTGACAGGTGGTAAAGAGGCATTATGTTGCCTCCTCACCACCTGTTTTAAGCCCGTAAATGCAGCATCACTATACCGCAACCGTGCAATGCACACAGTTGTGGGATAGTTGCAGTGAAGCCCCATTCAGCCTGGGTATACCTCCAGCTGCAGCCACAGCATGTGTACACCCCCAGCTGCTCCCTCTGCAGCTAAAGGGGGAGAAGTTGGGGGTGGTAAAAATAGCTTAACCATGTGGTTTTACTGCCCCTCCAGCCTGACATGCGAACAAGCCCTTGGTTGACATCTGTGTGGCTGCTTACTGTGTGTAGGGCAGCCCATTCATTTCAATGGCTTCCCTCCCCAAAAATGCAGGGAAAGAAGTCCCCAACCTTTTTTTTTTTAAATTGCACTGCACCAAAAGCACCCCACATTTTCCAATGTGTGGGGTACCATTAAGGTACCCCTAAAGAGCAGAGCATTCGTTTGTGTGTCCGGAACTAGCGCGACAAAGGCAAGAGAATTCTTGTTGGGCAGTGTATTAGTGCTCGAACGAACACACTTAGACCGAATTTTAATGGTTCAAAGAATGTCAGGCAAAATGGTCAGCCCTCACACATGTTCACTTCATCAAATCTGGCCCTCTTTGAAAAAAGTTTGGACACCCCTGGTTTATGCAATACAGTTCAAAAACTGAATCCACACTCCCAATTTCTTGTACATCCACCACGTAGTGACACCATATAGATGAGCCTCCCACCGGATCCAGTGGACCATCACATAAATGGTCAAATGCGCTTGTTGAATCACTTTGATCAGGAAAACTCCAGGCATCAGGCACATGTCCCATCAGGATTACTCCATCAGCATAAAGGATATGGTGGAAGATAAAAAATATATGTGCCCATAATGTAATCCAAAAAATAATAATATTTGTTTAAAAGCATGATAATAAGCAAGATAATACTTGCAACAGGATCCATTTCAAAATACAAGTAAAGATGGGCAAACTATTTAAAATCCGCATAAATGCAGTAAAAAATAATAACGAGTGCTTTTCCCAGAGCAGCAAGCCAGACTCCACGGTCAGCGAGCATGCGTGATGATGTAATGTTGTGGCCACGCACAACATGTTTTGTCAGAGAGGACGTTGTCAGGGGACTGGCTTAGACGACATACATCACATTTCGAGCTATAAAGCATTACTCATAACTATGCAACCAATACAGACTATAGAATGACCGGATGCAGGAGAGAGGGAGCGTGTGGGTGAGCGTGCCGGGTGTCCCCTCTTCGCGCCTTACCTTCCCATCGATCGTGAAGTGCCTGGCGCAACGAGGAGGCTGGTGCGGGGCTCACTTGTGAGGCTGTCAGCGTCTTCCCTTGGTTCTCCCTGGGGATTGTCGTTTTGCTGGGCGCTCGCGATTGGAGTTGTCTCTCCCCGTCTCCCTGGACCAGATGCCGAGCTGAAAGTCGGGTCGCATACGGAGCCGCCCGCGATCTCACGGGATTTGCGGCCGAGACCTGCAGCTGAGGTTACGAGCTCTCTTGCCGACACGGAGGGAGAGTGGATGCGGTGAGAGCACTGCGGGGTAAAACGTTGAGTCCCGCAAGAAAGCTCAAACCCCCTCCCCCCCTTAATAACAATAACAGTTTTTCAATAAGCCTTCAATACATTTCTGACAAACCTCTGAAATATTCCAATATGTCAAAAAAAACGAGCGGCAGAGGAGCAGCTATCCCAGGAGGCGTTTCAGATGACCCGCTCTGTGAAAGAGAAGGCGGACCAGGCGGCGGCAGCTGCAGCAACCAAACTGGAGCGTTTTTCCCATATAACTTCCTTATCACCTGCTAAGAGGGGCCATCAACAGGTGGCAGTGCAGGCTAAAACCCAGACGGGCTCTGCATCGGATAGAAAGAGCCAGGGCCAGATGTCTTCAAACCCTACCACGCCATCTAGCAGCAAAACCGTGAATACGGAAGGGACATGGGGAGTAAAATTAGGAACTGTACCTATAAAAGCTACTGTAGTGGCCGAGGCATCCATTGTGACTGGTCCTGTTTTGGAGGAGGTGGAACCCACATTGAGGGACGCGCTGTATGCCGTTAATGCCTGTAAGGACTCAATTACCAGTCTTGATAACCAGCTAAAAAGCATTGAGGAGGAATTATTATTAATGAGTCATGAACTACGTAAGACTGTGGAAAGGACTACTGCTTTATAAGAGAGACTAAGTACAGTCGAGGACAATTTATATCCGCTAAAGCAAGAAGTTATAGAAATGAGGGAACAAATGGCTATACAGGCAGTTAAACTCGATGAAGTGGAAAACAAAGTCATAGAAATAATGTGAGAGTGATAGGCCTACCAGAACGGAGTGAGGGTCCTAACCCCGTCACATTCTTAGAGGGGTGGTTCAGGGAAATTTTTGGCCCTACTACTTTTACACCACTTTTTGCGATTGAAAGAGCTCATCGGCTCCCTTTCAGAGCCCGGCAAGCGGCCGATTACACCAGGCCACTACTTTTGAAACTTGTCAATTACAATGATAAAGTGATCCTACTTCAGAAGGCCGGAGAGATGGGGGATGTCAGGTATAATGGGGTTAGGGTATCATTTTCCCCCGACTTTTCGTCAGAGCTCCAAAAGTGGAGAGCTGAATTTATACCAATTAAGCAAACTCTGCAGAAACATAAACTTGAGTATGCTTTGCTATATCCAGCCCCTTTAGGGGTGACAGCATTGGGCGGAACTTTGTTTTTCAGCTCACCAGCTGAAGTGTTGCAATGGCTGGAGGAACATAAGAAGGACCTGTAGAAGATGTTTAGCATGGAACTAAATTTGACTGTAGAGGAGGGAGGCTGGGGTGGGTTGGTGGAGGACTATTTTATTTTTTCAGGTTCATCAGTGGGGGCTTTCCCCCCCTAAACATCACAAATATCAATATTAACACGACAGAAGGCACAAATAGAGAGAAAGGTGAGATATAGAGGGAAGGAGGAATATATAGATACGAGGAAATATTTGAGGTGGGGGGGGGGGGAGAATGTTATATTATTTATTTTTTCCTTTGTTTTTGTGTGGTTTTTTTTCCGTTTGTTTTTCTTTAAATTTTTTAATATCTTTCCATGCAAGGTAGGACATTTAGTATAACCTCTTGGAATGTCCGAGGTTTAGGGGACCCAATTAAGAGAGCTATGGTCCTGTCGGCATTGGAGGAGAGTGGGCCTCGGCTTCTCTGCCTGCAGGAGAGGCATTTGAGAGACGCTACGGTGGTACAACTCTGCAGCCGGAGGTTCCAATCCCAATACCATTTGGTCCATTCCTCCTATTCAAGTGGGGTGAGCATAATGGTTGGGAGAGGATTGGCGTTCTCCTGCAGGGAGAGCTGTATTGATGAACAGGGCCGGTATATCTTTTTGTTTTGTCTGATTGAGAATAAACCATATGTGTTGGCAAACATATATACCCCCCATTTAGGTTTAAGGTTCTACATAAAATGTTTGCACTGGATAAAACGGGAACCCCAATAATATCAGTGGGAGATTTCAATGAAGTTTTAGACAAGAGTCTAGATAGATTTCCACCGGGAAATAGGCCCAGTACGGTAGGAGAGGGTCGGCTATCTCGATTCTTGGGGGAGCTGGGGCTGAATGACATATGGCGAATGCGCCACCCGCAAGAAAGACAATATTCATGTTTTTCAAGTTCCTATCTTTCTCCAGAATAGACATGGCTCTAGGTAATAGGGAGGTATTGTCATCGGTAAGCACTGGTGTTGACAATAAATACAGGGGGCAAAGTCCATTTTAGAGAATGGAGGATTAGTCCCAAGGGCGGACTGACCATTCGGGCACTCTGGCCCTGCCCGAGGGCCCCATGCCACTAAGGTGCCCCATCAGGGTTGCCAGCCTCAATAAAACCAGGGACAGTATGTAAAAATCTGTGTTTTTTTAAAAATCCCAAGATTATAGCTGCCCCGCCTCTCCAGTACTTTTTCAGTGTGTGTCTGTGTATTCTGTGTGTGTATACTGTGCGTGTATATTGTGTGTCTGTGTGTGTATACTGTATGTGTGTGTGTGTATACTGTGTGGCCCCATAATCTATTGCCTGGGGGCCTCATAAACTCCTATTGCCTGGGGCCCCATAATCTCCTATTGCCTGGGGGCCCCATAATCTCCTATTGCCTGGGGGCCCCATAATCTTCTCCTATTGCCCGGGGGCCCCATAATCTCCTCCTATTGCCCGGGGGCCCCATAATCTCCTATTGCCCAGGGGCCCCATGAGTTGTCAGTCCGCCCCTGATTAGTCCCTGCTGGCTAGAATTGTTTGGCAACCCTGGAGATATGGTGATTTTGCAAAACAAGGCAGGCTATCTTAGAGGTCTCCTGATCCAACAGGTGACAAGAACCAAGGGGAAATCTAGAGAGTGGGAAAGGGATATTAGGGATGAGATGATGCAGGCAGAGAGGCGATATGTTGAAGGCCCAACTCCAGATAGGCAAACCGAATGGCTAGATAAGCAACAAGTCTATAAAATGACCACTACAAGGAAGATGGAGAACAGATGTATATTTCAGAGGCAGAGCCATTTTGGAGAAGGGGAGAGAGTGGGCCATATGCTGTCCCTCTTGATTAAATTGAATACTCCCCCCTTTTCTGTTTCAGCAATTAGGATACCAAATGGAGAGATATCCACCAGTGCGACAGAGATAATGCATACATTCAGTGAATACTACAAACATTTGTATAAATCAAATAGGGGAGCTCAGAGTGAAAGAATGGACGGTTTCCTTCAAGGAATACCAATTCCAACCTTGTCAGAGCAGGATAAAACAGACATAGAAGCACTGGTGACCCTAGAGGAGTTAAAGCGAGCAGTGGCTGGGATTTCCAGCCAAAAATCACCAGGTCCAGACGGGCTCCCAGTAGAAATATACAAACGATATGGTGAGGTACCACTCCCAGAATTATTAAAAACATTGGGATGGGCATTAACCAATGGGAGACTCCCCATCTCACTATTATGCACTGATGTAAAAATCTTGGCCAAAGTGCTAGCAACCCGCCTAAACAGATGTATTCAAAAGTTGATACACCCTGACCAGTCAGGCTTCATTCCCAACAGATCAACTAGTACCAACATTAGAAGAGTCTTTTTAAACATGCAGATTCCAACTGACAATGCAGGTTCTAGGGCCATTTTGGCCTTGGACGCTGCCGAGGCCTTCGATAGCCTAGAATGGAACTACTTATGGAGGGTGCTAGAGTGATTTGGGTTTGGCCCCTTCTTTATCAGGTGGGTGAAAATACTTTACAGTGAACCAAGACCTAAAATAAAAATTAACAATGAATATTCAGAATTATTCCAGTTGGAGAAAGGGATGAGACAGGGCTGTCCTTTGTCACCTCTATTGTTCGCAATGTAACCACTAGCAATTATGACTAGATCACGGCTAGATATACATGGGTTCCAGTGGCAAATGGAGGAGGTCAAGATAGCACTGTACGCGAACGACGTTCTGTTTTTTCTTGGAGATGTTGAAACCTCACTAGACACCGTGATACAAATGGTTGGTGAATTTGGGCGATTCTCTGGTTGTCAACTGGGAGAAATCGGCTCTGCTACCAGTTGACCCACTGGGTAACCAGACACCGCCTGGAGCTCCCCACTTGAAGGTGGTTGCCAAGCTGAAATGTCTCGGTGTCTGGATTACGAGCGACATAAACCAGTATACCAACGATAACCTAGTCCCACTGTTACTTAAATTAAAGCAAAAGGGAGATATTTGGAGACGACTCCCTCTATCTGTAGCAGGACGTTGTAATTTAATAAAGATGATATGGCTACCACAGATACTGTACTTGTTCCATAACTCTCCTATTTGGATAGGTCAGAAATGGTTCAAGAGAATAGAATCCCTTTTTAGGGAATTAATTAGGATGAAGGGTCAATCTAGGATCAGTTTACAAACCATGCAATTACCGATTAAAGAAGGGGGTATGGCGGTCCCACACCCAAGATCATATTTCTTGGCATCCCAATTGCAACATCTAACGGGTTGTGGAGCCCTGGGAGGGGGGAACCCTTGCAAAATACTACTGTTGTTGCTATAACATGTCATGTTTTAAATCCCAAATTTGCGTGCCTTGTGTCCCCACTGTATGTACACTCTAGAGGTTACAGAGGACAGCCGACAGATGCACTTATGCGTGTTTCTCCCGCACGTGTGCCGGGCGTGCACGTGCGTCGGGGACGTGCACGTGCGCCTGTACTTGTCCGCGTGCGCTACGGCGTGTGCAGGTGGCGGTCGCCACGTGCATCGTGGCATGCCTGTGTGTGCGCCGCGGGCATGTGCAGTGAGGTTTCCCGGGCGTGCGTTAGTAACGTGGTGGCGCGCGTGCATAAAGGAAGTCACGCACCCGCGTGTGCCAATGCTGCTTGTCAGTTTAGGCTCATAAGAGCCAGGAGCCTAGTGCGCGGTGGGACACAGAGGTTTGGGCATGTGAGTTGGGCAGTTGCAACAGGTTGAAGGCTGGTTAAGGCTGTGGTAGCTGCTATACGCTGGATTCAGCCATATAGCTCAGAGGGAGTACTTTTTCCTCAATTCTTGTAAGCAATGTCTTCCAGAAAACGAGGTACAGGAAGCAGGGCAAGTCCAGGGGTTAAAGTGACTCCTTCAAAAACAGGAGATCAACCTCAGGTTACTGCAGCATCAGTCTCTCCTAAAAGACCTGCGGCATATGGCTTGGCTGAGCCATTGCATTTGTCAGGCGTAGTGGCCACTACCAATATCCATAAGCTTCGGTTTATGTTACTAAGGATGACTTAGCATCAGCCCCTAGCTGGCCTTGAAGGCATGATAGCAGGTATGATTGCCACAGTAATGCAAGGAGGGAAGAAGCGTCATAGATCTCTCTCTCCTGAGCCTGGTCCCAGTGGAGAGTCACTTGAGCACCAGGACTCTCTTAGCCAGATGGGTCCTTGTGATCTGGATCCAGAATGGGCAGAGGATTTGGAGGAGGTGGCCATAAAGGATAAAGAGGAAGGAGAGGCTGAAGAGTCCTCGGCGGAGGACTCAGGTTCTGAGAAACCAATTTCGGCTTCCCAATCCCAGAAATTGTTTATCCAGTCTTTGGCTGAAATGGGTAGAGCTGGGTTTAAGTTACCCCCGGTACAGAGACCAGGACTCTCCTGTTCTACATTGGGATCCTTGCGTCCTCAGCAAGGTTCCCAGGCGTTCCCTTTGCATCCATTATTGGAGCAGGTGATTTACGCTGACTGGGACCACCCGGACAGGATATACTTGCCTCCAAAAAGGTTTTCCTTTTTATATCCTATGGAGGAAAATTCAGGAAGAATTGGGATACACCTTTGGTTGATGCTGCCATTTCTTCAGTGAATAAAAGCCTAACCTGTCCAGTGGATAATGCCCAAGGGTTTAAGGATCCGGCAGTTAAAAAAATGGAATCCTTACTAAAAGCTTCCTTTGCGGTGGCTGGGTCAGCAGTGCAAACCGGCAGTCGGTATTTGCCAGTCCTTGAAGGACCGTTTTAAGAGGTTGGTCGGGAACCTGCCTGTTCAGGAGTAATTTTCTGACGAATTGTCGGAACTTCCTCACGCTTTATGTTTTGTGGTAGATGCATTAAAGGACTCGATCCAGCAGATGTCTCGTTTTGCGATACTCTCAATCTATATGCGCAGGGTCTTGTGGTTGAAGAACAGGTCAGCCGAGATGCCATGAAAAAGGCTACTCATGGCTTTTCCTTTTCATGGTGAGCATCTATTTGGAGAAGATATGAATAAATATATCCAAAAGATCTCAGGAGGAAAGAGCTCCTTGCTTCTGGTTAAAAGAAAGAATAAGCAGCCTTCTTTTAGGATTCCCAATGCTCCTGGGCCAAGTGCCTCTTCTCCCAAGAGGTTTCGACAGCCTCAGTCACCTACTTTTAAGAAACCTCAGGGTCAGAAAAGACCCTGGACCCAGAAACCGGCCAACCTAATTCCAAGTCTTCCTTGTGAAGGGGCGCCCCCACTCTTGCGGGTGGGGGGCAGACTGCGGCGGTTCGCAGATGCTTGGGGGAAATTGGTTCAGGCTGGGAAGGGGACTTGGTCACCGGAGGAATCCCATCTCTCGCTGAACATGGAACAAGGTGGAACAAGCTATATGGTTTGTTTGTGCAATGCTGGACTGCCTGGCCGGTGAGTCATCCAAGCCAGATTTAGTTTGAGAATGCCACAGCAGTAGTGATCAGGGAGGAACCAGTAGTCTTGATACAGCAAGAGCAGTAGAAATGATCTTGTCTTGGGCGGAACTTAATTTTCAGCCTTTCTCGCTTACATCCCAGGGGTGGAAAAGTGTCAGGTAGACTTTCTTTGACTAAGCCACGTGGGCGGGGTGAAACATGTTGGGGGCATGGTCTGGACAGAGTCGAGGCTGAGACTGCTTTCACTCTTTACATTGAGACTTTTTTTCCATTGTTTTCTATGGAGCTGAGACATGCTCTTTGCCTGCCAGTACTCACAGCAGTTGTCTGCATATAAGGACCTACTGGAGCCTGAATCGGCACTCTCAATTTCTTTGCATCTGGTCACACCCACTGGCAGACTTCCTTTGCCATCAGAGCTTGGATTAGGGCGACTGGCTTCTATACCCAGGGGTGTTTCAAGGCCACAGGTGTTACAGGTGGGAGACGCCTGGCATGGACCTTTTGGTCTCCAGATTCCACGTATACGCTGGCAGTTTTGTCTCCAGATACAGGATCCTCTAATGGGGCAGTAGATGCTCTATAGGATGAGTACAACCTTTTTCTTGGTCTACGACCTCTTTCTCATCTGCTCAGCTAGATCAAGATAAAGGGTCTTGCAGTAATCCTTATAGTTCCAGATTGGCCCAGGCAACTGTGGTACTCTGAGCTGCCAGACTGCTGGTGGATGCCCAGTGGGCTCTCCCAGACAGTAAGTCCTATGCACCACTTTACCATCCAATTATGGTTGCTGGCTTTAAAATATTGAAGCCCGGGTCCTGGGAGGCAGGGGCTCTCTGAATCGGTGATTCCTGGCTGTAAATGATACAAAGTATACTTTCACAAGGTCTTTCTATGCTCATGGACAGCATACTTCACCTGTTGCACAGAAAAAGTTTTCACCCCAGGGAATAATCCATGGGAAGAATACTGATCTTTTTCCAGTCTGGTCTATAACAACATTTGCACCTAAGCACCATCAGGAATACATCAAAGTTTGCAGTCTTATGCCAGGACCATTAACCTTTAATTCCTTTGCTAAAGCTTTTGTATAAGGTGTGTCATTCAAAATGTCATTCAAAATGCATCAGCGCTGAAAATTGGTCTGGATAGGAGGGGGGTTTAAGTGCCCAGTAAGCAAGTGGTTAAAGTCCCTGAAGGTAGATACCTGATCTTAGCAGGTACATTACTAGATAATGATGTTACAATTGTTTCTTGCTATGCACCTAACAAGAACTCATTGGCATTTCTCTCACACTTGCTCTTGGTGGTTGAAACACATAAACAAGGTACCCTTATTATTGGTGGTGATTCCAACCAAATAATATATCCATTCCTTGACAAATCCCCGATCCCAACCAATATCCCTAAACTTTCATATCAACGACTCCTGCATCAATATTCTCTTTTTGACACTTGGCGAGAACATAATCCTACAAAAGGACAATACACTCACTATTCCCATCCCCACAAGCAATTCTCCTGTATTGACCACCTTTTTTGTTATTATTACAACTTCAGCACTCATTATAGACTCACATATTATACCATGTGCATGGTCGGATCATAATGCTGTAATGACAACTTTCTCATCTCTAGTTCCAATATCCAATCATCCTACTTGGTATATTAATGATAGTTTACTTGCAAATTCCTCATTCCAGCAGAGATTGGAAACGGCTATAAAAGATTATCTCATCACCAACAATTCCACTGACACATTGGGAAGCACTCAAACCTTATATTAGAGGGGTTTGTATTAGCCACGCCTCTTTCTACCATAAAGAACAAAAACTACTTCATAAAAAACTTGAAGACACATTTTACAAAGCTTCGGTAGACTTTCAGACCAAACGCACACAGCCGAATAAACTTATATATGAAAAAGCATGCCTAAAATTGGACCTCTTTCTGAAGGAATCAGCAGAAATCCAATCACACCTATATGAAAGCTAATCAACCAAACACATTTCTAGCCCTGGCATTGCGGAAGACCAGCTATACCCCTTAACCTATTTGTCTAAAAATTAAAAAAGATACTTACACCAGTAATCCACTGGAAATTTTAAAAGAATTTTATAAAACTCTAACTGAATTATACATAGACCCTAACACCTTAGACCATTCTCAACTGACCTCACTCCTATCTTCAATTCATCTCCCCTCCCTTTCCTCATCTCATCAAGATACTCTTGATAAACCTATTACTGAATTTGAAATACAAGTTATAAAATCACTCAAATCACATTAAACGTCCAGGCATAGATGGCCTTTCAGCAACTTACTACAAAAGATTTGTATCTTTATTATCACCCCTTATGGTAGAAGCCTTTAACTCCCTTCTCAAAGAACGTAATTTTTGTGCAGAATCACTTACAGCTTCTATGTCCATGATCCCTAAACTCAATACAGATGACACATCTAGGTCTAATTATAGACTGATATCTATCCTTAATATCGATATTAAAATATTGGCCAAAATATTATCCTCCAGACTTAATCCAATTATTGGCACCCTTATTCTTAGGGATCAAACCGGATTTATTTCCTCAAGACAAGCTGGCAATAATATTCATCGAGCTACACTTCTGGCCCACGTAGCTCGTTCATGCCATATCCCTGCTTTTTTTCTCTCGTTGGATATACAAAAGGCATTTGATTCATTATCATGGCCTTATCTACACTTAATTCTTTATCACTGGGGTTTCGGACCACATTTCTTAAAATGGATTGCTGCCTTATATCAGCACCCGAAAGCATATATCTCCTATTCAGGTTTTAAATCTGATCCTATTATTGTTGAGAGAGTAACCAGGCAGAGATGCCCCCTATCCCCTCTCCTCTTTGCATTGGCAATTGAACCCCTGGCCCAACTTATTCGATCCAATCCAAAATAAAAGGACTTGAACATGGTGGTTATCAACATAAATTGTGTCTGTTTGCAGACAATGTCTTAATATTCCTTACTTCACCCATAACCTTGCGCCAACTCTTCTGAACGTCCTTTCTAAATTTGAACAAGTATCAGGCCTTTCTATAAAACCCCACACATCTACAGCTCTAAATATATCGTTGACACCTGCCATCCAAACCCAACTTCTTCACACTTTACCATTCACCTGGTCTACAACGTTTATCTCCTACTTGAGTATTAACTTTACAGACAACCCTCTGGAGCTCTATGCAAAAAAATTACCCACCTATGCTTTCACAACTTAATGAACTTCTCAATAATTGGTCAACCATACCATTGGCCTGGTTAGGATGAATTACAGTGATAAAAATGCCCATCCTCCCAAAACTCTTATATCTTTTTTGAGTACTTCCTATATCTATCTATACCATCACACTTCTTACGCATCGTACAACGTAAAACCTTATATTTTATCTGGGGTAAAACAAAACCTTGAATTCCTAAACATACCATATATGCTCCTAAAATTCAGGGTGGTCCGGGTGTGCCAGATTTTACAAAATATTATTATGCAGCCCAATTATCACAACTTTCCAAATACCACGCTAAGACAGAAATCCCACTTTGGGAATCGTAGAATCGGTCGATTGTGACCCTCTATCCATCGCAAATCTTCTTTGGCTAAACCCAACGCAACGCCAAACAGTAACGAATCCCATTACCAAACACAGCTTATCCATTTGGGTCATACAATCTAAACATAATCCTCTTCTCTCCTTCCTCCATAATCCCTCATTCTACCCGGCTTGGTCCTCCCCAAACTCATTCTTGGCATTGTCAAGAGCTGGTTTGACCTGCTCTTATCATTTCTATAAATCTTTAATAACACCATTTCCTACTCTTCATGAAAACTATGATCTCCCACATACAGAAACTTTCAGATATCTTCAAATAAAAAATCTTTCTTTACAACAATGCACCCTCTGATACGAAATCGCCAAGCTTCACTATATTCAAACAAGCCTGTAAAACAGATCCACATAAACGTGGTCTCATTTCCAACCTATACACCCGTTTACTACCACACATTACCTCTATGCCCCCAACCTATACTACCAAATGGGAAAAAGATCTCCAATTACAATCTGCAGACATAAATTGGTCTCAAATCTGGCAAACAACAAAGTCTGCCTCCCCGAATGTAGAGGCTCTCAAAACCAATTATAAGGTACTCACAAGATGGTACTTAGTCCCAGCCAGAATTTCTAAATTCTCTCCGTTCACCTGATTTGGATGTAAATACCCTCAAATTAAAGCTGAAAGTCTGCAGTTAAAGCACATCTTGTTCATTTCAAGTCCATTGTGGTGGTGTATAGAGCCAAAAAGATTAGAATTGTGTCGATGTCCCAATATTTATGGACCTGACTGTACATAAAATATCCATAAAACGCATATGGGCATTCTACCCCATCCAGCCAGGACATGACATGCATGAACCACAGCAGTAAAACCACAGCAGTAAAACCACAGCAGCAACACAGCCGTCCAATGCATGTCAAAGGCGATGTCCATAGCAGTGCGATAAGTCGCATTGAAAAAAACAATGTACATGCAAGGTTGAAAGCTATAAGGAGCTTTGTACAAATCAAGTTGGTTCCTTATTCCACATTTTATGGAGTTGTAAAAATATGACCAGTTTCTGGAACTCGATATCCACCTTTATTGCCTCTCTCACAGGCTACTTGATAAAACTATCACCTGCTATGGCCCTTTTAGCTATCAACCTTGACACTTTCCCCTTTCAATACAGAATATTATTGGCGGCTAGACTTACCATAACGAAAATGTGGATATCAATTGAGGCTCCTAACCTGTGTGATGTCATTCTGAGTCAACACCCAGGCGTACTATGAATTACTGTTAGCACTTAAAAATTATAACGTAATTCACTTTAAGAAGCACTGGTATGTATGGATCATACATCCTAAAGCATCTACAGTACTAAAAGACCTGTACGCTTAGTCTTAACTACCACTAGATAGCCTGTTGGTATCACTTATTCCTTGTAGAGACTTATGCTGCTTTAATTTCCTGATTGGTTTGACTCGCTAGAATACATTGATTTACTAGACGACATCCTGTTCTCTCTTTTGTTTATTCAAGTTAGAATAGACCTGTTCACAGTTTGCTCCCCTAGGGGTGAATAGGTTTATTCTTGGAGGTTTACTAGCTAGAAACTGAATTAAAGATATGAATTTGAAAGATTATTCACAATTATTATACTGACTTAACCAGTTGCCGACCGCCGCACGACAATGTACGTCGACAGAGCGGCACGGGCAGGCAAAAGGGCTTACCTGTACGTCCTTGCCTGCCCGCGGGTGGGGGGTCCGATCGGACACCCCCCCCCCCCGGTGCCTGCGGCGGTCGGCAAATCTCCCCCGGCGATCGGTGGTGAGGCGGAGGCCATCCATTCGTGGCCCCCGCCTCGCGATCGCTCCCAGCCAATGAGATCATTTCCCTGCCTCTGTATTGTACACAGAGGCAGAGGAAATGATGTCATCTCTCCTCGGCTCGGTATTTTCCGTTCCGGGCCGAGGAGAGAAGACTGTAATGTGAGTGCACCAACACACACACACACACAGTAGAACATGCCAGGCACACAAACCACCCCGATCCCCCCCCGATCGCCCCCCGATCCCCCCCCCATCACCCCCCCCCCCCGTCACAAACTGACACCAAGCAGGTTTTTGTTTTTGTTTTTTTTTTGTTTTTTTCTGATTACTGTATTGGTGTCAGTTTGTGACAGTTACAGTGTTAGGGCAGTGAGTGTTAGGCCCCCTTTAGGTCTAGGATACCCCCCTAACCCCCCCTAATAAAGTTTTAACCCCTTGATCACCCCCCGTCACCAGTGTCGCTAAGCGATCATTTTTCTGATCGCTGTATTAGTGTCGCTGGTGACGCTAGTTAGGGACGTAAATATTTAGGTTCGCCGTCAGCGTTTTATAGCAACAGGGACCCCCATATACTATCTAATAAATGTTTTAACCCCTTGATTGCCCCCTAGTTAACCCTTTCACCACTGATCACCGTATAACTGTTACGGTTGACGCTGGTTAGTTCGTTTATTTTTTATAGTGTCAGGGCACCCGCCGTTTATTACCGAATAAAGGTTTAGCCCCCTGATCGCCCGGCGGTGATATGCGTCGCCCCAGGCAGCGTCAGATTAGCGCCAGTACCGCTAACACCCACGCACGCAGCATACGCCTCCCTTAGTGGTATAGTATCTGAACGGATCAATATCTGATCCGTTCAGATCTATACTAGCGTCCCCAGCAGTTTAGGGTTCCCAAAAATGCAGTGTTAGCGGGATCAGCCCAGATACCTGCTAGCACCTGCGTTTTGCCCCTCCGCCCAGCCCACCCAAGTGCAGTATCGATCGATCACTGTCACTTACAAAACACTAAACGCATAACTGCAGCGTTCGCAGAGTCAGGCCTGATCCCTGCGATCGCTAACAGTTTTTTTGGTAGCGTTTTGGTGAACTGGCAAGCACCAGCCCCTGGCAGCGTCAGGTTAGTGCCAGTACCGCTAACACCCACGCACGCACCGTACACCTCCCTTAGTGGTATAGTATCTGAACTGATCAATATCTGATCCGATCAGATCTATACTGGCGTCCCCAGCAGTTTAGGGTTCCCAAAAACACAGTGTTAGCGGGATCAGCCCAGATACCTGCTAGCACCTGCGTTTTGCCCCTCCACCCAGCCCAGCCCAGCCCACCCAAGTGCAGTATCGATCGATCACTGTCACTTACAAAACACTAAACGCATAACTGCAGCGTTCGCAGAGTCAGGCCTGATCCCTGCGATCGCTAACAGTTTTTTTGGTAGCGTTTTGGTGAACTGGCAAGCTCCAGCGGCCTAGTACACCCCGGTCGTAGTCAAACCAGCACTGCAGTAACACTTGGTGACGTGGCGAGTCCCATAAGTGCAGTTCAAGCTGGTGAGGTGGCAAGCACAAGTAGTGTCCCGCTGCCACCAAAAAGACAAACACAGGCCCGTCGTGCCCATAATGCCCTTCTTGCTGCATTCGCCAATCCTAATTGGGAACCCACCACTTCTGCAGCGCCCGTACTTCCCCCATTCACATCCCCAACCAAATGCAGTCGGCTGCATGAGAGGCATTTTTATGTCCTCATGAGTACCCCTACCCAACGAACCCCCCCAAAAAAGGTGTTGTGTCTGCAGCAAGCGCGGATATAGGCTTGACACCCGCTATTATTGTCCCTCCTGTCCTGACAATCCTGGTCTTTGCATTGGTGAATGTTTTGAACGCTACCATGCACTAGTTGAGTATTAGCGTAAGGTACAGCATTCCACAGACTAGGCACACTTTCACAGGGTCTCCCAAGATGCCATCACATTTTGAGAGACCCGAACCTGGAACCGGTTACAGTTATAAAAGTTAAAGTTACAAAAAAAGTGTAAAAAAAAAAAAAAAAAACACAAACAAAAATATAAAATAAAAAATAATAGTTGTCGTTTTATTGTTTTCTCTCTCTCTCTATTCTCTCTATTGTTCTGCTCTTTTTTACTGTATTCTATTCTGCAATGTTTTATTGTTATTATGTTTTATCATGTTTGCTTTTCAGGTATGCAATTTTTTATACTTTACCGTTTACTGTGCTTTATTGTTAACCATTTTTTTGTCTTCAGGTACACCATTCACGACTTTGAGTGGTTATACCAGAATGATGCTTGCAGGTTTAGGTATCATCTTGGTATCATTCTTTTCAGCCAGCGGTCAGCTTTCATGTAAAAGCAATCCTAGCGGCTAATTAGCCTCTAGACTGCTTTTACAAGCAGTGGGAGAGAATCCCCCCCCCCACCCTCTTCCGTGTTTTTCTCTGGCTCTCCTGTCTCAACAGGGAACCTGAGAATGCACCCGGTGATTCAGCCAGCTGACCATAGAGCTGATCAGAGACCAGAGTGGCTCCAAACATCTCTATGGCCTAAGAAACCGGAGGCTACGAGCATTTTATGACTTAGATTTCGTTGGATGTAAATAGCGCCATTGGGAAATTGGGGAAGCATTTTATCACACCGATCTTGGTGTGGTCAGATGCTTTGAGGGCAGAGGAGAAATCTAGGGTCTAATAGACCCCAATTTTTTCAAAAAAGAGTACCTGTCACTACCTATTGCTATCATAGGGGATATTTACATTCCCTGAGATAACAATAAAAATGATTAAAAAAAAAAAAAAAAATGAAAGGAACAGTTTTAAAATAAGATAAAAAAGCAAAAAAATAATAAAGAAAAAAAAAAAAAGCACCCCTGTCCCCCCTGCTCTCGCGCTAAGGCGAACGCAAGCGTTGGTCTGGCGTCAAATGTAAACAGCAATTGCACCATGCATGTGAGGTATCACCGCGACGGTCAGATCGAGGGCAGTAATTTTAGCAGTAGACCTCCTCTGTAAATCTAAAGTGGTAACCTGTAAAGGCTTTTAAAGGCTTTTAAAAATGTATTTATTTTGTTGCCACTGCACGTTTGTGCGCAATTGTAAAGAATGTCATGTTTGGTATCCATGTACTCGGCCTAAGATCATCTTTTTTACTTCATCAAACATTTGGGCAATATAGTGTGTTTTAGTGCATTAAAATGTAAAAAAGTGTGTTTTTTCCCCAAAAAATGCGTTTGAAAAATCGCTGCGCAAATACTGTGTGAAAAACAAATGAAACACTCACCATTTTAATCTGTAGGGCATTTGCTTTAAAAAAATATATAATGTTTGGGGGTTCAAAGTAATTTTCTTGCAAAAAAAAATAATTTTTTCATGTAATCAAAAAGTGTCAGAAAGGGCTTTGTCTTCAAGTGGTTAGAAGAGTGGGTGATGTGTGACATAAGCTTCTAAATGTTGTGCATAAAATGCCAGGACAGTTCAACCCCCCCCCCCAAATGACCCCATTTTGGAAAGTAGACACCCCAAGCTATTTGCTGAGAGGCATGTCGAGTCCATGGAATATTTTATATTGTGACACAAGTTGCGGGAAAGAGACAAATTTTTTTTTTTTTTTTTTGCACAAAGTTGTCACTAAATGATATATTGCTCAAACATGCCATGGGAATATGTGAAATTACACCCCAAAATACATTCTGTTGCTTCTGAGTACGGGGATACCACATGTGTGAGACTTTTTGGGAGCCTAGCCGCGTACGGGACCCCGAAAACCAAGCACCGCCTTCAGGCTTTCTAAGGGCGTAAATTTTTGACTTCACTCTTCACTGCCTATCACAGTCTCGGAGGCCATGGAATGCCCAGGTGGCACAAACCCCCCCAAATGACCCCATTTTGGAAAGTAGACACCCAAAGCTATTTGCTGAGCGGTATAGTGAGTATTTTGCAGACCTCACTTTTTGTCACAAAGTTTTGAAAATTAAAAAAAGAAAAAAAAATATTTTTTTTTGTCTTTCTTCATTTTCAAAAACAAATGAGAGCTGCAAAATACTCACCATGCCTCTCAGCAAATAGCTTGGGGTGTCTACTTTCCAAAATGGGGTCATTTGGGGGGAGGTTGTGCCACCTGGGCATTCCATGACCTCCGAAACTGTAATAGGCAGTGAAGAGTGAAATCAAAAATGTACACCCTTAGAAATCCTGAAGGCGGTGATTGGTTTTCGGGGCCCCGTACGCGGCTAGGCTCCTAAAAAGTCCCACACATGTGGTATTCCCGTACTCAAGAGAAGCAGCAGAATGTATTTTGGGGTGCAATTCCACATATGCCCATGGCCTGTGTGAGCAATATATCATTTAGTGACAACTTTTTGTAATTTTATTTTTTGTCATTATTCAATCACTTGGGACAAAAAAAATGAATATTCAATGGGCTCAACATGCCTCTCAGCAATTTCCTTGGGGTGTCTACTTTCCAAAATGGGGTCATTTGTGGGGGTTTTGTACTGCCCTGCCATTTTAGCACCTCAAGAAACGACATAGGCAGTCATAAATTAAAGGCTGTGTAAATTCCAGAAAATGTACCCTAGTTTGTAGGCGCTATAACTTTTGCGCAAACCAATAAATATACACTTATTGACATTTTTTTTACCAAAGACATGTGGCCAAATACATTTTGGCCTAAATGTATGACTAAAATTGAGTTTATTGGATTTTTTTTAGAACAAAAAATAGAAAATATCATTTTTTTTCAAAATTTTCGGTCTTTTTCCGTGTATAGCGCAAAAAATAAAAACGGCAGAGGTGATCAAATACCATCAAAAGAAAGCTCTATTTGTGGGAGGAAAAGGACGCAAATTTCGTTTGGGTACAGCATTGCATGACCGCGCAATTAGCAGTTAAAGCGACGCAGTGCCAAATTGTAAAAAGTGCTCTGGTCAGGAAGGGGGTAAATCCTTCCGGGGCTGAAGTGGTTAATGTATTTATCAAAAATGCATTTGCTATACTATGTAACTGTAATAGTGTGAATCCTGTTATACTTTTCTTAATGCCTTTATTTGTTATTTTATGTTCTGATAACTAAATAAAAAAAAAAAATTGAATGTTAAAAAAAAAAAAGAAAGCTATAAGGAGACATGTGTTGGAATATCTACCATATGACAGAAAATACATAGACCTACCACCCTAAATACACTCATATAATGTGCAAAGATAGTAGAGAACACGAAAAACACAACTGTGCATGCACATAACAATGACAAAATAGCACATGTAGAGGTATACGTATACAGGAGTGTGAATGGGGTACCAATATATGACTGGGTCTACTTCAGTTTTGCTATTCATAAAAGTAGGAAATGTCCCAATTATAATGTAACCCTACTGGTATTCTTGTAAGTAAAGTGAATATCCAGTAAACTTCCTTTCTGCACAAGATACCAAACTTGTCACCTCCTCTGATGGGCGCGCTTATTTTCTCCATACCCTGAATCACTAGGCTAGATGTATTGTGGTGTTGGACCCAATGTCTGGCTACGTTAGTAGAGTGTTTTTTTCTATATCGTACAGATGATCATAAATACGGTCCCTCAGACGTTGGATGGTCCTTCCTACATACTGAATCTGGCATGTGGTGCATGTAATAACATACACCACATAGCGTGTGTTACAGTTAATAAAGGAACCAATCCTAAAAGATTTACCTGTGGACAACGAAGTGAGGCGATCACCTGTTTTAATGAATAAGCAACTAGTGACACCACACTTAAAAGTGCCTTTAAACTGGAGCCAGTGAACGGGTGGTCATGCACTAGTATATAAACTGGGTAACAGACACCTGCCTAGAGTGGGCACTCTCCTGGAAACGACCTGTATCCCATCAGATAAGATCTGTGCATATATAGGGTCATTGGTCAAAACCGGAAGTTGAAAATACAGGGATATTAAAGAATTGTGAAGTTTTCCATCTACAACGTTTATTGCCAAGAGAACCACTATTTAACAAAGCATCATGTGGGGTGTTCTCAGCAATAACCAGGGCCTTATTGATGACACAGCTGGAATACCCCCCTGTCCTTGAATCTGGATGTCATGAGAGTAGCTTCTCTCCTGAAGTTAGACTCCTTAGTACATAAACGTTTGAGCCTACAAAACTGTCCAACTGGTATAGTCCTAATGGTGTGGCCCGGATGATTGGAGTTCGCTCTCAGGAGGGTATTCCCCGCACAGGGCATCCTATACAAACTAGACGCTATTCGGTCCCCTTCAGTTGTAAGCTTCGAAAATGTGGGACCTTTCCCACCATCCCATGTATAGATTAGCAAAGGATGGTGAGAACTTAGCTCCCATGGAGGCCCCCACACATCTGAAGATAGAAGCCCCGTTGAACATGAAAAAATTATGAGTTAAAAGAAGCTCCAAACTCATAAGGATAAATCCTGGAGGACAAGAGAAATTTGGCCCGATCTCTTTAAAAAGAATGAAACTGCTTGTAAACCTAAGGTGTGTGGAATGGAGGAGTACAGACTGGAAACATCACAGGTAATCCATCTGTAGTCGTCCCTCCACACAAAATCCCCTAACTGGGAAAGAAGGTGAGTGGTGTCCCTGAGAAAACCTGGTAGCTCCACAACTAATGGCTGTAGTTGCTGGTCCACCCAATGGCTAAGACGCTCATTGAGGGACCCTATCCCAGCCACGATAGATCTGCCTTTCAGAGGACTTAACCCCTTATGTACCTCAGGTAGGTGGTGAAATGCAGGCATGACTGGAAAATCTGGAATGAACATTTCTTTCTATTTGATGGAAAATATGCCCACGGAGACTGCCCTGTCCAAAAGATCTAAAAAGCTCCTTTTTAAAGGGCAGGGTACTAGAATCAAGGACCACCACCACACCTCCATTGTCAGTATTTCTGCTTACAATGGTAGTATCATTGTTCAAGCTTTTAAGTGACTCTCTCTCCTCAGCTGAACGATTATCTAGCCCCTTATTGGAAGTGTGGGTACGTGCTAGGCGTGTCAGGTCCCCCTCAACCAATTTCTGGAAAAGATCCATGTCCTTACCTCTTGAACCTATAGGATAAAAATCTGATTTAAATTTAAACAATACCGCTGAGGGTTTAGACTGGGGGTCAATGGGGGAAGGACTGGACTCAAGGGCTAGATCCTCAAGATCATAAAGTGCACAAACATCAGAAAAAGATTGAGAAAAGGAAACTGACTCACCAGATGTAAGAGATGCATTTTCAGTGATGCAATCTGTAGTGTCATCTGATGTCTGAAAATAATGCTTCCTTAAAGAGGAGTTCCACCCGAGGTCCAGTAAAAAAAAAAAAATTAAAAGTCAGCAGCTACAAATACTGCAGCTGCTGACTTCTAATTGGACACTTACCTGTCCCAGGGTCCAGCGATGCGGGGGATCGAAGCCCCGCTCGTCTCCCCCTCCTTTCAACAGCGCCGGCATTGCAACTGTGGGCGCCGGGCTGTGGCTTCACAGCCTGGCACCCACTGCGCATGTGCGAGCGGCGCCGCGCACCGTGATTGGCCGCTCAGTCACCTGGGACCTATAACGGGTCCCAGATGATTGACAGGAGGGAGGGAGCAGAGCTGAGCCCTTCCTGCGCCGAGGGGGAATTGATGTCACCAGCCCAGGCACTGGAAGAGGCAGACTACGAGGGACCACCTAGCAACAGGCATTTAGAGGTAAGTAAAAAAAAAAAAAAATATCCAAATTTTTTTTGTATTTTTTTTTTTTTTAAATTTCATGTAGTTTTTTTTTTTTTCCGTGGAACCCCACTTTAAGGTTAAAGCTCTTGAATACTTGTTCTCATCTAAAATTGTACCAAATAAATCAAAATGGTTCACAGGGCAAAAGTTAAGACCTCTGGACAAAAGTGTCCCCTCGGATGAGGATCACGATCGTTGGGAAATGTTAATCCCATTAGTAGTTAATGCTGTGGCCACTCTCGTAGCTGGTAGCGACTTCCATTTACTTCTCTTGTGCTTCCCCCCTCCCCTCCTTGTTTTCTGCATTTTTTCTTTTTGTTGTGCTCAGAGTTCCTGAGTTTAAATGCTGAATATCTTTGTTGCTAAGGGCATTAACAAATCTTCCTGTGTCCGGAGAGGAATTGGAAGCCGTCGCTGCGAGAGTGTCATAAGCTGGTTCATTCTCTTGATCAGAGAAACTTGCACGTTTTTTGATTGAAACTTTGAGATCGACCTGGTTGAAAAAATGTTTTTTTCCATGTGTATATACACTATTGTTCTCATAATCAATTCAATCTCTGATGAGCTTATCTTTCTTGGTAAGCATCTATATTGATGTGAAATGCGTTAACCTGTCTGTACCTTTCATCACTATGATGTAAGAGATTTTGGATCTTCTACACTGTTTTGTCACAAATAAAAGGTGTCATTCGGAGTGCGGCCGTTCAGCTGTTTTCTTCAATTTTTTACACGATTGCAGAGCCTGCACCTGAAGTTGTGAGTGGCACCAACACACTTGGAGCGGCATTGCTACCTCATATTTTAGACTGAATCTGAATGGTCCATGTGGTAACTGGCGACCCTCAAGGATCCATCCTGGGACCAATTCTGTTTAATTTATTCATAAACTATATAGAGGATGGGATAAATAGCTCAATCTCAATATTTGCAGATGATACAAAGTTAAGAAGGATGTGGAAACCTTACAAAAATACCTAAATAAAATAATGGGTTTGGCAACTACATGGCAAATGAGGTTTAATGTTGAAAAGTGTAAAGTAATGCATTTGGGGACTAAAAATATGAATGCAAGTTACTTGCTAGGGGGAGAACCTCTGGGGGAATCTAGGATCGAAAAGGACCTGGGGGTCCTAGTAGATGACAGGCTCAGCATGCAAAGCCAACAGAATATTGGCATGCATTAAAAAGGGGATTCACTCCAGAGATAAAACGATAATTCTCCCACTTTACAAGACTCTGGTCCTGCCGCAACTTCAGCATGCAGTCCAGTTCTGAGGCACCGGTCCTGAAGAAGGATGTGCTGGAACTGGAGAGTGTCCAGAGAAGGGCAACAAAGCTAATAAAGGGGACTATAGGATCTCAGCTATAGGGAAAGACTACAAGCATTGAACTTATTCTCTCTGGAGAATAGATGATTGAGAGGGGATTTGATAGCGATGTACAAATATCGTACTGGTGACCCTAGCATAGGGGGAAAACTTTTCAGTGAAAAGGAAGTTTAAAAAGACAAGCGTCCATTCACTGAAATTGGAAGAGAAGCTGTTTAACCTTAAACTGCGCAGAGGGTTCTTTAGTGTCAGAGCGATAAGGATTTGGAATTCTCTTTTACAAGCAGTGGTATCAGCAGGTAGCGTTGATAGTTTAAAAAAAAACTATATATACGAGATATACGATGTCGATGATACGCGGAAGATATTCCAGAGGGTAGTATTGGGGGCATTAGTGGTAGGTTAACCAAAGCACAAAAACACAAGGTGAGTATAGTATCAAGTCCTAGTTGCAACCTCGAAACACCCAATACGAGGACAATATGCGACCGGTCTAAACTATGTGACATGTTCACCAATGCCAGGACCATGGCGGACAAGATGGGTGAACTAGAGATACTGTTGTACAAGGAGGATTTGGATTTTGTGGGAATTTCAGAGACCTGGTTCAACAGCTCTTATGCTTGGCTGGCAAACATTCAAGGGTATACCCTATACCGCAAAGATAGAGAGGGTAAAAAAGGGGGAGGGATATGCCTATATATCAAGAATAATGTACAAGCGAATGTGAGAGATGACATCACTGAGGGAGCTAGAGAGGAGGTGGAATCCTTATGGGTAGAGCTCCAAAGGGATGAAGCTAAGGGGAAAATAAAACTGGGAGTATGCTATAGGCCCCCTAACCTGAGGGAGGAAGTGGAGACGGATCTCCTATCACAAATTGGATTAGCAGCAAAGATGGGAAGTGATATCATAATGGGGGATTTTAACTATCCAGACATGGACTGGGCGGAGGGAACCGCGCATTCATTTAAGGCTCGCCAGTTCCTTAATGTCTTGCAGGACAATTTTATGGGTCAGATGGTAGACGCACCAACTAGAAATAAAACATTACTGGATCTACTGATTACCAACAATACAGACCTGATCACGGATGTGGAAATACGGGGCAATATAGGTAACAGCGATCACAGGTCAATTCGTTTCAGTATAAATCACACAAATAGGAAACATAAAGGGAACACAAAGACACTGAATTTTAAAAGAGCCAACTTCCCTAAACTACAAACCTTGCTAAAAGGCATAAATTGGAATAAAATATTAGGAACAAAGAATACGGAGGAGAGATGGGTTTGCTTTAAGAGCATATTAAATAAGGGCACTAGCCAATGTATCCCATTGGGTAATAAATCTAAAAGAGCGAACAAAAATCCTGGATGGCTTAACTCCAATGTAAAAATGCATATAAAAGCAAAGGAGAAGTCCTTCAAAAAATACAAGGTTGAGGGATCATCCTCAGCATTCAGACTTTATAAAGAATGCAACAAGAAATGTAAGGGTGCAATTAGGACGACTAAGATAGAACATGAAAGACACATAGCGGAGGAGAGCAAAAAAAATCCCAAGAAATTCTTTATGTAAACAGTAAAAAAGGGAGGACAGACCATATTAGGCCCATAAAGAATGAGGAAGGACATCTGGTTACAAAGGATGGGGAGATGGCGAAGGTATTGAATTTATTCTTCTCCTCAGTCTTCACGAGTAAATCGGGGGGCTTCAGTAACCAAAACTGCAGTGTTTATCCTCATGACACAACACAGGAAGCACCTCTATGGTTAACAGAGGACAGAATTAAAATTAGACTTGAGAAACTTAACATTAATAAATCACCGGGACCAGATGGCTTGCATCCGAGGGTACTTAGGGAACTCAGTCAAGTGATTGCCAGACCGTTGTTCCTAATTTTTACAGACAGTCTACTGACTGGAATGGTACCAGCTGATTGGAGAAAAGCCAATGTAGCACCAATATTTAAAAAGAGCCCAAAATCATCCCTGGGAATTACAGACCAGTTAGCCTAACATCAATAGTATGTAAACTCTTGGAGGGGATGATAAGGGTCTATATACAGGATTTTAGTAATAAGAACGGTATCATTAGCAGTAATCAGCATGGATTCATGAAGAATCGTTCTTGCCAAACCAATCTATTAACCTTCTATGAGGAGGTGAGTTGCCATCTAGATAAAGGAAGGCCCGTAGACGTGGTGTATCTGGATTTTGCAAAAGCATTTGACACAGTTCCCCATAAACGTTTTCTGTACAAAATAAGGTCTGTTGGCATGGACCATAGGGTGAGTACATGGATTGAAAACTGGCTACAAGGGCGAGTTCAGAGGGTGGTGATAAATTGGGGATTACTCAGAATGGTCAGGGGTGGGTAGTGGGGTTCCCCAGGGTTCTTTGCTGGGACCAATCCTATTTAATTTGTTTATAAACGACCTGGAGGATGGGATAAACAGTTCAATCTCTGTATTTGCAGACGATACTAAGCTAAGCAGGGCAATAACTTTTCCGCAGGATGTGGAAACCTTGCAAAAAGACCTGAACAAATTAATGGGGTGGGCGACTACATGGCAATTGAGGTTCAATGTAGAAAAATGTAAAATAATGTATTTGGGTGGCAAAAATATGAATGCAATCTATACACTCGGGGGAGAACCTCTGGGGGAATCTAGGATGAAAAAGGACCTGGGGGTCCTAGTAGATGATAGGCTCAGCAATGGCATGCAATGCCAAGTTGCTGCTAACAAAGCAAACAGAATATTGGCATGCATTAAAAGGGGGATCAACGCCAGAGAGAAAACGATAATTCTCCCACTCTACAAGGCTCTGGTCCGGCCGCACCTGGAGTATGCTGTCCAGTTCTGGGCACCAGTCCTCAGGAAGGATGTACTGGAAATGGAGCGAGTACAAAGAAGGGCAACAAAGCTAATAAAGGGTCTGGAGGGTCTTAGTTATGAGGAAAGGTTGCGAGCACTGAACTTATTCTCTCTGGAGAAGAGACGCTTGAGAGGGGATATGATTTCAATTTACAAATACTGTACTGGTGACCCCGCAATGGGGATAAAACTTTTTCGCAGAAGAGAGTTTAATAAGACTCGTGGCCACTCATTACAATTAGAAGAAAAGAGGTTTAACCTTAAACTACGTAGAGGGTTCTTTACTGTAAGAGCGGCAAGGATGTCGAATTCCCTTCCACAGGCGGTGGTCTCAGCGGGGAGCATTGATAGCTTCAAGAAACTATTAGATAATCACCTGAATGACTGCAACATACAGGGATATACAATGTAATACTGACACATAATCACACACATAGGTTGGACTTGATGGACTTGTGTCTTTTTTCAACCTCACCTACTATGTAACTATGTACTATTGATATAAACACAAGCACACTCACACACAGGTTAAACCGGATGGACTGATGTCTCTTTTTCAGCCCTACCAACTGTAATAAACTATTTTAATCATTACAAATGACTCAATTGGTTGCTGTGGAGAAGTGCATTTCCTTTTTTTTTGTTTTTATTGTTTTTGCAAATCTAGAAATGATCAAGTAATACATTTTCATATGAACTAGGGAGGTTTGTTTAACTATACACATTTACTATAGTTTATTCTTCCATACTCAATATTTTATGCATGTTTTGTTTACAGCATATAGACTTCCCCTTGCCGTGCCCGCTCATGGTTTTGGAAATGCTGGTGGTACCAGAGCAGGAGTTTCCTTTAGTTTGTGTAAGTGTCAGCAAGGGCACAGACTTTAACCAGGTTGTGAAATTTGAGACTTTGAATCCCAATTCCACATCTTCTTGGTTCACAGAAACAGGTTAGTACATATTATTTATTTCTTCATCTCTTCTTTCCTCTGAAGATTATCATTATTGAATATTAAATTGTAGTCTTTATACCACACTGGTAACATTTTACTTCTTGTCTTTAGATACCCTACAGACAGATGTTGTTCATGTTACTCAGCTAGAAAGGGATACCATTCTCGTATGCTTAGATCGTAAGTATCTTTATATCTACATATATTTATAACATCCACATAGAAGTAGCGCTTGTGATATTGAGCATCTTAACTACCAGGTTTTGTTAATAATAAATCAGAGTGAATTGATGGTTACTCTAGCTTTCTGATGACATCAGATCATCTTCCATTGAACTATACAGGGTTCTGTGTTCTGGACGATGTTCCTTCTTTTGCATGCAATTGATTGGTTCTGGCAAAAAGAAAAAAAAAAACCTCTTAGCCAGCACAGGGTGAAGTGTTGAGTAATGTCTCAAAACAGTGGATGTGTTTTCTTAAACTCATTTGTTTACTGTGTTTCCCACCTCGCTGTTAGACTGCTTTTGCCATCCCAACAGTCCAAGAAATCCTGGGTCCCTCAACAGACAAGGGAGAAAAAAAGGATTTTAAAGAAATTACAAAAATCCTATTTTCTCTCTCATTCATTGGCGGACACAGCTCTGCTTTGGATAATCACTGTCTTGTAGCCAAAGCATATATCCTCCAATGATTGAAGAGAGAGGGATTTTATGGCGAGTACAAAAAGAAAAAAACCTTTTCTTTCAGTGCAGAAAGCTATTCATTTCAAAACCAAAACTAAAAAGAAGGCCCTTTTCACTGATCCCCATTCATTGTAATTCCATTCACTGAAAAAAGACAGAGACTGCTACATTTTGTACTTGGGGGGGGGGGGGGGCGGAGAAGCAGAAGTCAGGGATCAAAGTAGTGTAACAGCAAGCAGGATCTGGAGCCAGAAGGGGTGTCAGCGGGGCGTGGCCTGGCAAGACATGGAGTAGGACGCACAGTCACTGAGCTCTGTCCATTACTCCGATAACAACTTCATCCTGCGATCCTGTGACATCCTAAACTGTTCAAGGACACTACCGAGGGGCTCCTTATCCCTTGCAGGCATGTCACCGACGAAGGCTCAAAAATCCGCCACAGCTAGGCTAGATCAATACCGCCGCACAAAGAAGGACAGCGCTGAGGAAGATGGCGGTGCTGCACACGAGGAGAGAAACCCAGCCAGAGACACTGACAGACTCCTCGAGGCAATAAGGTTCTGCAGAACCTCTCTCGCTGGCCAGGTGGAGGAGGTTAAAGTGGATATCTCACTGCTCAGGCAAGATTTTCAGAAGCTCCGTGACAGAGTGAAAACAGCAGAGGTCCGCCTGGGGGTCGTGGAAGATGCCCTCCCGCCATTGCAAGTGGGGACCGATCGAATGCAACTCCAAATCAATCAGCTATTTTCAAAACCGGACGATATGGAGAACAGACTGAGGAGATGCAATCTCCATTTTATCAGTCTCCCTTAAGGGCCAGAAGGTAAGGACCCCACTACCTTCCTTGAACACCTGCTAGCCAATACTTATGGGCCCGAGGCCTTCTCCCCAATGCTGGCGGTGGAGAGGGCACACCGCATGCCGGCCAAGCCCCCTCCCCAGGAGCCCCCCCTCGCACATTCATAGCGAAGCTCCTAAATTACAAGGGCAGGGATGCTGCCCTGCACCTTGCCAGGGAGAAAGGCAACATTCCTTTTGGTAATGGGAGGGTGGCTGTTTTTCCTGACTTCTCAGCGGAGGTGCAACGCCACCGCCAGGGATTCACAGAAGCAAAACGACGCTTGAAATTCAAACACCTGAAGTACTTCATGTTATTCCCTGCACATCTTAGAATAGATAGCGAAGGCCGTGTCCTCTTTTTTTGAAGACCCTGAGGAAGTTATAGCATGGCTGGAGAAGCAAGATGCCCCACCGCGGGCAGGGAACTGGGATTAGTTATTTGCTTATGCTTCCTATCCTACATGACGTCTATTAAATTCCTCACTTGGAATGTGAGGGGCCTATGAAATAAGATAGATTTAGACAAGACACGTGCTCACCTCACACGGGCAACAGCAAGAGCCGCCTTGAAGAATTCCAGTCCCATGACAGGACACTCTTCATCAGATCTCCCCCGATGTGTCCTTCCAACCTTTCCCTAAAAGCCACAGATCACATTACTTTTCTATTGCTGGAGCCACAGCAGTCCTACCTCTTTTTTTCGCTCCCACATCAGCTAGGAGATATGTTTTGGCTCGTGAGACTGGTTACTGTTTTAAAGTCGGTGTCATCGACAAGTTCCATACCAGAAGGAAGACAACAAAGATGACTGCATTATATCACCAGCACCTTTATTTGCAAACTTCTATGGCATCTCTCTTTATCATAACCTTAATTTTTTCTGTTCTTGCCAGCTTCACAGGTTTTCTCCTAACTGACTGTTCTACCAAAGTTTGGCATAATGCCCGCACCGGTTGGGGTGGGTGCGGGGTGGGGGGGTGATTTAATTCTGATGTATGGCAATACAGGTGATACGGATTCAGATAATGTGCAGATGTGCGTTTTTGGCCCTAATTTTAGCTTGCTGGGTCCCTTTGCTGCTGACACCTAGGGACCTCCGCTTGGGTCCTTTTGACCCGCGAGGGCTGGGGGGGGGGGGTTGGTGGTACTGGGATTAGTTATTTGCTTATGCTTCCTATCCTACATGACGTCTATTAAATTTCTCACTTGGAATGTGAGGGGCCTATGAAATAAGATTAAGAGGTCAGGAGCTTTCTCCTTCCTTTAAAAGCAACATGCAGATGTCACAGTGCTGGTTGAGACACATGGGGAGGAGAGGCTACAGCTGGCCCTCCACCGCCCATGGGTCGGGTGGGCATACCATTCAACCCACACGCCCCATGCACGGGGAGTTTCAGTTTTGGTAGCCAAATAATTTCATTTTGAACTATGTAATGTCGCGTCTGATTCCCAAGGGAGATATGTCTTTTTAAGTATCAAATTTTATGGTGAACCATTCCTTTTATTTGCTTGTTACATTCCTCCACCATTTTGTACAGAGGTTATTACAGAGGGGTTCGCATATATGTCTCGCTATCCTTCGGTACCAGCTGTCTGGTTGGGAGACTTTAATAATGTCATGGACCCCAACCTTGACAGAACCAGAGTGGGGGCACTATCCCCAGGGAACACACATCAAACCAGATTCTCCAAATTAATGTCAACTTTTAATCTGCTTGACACATGGCGCCATAAATACCCGCATGGCCCAGCGTATTCATGTTTCTCATCTACACACAACTCGTTATCCAGCATAGATTTCATCATGATCTGTCACACCAGGTCTGAAAGAGGCAGCCTTTTGCCCTAGGCTCCTCTCAGATCACAGTCCTTACTGGATCACTATCTCCACCCAAACAATTAGACCACCCCGTTCCTGGCGCCTAAACCCATTCCTGTTGTCACTGCTACCAGAGGATGACGAACTGGCAAATACGTGGAAACAGTACTTCTTTGAAAATGATCAGTCAGCCTCCCCGTTGGTGGTTTGGGAAACATTTAAAATACACGTCCGCTCCACCCTGATTTCCCATATTAATAGGCTGAAGGCTGACTCCGCCGCTACCATTGAGGGGGCGATGGCAGAGTTGTCCTCCCCTGAACAATCATATGCCCAAGATCCAACGCCAGCACTGGCTGCTTCGCTTAACCTGCAAAACAGAGTGGTAAATCGGCTTCAGTATGGGAGGGCCAGACAGAGGCTCTTATTCTCCAGACAAAAATTATTTGAACACGGTGAACGCACGGGCAAGTTGCTAGCATACCTAGTGCATAATGAAGACAGACCACCGGTGGTAATCTCCTTGCATGGAGATGATGGTGTGTTAATCACAGATCCCCCCAGAGTCACTGCCAAATTTAGAGACTTTTTTGCTGAGCTATATACGTCCAGAAACCCTGACGAGGGAGACTTGATGAGTTCCTTTCTAGAGGAGATCCCTTTCCCACGTTTTACGAAAGACCAAATATTGATGCTAGAAGCCCCTCTCACGACTGATGAAATTACTGAGGCCCTAGCGGGGTTTGCTAGATCCAAATCCCTGGGGTCATATGTCCTGTCAGTAGAATTCTACCTACAGTACAGTGAATTACTTACGCCTAAACTGCTGGCCTTATATAATTATGCTTTTGAAACCTTTCAGCTGCCTCCCTCCTTGAGAGAGGCGATAATAGTTCTAATACCCAAGTCAGGAAAAGACCCCAGAAGGCATGTCAGCAAGCCAGTCTTTAAACAGGAACGCAGGAGATAGTTTCTTGTGATGTGACCAAGGCGAAGGTAGAGCTCCTCTGGACTGGAAGGCTTAAGTAGGCAGGACTGACAAGCAGGATCATCAACAGCTGGGTAACTGGAGAGAGATGGGAGCTGGCAATTAGCCAACAGCTGAGCGGCCAGCTCAGAGAAGGAGGGGCTGAGCCCAGCCCTGACAGTACCCCCTCCTCAACGACCCCTCCCCCTCAGAGGACCACTAGGCTTGAGGGGAAAATATCTATGGAAATCACGGAGGAGGACAGGGGCATGTACGTCCGAGGATGAGACCCAAGAGCGTTCCTCCGGACCGTACCCTTTCCAATGCACTAGGTACTGTATGCGCCCACAGAACCTACGGGAGTCAACAATGAACTGTACTTCATACTCCTGATGGTTTTCAACCTGTACAGGGTGAGGACGTGGCATCGAAGTGGTAAAGCGGTTGCAGACCAAAGGTTTTAATAAGGAGACATGATATACATTTGAAATACGCATACTAGAAGGAAGGTCTGATGCGTAACCCACTGGGTTAATCCTGCGAAGAATACGGAAAGGCCCAATAAACCGAGGTGCGAACTTCAGTGAGGGAACGCTAAGTCTAGTTATACTGTTATATGGAACACTAAGTCGGAGGTTGCGAGATGACAGCCAGACCCTGTCCCCAACCTGGTAGGAAGGTGCAGGCAGGCGTCTGCGGTCATAATGGAGACTTACCTATCATTAGCATGACGCAAAGCCTCCTGGACTTGTGCCCAAGTGGAACGAAGACCATGGAGATGCTCCTCTAATGCAGAAATACTCTGCAGAACAAACGAGTCAGGCAACATGGAAGATTGGAAACCATAGTTCGCCATAAAGGGGGACAATCGGGAAGCAGAATTAAGGCACTGTTGTGAGCAAACTCTGCCCACAGTAATAGGTCTGACCAGTTGTTATGATAGTCAGAAATATAGCAATGTAGGAATTGCTCCAAGGACTGATTGGCTCGTTCTGCGGGCCCATTAGACTGCGGGTGATACGCAGAGGAGAAAGCGAGCTGAATTCCCAACTGTGCACAAAAGGCTCGCCAGACCCGGGACACAAACTGACTATCCTTGTCCGAGACAATCACCTTTGGTAGCCCATGTAAGCGAAAGATCTCCCGAGCAAAAATGGAAGCCAGTTCTTTAGAAGTGGGCTATTTCTTAAGTGGAATACAAAGACACATCTTTGAGAACCTGTCAACCACCATAAGGATAACAGTGTTGCCTTGGGAGTTTGGTAACTCCACAACGAAATCCATAGACAGGTGGGTCCAGGGCTTCTCTCTATTGGGTATGGGTTGTAGGAGGCCCACTGGAAGGCGTCATGGAGTCTTACTCTGAGCACACACGGAACTGGCAACTACGAAGGCAGTTACATCAGCCAGTAGACTAGGTCACCAGAATTGTTGGGAAATGGCCCAAACAAATTGATTCTTCCCAGGGTGGCCAGCTGCCTTGGGAGAATGGTAAGTCTGAAACACGGCAGTACGGAGACTCTGGGACAAAGCAGCGGTCACAAGGTTTCTCAGGAGGAGCATGGACCTGATCAGTAAGAATTTTGTCACCCAAAGGAGAAGTGAGACTGGTGCAAACCGTAACCAGAATATGATCAGGAGGAATCGCAGGAACCGGAACCAACTCCAACTTGGAAGTGGAGGAAAATTGTTGTGACAAGGCGTCAGCTCTTACATTCTTAGTACCGGGTAAGAATGAGACAATGTAATTTGAAACTTGACAAGAAAAGAGCCCATCGCGCCCTTCTGGGAGAGAGGCATTTAGCCTCAGACAAGAATGTGAGATTCTTATAGTCAATAAGAATGAGAACCGGCACAGTGGTACCTTCGAGGAGATGTCTCCATTCTTTCAGGGCTAAAATGATCGCCAACAGCTGTCTGTCACCAATCTCATAATTGCACTCTGCAGGTGACAATTTCTTGGAAAAGTAGCCACAAGGATGCATAGCGCTCTCAGAGGTAGGACGTTGAGACAGAAGGGCGCCAACACCAGTCTCGGAAGCATCAACCTCAAGGATAAAAGGTAACGTAGGATCAGGATGTGCCAATACAGGAGCAGAAACAAAGGCAGCCTTGAGACTCTCAAAGGCCTTAATGGACTCTGGAGACCAACTCTGTGGGTTACCGTCCTTTCTGGTTATATCAGTCAGGGGCTTGACCAGAGAGGAGAAGTTACGAATAAACTTACGATAATAGTTGTCGAAGCCCAGGAAACGATGCAGAGGATGTGAACCCACAGGTCGGGGCCACTGTAGGACTGCCGAACGTTTCTGTGGGTCCATCAAAAAAACAGCAGTGGAAATGACATAGCCCAGGAATTTAACCTGTTTACGATGGAACTCGCACTTCTCCAGTTTACAAAAGAGAATGTTCTCTCTTAGTTTCTGAAGCATACAACAGACATCTGTGTGGTGGCTCTCCTGGGACTTGGAAAATATGAGGATATCATCGAGATAAACCACCACACATAACTGCAACAAATCTCGGAGGACATCGTTAATAAATTCCTGGAAAACTGCCGGGGCGTTATACAAAGGCCAAAAGACATTACGAGGTACTCATAATGGCCTGTTCTGGTATTAAACGCAGTTTTCCACTCGTCGCCCTCCTTAATCCTCATGAGATTGTATGCCCCTCTCAAATCAAGCTTCGTGAAAACTGCTGCTCCCTTGAGGCGGTCAAATAACTCTGTAATCAATGGAATCAGATAGGTATTCTTAATCGTGAAACGATTGAGACCCCTATAATCAATACAAGGTCTCAGTTCACCGCTCTTCTTCTTCACAAAGAAGAAACCAACACCAGCAGGTGACGAGGATTTGCTGATGAAACCGCGAGAAAGTGCGTCTGCAACATACTCCTCCATGGCCTTATCCTCCAAGACCGACAAAGGGTAAACCTGACCACGAGGGGGTATGGCTCCAGGTTGAAGGTCAATTGCGCAATCATACGGCCGGTGTGGAGGCAAACTACCGGCTTGACCTTTGTCAAAAAAATCGCGGTATTCCTCCGGCAAGGAGGAGAGTGAAGAGGTGCACAGGACCTTGGCTACCTTCTGGAAGCATGTCTCACTGCATTGTGGTGACCGGGAGAGAACCTCAGCACGGAGCCAATCAAAAGAGTGGTTGTGCCTCTGTAACCAAGGATAACCAATAACCAGCAGAAACTTAGGTGAGGAAATAACTTTGAATTGGATTATCTCATGGTGAAAAGCCCCTACGGCTATGGATAACGGAACCGTCTCATGAGTCACATGGGCAGGCTGTAAAGGTCTCCTGTCCAGAGCCTCAATGGCAAGTGAAGTGTCACGCGGCTGCAGCGGAATTGAGTGCTTCGATACAAAGGCAGCATCAATGAACAGGCCTGAAGCCCCAGAGTTGATTAGAGCCTGTATCTCGATGGACGACTCAGCCCAAGAAAGGTTGACCGAAACCAGGGGCTTACCCTTCTGGATAACTGGGGACGAAACAACGCCACCTAAGGTCTGTCCATGACAGGACCTCAAGGTTCGGGCGTTCCCTGGACGGGTAGGACAAGACTTCAAAAAGTGACCTGCCTGGCCACAATAAAGGCACAATCTCTCCCTCCTCCTAAAGGTTCTCTCATCCGCAGAGATGCGTGAAGCCCAAGTGCATGGGTTCATCTTCACTTACTGACTCAGTACCAGGAGGCATGGGAGGGGAGGGCGGCACAGGTGGGACTGCAAAGCTCGGGAAACATACAGGAGGCTTCCGCAAGCGCTCCTTAAGAGAGTCTTTCTCTGAGTCTGGAGTCAATGAGGATGGCAAACGTGATCAACTTCTCCAGCTCAGTGGGTATATCTCGGGCTGCTATCTCATCCTTGATGGAATCCGAGAGACCATGAGAAAAAGCAGCCACGCGGGCCTCATTGTTCCAAGCAACCTCTGCTGCCAGAGTACGGATTTCAATGGCGAAGTCGGCAACAGTTCTCGTACTCTGATGGACATGAGGAACTTGGCAGCAGTGGCGCAGCATGTGGGAACATCAAATACCCTTTTAAAGAAGGCCACAAACTCGGGGTAGCTCAAGACAACAGGTTTTTGTGTCTCCCATAGAGGGTTTGCCCAGGCCAAGGCTCTCTCAGAAAGCAAACATATCACAAAACCTACTTTGCTTCTTTCCGTGGGAAACGCCTGGGGCAGCATCTCAAAGTATATCTCAACCTGGTTGAGAAACCCTCTGCATTGAACTGGATCTTCCCCAAATCGCTGGGGAAGCAGAGTGGAACCAGACATACCTCTTATAGAGGTAATACTCGAGGCGGGTGCCTGCACAGAGACTGGCGCAACAGCAGGGACAGCCTGCAACTCAGGTTGTACCGGAGCAGCCACAGTGGGAGATTCCAGGTGAGCCGTGCGGACTCAGGAGCGTTTGTAACGCCATGGCAAATCAATGTGATCTTGCTCATCCAATCTGGAAAAAATATTACCAACAAGTGGATTGACTGTATCTTCTGAATTCATGGCCTTCGCCTACTGTCATAAACCATGAAATCAGACCTAGACAGAAGTACAGTTAAATCACACTTTTTTAATAATAAAAGTAAAAAGTACAAACGTAGTAAAACATAGCCAAAGTTCAGTAACCAGAACAGATAAGTCAGCCAAGCAGAAGTCAGGGATCAAAGTAGTGGAACAGCAGGCAGGATCTGGAGCCAGAAGGGATGTCAGCAAGCCAGTTTTTAAACAGGACCGCAGGCAATAGTTTCTTGTAATGTGACCAAGGCGAAGGCAGAGCTCCTCTGGACTTAATAGCTTAAGTAGGCAGGACTGACAAGCATGATCATCAACAGCTGGGTAACTGTGGAGAGAGATGGGATCTGGCAATTAGCCAACTGCTGAGCGGCCAGCTCAGAGAAGGAAGGGCTGAGCCCAGCCCTGACATACTGTTCATCTTAAAGCTAAAGTTTAGTATATTTAGGGGGTGTCAGCACCAAATAAATTATCAACTGCTGCATACAGTACTATAGTAATCGACAGCTGTACATTCGTTTTCACCACTACCTGCATAAACCCATGCTTGCCTACTTACAGATGTCTGTGTCCAAGAAAGTGCAATTTTAAACATGCGTGGGTTTATGCAGGTAGCGGTGTAAACTTGCTTGAAACTGCATACAGCCATTCCTCACTATAGTCAGTTGTTTGCAGCTACTGTGTAGCCACAGTCTGCCAAAACTCCCATGATTTACATTATACAGCCTCATGTGCTTGTGTGCTTGAGCTCTAAAGGACAAACAGCAAAAACATAATCATGGATTCTGCTGGATTCTTGTCTTTGGAAAGGAAGTATTTGAAGTAATCGAAGCCTGAACTACAAGACACAGCTATGCATATACCTAAACAAAATTTGTCCTTTACCTTTTTTTTTTTCTTTTTTTTTGGATTTATAGTCCACTTCAGCCCTTGTATAGCTGTAAAATAAATCTGTTATTTTATGCATCAGCTGTGAGAACTGCTAAGATCTCAGTGCTGAAATAATTTAATTTGTGCAAACTTTTAGTTTATGTAATTTTTCTCAAAGGTTGTATAAAGATAGTGAATCTTCAAGGAAGGTTAAAATCCAGCCGGAAATTGTCTTCAGAGCTTACATTTGACTTCCAGATTGAATCCATAGGTAAGTGTTTTACATTACATGCTACAGTCTGTTTGAAGCTGAACTCCAACTTTCTTTTCACTAGAACTGAATGGAATGATCAGTCCAAGCATAGATCATACCTCTGTACCATGTTCTCTGATATTCTACGTTTGATTGAGGCTTTGTACCATGTGACACTCTGTATAGTCTGGATGCAGACTGAGTGCCTTCCAGCCACTTCCTGTATCATCTTTAGCCTACAACACACCCCTCTGTAGTCTTTCAGTCTGTGCAAATTATGTAAATTCCTTCACAGCTCTGATGGTGGGTGGGATGGAATACATCCTAATTAGCATTCAATCCTACCCAGTCCAAACCTCCCAAGTCCTGCCACATAGACCACACCCTCCCAGAGCCTGAACCCTCCATGAAACTACAGAGGCTCAAAGCATGATGGGACATGTAATATCAGGACTGGTAAAGGAAGGAAACAGGAAGTCAGAGAACTTTGAAATTCAGCCAGAAGGATTGACAGACATAGAAACCTGCCTTTTACTGCTTAAGTAAGATACAGTATCGTCGCTAGGGGGGGCGGGGGGTGTGACCACAACCCAGGTGACACCCGTGGGTAGCGGCACCGCTAACACCACCCGCTGCCATAAACTAATCTGCGCCTCTCTGATCCCGTGGCTGTGTCCCTCAGCGGAGCGGTCCAAAGCCACCTCCTCCTCCCACAAAATAGAAAAACAGCCGTCAACTCCAATCCATACAGGAGGAGGAGGAGACCGAGGGTGTTCTGAGGTCTGTACACTCTACTATGTGTAGTCGAGAAGGACATGTGCATGGGGGGGCGCTATGGGGGGGGGGGCAGAGGGGGTGTCTATACTGATGGAGGGGGTCTGCACTGAGGGGGAGGGGGTGTCTATACGCATGGGGGGTCTGCATTGAGGAGGGTGTTTATACTGATGGAAGGGGTATGCATTGAGGGGGGGTGTCTATATTGATGGAGGGGGTCTGCATTTTGGGGGGTGTTTATACTGATGGAGGGGGTCTGCACTGTGGGGGAGGTGTTTATATTGATGGGGGGTCTACATTGAGGAAGGGGGGTATTTATACTGATTGAGGGGGGTTTCTATACTGATGGAGGGGTCTGCACTGAAGGAGGGTGTCTATACTAATGGGGGTGTCTGCATTGAGGGGGGGTGTTTATACTGATGGGGGGTGTGTATACTGATTGGGTGGTCTGCACTAAGGGGGTTTATACTTATGGGTGGTCTGCATTGAGGGGGGTGTCTATACTGATGGAGGGGATCTGCACTGAGATGGGAGGGGAGGTGTCTATACCACTGGCACCCCTTTTGAGTTACCTGATGCTCAGCCCTTAAAGTGATTGTAAAGTCTTGGTTTTTTTTTCTATAAAAATAACAAACATGTTATACTTACCTGCTCTGTGGAGTGGTTTTGCCCCGATCCTCCTCTTCTCGGGTCGCTCTTCTGTGCTCCTGGCCCCTCCCTCCTGTCGAGTGCCCACACAGCAAGCAGCTTGCTATGGGGGCACCCGAGCCGAGTCAAAGCTCCGTGTGTCCATTCAGACACGGAGCTGCGGCCCAGCCCAGCCCCCTCTCTGTCCTGATTGACTACTTTAATTGACAGCAGCAGGAGCCAATGGTGCTGCTGCTGTGTCTCAGCCAATCGGGAGGGAGAGTTTCGGATGGCTGAGTCACTCGTGGACAGAGATGGGTTTTTTATTTTTTTTTGCGCTATAAATGAAAAAAGACTGAAAATTCTGTAAAAAAAAAAAAAAAATACATTTTTCTTTGTTTCTGTTATAAAATTTTGCAAATTAGGAATTTTTCTTTATACATTTTGGACAAAATTTATACTGCTACATATCTTTGGTAAAAATAATCCAAATCTGTGTATATTACTTGGTCTGTGTGAAAGTTAGACTCCACAAGCTATGTTGCCAATCACTGAAAATTGATCACACCTACTACTAATGGCCTATCTCATTTCTTGAGGCCCTAACAAGCCAGGACAGTACAAATACCCCCCAAATGACCCTTTTTTGGAAAATGGACATTCCAAGGTATTTGGTAAGAGGCATGGTGAGTTATTTTTAAGTTGTATTTTTTTCCCACAATTCTTTGCAAAATCAAGACCTTTTCTCACAAAATTGTCATATTAGCAGATTATTTCTCACACACACCCCAAAATACATTCTACTACTCCTGAGTATGGCAATACCACATGTGTGAGACTTTTACACAGCCTGGCCACATACAGAAGCCCAACATGCAGGGAGCACCATCAGGCGTTCTAGGAGCATACATTTACACATATAATTTCTTGACTACCTCTTGCACTTTTGAAGGCCCTGGAGCACCAGGACAATGGAAACGCCCAAAAAATAACCCCCTTTTGGAAAGAAAACACCCCAACGTATAATCTTTGAGGCATAATGAGTCTTTTGAACATGTCATTTTTTTTTCTACAAGTTTTTGGAAAATGTGTAAAGAAAATGAAAACGCATTTTTTTTTTACACACATTTGTCCATTTGTACAATATTTCTAATACATAGCATGTACATAGCAAAAATTACACCCCAAAATAGATTCTCCTACTCCTCCTGAGAATGGCGATACCACATGTGTGAGACTTTTACACAGCCTGGCCACATACAGAAGCCCAACATGCAGGGAGCAACATCAAGTCTTCTAGGGGCATAAATTTAAAATCGAATTTGACTACCTATTACGCTATGGATGCGGCATGGATGCAAACTGATGTGGCATTGATGAGGCATAGATGAGCCATGGATAGGGATGGCTGAGCATGGTTGAGCCATTAATGTGGATGGCTGGGTATGGCTGAGTATGGATGGGATGGCTGATCATGGCTAGGTGGGTATGGATGGGATGGCTGAGTGTGGATGGGTATGGCTGAGTGTGGATGGGTATGGCTGAGTGTGGATGGGTATGGCTGAGTGTGGATGGGTATGGCTGAGTGTGGATGGGTATGGTTGAGTGTGGATGGGTATGGTTGAGTGTGGATGGGTATGGCTGAGTGTGGATGGGTATGGTTGAGTGTGGATGGGATGGCTGAGTATGGCTATGGATGGATGGATGGATGAGTATTGCAGAGCATGGATGGATGAGTATTGCTGAGCATGGATGGATGAGTATTGCTGGGCATGGATGGATGAGTATTGCTGGGCATGGATGGATAAGTATGGATGGATGGATAAGTGCTGGAATGGGCACAGAGCAGTGCTGTGGGCACTACACATTCAGCCCACAGCGCTACTGCACCCGATCTCTCCCCACGCACTGTACCAATCAGTACGGGGAGGGGAGAGATAAAACATACATGACTCCGGTTTGTTTACAAGTGATCGCTCCGTCATTTGACGGAGCAATCACGTGGTAAACGACCACTGGCAGTGGCCATTTACCGTGATGGTCACGGATATTCCTGGGTGCGCGCCGGAGCAAGTATCTGGGAGGACGTCCATGGAATAAGCTGACCATGCTGCAGCCATCTTTCGGCTATGGCCCGGTCGGCAAATGGTTAAAGCAATGCAGTGCTGTATCGCAAAAAATGGCCGGGTCAGGAAGTGGGTAAAACCTTCCGGAGCTGAAATGTTAAATGATTAAGAGTGGTCAACCAGCGCTTGTATATCAATCCAAGATATCCAGCTTTCCTCAAAACCACATGTCAAACAATGGTACTGCTGCGTTGTAATAGATCACTGTGCATATATACTCAGTTGGACACAATATCATTAAAAAGACAATCTCTCCATTGTGTAATCCTGATTAAAATACCAATTTAATGTTGTAAATGCACTTACAATGATAAGATGACAGCCAGGCAATTCATATCATATAAACAACCCATATTCCAGAATCCAAGATGGACGTGGCAGAACCGCATCTGCATAGTGACGTCAAAGTTGACGTCATCAGGAGTACGGGACACGCTGTCACTCTTCCCTTTTATACAGAACAGCACAAGAAGGAAGACATCCTAATTAGTTCAGAGTACACAGGGCGGAGATTAAAAGGTAAAGTGGTTGTTAAGCCACTCTGACCTGTATACAACATCAGCACTGCCTCCTATTGAAGTATCCCCCTCTGTGTATGATTTAAAAAAATAAATTCTGCAAATACCTAATTTCACTGCCGAGATTGCGATTACATGACTGGTCAGCTTTCACCTTTTCTCCTCTGAGTGATGCAGCAGGCGGGGCTGAGATTTTTTTGCTGATGTCGGTCTGGAGGGAAGGAGGAGGAGAGAATGGGAGAGCTGGCTGGTCATGTGATCGCAATCTCAGCTCTTAAATGAGGTATTTTCAGCATATATATTTATAAATCATTATAGTTTAGATATTCTGCGCTCACCAAACCTAATAATGTGATGAAATTTGTGTAAAATACAATATTGTAAGTGAAAAAATATGTGTATATGTATGCTGCCATCTCCAAGAATTAAGTACTTAATTCAACATATATAGATAGAAAAAAGAAGATTGCGCAAACCTAAAAACACATTATTAAATAATCATGCAAAGACACATAACATGTGAGTGAATTAGTCCATGTGAATCAATTGTTAATGTGTCAAAAAGTCCCAAAAAACACAAATTAATGTTTTTAAAAAATGTGACAAATGAAAGCAAGTTCTAATTATTTTGTTACAAAAGTCCCAAATCACACGGCAAAAATTAAGTGACAATGAAGGCAACTTCTAGTGCAGCACCTAGAAATCTGCAATGGCAACGCAACTGGTCAGTACTTTATATCCAAGCGGAGAAGTAAGCTAAAAAGCCAGATGGCCTCTTACCGGACACAATGGACCCCAAGTTATAGGGATCAAGCTCGCCTGATATGCACAGTAATCAGCTGTGATGTTCCATCTGGTCTGCTCCAAACACTAGCTACTCTCCTCCGTCAGGGACAACAAGACGTTTTAGTAAATTTCCCACCTTCCAGTCACTCTGCCTGATGCTCATCCAGTAGGTATAAAATATTTAGAAGAAAAGGAACTTCATGGTGCAGTAAATAATGGTAGTTTATTCCATAAAATGGTTTCTTAAGCACAGCGAAGAAATACTATACAAAGACACAGCCACAGGTTTTCAGACTGCCAGCTGGTGCGTGGTGACGTCACAAGATTCTCTCCAACCGATGCGTTTCCCTGGGAAAACGGGCAGAGTGACTGGAAGGTGGGAAATTTACTAAAATGCCTTGTTGTCCCTGACGGAGGAGAATGGCTAGTGTTTGGAGCGGACCAAATGGAACATCACAGCTGATTACTGTGCATATTGTGTCCGGTAAGAGGCCATCTGGCTTTTTAGCTTACTTCTCCACTTGGATATAAAGTACTGACCAGTTGCCATTGCAGATTTTTAGGTGCTGCACCAGAAGTTGCCTTAATTGTTACTTCATTTTTTTCATGTGATTTGCGACTTTTGTAACAAAATAATCAGAAGTTGCTTTCATTTGTCACATTTTTTAAAACCATTTTTTTTGTGGTATTTTCGAACTTTTTAACACATTAACAATTGATTCACAAGGGGACGATTCACTCACTTATGTGTCTTTGCATGATTATTTAATTAAGTGTTTTTAGGTATGTGCAATCTTCTTTTTTCTATTTATAAATCATTCACAGAGGGGGACACTGCAATAGGAGGCAGTGCTGAGGGTGTATACAGGTTAGCGTTTATGAGAGCAGCAGGAGGGGGGAGGGGCGGCTCGCACACAGACAGACAGAGAGTGGAGGGGGGAGGAGAACACAGGAGCAGAGAGGAGAGCAGATAGCAGGATGCTGATGACAGAGGCACTTAAACTGACCACGGTGTCTGGTCTCAGCAGCCATGATACACCGTGGTCAGTTTACAGAGGGGTGGGGAGAAACTGGCAGGTTCAGTCAGGTTTTTTAGGTGTTACAGGGGGCCCAATGACACAGCACAAGGACTGTGTCATATAACATGCTTTAAAGGAGCAGGATCCATGTTTTTTTTTAATTTTATCGTTTTTGGGGTTAACAAGTGTTTTAACCCTGCATACAAATTGCAGTGTCAAACACATTCAGTGGTGTCTCATGAATATAGCAAGTGTTGACAACTTATATAATGCGCCATCTTGTGGTCAAAAGTAAAAAAGACCAAAAAAGTTAAAAATAAGTGCAAAAAAATTTAACAAAAATGTTAAACATAATAATATCCTTTATATGTTGTTATAAAAATTGATTTAAAAACAAGAACTGTATTAGATAAATACTAAAATATCTTTTTAAACAGATATTATTACCTAAAAATTCCTAGAAATATTTAACATATATTTGATCATATGTATTTACTGTAATTCTGTAATTTCCCTCATAAACAAAGAATCACTGAATTCACAGTTTTTGACTTCACAATTGGATCTCCTTTTTATTTTTTGAATTTGTTGTGACTCATAATAGTTTTATATATTTGCATTGCATTGTATTGCACATACTATTTAATTTACAGTATCTTAGCGCTGCACTATTGTTTTGTGATTTTTATTTTGCTATACTAGCAATGGCATTGATCAGAGACTAAGGCTGCTTTCACAATGGGGCGGGCAGGTTTTGACGGTAAAACGTCGCTAGTTTTAGCAGCGCTTTATCGTCATTTTATTAGTGTTATTTGGGCCGGTATCGGATCGCTTTTAATGCCCGCTAGCGGCGCGAAATAAAGGGTTCAATGCGCCCGTGTAGCCCCATTCATGTCAATGGGCAGTAGCGGTGGAGGAGCACTGTATACACCGCTCCTTCACTGCCCCAAAGATACTGCTTGCAGGACTTTGTTTAACGTCGTGCCAGTGCAGCGTCCCAGTGTGAAAGCACTCTGGCTTTCACACTGGAAATGCAGGGGAGGTATTTCAGGCGCTTTACAGGCGCTATTTTTAGCCCAAAAATGCCTCAGTGTGAAAGGGGTCTTAGTGTGATAGTGTGGCTGGCAATCTGTCTCTAACTGACACTGGCTGGAAGGGACACTAACTGACACTGACTTTGCCAGTGACACTATTAATAGTGATCAGTGATAATACTGTACTAACGACACTAATGGGTGACAGGGCAACAGTCACCTGAACGTAAGTCAAAATTCACTTTTTTTTTTTGGTTATGTAGCCAAATAAATGTCCCCTGCACTAAATAAACTGTGCAGTTTATCTTATATGGGGATACATGTAAAAGTAAACGGTGTGGTTGGTAGATGTGGTTAGATGTAGATACCACCGTGTTCTGCATGTGTGGTCTTATCTGACACAGCTCTGATGACTGAACTACCGTATATACTCGAGTATAAGTCGAATTTTTCAGCACATTTTTTTGTGCTGAAAGTGCCCCCCTCGACTTATACTCGAGTCAAGCACTTTTCTGCAGCAAAAAATTTCATTTTCCGAACCAATTTTGGGGCCCCGTATCTCAGGGCCACTTGGTGCTAGGAACCCCAAATTTGGTGTGCAAACCTAGTGGAACTAGCACTACAACATATCCAAAGCTGGGGTTCCTAGCACCAAGTGGCCCTAAGATACAGAGCCCCAAAACCGGTTCAGAAAATGTCATTTTCTGCTGCAGAAAAGTGCTTGACATTTTCTGAACTGATTTTTGGGGCCCTGTATCTCAGGACCACTTGGTGCTAGTAACCCCAGCTTTGGAAATATTATGGTGCTAGTTCCACTGGGTTTGCACACCAAATTTGGGGTTCTTAGCACTAAGTGGCCCCAAGATACAGGGCCCCAAATTCGGTCAACTGTGTCAATCTGCAGCAATGTCATTTCGGGACCCTTTGGGTTCAGAGACCCCAAATTTTGGCTGCAGCTAGGGGGCATCTAGGAACCCTTAACTACCGAGTTTGAAGTTCAGGGGACCTATGGCTGCAAATGGGCACAGTGAGGCATGCAAATGGGAACAGTGATGCTGCAAATGGGCATTGTTGACCCTCTTTTCAACTTACAGTAGCTGTGCATTTCTCACCCTCGTCTTATACTCGGGTCAATACGTTTTTCCCATTTTTTTGTGGTAAATTAGGGCCTCGACTTATACTCGGAACGACTTATACTCGAGTATATACGGTAATTCTAGAAGAGCCTTTGGATGACACAGTAAGAAATTCCATTGTTAAAAAAAATTGTTAAAACATTTATTTTTTTATTCCAGTTTGCTTGCAGGATAGTGTGCTTGCATTTTGGAAGCATGGCATGCAAGGTAGAAGCTTTCGATCTAATGAGGTGAGTGGAGAGCATATTCAAAGCACTACAGTTGTTTCATTGAGTAAGAAAACATTTACTTCAGGTGCAACTAATATAAAAATCAGAATGATCATTAAGACATTTTGTGTACAATTAATTGATTTATCTTGAATGACTGTAGTTCATAGAAAGTTGTGCATTTCTGATATTTTAGTTATAATAAGATGGTGATAGGTTGATTTATGCCCCTTTCACACTGCTCTGGGGCAGTGTGCCTGTGGTTTTCATGTGGGTTACCGGCGCTTTGCCATAGAATTTTATTAGATCAGGTGTTGGTGCATTTTCTGAAAGTGCACCAAAATTCTTATGCATGCTGCATCTTTGCTGCTCTTCCGAAAACTTACCAAAAACTTCCTATCCAGTGGAAGTCTTTTTTTCTTTCTTTTTTCTATGTTGGTTGAACTGGATGGATTTGTGTATTTTTCAACCAGATTACAGTAACTATGTAACCAAGACAAAGCATGGGTAACCTGCTCAAAAAGCATGGGTGTTGCATTGCACCTACGCTGCGGGGAAACTGCACCTGAGCAGCGTGAAAGGGGCTCTTAATGGCTTTTGATATCTGCATTGATAATCTGTTCCAGTTGGACATCCCTCCTGTCTTCTGCAGCCTGGAAGTCTCACTCCTTTTGTTGCAACAAGAGGAGTCTCATTATGTCTGTTATAGTCACCAATGTGAAATCAACCTGCCAACATCAAATATGATTTAGGTTGATCTCTGGCAGGGCCATACGTAGTATAGATATATATTATATCTATATTAATTTAACATAGATAATAAATTATTGAGCATCCATTCTGTACCTGTAAGGGATCCTGGTTGTCCAGTATCTCCTAAACACAAAATAATGGAAAGGTCAAAAATAGCTGAGAAAATAACACATATTTAGAGATAAAAATGTGAAAGGGGCAATAATTGCCTTTTCCTGTCAGCCTTACAAATGAAGTTTGACTGTTTTTGCAGGCTTTCTTACCTATTCAGTACCCTGGGCAAAGAGAAAACTAATAAGTAAAAAGTACAGGAACTCATTGCAGTATAGTGAAATAAAACCATTACAAGATGTATTCTTGCCGGTTACTGTGGGTATTGTATCTTACACGCAGGGCTCTGTTTTATAGAATCAGCTCATGTGTCTCACTGTGTGATTTGTGGTGTTCTTGCAGATAACACAAGAAATTTCAGATAACACTCGGATATTCCGCTTGCTTGGATCTGACAGGTAAGGAAAGCGCTTTAGTATTTTGTAACATACCTGTGTTTTTTCTGCCAGTGGTATAGCGTGACACTCCTGGCTTTTTGTGTTTGTTTAAGTTTATTATAGTATATATATACTATATATAATATAGTGTGTGTATATATATATATATATATATATATATATAGTATTATAGTTTATAGAATAATACCCATTGGAATATTTAGTTAAGGGACACCTTCACTTTTACTAGTTCCACATTCACTTTTGTCCCTGAAGTATCAACAAAGACCAATAGCAGCTTTTACCTTTACAGTAGATTACTCAAATTTCAAGCAGCAGAGAGTAAACTGCTGCAATTAGAGGTCAGTCTGGAAATGGGGCCTGTAGTGGCTATAGTCGGAATTGGAGGAAGAAGCCAAAGCACGTGGTGGAGTGCACAGCATCTGCCACTCCCAGAGGAGTCAAATACCAAAGACAAGTGTTACAGAGGCTGCAGCACTGAAACACTGGGAAGTTAGGAGACATGGGTTAACAGAGAGGTGATTATAATAGCTTTTCTATAACAGGGAAGATTTTTTACAGCGGAGTTCCACTCAACAGTGGAATTTCCACTTATCGGATTCCCCCCAATGCCACATTTGGCACCTTTTGGGGGGAGGGGGGAGCTAACCCTCCTCCTTCCCCTTCAGCCGGGCCAGTGAGAGAGCACAGCGTGCTTTGCACATGCGCAGTAGGGACCAGGTCATGAAGCTGAAAGGCTACACTGCCGGGTTCCCTTACCTGCAATTGCGGCGGCAGCACCTGACCAGCCAATGGAAACATGAGCTACGGTGCCGACATCGCTGGACTTCAGAACAGGTAAGTGTCCTAATGTTAAAAGTCAGCAGCTACAGTATGTGTAGCTGCTGACTTTTAATTTTTAAAGGGGTGGGCGGAACTCCGCTTTAAAGAGACTGACATGGTTTCTTTAAAGGTTAACCCACATACTGTTTAAATGAATTTATATATTTATGGCTTTATCTGCAAGTCTGTTGTTCTTGTAATTTACAGCCCTCTGCCACACTAGAAAGTCTGGTATATGATATGTATTTCTTGGTTCAGAAATACAGCTTCTTACAGCCCCTCACTTTTCCAGCCTGCTCACTAGATAATGAATCTGCTTCATCAGAGAGGTGATTTAGAAAGTGGTGAAGCAGAACCAGAAAGCAGTAGAGTTCTCTTTCTGGCAGTATAATGTAGGGAAGACATGAAGATGGCTAAACTAAATTACAAACCAAATGTGTACTAGAGCAAGCCTCCTGTAATCCCCTGCACAACAGTATTTGGCTTAGGAGAGGCAGGGCCAAAGCTGTCGAGGCTCTGGTGCAGTGTATGTGCCTACAGTGGATGTAATGACAAAAGAAAGGAGCAGAATGATGACTCATCTGTGTGTTACTGCTCATGTATTGTCTAAAATATTAATTTGTTGTTCATGATGCTTATTCAACTATGTATATAGTATATTGCCTGGAATTAAATGTGCTTATGTATATACTTTTTTTTTTTATTCTGTAATGTAGGGTTGTTGTTTTGGAAAGCAGACCAACAGACAACCCCACAGCCAATAGCAACCTGTATATTCTGGCGGGACATGAGAACAGCTACTGAAAATAACACTGCACAGAAATCTATTATCATAATGAACGTAATCTCTCAAGGAAGCAGAGACATGAAGAATGGCTAATATATAATTGTGGGACAGCCTTGAAAGAAATTAGAAGCCACAGATTCTGTATGAGCAATGATCTTGCTGTACCAGTTTGCTCACATCACTGATGTGGTTGCAGATAGTAGAATTATGGAAAAAGTTACATTGCAGGGTTACAAATGGTCTATTGAGGAGCCTCCAGTCAGAACAAGACTATAGCCACATGTGGTGGTTTTATATAGATGTTATACTGTATATACAAATAATTTATTGTGGCATGAGTTAATGACGAAGAATATATTGTCTACATTGTGTTTTAGACACGTTTCTTCTTAAACTCCTCCAACACATGCTGCATTTACAACGGTATAATCTTTGTACATACAGAGGTAGTATTAATTCCCAACTTGCTGTAGCTTCCTTTTGCTGAAATCCTACCTGAAACTTTACTGTAGATAGTGAAACTTTTTTTTTGACGTATAAGTGTCTTAACTGTACAGATGTAAAGTCCGGTCCAGCTCAATAGCTGGGAAGAGCCAGGCTGATGTGGGAAGATCCACTTTCTTTTTGTTCCCCTGGCATCTTGTCCAGCTATTAGAGTGTTCTTTTTTAGAAATCCACTCAAAAATGTATTAACACTATTCTATTTTTATTCTGTGTAATTTAGTATTGCCAGTATAAATTTTTGTAAGTTTAAAAAAAATACTATAATCTATAGAAGAGATGTATGCATTTTTTATGATACCCTTCACTTTAATGCAAGTACACTGGTGTTTAAATTTGCACAAAGTATTGTCGTGTCACATTGCACCAGAGGGTTATGTGGCGACTGCTGTGAAACATGTAGGCTTTATGCCACTAATATTTTTTGCTTGCTTGGTTCTGTTTTAAGAAAGGTGGGTAAACCGATCCACTCACATTATATATAGGTTTGAATTTACAAATCTTGTTTACCTGAATATAAGTCAATTTTTTCTAATTTAATTTTTTTCTTTTTTTAAAAAATGAAACCCCATGCATCTTTTTTTTTATTGTTTATGTCTGTGTTTGCGCTTTTTCTGTCTGAATGGCAGCTCAGTCTCCTCTAAAGAGGAATAGTGTCTGTTATTTGTGCAGAAAAGTCAGTTTTAATGTGGAAGGGGTGTAGAACAAGATGTCTCTTGCTGCTATCTGAACAAGCACCTAAGCGTACATTTTCTGTAAATAGTGGAAAACTATCTCTTAAGCTTACAAACTAGTAATAATGTGTTCAAATTCAGAAATTTTTATATTTACCTAAACAGTCCATTAAAGGGTGATTTATATGATAATTATCCCAAATAAACAGTTTTAATTAAATACATTTAAATATACATGAAATACATATACTTTATGTCTAGTGCAAGAGTAATTGTCCTTAAATAAGTCTCTGAAATTGTGTGCATCCATATTAGTTGCTTACACATGCCCTGTGATAATTTATCCACCACCACAGTGCATCTCCAAATAAGTGTGGTAGAACCACATTCTAGTGTGTTCCAAATCTGCTCCATGCTTCACCCATAAGAGTGCTCACACACCAGAGCTTTAGCACAATTATCCTAAATATCAGGATTTTCCAACATGGAATTTAAAAACAATAAAAAAAATAAAAATAAAATATGTTTTTACCTTAAGTGCCTTTCCTGCATTAAGGTAAAAATAATTTACAACTTGCTGTGCCCCCCACCCCCCTCTCAAATACTTACTCAAGTCTTCAATCGATCCAGTGCTATGCCCAGCTACATCTCTTCTCTCTGTACTCACAGGGACTGAGACAGCAGCAGGAGGTGGTATTGGCTCCTCCTGCTGTCAATCAAATGCTCTGGGGGGGAGGGGGGGTAGAGCCATGCTGCGTTTGTCTATGGCAGTACACAGCCCCGCTCGGTAGTAATCCCGCATGTCTGCCCTCATAGCATATGGCTTACTATGGGGCAGACACAGAAAAGGAGGAGCAGAGAACCCCAGCAGAGGACTCCAAAATAGGAGGTTCGGGGCCTTTCTGTGCAAGTACTACTGCAGGGTAAGTATAAGATGTTTATTATTTTAATTTTAAAAAAAATTGCCTTTAGAAAAGTTTTAAGAAGTGCACAATGCACTTATATTGTACTGTATTTTATTTGTATTGTACTCATCAGTACATATTGTACTGATGAGCTCCAAATCACATAATTTACGAGCATAAAAACTTGTATATTATGTGGCTAATATGTATATAATATTTAATACACAGTATAACAAGATTGAGGGCATTATGGCTAAATATTGACCCATTTTTGAATATTTGAATCTGTGTTGCCTGAGAAGTCACAGATCTTATAAAAGTATTTGTCTACTTTAAATACCATCTTGGCCATAGCTTGAGGTCCACCAACTTTGATGAGTGAGCATTCTTATAGTTGGAGGACAAAGCACATTTGGGACATGTAGTGTGTTTCTATCACTTGAATGAATAGTGAATAATTCCGCGCCACATAAAAAATATTAAATTATAAAGAGATAAGTGAAGCAGCTACACCCTAAGCAAAAAATGAAGAATTTCATAAATGCATAAATGTGGAAAAAAGAGGTTTCCGTGGTTCGTCTGTCCGTCGAGGGTGGAACGCACGCCGCTGCCGCGATCATCTGGGAAACCTCTCCCATAGATTGGATTTCTCCATTCCTAGCTACGCTTTTCAGCCTCAGTGCCGGGCGATGGCACCCTCTATGTGAGTAGCCATTTGGCTATGTTTTGTTTTTATTTTTATTTCTAAATAAATGGTGTTACACTATGTCTGGTTCCTCTCCATCTATTTTATATCCCATGCGTGAGACCCTGTGATGTGAGGACGAGAGTCTGGTTTATTTTTCTCCATTGCAGCAAGCAATATCTTGCTAAAGCCTATTTGACCTTTTTTTAATTAAATTGGTCAACTTCATCTGGTAAGCGGACATCCATTTCCATGAGCACATTGGTGTTTTTTTCAAGTGATGGTGAAGGGATTTTGCTGCTCACGTTTTGTTATCAAAGATTTACTTCAGGATCTTACACCAATTTTGGATGGACTTTGTCATTGATGTCAATTTATATTTGATATATATATATTTCCTATTTTTTGACACTATATGTCACGATTGCACAATTATTATTACTATTTAGATTTATGTTTTTTGTTCACTCAATTTTATATATATGGGCAGGCTGGTAATTTGAATTTATTCACATTTAAGGGATTTTTCTTGTCCTATATGTATAAATATTTTTTCCTTGTCAACCATTTAGCGCTCCCCAACCCCTCTTGTTTCTATCACTTGTTTGGAGATGCATTGTGTTGGTGGATATATTATCACAAGGATTGTGTAATAGTTTTTTCAACCAATTAATGTGGAGAGAGAGACTTATTTAAGGACAGTTATTCTTATAAATATTTAATTTAAGCACTGTTTCAGTGTGGTAAACAGTTTTGTGCTACGTCACAGCAGTTTTAAAATGATTTATGTTCAGTTAAGTGCATGTATTTTATTTAAGAGCTATTTATTTGATAACATTTTCAGGTATGAAAAAGGTCAATAACCTTTCTTAATTGAAGAAGACAGCCTACAATGGCTGTTATCACTCAAAAAATTGCCCACCCTTAATTCTTGGCACATACAGTATAAATACATGCCAGATATCTCATCTCAGTACTGCCCCTTTAACGTTAAAAAGTGAAAATGATTCTTGAATTGCTAGCTGATGTCATAACAATATATTTATGACCCAAGGTTATTGTTTAACCGGTTCCCGACCGGCGCACACCAATGTACGTCGGCAGCTGGGCAAATTTGCGTACCCGTACGTCACTTTAAATTTGCCGCCGGACTGGGTCGCGGGCATTTGTATAGCACTGATTGCTGTATAAATGACAATGGTCCCAAAAATGTCCGATGTGTCCGCCATAATGTCGCAGTCACGATAAAAATCGCTGATCGCCGCCATTACTAGTAAAAAAAAAATTAATAATAAAAATGCTATAAAACTATCCCCTATTTTGTAAACGCTATAACTTTTGCACAAACCAATCAATAAACGCTTATTGCGATTTTTTTTTTTTTACCAAAAAAAAGTAGAAGAATACGTATCGGCCTAAACTGAGGAAAAAAAAATGTTTTTTTAAATATTTTTGGGGGATATTTATTATAGCAAATGTAAAAAATTATGCGTTTTTTTTCAAAATTGTCGCTATTTTTTTTGTTTATAGCGCAAAAAATAAAAACCGCAGAGGCGATCAAATACCACCAAAAGAATGCTCTATTTGTGGGGAAAAAAGGATGTCAATTTTGTTTCGGAGCCACGTCGCCCGACCGCGCAATTGTCAGTTAAAGCGACGGAGTGCCGAATCGCAAAAAGTGCTCTGGTCAGGAAGGGGGTAAATTCTTCCGGGGCTGAAGTGGTTAATTTGCCTACTTTTAATATTTTTTTTGCATTGTTTTTCAAAGGGCATAAAGTATACAGCTTTTAAACAGCATACTATTTTAATACATGCCCTGCTTTTTTTTATCCTGGACTGACAAAAGGACAAAAGTTTAGTTTACTATCAAACCTCTTGCTATCACCATGTCATAGCTGTCATTGTAATCACATTGAAAAACATAATTGATTAATTCATGAATATTAAAGAAACACCCCACCCCAAAGGGGTGGTTTACAAAGCTGCGAGTTTTAAAGGTGAATAGTCTCACAGAAAGTTGACCACTTACAACTGACCACAGGTTGATTGTATAAAACATGCAGATAAGTGGTAGTAACATTTATTTTGGGTGATTGTATCTATGGCCTTTTCCCAAGCAGACAAATGTATCTTATGTATGAGGAAGCTGTGGTGGACTTATAGTTACTCTGGCTGAAAAAAGACACAAGGCCATCTAATAGAGAGAAAAAAAGTACACACACACACATATATATATATACAGTATCTCACAAAAGTTGAGTACACCCCTCACATTTTTGTAAATATTTTATTCTATCTTTTCATGTGACGACACTGAAGAAATGACACTTTGCTACAATGTAAAGTAGTGAATGTACAGCTTGTATAACAGTGTAAATTTTCTGTCCCCTCAAAATAACTCAACACACAGCCATTAATGTCTAAACCGCTGGCAACATAAGTGAGTACACCCCTAAGTGAAAATGTCCAAATAGGGCTCAATCACTGCTCCAGCGTGATGACGTACGACCGGACTAAAACAAGGAAGTTCATAGCCAGTAGCCAATAGCTGCCCTAGCGTGGCTTTTTGTCCATCAAACTAGCATACAGACGAGCGGACTTTTCGACCGGACTCGAGTCCGTCTGATAGATTTGAAACATGTTTCAAATCTAAGTCCGTCCAACTTTTGAGAAAACAAAGTCCGCTGGAGCCCAAACATGATCGATTTGTCCGACGAAATCCCGTCCGCCGGGCAAAGTCTGCCGTAAAGTCCGCTCGTGTGTACGCGGCATAAGTGTCAACTGCTGATACAGGCTCTCCCGTTTCTACAGTGGCAGAAAGTGCTCCTGTCACAATATGTTGAGCAATTACATTAGAAAACATAAGATTAATAGATCAGTGTTTATAACTAAACATTGCTATACATTTTTAGAAAACGCTGGCAAAATCATTTTCTGAATCAGCTAAATCTTAAATAATAAGGCCTTGTGTTGGGTATGCCAATCTGTCCCTATGTTTGAAAACCCCAATGCATAAAAAACCTTTTCATAACATTATAATGTGTTGCAAAAAACAAAATGATTTGGTAATCCAAAAAAGAATATACAGTATCTCACAAAAGTGAGTACACCCCTCACATTTTTGTAAATGTTTCATTAAATCTTTTCATGTGACAACACAGCCATTAATGTCTAAACTGCTGGCAACAAAAGTGAGTACACCCCTCAGAGAAAATGTCAAAATTGGGCCCAAAGTGTCAATATTTTGTGTGGCCACCATTATTTTCCAGCACTGCCTTAATCCTCTTGGGCATGGAGTTCACCAGAGCTTCACAGGTTGCCACTGGAGTCCTCTTCCACTCTTCCATGATGACATCACTGAGCTGGTGGATGTTAGAGAGCTTGCGCTCCTCCACCTTCCATTTGAGGATACCCACAGATGCTCAATAGGGTTTAGGTCTGGAGACATGCTTGGTCAGTCCATCACCTTTACCCTTAGCTTCTTTAGCAAGACAGTGGTCATCTTGGAGGTGTGTTTTGGGGTCGTTATCATGTTGGAATACTGCCCTGCAGCCCAGTCTTCGTAGGCAAGACACACTTGTCTTTGTAATGCTTACCTGGTTGCCGCCACACACGCTTGACGCCATCTGAAGCAAATAAGTTTATCTTTGACTCATCAGACCACAGGACATAGTTCCAGTAATCCATGTCCTTAGTCTTCTTGTCTTCAGCAAACTGTTTGTGCATCATCTTTAGAAGAGGTTTCCTTCTGGGACGACAGCCATGCAGGCCAATTTGATGCAGTGTGCGGCGTATGGTTTGAGCCCTGACAGGCTGACCCCCCACCCCTTCAAACTCTGTAACAATGCTGGCAGCACTCATACATCTATATCCCAAAGAGGACCTCTGGATATCTGCATGTGCACTCAACCTCTTTGGTCGACCATCGCGAGGCCTGTTCTGACTGGAACCTGTCCTGTTAAACCGCTGTATGATCCTGGCCACCGTGCTGCAGCTCAGTTTCAGGGTCTTGGCAATGTTCTTATAGCCTAGACCATCTTTATGTAGAGCAACAATTCTTTTTTTTCAGATCCTCAGAGAGTTTTTTGGCATGAGGTGCCATTTTGAACCTGCAGTGACCAGTATGAGAGAGTGAGAGCGATAACACCAGATTTACCACAACCGCTCCTCATTCACACCTGAGACCTTGTAATACTAATGAGTCACATGACACCGGGGAGGGAAAATGGCTATTTGGGCCCTATTTGGACATTTTTACTTAGAGGTGTACTCACTTTAGTTGCCAGCGGTTAAACATTAATGGCTGTGTGTTGCGTGGTTTTGAGGGGACAGCAAATTTACACTGTTATACAAGCCATACACTCACTAATTTACATTGTAGCAAAGTGTCATTTCTTCAGTGTTGTCACATGAAAAGATAGAATAAAATATTTACAAAAATGTGAGGAGTGTACTCATTTTGTGAGATACTATACACATATATACACACACATACAGTATCTCACAAAAGTGAATAAACCCCTCACATTTTTGTAAATATTTTATTATATCTTTTCATGTGGCAAAACTGAAGAAATTACACTTTGCTACAATTAAAAGTAGTGATTGTACAGCTTGTATAACAGTGTAAATTTGCTGTCCCCTCAAAATAACTCAACACACAGCTATGAATGTCTAAACTGCTGGCAACAAAAGTGAATACACCCCTAAGTGAAAATGTCCAAATTGGGCTTAATTAGCCATTTCCCTCCCTGGTGTCATGTGACTCATTAGTGTTACAAGGGAGCAGGTGTGTTAAATTTGGTGTTATCCCTCTCACTCTCTCACACTGGTCACTGGAAGTTTAACATGACACCTCATGGCAAAAAACTCTCTGAGGATCTGAAAAAAAGAATTGTTGCTCTACATATTCCCTGGATCAACTTTGCCTATAAATATTAGTATCCAGTTATATTATGTGTATCTAAGAAAGAATCCAGGCCTTTCTTAAAACAATCTACTGAGCTGGCCAGAACCAGCTCTTTGAGGGAGTATCCACACTTTTAACACCGCGCTTACTGTGAAGAAGCCTTTTCGTATTTGGAGATGAAATCTCTTTTCCTCCAGATGTAAAGAGTGCCCCCTTGTCCTCTGTGATTATCTTAAAGTAAATAACTTAACACCGAGATCACTAAATGGACCCCATATGTATTTATACATGTTGATCATATCCCCCTTAATCTCCTCTTCTCAAGAGAGAATAAATTCAGTTCCTCTAAGTTGGCAATAAATGAGATTCTGTTTTTATGTCATTCCACACCGTGATGTTTTTACTACTTACCTCTATTTTTTATATTCTGTGTTGGTCAATTTTCTGAGGGACTATCCACCTTTAAAATCCCACAGCTTTGTAAATTACCTCTTTGGGATAATGATGTTTCTTTAATATTCCACGGAATGTGGAGAACGACAGTTTCAAGTTAACCCTTGGCAATATAATTCATCTAGTTCCTGAACATTAGGGGACTGGAGCTGTTGGCGACAGCCTTGTCTCACCTGTGCACACTGCCAGGAGTCAAGTAGCTTAAAGTGGTTGTTAACCTTAGTCATGGAATCTGAGCAAAGCACATATAGCTATAGTGTTTACTTATCTCTTTCCAAAGCTCCAAGTGTCATTTATCTCTGGTTCTTCGTTCCTCTGTTATCAGCATGGGTCACTTATAAGAAGTTTTTCCAACACATGTCTATTCAGAACATAGTTCTTCTGGCTATATGTGAGGGTTTACAACCACTTTAACATTTCTTTAGCATGGGTATCTATACCTAGAAACATGAGTCTACAGATTTAGGTGCCTAAGGATAACATCAACAGCTGGCAAGTCAGAGTCATAGCCTGTAAATAAATTATGGCATAGTAAGCAATATTCTCCTTTCCCTTAATCCTTCCTTCCAGTCTAAGTGGTATATTCAGGTAAATATGATGTATGCACAAATAATCAGCCTCCAGCTTCTGCAGAACTCAAGCAAATAAATATTTCCACATGTGTGTTTGTGTGCATGTGTTTGCGTACAGAGTTGCATTAAGCCAGGATTGTGCATCTGTCCCCTCTATACATTAAGGAGAGCCAATCTGCGCACTAAACTAAGATAATTTTGTCATGGTTATTACCCAATATTGAAAGTGTGATATACAGGTCCATATAGATTTGGACAGGGGCACAATGTTTATACTTTTGGCACTGTATGCCACCAGAATAAAATTAAAATGAAATCATCCAAATTAATTTGAAGTGCAGACTTTTAACTTTAATTCAAGGGGTTGAACATAAATATTAAGAAAACATTTTAGGAACTGCAACCATTTTTATACACAGTCCCCCTATTTTCAGGGGTTCAAATGTAATTGGACAAATTAATATAATCATAAATAAAATGCTCATTTTTATAATATTTTGTTGTGAATCCTTTACTGGCAATGACTACCTGAAGTCTGGAACCTATGGACATTACCAAAGACTGGGTTTCCTCCTTTCTGATGCTTTGCTGGGCTCTATCTTCAGCTGTCTTCAGTTGTTCTTTGTTTGTGGGTCTTTTTGCCTTTAGTTTTGTCTTAAGCAAGTGAAATGCATGCTCAATTGCGATCAGGTGATTGACTCGGCCATTGCAGAATATTCCACTTCTTTTCCTTCAAAAGTGTTTTGGATTATTGTCCATCTGTACTGTGAAGCACTGGCCAATCAACTTTGCTGCATTTGGCTGAATCTGGGCCTACAGTATATCTCTAAAGACTGCAGAATTCATCCTGCTGCTTCTAAACACTAATGACTTAGTGCCACTGGAAGCCATGCATACCCATGCCATCACACTGCCTCCACCACGTTTTACAGATGACGTTGTGTGCTTTAGATCACGAGCTGTTCCAAGCCTTCTCCATACTTTTTTCTTCCCGTCATTCTGGTACAGATTAAAGAGGTTGTAAACATCCCTTTGCAAGTTGTACCTAAAGGTAAGCCTAGAATAAGGCTTACCTATAGGTACTGTAAATATCTCCTAAACGTGCGTTGGAAGGAAGACAGGCGAAGATGGATGAGGCCTGCAGTGGGGGCTTCGTTTGCAGGTAAGTGTCACATAATGTGCTAGTATGCGATGCATACTAGCACATTATGCTTTTACTTTGCATGGTAAAAAAAAGGAAGTAAAACCCATCAGGGTTTACTTCCTCTTTAATCTTAGTTTAATCCATCCAAATAATGCTTTTCCAGAACTGGTCTGGCTTTTTAAGATGTTTTTTGGTATAGTGTAATCTGGCTTTTCTATTCTTCAGGCTTATGAATGGTTTGCACCTTGTGTTGAACCCCCCTGTATTTGCTCTCATTAAGTCTTCTCTTGATTGTAGACTTTGAAAATGATATGCCCACCTCCTGGAGAGTGTCCTTCACTTGCCTGGGTGTTGGGAATGGGTTTTTCTTTACCATAGAAAGGATCCTGCAATCATCCACCACTGTTGTCTTCCTTAGAGGTCCAGGCCTTTTTATGTTGCTGAGCTCACCAGTGCATACTTCTTTCCTCAGAATGTACCAAACTGTTGATTTGGCCACTCCTAATGTTGCTGCTATCTCGCTGATGGATTTGTTTAGTTTCTGAAGCCTTGCAATGGCCTGTTTCACTTGCATGGACATCTCCTTTGAACACATGATGTAGGTTCACAGCAATAGATTCCAAATGCAAATACCACACTTAAGCCCCATACACAGGTTTTCTGTTGATTTTTGTCTTCAGACTTACCAAAACCATGTAGTGCAAGAGCCTGCCTGATTGCATACAAATTGAAACTCCTAAGGTTTGACCTCGTATTATATGGTTTTGGTAAATCTAAAGGAAAAAATCAGCAGAAAATCTGATAGTGTGTATGGGGCTTTAGAATCAGCTCCAGGCCTTTTACCTGCTTAATTGATGAAGAAATAACGAAGGAGTAGCCTATACCTGGCCATGAAACAGCTTTTGATTCAATTGTCCAATTACTTTTGGTCCCTTGAAAAAAGGGGGGTGGCTATTCTTAAAGTGGTGTTCCATCCGAAAATATACTTTTTAAAATAAAAATACCCCTATAATACACAAGCTTAATGTATTCTAGTAAAGTTCATCTGTAAACTAAGGTCTGTTTTGTTAGTTTAAAGCAGGAGTTTGTTACTTTATAAACTTACAGCAGGCCGTGGCCATCTTAAGTGTGGGCATCTGAAGCCAGACTGTATTTCTTCCTGGATCTCATCCTTGCATATCTCGCACATGCTCAGTGCAGCACAAGCAGTGTAATAGGTTTCAGGTCAGGTTTCCATAGCAACGGCAGTGTCAGAGGAAGTTGCCGCCCCTTCCCAGAAGGCATTGCAAACAGGAAATGATGCGATGGGCCACGGCCAGGGAGGAGGAAGTGAAAAATGAATACAGCAGATATACAGTAGGTGCTGAGAAAAAAAAAATATATCCAATTCGTTTACAGTGCACAGTTTAGTGAGGGATGCTGAAGAGTTGTAAAAGTGGGTGGAAATCCACTTTAAGAGCTGTAATTCCTAAACCCTTCCTCCAATTTGTATGTATATACCCTCAAATTAAACCTGAGAGTGTGCACTTTCAGTCCATATCCATTACATAACTATAGCTTGAATATGTTTTGGTAAATACCTGAAAAAACTAAAATTGGGCCTGTGTCCAAATATATATGATTTTCAAAGTCATATATATATGTATTGTAAGACTTTCAAAGATGCTTTCTGGCCTCTCCAATATGCTTTTGTTACTGTGGACATAGAGCAGTACAGGAATACCCAATCAGTGTGATCAACTTGGAGAGGATGGGGCATAGTGCAGGAGTGGGTATTAAAGTGCTGGCAAAAAAAGGCACTCTTAAGCAACTAAGAGATCATATATTGGTCAGTCCAACAAATTGGCTGCATTCACAATGTATTAATGTGATTGTAAAGTCTCGGTTTTTTATTTTTGGAGGGGGGGGGGTAAAAATAATAAACATGTAATACTTACCTACCCTGTGCAGTAGATTTGCACAGATCAGTCTGGATCCTCCTCTTCTTGGTTCCCTTTAAGCTCTCCTGGCCCCTCCCTCCTGACGAGTGCCCCCACAGCAAGCAGCTTGCTATGAGGACATCCAAGCAGAGCTGCAGCTCCGTGTATACATTCATTTATGCATGTGGCCCCGCCCCCTTTATCTCCTCATTGTCTGACTGACTTTAAATGACAGCAGCAGGAGCCAATGGCGCCACGCTGCTGTTTCAGCCAGTGAGGAGGGGGGTCCCAGGCAGCCGAGATAATCCTACAATATCTCTGGATAGAGAGGGGGCTCAGGTAAGTATTAGGGAGGCTGAGGGGGGCTGCTGCACACAGAAGGCTTTTTATCTTAATGCATAGAATGACTTTACAACCACTTCAGTGTCAAGCAGGGAAACATTTCAACCACAAACTGAACATCTGTAACATTCCAGTTTTAGGGAATTTATTGTTTTTATGCTGCATCTTTTTTGTTGCTTTTTTTTTTTATTTGCCTTATGTACGTCATTTATGCTTGTGAACTTGTGGCCAAAATAATTAGTCACTACCTCATGCAAATAAACTAAAGGAGACTACGCATCAAAATAGCTGAGCATTTGTTTTGCTTTTATTTAGTTTTATTTTTATGCCATTAATGAGCCCTTTGACACTAGGTATGAAGACTAACTAAAATAATCCAGATAAAAAAATATATGTTTCCTATCAGCTACTTTTATGGCATTATTTAGGCCATCATTCTATATTTATGTGATGCACCTTAAAGAATTAGAAAGTTACAAGGGGCCTGAACTATTCATATATGTATTGTATTGAGATTAATAAGTCATTATGAATACATAACTAACAATGATTCTATTCATGTATCTCAACATTCGAAATGACAAATTAGAGATAATGGCTCTTCCTCCTGTCTCATAATTTGCTATATATCAGTTTTACTTGTTTTTCTTGTAATATATACATTTAAAAAAATTATATATATATATATATACATATATAGAGTTGTGCTCATAAGTTTACATACCCTGGCAGAATTTATGATTTCTTGGCCATTTTTCAGAGAACATGAATGATAACACAAAAACTTTTCTTTCACTCATGTTAGTGTTTGGCTGAAGCTATTTATTATCAATCAAGTGTGTTTACTCTTTTTATATCATAATGGCAACCTAAGCTACCCAAATGACCCTGATCAAAAGTTTACATACCCTAGTTCTTAATACTGTGTATTGCCCCCTTTAACATCAGTGACAGCTTGAAGTCTTTTGTGGTATTTGTGGATGAGGCTCTTCATCTTCGATGGTAAAGCTGCCCATTTCTCTTGGCAAAAAGCCTCCAGTTCCTGTAAATTCTTGGGCTGTCTTGCATGAACTGCACGTTTTAAATCTCCCCAGAGTGGCTCAATGATATTGAGGTCAGGAGACTGAGATGGCCACTCCAGAACCTTCACTTTAATCTGTTGTAGCCAATGACAGGTCGACTTGGCCTTGTGTTTTGGATCATTGTCATGTTGTAAGTCCCATGCGCAGCTTCCTGGCTGATGAATGCAAATGTTCCTCCAGTATTTTTTGATAACATACTGCATTCATCTTGCCATCAATTTGGACCAAATTTCCTGTGCCTTTGTAGCTCACACATCAACAAAACATTATCGATCCACCTCTGTGTTTCACAGTAGGAATGGTGTGCCTTTCATCATAGGCCTTGTTGACTCCTCTCCAAATGTAGCGTTTATGGTTATGGCCAAAAAGCTCAATTTTGGTCTCATCACTCCAAATAGCTTTGTGTCAGAAGGTTTGAGGCTTGTCTCTGTGCTGTCTGGCGTATTATAAGGGGGATACTTTGTGGCATTTGCGTAGTAATGGTTTTCTTATGGCAACTCGACCATGCAGCCCATCTTTCTTCAAGTGCCTCTTTATTGTGCATCTTGAAACAGTCACACCACATGTTTATTTTAGAGAGTCCTGTATTTCCCCTGGAGTTATTTGTGGGTTTTTCTTTACATCCCGAACAATTTTCCTGACAGTTGTGGCTGAAATTTTAGTTGGTCTACCTGACCATGGTTTGGTTTTAACAGAACCCCTCATTTCCACTTGTTAAATAGAGTTTAAACACTTGCTGATTGGCATTCTCAATTCCTTGGATATTTTTTTATACCCCTATCCTGTTTTATACAGTTCAACTACCTTTTCCCGCACATCCTTTGACAATTCTTTTGCTTTCCCCATGACTAAGAATCCAGAAGCGTCAGTGCAGCACTGGATGAAAGATGCAAGGGTCTGCCAGGAGTCCAGAAACTCATTGACCTTTTATACACACACACTAATTACAAGCAAACAGATCACAGGTTAGGATGGTTACCTTTAATAGCCATTCAAACCCCTTTGTGTCAAATTGTGTGCATGTTATCAGGCCAAAATTACCAGGGTATGTAAACTTTTGATGAGGGTCATTTGGGTAGTTTCTGTTGCCATTATGATTTAAAAAGAGTAAGCACAGTTGATTGATAAAAAAAGGGCTTCAGCCAAACACTAACCATGAGTGAAAGCAATGTTTTTGTGTTATCATTCATATTCTTTGAAAAATGGCCAAGAAATCATAAATTCTGCCAGGGTATGTAAACCTATGAGCACAACTCTGTGTGTGTGTGTGTGTATATATATATATATATATATATATATATATATATACACACACCTATACAGTGGGGACGGAAAAGATTCAGACCCCCTTACATTGTTTACTCTTTGTTATATTGCAGCCATTTGCTAAAATCATTTAAGTTCATTTTTTTCCCTCATTAATGTACACACAGCACACCATATTGACAGAAAAACACAGAATTGTTGACATTTTTGCAGATTTATTAAAAAAAAGAAAAACTGAAATATCACAAGGTTCTAAGTATTCAGAACCTTTGCTGTGACACTCATATATTTAACTCAATTGCTGTCCATTTCTTCTGATCATCCTTGAGATTGATCTACACCTTCATTTGAGTCCAGGTGTGTTTGATTAGACTGATAGGACTTGATTAGGAAAGCCACACACCTGTCTATATAAGACCTTACAGCTCACAGTGCATGTCAGAGCAAATGAGAATCATGAGGTCAAAGGAACTGCCTGAAGAGCTCAGAGACAGAATTGTGGCAAGGCACAGATCTGGCCAAGGTTACAAAAATAATTCTGCTGCACTTAAAGTTCCTAAGAGCACAGTGGCCTCCATAATCCTTAAATGGAAGACGTTTGGGACGACCAGAACCCTTCCTAGAGCTGGCCGTCCGGCCAAACTGAGCTATCGGGGGAGAAGAGCCTTGATTAGAGAGGTAAAGAAGAACCCAAAGATCACTGTGGCTGAGCTGCAGAGATGCAGTCGGCAGATGGGAGAAAGTTGTAGAAAGTCAACCATCACTGCAGCCCTCCACCAGTCGGGGCCTTATGGCAGAGTGGCCCAACGGAAGCCTCTCTTCAGTGCAAGACACATGAAAGCCTGCATGGAGTTTGCTAAAAAAAACACCTGAAGGACTCCAAGATGGTGAGAAATAAGATTCTTTGGTCTGATGAGACCAAGATAGAACTTTTTGGCCTTAATTCTAAGCAGTATGTGTGGAGAAAACCAGGTACTGCTCATCACATGTCCAATACAGTCCCAACAGTGAAGCATGGTGGTGGCAGCATCATGCTGTGGGGGTGTTTTTTAGCTGCAGGGACAGGTTGACTGGTTGCAATCGAGGGAAAGATGAATGCGGCCAAGTACAGGAATATCCTGGACGAAAAACCTTCTCCAGAGTGCTCAGGACCTCAGACTGGGCCGAAGGTTTACCTTCCAACAAGACAAAGACCCTAAGCACACAGCTAAAATAATGAAGGAGTGGCTTCACAACAACTCCGTAACTTCCTGAATGACCCAGCCAGAGCCCTGACTTAAACCCAATTGAGCATCTCTGGAGAGACCTAAAAATGTCTGTTTACCAACCAACCTGACAGAACTGGAGAGGATCTGCAAGGAGGAATGGCAGAGGATCCCCAAATCCAGGTCTGAATACTTAGGACCATGTGATATTTCAGTTTTTCTTTTTTAATAAATCTGCAAAAATGTCAACAATTCTGTGTTTTTCTGTCAATATGGGGTGCTGTGTGTGTACATTAATGAGGAAAAAAATGAACTTAAATGATTTTAGCAACTGGCTGCAATATAACAAAGAGTGAAATATTTAAGGGGGTCTGCATACTTTCCGTCCCCACTGTGTATATATATATATATATATATATATATATATATATATATATATATATATATATATATATCACACACACACATACACAGTGAGGGAAAAAAGTATTTGATCCCCTGCTGATTTTGTACATTTGCCCACTGACAAAAAAAGATCAGTCTATAATTATAATGATAGGTTCATTTTACCATTGAGAGACAAAATAACAACAAAAATATCCAGAAAAATGCATTTTAAAAAAGTTATAAAGTGATTTGAATTTTAATGAGTAAAATAAGTATTTGATTCCCTATCAATCAGCAAGATTTCTGGCTCCCAGGTGTCTTCTATACAGGTAACAAGTTGAGATTAGGAGCATTCTTTTAAAAGGAGTGCTCCTAATTACAGCTTGTTACCTGTATAGAAGACAACTGTCCACAGAAGCAATCAATCACATTCCAATCTCTCCACCATGGCCAAGACACAAAGCTGGAATGGGCTAAAAGACCATCGCCAAGCAGCTTGGTGAGAGAGTGACAACAGTTGGTGCGATTATTTGCAAATTGAAGAAACACAAAATAATTGTCAATCTCCCTCGGTCTGGGGCTCCATGCAAGATCTCACCTTGTGGAGTTTCAATGATCATGAGAATGGTGAGGAATCAGCCCAGAACTATACGGGAGAATCTTGTCAATAATCTTAAGGAAGCTGGGACCATAGTCACCAAGAAAACAATTGGTAACACAGTACCCCCTGCAACGCCCGCAAGGTCCCCCTGCTCAAAAAAAGCACATATACAAGCCTATCTGAGGTTAGCTAATAAACATTGGAATAATTCAGAGGAGAATTGGGTGAATGTGTTGTGGTCAGATGAGACCAAAATCAAGCTCTTTGGCATCAACTCAACTCGCCGTGTTTGGAGGAGGAGGAATGCTACCTATGGTAACCAAGAACACCATCCCCACTGTCAAACATGGAGGTGGAAACATTATGCTTTGGGGGGGGGGTTTCTGCTAAGGGGACAGGACAACTTCACCGCATCAAAGGGACGATGGACGGGGCCATGTACCATCAAATCTTGGGTGAGAACCTCCTTCCCTTAGCCAGGGAATTGAAAATGGGTCTTGGATGAGTATTCCAGCATGACAATGACCCAAAATACATGGCCAAGGCAACAGAGGAGTGGCTCAAAAAGAAGCACAATAAGGTCCTGGAGTGGCCTAGCCAGTCTCCAGACCCTAATCCTATAGAAAATATGTGGAGGGAACTGATGGTTCAAATTACCAAATGTCAGCCTCGAAAACCTTAATGACCTGGAGAGGATCTGCAAATAGGAGTGGGATAAAATCCCTCCTGAGATGTGTGCAAATTTGGTGGCCAACTACAAGAAACGTCTGACCCCTGCCAGATTGCCAACAAGTACCAAGTCATGTTTTGCGAAGGGGTCAAACACCTATTTCACTCATTAAATGCAAATCAATTGATAACTTTTTTGAAATGCATTTTTCTGTATTTTTTTTATTGTTATTCTGTCTCTCACTGTTAAAATAAACCTACCATTAAAATTATAGGGGGGTCAGCAGGGGTCAAATACTTTTTCCCCTCACTGTATATATGATTTTCTTTTCTTTCTTTTTTTTTTGCTCTTTAGAAATATGTAATGAATTACAAAGGATTCCCATATCACCATGTATAGAAAGGTTGTCATGGAAACCTGTCACTGCAATAAGTCCATCACTTCTTTGCTATAAATTTTACCATGAGCTACTGATCTCTGTAAACAAGTTTTTTTTATGCTAGATTCACACTGGAGCGGACAGCTGCTAGAGCACGACACCTCTGCGGCAGCTGTCTGTTCCGACTGTGGTAGGGGGTGGTGTGGTGATTTTCCTTTTTATACAAACTTTGAGGTGTACGAAAGTACACTTCATTCATGTTGCCATACAGCAGCATAATGAGCTGTTCTGCTGTACAATGACATGCAATTCTGTATGATGCACTGCGATATAATGCAGCATGTCTGCATTTTACTGCAGCACATCTTCGGGCTGCATTGCAGTGTGAATGGGGCACACAGAAAATAATTACTTTATGTGTGTTCTTGCATTGACAGGTGTTTTATAATGCAGTACAATGCTGGTCACCACACTATGTGTGAATTCAGCCTAAAAGAGCGAAAAATTGATAAAATGAATTTGTAAAAAGAATCTAAAATGCAACATGCTGGCTCCAAAAGAAAACGCATATTTTTAATATGCTATATTTTATATTTACCCAACCTTTAAGAAAGAAAACAAATTAGTCCCAACCATAGTAGATAAAGAAAACTTACAAAAACACTATGAATTTTCTTCAGTGTTGAACAGTATGGTTGTATGGATTCTCCACAGAAAAAAAATTAAAATGTAATCTGGTCGATAGCTCTCATTTGGAGTCTCAGAGAGTTCTAAAAACAAGTGGTCTGTGCAGCTACGTGCAATTAGCTTGTTCAAATCAATGACAAGTGGACAGATCTCCACACATATTCCTGTTTGTAAATCCATGCAGGACGATACACAGACAGACTGCATCCCCCTTGGTTGTACAAGATGAAGATCTGTGCAGCTGTACATCTGTCATTGATTTGAATAGGCGGAGTGCATGCGGCTGCAAGGACCATCTTTGCTTCCCATGTGCATAAATGCAGCCATCTGTGTGGATGTACTCATCAGTATGCACATAGGGATAAGGTCTTGAGAGCAGCTTCACAATGCTCTACTGCACTTTGGCTTAAGTGCAGATAACCCACTGTTTTCATGCGGGTTAGCTGCACTTTCCTATTGGCTTCCATTATACCCTGTGGTTTTGGTGCTCTTTCTGAAAGCACACCAAAACCGTGGAGCATCATAGAAGTCTATCTGAAAGCACAGCTAACTCACAGGTTAGTTTCACTTTGCTCAAAGTGCAGCAGGGCGGTGTGAAGCCACCCTAGCCTGTACAGTAAATATCTGCTAAAAATTTGGCGCTTGTTTTGCATTATGTGCCCTTTTAAGGATTGCAACTGGTCCACCTAAACTTCACTGAAAACATACTTTAAGACAGCCTCACCTATATTTGTAAATATAATAAAAAAAATCAGTCCATCAATGATAGTTGGGAGGTGTAATACTACTTAATTGTGTAACTATTTTACTGATAGAAAACGAAGAGCTCTCCAGAGTTTTGTGAAAAGATTGATCATTTTTCAATGTGATAACAGATTCACCTACTACAATACACATTTAGTATTTTTTCACCTTCTTGCATATCCATGTGCATCGAAAACACTAAATAGATTAAGAAACAGAATGTGGGATACAGTGTATTTTCTAAATGTAGTATTGCCTTTGGATAAATTGAACTGTATATACTGTAAAATAAAGAGTTTTTTTAACAATTGGCTGTTTTTTTGTTTTTGTTTTTTGTGTTTTTTTTTGTTTGTTTTTTTAAATACATGTTACAATGGGGACACTCAGAAAAAGTTAATTATAGGATAGACGCAGTGTAAAATTTATATGAATGTATCCTTTAAAATAATTATGTCCTGTGTGTGGCTGCTACATGTCATAGCTAAGCAGGTCTAAACCAGCAAGAGAAATCTCAAAGCCCCTATACTGTATATAAGCTGTCAGGGTTTATGAAGAAGTCTTTCAGACTAAATGCACTGTGGTGATGCCTAAAACACGATTTTTAATATGATGTTAAGATAAATTTTTTAATAAATAAAATATGTTCTATGTCATTTTTGTCTATTATCCTTATAATGCTGCTGAAAATTGAATGTTACCCATGAAAGATGCTTATGAAGCTGCACTGAGCCTATGAGAAACATTCCCTATGCAAGAATGAAAGTACAGAAGTACACAAAAGAAAAATAACGAGTTAAAAAAGTCACAGATAGGACTTAAAAGAAGTGTGTTTTGACCAGCATATGTAAAGTACTGTATATCAATAAGGCAGTGCTGTGTGCAAAGGTGTTTAGACATTAGACAGAGTGAAAAGGTTCATAAATGTAAAATGTTAGACATTTTTTTTAGGCAATTTTTATGCCTGTTGTAAATTTCCTAGCACTTTTATGTACCGAGGAGGCCACACGTGCCATATACAGTCTGTAATACCTCTTTGCATCAGCATTTGCCCACGCATGTACATCTGATGTATTTCCTGAATGCAGAAGACTCCTTTGAGTGCCCATGTAGAGGACACGCTGGCTTCATTGTAGGTCTGTGGAGTGTTTATTGCATATGACCTTCAATGGGGAACACCTCTTGGCCAACTTTACCAAGGACAACACTGAAAAGAATGGTGGAAATTACAGGTGAGATATCTTAATTTTAATCACAATTGTAAGGTTTCACTCCAAATAGAAACAATTGAGTATACTATAATAGAGAACACACTCAGTCTAATGCCGCGTACACACGAGCGGACTTTACGGCAGACTTTGCCCGGCGGACTTTTCGACAAACTTTACGACGGACTTTCTGAATGAACGGACTTGCCTACACACAATAAACCAAAGTCCGTCTAATTCGTACGGGATGACGTACGACCGGACTAAAACAAGGAAGTTCATAGCCAGTAGCCAATAGCTGCCCTAGCGTGGCTTTTTGTCCGTCGAACTAGCATACAGACGAGCGGACTTTTCGACCGGACTCGAGTCCGTCGGATAGATTTGAAACATGTTTCAAATCTAAGTCCGTCCAACTTTTGAGAAAACAAAGTCCGCTGGAGCCCACACACGATCGAATTGTCCGACGAAATCCCGTCCGCCGGGCAAAGTCTGCCGTAAAGTCCGCTCGTGTGTACGCGGCATAAGTGTCAACTGCTGATACAGGCTCTCCCGCTTCTACAGTGGCAGAAAGTGCTCCTGTCACAATATGTTGAGCAATTACATTAGAAAACATAAGATTAATAGATCAGTGTTTATAACTAAACATTGCTATACATTTTTAGAAAACGCTGGCAAAATCATTTTCTGAATCAGCTAAATCTTAAATAATAAGGCCTTGTGTTGGGTATGCCAATCTGTCCCTATGTTTGAAAACCCCAATGCATAAAAAACCTTTTCATAACATTATAATGTGTTGCAAAAAACAAAATGATTTGGTAATCCAAAAAAGAATATACAGTATCTCACAAAAGTGAGTACATACCTCACATTTTTGTAAATGTTTCATTAAATCTTTTCATGTGACAACACTGAAGAAATGACACTTTGCTACAATACAAAGTAGTGAGTGTACAGCTTGTTTAACAGTGTAAATTTTCTGTCCCCTCAAAATAACTCAACACACAGCCATTAATGTCTAAACTGCTGGCAACAAAAGTGAGTACACCCCTCAGAGAAAATGTCAAAATTGGGCCCAAAGTGTCAATATTTTGTGTGGCCACCATTATTTTCCAGCACTGCCTTAATCCTCTTGGGCATGGAGTTCACCAGAGCTTCACAGGTCGCTACTGGAGTCCTCTTCCACTCCTCCATGACGACATCACAGAGCTGGTAGATGTTGGAGACCTTGCGATCCTCCACCTTCCGTTTGAGGATGCCCCACAGATGCTGAATAGGGTTTAGATCTTTAGACATGCTTGTCCAGTCCATCACCTTTACCCTCAGCTTCTTTAGCAAGGCAATGGTCATCTTGGAGGTGTGTTTGGGGTCGTTATCATGTTGGAATACTGCCCTGCGGCCCAGTCTCTGAAGGGAGGGGATCATGCTCTGCTTCAGTATGTCACAGTACATGTTGGCATTCATGGTTCCCTCAATGGACTGTAGCTCCCCAGTGCCAGCAGCACTCATTCAGCCCCAGACCATGACACTCCCACCATCATGCTTGACTGTAGGCAAGACGCACTCGTCTTTGTAATTCTCACCTGGTTTCCGCCACACACGCTTAGCACCATCTGAATTAAACGTTTATCTTGGTCTCATCAGACCACAGAACATGGTTCCAGTAATCCATGTCCTAATTCTGCTTGTCTTCAGCAAACTGTTTGCGGGCTTTCTTGTGCATTATCTTTAGAAGAGGCTTCCTTCTGGGACGACAGCTATGCAGACCAATTTGATGCAGTGTGCGGCGTATGGTCTGAGCACTGACAGGCTGACCCCTCACCCCTTCAACCTCTGCAGCAATGCTGGCAGCACTCATGCGTCTATTTCCCAAAGACGACCTCTGGATATGACGCTGAGCATGTGCACTCAGCTTTTTTGGTCGACCATGGCGAGGCCTGTTCTGAGTGGAACCTGTCCTGTTAAACTGCTGTATGGTCTAGCCACCGTGCTACAGCTCACTTTCAGGGTCTTGGCAATCTTCTTATAGCCTGGGCCATCTTTATGTAGAGCAACAATTCTTTTTTTCAGGTTCTTTGAGGTGCCATGTTGAACTTCCAGTGACCAGTATGAGAGAGTGAGAGCTGATAACACCAAATTCAACACACCTGCTCCCCATTCACACCTGAGACCTTGTAACACTAACGAGTCACATGACATCGGGGAGGGGAAATGGCTAACTGGGCCCAATTTGGACATTTTCATTTAGGGGTGTACTCACTTTTGTTGCCAGCAGTTTAGACATTTAGTTTAGACAAAACAAGGCCGTTGCGGCTGAAACGCGTCTACCTCTGCTGTACTTTTATCTTTATGGAGATATAAAAAATTTGGACTGATTTCAAGAGCATGTGTGGATTTGCGGTTTGTCCTTTATCCACTAGTGCACAATGTTTCATGTATGAAACCTTCACACAGTCTTTCCTTCCTTTCACATGGGCTTGTCCGTATGAAAGGAAGGAAAGGGCTTGTCCGTGTACGGATTCCACTTGCTCAGCAGGGATTTATCCACTAATCCCCACTGAGCAGGCGGATGACGGGTCCATCTCCGCTCACTGTGCAGAGATGGACCTGTCAAAGCCCCGCTGTCCTCTATGGAGAGGCTGCCTGTCCGTTTTTATCTGATCCTATCCAATCTGATTCTGCAGACGGATGGAAAATAGGGTTTCCATCCGTATAGATTTTAAGCACAGGATCGGATATCGGCGGATGTCAGCGGACATGTCAACGCTGACATCTGCCAATACATAAGGCTAAATAGAGTGTCCGATCAGGTCCGTCTGAAAAATTGACAGGTGGACCTGATCGAAAAGCCAGTGTGAAAGGGCCAACATGTAAGCCAGGTGGCTTGGTATTTTCATTAATTCATGTTATGTGGAAGAAACCCCTACGTGGGCAACTGATGTACTGTATAAGTGAACTTTTCCTTTATTAAATAAAAGTGGGCTGCCACGCCTTAAAATTACAGTGTGGTCTGGCGCAACTCATTCTAAATGCACCTGCTGCCTGACTTTAATCACCCCAATCTCACAGTATTTGTGTGTATATATATATATATATATATATATATACACAGTGCTGTGATAAGTATTTGCCCCCCTTCCTGATTTTTTTACATGTTTCTCACACTTAAATGATTCAGATCATCAAACAAATTTTAATATTACACAAAGATAACCTGAGTAAATCCAAGATGCAGTTTTTAAATTATTATTTCATTAATAAGGGAAAAAAGCTGTTCCAACCTGCCTGGCCCTATGTGAAAAAGTAATTGCTGATTGCTGAATCATGATGCTGCCTTGCTGAATCATGAATGAACTGTGATCAACCACAATTTTTTGGAAAGCTGAGTTATATTTCACTTGCCACACCCAGGCCTGTTTACTGCCAGACATGTTGAATCAAGAAATCACATTAAATAGAAGCTGTCTGACAACAGATCACAAAAAACCACACATCATGCCACAATCTAAAAAAATTCAAGATCGAGGAAGAAGACGTGTCCAGCTTAGGCTCCTGCCATCCGTCTGCTTAATGCGCCGATATCCTGGCTTCCACTGTCCATCCTGCTACACAGGTACCTCCCTGTGGTCTGGGAAGCTGCTCTAGTTCTCCCCAAGAAAGGGAAACGTAAAACAACCATACAGAGCCCCCAGACCATTCCGCCGAGCACTCGTGCGGCGGCCATATTGCCTGTCAGCTCCTTCATTCCAGTCTCAGTGGAGACACAGACAGACTCCTCCATGGCGTTCGTGACACTGGACCCGACGGGCTACTCTGCTGGTCACCAGGCGGATGCAGAGCTCCAAGGTGAGCAAACCACCGCTGTAATCCTGGTGGCTATTGCAGAAAGTAAGTCCTGTGGAGGGGAAGATAGACACCCTGTCCATAGAATGTGGGCTAATTAGGCAGGACATGGACAAGTTCAGAGGCCGCCTCCGTGAAGCTGAACAGAGCATCTCTGAGGTGGAGGACACCTCTGCCTCCACTATGCAGTCTGTGGTTGAACTTCAGCAACAAGTAAAGATCCTTATGGCGCGTTCAGAGGACGCTGAGAACAGACTCAGACGCAACAATGTCTGGCTGGTCGGGCTCCCAGAGGGAGAGGAAGGCCCCAATCCTGTGGTGTTCGCTGAGACTTTTTTCAAACAGCTTTTGGGCCTACAACATCTGTCTCAGTCTACATTGTCGAGCGTGCACACAGGGTGCCCACCGGCCCGAGGCCTGCTGTTGCATGGCCAAGAGCTTTCCTGGTTCACCTGCTGAACACCAGGGACAGAGATCTAATCCTAGCAGAGGCAATAAACATCCTGAGCTGAAATAGGAGAATGCTGTCATACATCTATACCCTGACTTCTCCGGATCTGCAAAAAAAAACGGCGCTCCTTTACAGATGTCCGAAGGCACCTGAGGGAGAAGGGCCTAGTCTACAACATGCTATATCCCAGCCATCTTAAAGTTATCCACAATGGATCCGCAAAATTCTTTGAATCCCCTGCAGATGCAGTCGACTGGTTGGATTCCCTTGCCTAATGCGGTATGCTGGGAGTTGTTGTTCATGCTGCTGGAATTGTTTGGCTGTAACCTGTTCCTTTATGGCAGATGCTTTCTCTAGCAAGTGGATAATGTTGAAGAGTTCTGGACCACCTATCCATTAACTGCGGGAACCTAAGGTACTATTGCTGGACGCTATGACATACCTGTAATGCCCTGTACATCGGACATTGATCGGACATTCCGCCAACAAAATCCATCAGATGCATTTTGGGCCAAACTTGTCTTCCATACGCACAGTCGCACAAAGTTGTCGGAAAATCCGATCGTTCTGAACGCGGTGATGTAAAACAGTACGTCGGGACTATAAACGGGGCAGTAGCCAATAGCTTTCGTCTCTTAATTTATTCTGAGCATGCGTGGCAATTTGTGCGTCGGATTTGTGTGCACATGATTGGAATTTAAACAAACGGATTTTGTTGTCGGAAAATGTTATATCCTGCTCTCAAACTTTGTGTATCGGAAATTCCGACGGAAAAAGTCCGATGGAGCCCACACACAAATCGGAATTTCCGACAACACAATCCCATCGCACTTTTTCCATCGGAAAATCTGACCGTGTGTGCAGGGCATAAGTCTTCACTACCCCTTACCGAGTGGATGGACTCTTGGAACGATCCACTAATGTTTTCTAGGTTTTTGGGACTAAAGTTTCTCCGGTGGTTTTTTTTCTGTTCGACTGGAACAAACAGGGCGTTTGGTGCTTATACTGTTAATTTTTCTGACTATTTTGCTTTTTTTGTTTTTTATTTTTCCAACCTTTTTCTGCAATTTTTTTTTCTTATTGTGCTTTGCCCTGAGGGACTCTACTAATGGGCTTGTTATTTGCCTACTGAATTTATCCTGCCCCAATGTTCTATAAACCATCAATTTATGAGTAATCTCAAAATCCTCTCTTGGAACGTCCGTGGATTAAACTCTAAATTTAAGAGATCATTGGTCCTTCGGTACCTTAAAGCCCAGAATCCGCACGTAGTCCTCTTGCAGGAGACCATTTAACTGGGAGCAGAGTACCCTCCCTAAACAGGAATTGGATCCAGAGAGCCATACACTCCACACACTCTTCGTATGCTAGGGGTGTAGCTATTTTAATTCACAAGCAGTTGACCTGTTCAATAGACCATGTGGTTATAGATACCCAGGGGCGATATCTAATAGTGGATTCAACTAGATGTTGAATCCCAGCTACTGGCAATAGCTAATATTTATGTCCCACCCCCAAGAGTAAAATGTTTTTTTTACGGCCCCCAAGAAGGTTTCCACTTTTGGCCCACTGAAATTGTGGCTGGTGACTTCAACAACATTCTGGACTATGCCCTGGACACCTCTAACTTGACTCAGGTGCAGAACCTGGAACTTAGATACTGTGCTGATTCAGCGACTTTGGAGGTGTGGCGGTGGAAACATCCTGGGGAGAGAGGTTGCTCCTATCTTTCCTACGTCAGCACTTCCTCCTCCGTATTGACATGGCTTTTGCCAACCCAGCTCTGCTGCCCCAGTTTACAGAGGTTTCCTACCTGGCCAGGGGGATTTCCGATCATACCCCTCTACAGGTTGTATTGACTCTTACCTCGGGTAGGCGTAGTGGGGTGTGGAGGCTGCATCCTGGTTGGGTGGCGGAGTCTTCAGTGAAGGCCTTGGTCTCACCACATTTAAAAGAATACTGGGATCATAATGAGGGCATTGCAGACAGGCCTCTAGAGTGGGATGCATTTAAGGTATCCACCCGGGGGGATGTATGTATCTGCCATTAAGGCTGCCAGGACTGAGAAAGACTCCACCTCTGAAGAGCTTCAAGCTCATGAAATACAATGTGCAAAGACTCATGCTGACATACCCTCCCCTTCCTCCCTGGCTAAGTTGCAGATGGCCAGAAGGGCACTGTTGGTACACTTCCAAAGTCTTAAGCTACTAGCTTACCTGGCTGCTGATGCTCAGGCACACACAGCTATCCCTTGCGTTCAACTCGCCTGAGGGCACACTTGTGAGTGATGGGGAGAGCATCAAGCAGGCACTTGTCTCATATTACTCAGAACCAGTGGCCCCCCATCCATGTGCCTGGCCCCAGAAAGTGCGCCCTGATCCCACCCAATTGTGTGACCATAGCGAATAAATTTTCGCTATTTTCACACTAGCCTTCCTCCCCGCAAATCAGGAGGCAGGACGTCAGACCTGCTTCCTGATTGGTCAAAGCACCGGCATAGGTGGCTGCATTTGATGGGCAAGTGGCTGCGTTTGATGGGCACTGGTGGCTTCATTTGATGGGCAAAAGTGGCTGAATTTGATGGGCACAGGTGGCTGCATATGATGGGCACAGGTGGCTGCATATGATGGGCACAAGTGGCTGCGTTTTATGGGCACAAGTGGCTGCATTTGATGGGCACAATGGCTGCATTTGGTGGGCACAAGTGGCTGCATTTGATGGGCACAGGTGGCTACGTTTGATGGGCACAATGGATGTGTTTAATGGGCACAAGTGGCTGCGTTTGGGCACAATGGCTGCATTTGATGGGCACCATAGCGAATTAATTTTCATTATTTTCACACTAACCTTTCTCCCAGCAAATCAGGAGGCAGGACGTCAGACCTGCTTCCTGATTGGCCAATGCACCAGACCACCCTATTGGGGTGGTGCCAGAGCTGCGATCCGCGCATGCGGGGGTGCCAGAGCCGCAAACCCCATGAGTGTGTGTGGGGGGGGGTCGGTGGGAACAGTGGCTGCATTTTATGGGCACAGGTGGCTGCATTTGATGGGCAAGTGGCTGCATTTGATGGACACAAGTGGCTGCATTTGGTGGGCACAAGTGGCTGCATTTGATGCGCACAAGTGGCTGCATTTGGTGGGCATAAGTGGCTGCATTTGATGGGCAAGTGGCTGCATTTGATGGGCAAGTGGCTGCATTTGATGGGCAAGTGGCTGCATATGATGGGCACAAGTGACTGCATTTGATGCACAAGTGGCTGCATTTGATGGGCACAGGTGGCTGCACGTGATGGGCACAAGTGGCTGCATTTGATGGGCACAGGTGGCTGCATATGATGGGCACAAGTGGCTGCGTTTGAGCACAAGTGGTGCATTTAAGGTTGCCATAGTGGCATTCTTAATAAAAAAAGAAAAATTGTTTTTGGTACCTAGTTCTCCCCGCACGCCCGTGACATATTATCTCCCGAAAATTCATAAAAATCAGACTTGCCCCCCCAGGACGCCCCATAGTCAGTGGGATTGACTCGGTCACGTCCCGGGTGGGCAAGTATATTGACCACTTTTTACAGCCTTTAGTCCAGAAAGTTCCATCATATATTAAGGACACTCGTCAATATGTTATCTGACATCATTCCCAAGAGGGGATTATGGTTGGTCACAGCAGATGTGACCTCGCTTTACACCATTATCCCCCACCACTTGGGCTTAGAGGCAGTCAAACTATATTTGGTAAGGAGCACTGGCTTAGTTCCATCTCAGATTGACTTTATCATGGAACTACTAGAATACGCCGCAAGCCACAATTCTTTCTGGTTTGATCATCAATTTTATAGCCAGGACAGAGGTGTGGCAATGGGGGCTAAATATGCCCGAAGTTTGGCCAACTTATTTATGGCCAAATGGGAGGAGGATGTCGTCGATGCCCACAGGGGACCAGAATTGGTCCTTTGGGCCAGGTACATCGACAACCTCCTCCTTCTATGGGGCGGCAGTGAGGCTGAGCTCTATATGGTTTCATGTCGCTCCTTAATGAAAATAATAGGGGTATCAAGTTGAATTTTGAGACCAGTTTAGAAGAAATGAATTTTCTTGACTTAAAAATCACGGTGAAGGGAGATAGATTTGTGACGTCCACTCTTTTTAAGTCGACAGACAAAAAATTTTATATCCCTCTGGATAGTTGCCAATATGAGCCCTGGTTGAGAGCGGTCCCTCAAGGTCAGTTTACGTGTCTTAGACGTAACTGTACTGAAGTCGAAGCTTTCGAAAACCAGGCGGCTATCCTCACCAGCAGATTCATAGAAAAAGATTATGATCAACGTCTACTATCTCAGGCAGTGAAAACAGCACGTGATAAAGATAGGACATCACTTTTGGTAGAGAGACAACACAATAGGTTTAACTTATTTTAGGAATCTGGGTAATGATAGTAATACAGTTATTTAGCCTTATGTTAGCTGTACGCATGTTAGTGGTAATTTGGATATTCACTTAACAATATCTACTAGGTGACATGTCTTTCTATTTAGATATGCCACTGATATAGAGAATATATCCATGTTTTCCATAGACATGTGAGATCTGCAGCGTACCAGTTAATTTGATTTGTGTTATATGCTCGAGTCATGAGGGCCACACATTATTTAAAAGATTTTTTTTTTCCCTTGGATTCAGTTTTTAATAGTATAGTGCCATTTTCAATCTGCCCACTAGGCGTCAGTCTGTTCAGTCACTGAGCGTGTCACCATTGTGGACATTAGACCCACTTCCGTGTCTTATATCTGAGAACGCACGGTTGTTTCAGTGATCCTTGTTTTTTTGGGCTTGGACCGTTAATGCCTTGGTTGCACGTTGGTTCTCTGGTATTATGGGTGGGTTTTGCCCTGTTGCAGGCTTTTTAATGTAATCTTTGTTTCGTTTTAATATTTATCCATTTAATGTGATATGTTGCCTGGATCAGATCCCGTCAACAAGTTTCGTCGGGTCTCGTGTGTCTTTGTATTGCACAATGCGCAGGTCTGTTGACGGACTGCGGCTCAGAATGAGGCTTGGCTAGATTATCATGGTATATAGGGAGGTGATGCAGCGCGCCTCCCGTGCCCCTGGATGACGTAATTCTCTTACAAAACGCATAGAGAGGAGCAGGATGACGCGCTGACGTCACCTCGAGTTACTGCTTGTGTTTCCAGAAGGACGGGTTTGTCCGAATGTGTACCGGTCAACACATTGGACTTCAGGCTTTCTATGTGATACTACATTTTGTAAGTGCGTTTTCTGTTTTAAACTTTTAATAAACCTGAAGGTTTTCACACTATTGGAGCTTTTATGTTTTTACATGCTGTGTGCATCCTCCCATGGGCTCGACTACTAATGAGGTGATCTGGAGATTAGCTAGCAAGCCAGCATGTTTGGCGTATTCTGGAGTTACAGCTGTGCCTAAACTAAATGCTTCTCATGATCCTCTGTGGTGGAGGATCATAGCCATCTGGTAAGAAGTGAATTCCTCTATAGCGGTGGTGGATGACACACATGCTTTTGTTAAACAGCGATTGAAGATTCATCTCATTTGTGGATGGACTTTTCTCCCAATTTTTGCACGGGTGGGTGTTGACATTCTTCAGTTACTCCCACAGACTTTGTTTATTTTCTTTTTATTTCATTTATTAATACAGACTGATTTAATTTAATGCACATCATTCAAAAGATTCACATATTTTTCATATTTGTTTTCTATATGATTCACGATTTACCAATTATTTATATTTCATTTGCTATTCACACTTAATTACGAATGGTTTGCACATTTTGCTTAATTATGACTCATACCCATTCACAGATCTAGCACGATTCTAATTTTTCTTTATTCTAATTTCCATGGTATTGGTGTTGTACAAGAGAATTGCTGCTTCCATAGTACATTTAGTTTATCATTTATAGGTGTTATACATCTTAGCGCAGTTTCTTCCCCCTTTTTTTCCAAGTGGCTGCATTTGATGGGCTAAGGTGGCTGCATTTGATGGGCAAGTGGCTGCATTTGATGGGCACAGGTGGCTGCATTTGATGGGCAAGTGGCTGAATATGATGGGCACAGCGCAGTTTCTTCCCCTTTTTTTTCCAAGTGGCTGCATTTGATGGGCTAAGGTGGCTGCATTTGATGGGCAAGTGGCTGCATTTGATGGGCACAGGTGGCTGCATTTGATGGGCAAGTGGCTGAATATGATGGGCACAGATGGCTGCATTTGATGGGCACAGGTGGCTGCATTTGATGGGCACAGGTGGCTGCATTTGATGGGCAAGTGGCTGCGTTTGATGGGCAAGTGGCTGCGTTTGATGGGCACAAGTGGCTGTGTTTGATGAGCACAAGTGGCTGCATTTGATGGGAACGTGGCTGCATTTGATGGGCACGTGGCTGCATTTGATGGGCACAAGTGGCTGCATATGATGGGCACAAGTGGCTGCATATGTTGGGCACAGGTGGCTGCATTTGATGTGCACAGGTGGCTGCATTTGATGGGCACAGGTGGCTGCATTTGATGGGCACAGGTGGCTGCGTTTGATGGGCAAAAGTGGCTGCATTTGATGGGCACAGGTGGCTGCATATGATGGGCACAAGTGGCTGCGTTTGGGCACAAGTGGCTGCGTTTGATGGGCACAATGGCTGCGTTTGATGGGCACAAGTGGCTGCATTTGATGGGCACAGGTGGCTGCATTTGATGGGCACAGGTGGCTGAGTTTGATGGGCACAATGGATGCGTTTGATGGGCACAAGTGGCTGTGTTTGATGGGCACAATGGCTATGTTTGATGGGCATAAGTGGTTGCATATGATGGGCAAAAGTGGCTGCATATGATGAGCACGCATGGCTGCGTTTGGGCACAGTGAATGTGCAATTGATGGGAGGGTCAGTATTTTTCAGTTTTCTCCCCCCAAAAAATTTTGAGCACCAGCCGCCACTGCTCGGAACTATACTCTCCTGTCCCATCGTATGACCATCAGGCTTTGGTGGATCTGCTGGGCCCCCTCCAGATCCCAGTGCTGCCTGCTGAGGTGGCGGGCAGCCTGGACGCGCTTTTTACTGATAAAGAACGGCTGTTGCCTCTTTTCCAAATGGCAAATGGCCGGGCCCTGATGGTATTCCCGCAGAATGGTACAAACAATATGTGGTGCTCCTTTCCCCCAGACTCTTACAACTCTATGGGGACTGTTTAGAAACAGGTACATTACCTACCTCCTTTTACGAAGCCCATGTTGTGTTACTACCTAAACCCGACAAAGACCCTCTCTCTTGCTCATCGTATAGGCCTATAGCATTGCTCAATATGGACCTCAAAATTCTTACTAAAATGCTTGCCAATAGGTTCATGAAAATAATACACCACTTAATATCACCAGACCAGACTGGGTTCATGCCTAAAAAGGTGACAGATATTAATCTCCGGATGGTGTATACGCATACTCAGTTGGAGGCTGGGGGGTCGTCTGGGGGGGCTCTAGTGTTTTTTGACCTGGAAAAGGCCTTTGATTCCATTGATTGGGGGTACATGACTCCGCATGGGGTTTGGTGCCACCTTCCTTAAATGAATTACGCTGCTGTATGACCATCCTGTTGCGACCCTCCCTCTCAGTGGTGGGGTGTCTGATGCCTTTCCTGTGTTCAGGGGCACCAGATGGGTGCCCACTCTCCCCTGGACTATTTGCATTGGTTATGCGTTCCTCCTCTAAGATACAAGGGATCACTGTGGGTACCCTGACTGAAACTACGGCCCTTTACGCAGACGACCTAGTATTGTTTATTAAGGATACTGGACCATCTCTACAGGCAGCGCTGTCACTCCTAGGCGAATTTATGGTGGTCTCTGGCCTTAAGATTAAATGGACCAAGTCTAAAATACTCCCCTTACGGTCCCATCCAGTACGCAGACAGGCAGATCCCAATAATCCCCTACAGTGCGTGATGCAGATTAAGTATCTGGGGCTTTTAATCACAAATTCTGTGACTGATTTTATTAATCTTAATGTCTCACCTTTACTTGGTATTCTATCTAAAAAGTTCTCTACCTGGAAAAACCTTCCCCTGTCCCTCATTGGGAAGATAAACCTGGTCAAGATGAAAATTCTGCCCATACTACTATATGTCCTCAGAAATTCTCCAGTGTGGAACCCAAAGTCACTTTTTAAATTGATAGATGGTATGCACTCCTCCTTTTTGTGGCAGGGGGGGACTCCCCACCTAAAACTGTACTATACTTCAGCAGCCATGGGGAACGGGACCTTGCGGTACCTATCGTCTATAAAAAAATTTCTCCACCAAACGATGTCTCGGTGTCCCTGGAGGCTGCCTGTGTGGGCTCATATGAGGCGCTCTCACACTTGGTCTACAGGAGTCTGAAGTCTCCATACTCCCTGACTCCCTCTATGCGCTCAGTGATCAGGACATGGAATGTGACTCAGGGATTGCGGCCCTCTGGTTTGAACAGTTTTTCCCCCAATTTACCGTTGTAGAGAAATCCCAATTTGATACACTTTTATGACTACGCGGACCCGGTAGTTTGGACTAACTATGGGATTAAAACTTTACAGCATATTGTACTAAATGGCATCCCCATGTCATTCAAAGAACTCAAGGAACGTTTCACCTTACCCAACTCACACTTCTTCAGATACATGCAACTGAGACATGCATTCTATTCTCAATTTGGCGGGGAGGCTCTGGACCTTGATCCTAGCGACCTATAACTACTGACACACAGTGACTCCTTAGCTAAACCAGTCTCTAGTTTATACAAGGACCTCTTCCAAGAAATGGTCCCATTGATGGAACCCTGCAGACATGCTTGGGAGGCGGTGGCCCCAGGGCTAGACCGAGAACTGGAATGATATATGGGGGACTGCGTTTCAATACCTAGTCTCTACCAGAGATCGTTTAATACATTATAAACTCTTACACAGAATATACCTTACATATATATATTACTATATACCTTATACCTCAGCAAAAATGTTTGGGAACCAACAGTCTCTATGCTGGAGATGCTCAACACCTATGGCAAAATCCCTGCAAATATTTTGGGTTTGTCCCCATATTAAACCATACTGGCAAGCTATAGCGCACTGTATTAGGTTGGTCACCTCTATTTCAATCCCCCTGTCCATTGAAGTGTGCTTGTTGCATCTAGTTGAACCTTTAGCCACTATTACGGCTATACAAATTCTTCTCACCTTATTATTGTTTTATGCTAAAAAAAGAATTGTCCTATCGAGGAAGAGTTTGTCTGCTCCAACTCTGGAGGCCTGGAAATCTCTGGTCAACAAAGCAGTACCATTTTACAAAGCTGCTTATCTGAGCAGGGGCTTTGGCCAAGTTTGATAAGATATGGGGGGTGGATGGCTTTTTTTTCATGTACCTAGAGACTGCAGTTTCTTCTGGTGGGGGGGGGGGGGGGGGGGGAGAGGGGGAAGACCGGATTAGCAGACATTCTCCTGTAGTATTGGGCAGGGTGTCACCGCACTGAATCGCTATGAAACACACCTCTGCCAGGAGGGCAATATAAAGTACACATCTGTTCAGGCAAAGTTATACTGGGGCTGTGTTATTGCCCTTTTTGTGTGTGGGTTTTTTTTTTCCAACTCGCTGTTTTTGTTGTTTTTCTGTGCCTTTTGTTGTTTTACACTGGTATGTTATTTACTCTGTAACCAGTGATTGTTTCCGCTCTATGCGGGTTATATTGTTGTTTGTATGTCATGAAACGTAATAAAAAGTAATTTACAAACATTTTTAAAAAAAATTCAAGGTCAGATTAGAAACAAAGTAATGTACATGTATTGGTCTAGGAAGGGTTTTAAAGCCATTTCTAAGGCTTTGGAACTCCAGTGAACCACAGGGAGAGCCATTATCCACAAATGAGATAACTTGGAATGGTAGTGAACTTTCCCAGGAGTGGCCGGCCTACAAAAATCACTCCAAGAGCATGACGAAGACTCATCCAGGAGGTCATAAAAGAACCTAGAACAATATCTAAATATCTGCAGGCCTCACTTGCCTCAGGTAAGATCAGTGTTCACGATTCAACAAAAAGAAAGAGACTGGGCAAAAATGCCATCTATGGGAGAGTTCCAAGGCCAAAGCCACTGCTGACCAAAAATGACACAAAGGCTCATCTCACATTTACCAAAAAACATCTTGATTATCCTCAAGACTTTTAGGCAAATATTTTGTGGACTGATGAGACAAAAATTTTACATTTTGGAAGGTGTGTGTCCCCTTACATCTGGCATAAAACTAATACAGCATTTCACAACAAGAACATCATACCAACAGTCAGACATGGTGGTGGTAGCGTGATGGTCTGGGGCTGCTTTGCAGCTTCAGGACCTGGATGACTTACCATAATTGATGTAACCATGAATTCTGAGCTTTACCAGAAAATCCTAAAGGAGAAGGTCCGGCCATCAGTTTGTGACCTCAAGCTCAAGTGCACTTGGGTTATGCAGCAGAATAATTATTCCGAAACACAACAGCAAGTCCACCTCCAAATGGTTTAAACAAAGCAATATTAGGTTTGGGAGTGGCCTAATCAAAGCCCGGACTTAAATCTTAAATGAGATGCTGTATCATGACCTTACACAGGCCATTCATGCTGGAAAACCCTCCAATGTGGCTGAGTTAAAACAATTCTGCAAAGAAGTGTGGGCTAAAATTGCTCTACAGCAATGTGAAAGACCCATTTGTTATCGCAAACGCTTGACTGCAGTTGTTGCCGCCAAGGGTGGCACAACCAGTTATTAGGTTTACTTTTTTACATAAAGCCAGGCAGGTTTGGACAGCTTTTTGCCTTAATAAATGAAACCATAATTTAAAAACTGCATTCTGTATTTACTTGGGTTATCTTTGTGTAATAATAAAATTTGTTTGATGATCTGAGTCATTTAAGTGTGACAAATATGCACAAAAAAATCAGAAAGGGGGCAAATACTTTTTCAAAACATTGTGTATATATAGATATACCGTATTTATCGGCGTATAACACGCGTCGGCGTATAACGCGCACCCCAAGTTTAGGAGAGAATTTTAAGGAAAAAAACTTTTAGGAGGGAAATTTAAGGAAAAAAAACTTACATTAAAATGCCCATCAATGCAGCCTTATCGTGTCCATCTGCAGCCTTGTTAGTGTCATTGCAGCCTTTTCAGTGTCAGTGCAGCCTTGCCCCAGTGTCCATTGCAGCCTTGTCAGTGCAGCTTTGCCCCAGTGCAGTCTTGTCAGTGCAGCTTTGCCCCAGTGCAGCCTTGTTAGTGCAGCCTTGTCAGTGCAGCTTTGCCCCAGTGCAGCCTTGTCAGTGCAGCCTTGTCAGTGCAGCTTTGCCCCAGTGGTCAGTGCAGCCTTGCCCCAGTGGTCAGTGCAGCCTTACCCCCAGTGTCCATGCTTGGACAGATCGCCGCCGACATACACATAGCATGTACGGTAGTTTTAAATATGGCGCCATGTAGTTCGGAGGGACTCGGCGGAGCTGAACGAACGCTGCCAAGATACATAGTCGAGTGTACTCGGCTCTTTCCGGCGCCACTCACAGTCCCGCCCAGTCCCGCCCTATGATGGACATAACACAGGTCCAATGGCAAGACTGGGCGTGACTGTGAGCGGCGAGGGAAAGAGCCGAGAACACTCGACTATGTGTATCTCGGCTCCGCCCAGTCACTGTGATTTCGGCGGCGCTCGTTCAGCTCCGCCGAGTTCCTCTGAACTCCGCGGCGCCATATTTAAAACTACATGCTATGTGAATGTCGGTGGCGATCGCCGCCGATAGATCACAATTGGCGGGGATCGGCGTATAACACGCACCCACGATTTCCCCCTGATTTTATATGCCGATAAATACGGTATATATTAAAAGGAATACAAATGTTGCGCTGTGTTACAAAGGATACAAAATATCATGCTATTATGATCCAAAGGTTCATAATATTATTAAAAATAAATGTGATATGTGTACCAACATCATCAATCCAAATACAATTGAAAAATTAAAATTTAGAGGGTGACACAAAAAATAAAAAATACCAATTAATAAATCAAAAAACATACTGTAGATACTGATGGAAGTCCACCACCTATATGCAAATGTCCTAATGAACCAAGTAGTTATGTGTAGGAGGGTTCCACTACGATTGCAAATATTGTCATATGTTTCCACTTGTGAATGACAATAAGCAGCCTTCAACGCCACCACCACCAGTTGCAGCCTCTTACCAAGCAATAAGACCCCAAATTATACAGTGCCATGAAAAAGTATTCATACCCCTTGAAATGTTCCACAATTTGTCATGTTACTACCAAATTTTATTTTATTGGAATTTTATGTGATAGACCAACACAAAGTGGCACATAATTGTGAAGAGGAAGAAAAATTATAAATGTTTTTCAAAATTCTTTACAAATAAATATGTGAAAAGCGTGGCGTGCATTTGTATTCAGCCCCCCTGAGTCATTACTTTGTAGAACCACCTTTCACTGCAATTACAGCTGCAAGTCTTTTGGGGTATGTCTCTACCAGCTTTGCACATCTAAAGATTGACATTTTTGCCCATTCTTCTTTGCAAAATAGCTCAAGCTCTATCAGATTGGATGGAGAGCGTCTGTGAACATCAATTTTCAAGTCTTGCCACAGATTCAATGGGATTTAGGTCTGGACTTTGACTGGGCCATTCTAAAACATGAATATGCATTGATCTAAACCAGGGATCTTCAAACTACGGCCCTCCAGCTGTTGTGGAACTACACATCCCATGAGGCATTGTAAAACTCTGACATTCACGGACAGGACAAGGCATGATGGGAATTGTAGTTCCTGAACAACTGGAGGGCCGTAGTTTGAAGACCCCTGATCTAAACAATTCAATTGTAGCACTGGCTGTATGTTTAGGGTTGTTGTCCTTTTGCAGACTCTAATGCCGCATACACACGACCGGTTTTGCCGTCGGAATAAACTCCGAAGGTTTCTCCAACGGAATTCCATTCAAGCGGTCTTGCCTACACATGGTCAAACCAAAGTCAGACCGTCAAGAACGCGGTTAAGTACAACACTTACGACGGGACTAGAAAAAAGAAGTTCAATAGCCAGTAGCCAATAGCTCCTGTCTCGTACTTGCTTCAGAGCATGCGTCGTTTTTGGTCTGTCGGAACAGCATACAGACGATCGGTTTTCCTTATAGGAATTGGTTCCGTCGTAAATATTTAGAACATGTTCCATTTCTCGGTCCGTCAGAATTTTCAAAAAAAAAAGTCAGATGAGGCCTACACACGATCAGAATAGACGATGAAAAGCTTCCGTCTGACTTTTTCTGTCGAACATTCCACTCGTGTGTACGCGGCTTTACAGGTTTTCTTTTACGATTGCCCTGTATTTGGCTCCATCCATTTTCCCATCAACTTTGACCAGCTTCCCTGTTTCTTTGAAGAAGTCTTTTCGACGAAACATGTCTTGGGCATGGTTACACGGCATTCCATCGCATTAGATGCCGCTGTCTGAGGAGGACTACACCGATCGGTTGGCTGGGCCTTAGAAGGTTGGGTGAGAGATACACCAGTTTACACTTCAGGTCTGCTGTGACCGCGGTGCACCGTTGGATCCCTGATCCTGTTGCTTGCTGTGCTTGCTGTGGATTTTTTTAAAGGCTTTTATGTTTCAGTTTAAAAGTGAGTGTAACCATTGAAGTGTGTTTGAAGTGATTTTAAAAAATCTGTCAAAATGGTATCACGCTATTTTGAGCACTTTATTCATTTTTTTCACATATGGAGCTGGCTTGATTGGATTCATGGTTCATCACATGCAACCCAGGTGTGGTTCAATTGCTGTTTTGCCGAACACGAGAGTGGGAGGCTATACAATCTGGTGAGTGCGCTCTTCAGAGGGAGTGGTATCACTATCACGGTGGTGTGGTGGAAGAGTAGAAGATTTTTCACACAAGAAGATTGAAAAACAACTGTTGAGCTTGATCATTCATTTCTTGTAATTTATTATTTATAGTGACACTTTTCACTGGGTGTTTAAAGAAATTTTTTTTCATGATAAAAATAATTTTTTTTCATGACACTATTATTATTATTATTATTATTTTTATGTATAAGTAAAGGGTCATAGGCATTATGCTGCTCTGACCAATTATTTTACACAATTTATATTAGCGCCGCTATCTCTATCTGTACACGTGTGAGAGGTATAGTTTTGGGATTCTGATCAATTTCCCTGTTTCTTGCTGAAGAGAAGCATCCCCACAAAATGATGCTGCCACCACCATGTTTCAGGGTGGGGATGGTGTGTTTAGGGTGAAGTGCAGTGTTAGTTTTCCGCCACACATAGCGTTTTGCTTTTAGGTCAAAAAGTTAAATTTTGGTCTCATCTGACCAGAGCACCTTCTTCCACATGTTTGCTGTGTCCCCCATATGGCTTCACGCAAACTGCAAATGGGGCTTCTTATGGATTTCTTTCAAAAATGGATTTCTTCTTGCCACTCCTCCATAAAAGCCAGATTTGTGGAGTGCACGACTAATACCGTGTTTCCCCAAAAATAAGACCGGGTCATATATTAATTCTGGCTACAAAAAAAAATTAGGGCTTATTTTCAGGGGATGTATTATTTATTTACAGTATGTACAATAATCTACATTTATTCAAATACAGTCATGTCATCTTCTTATGGAAAAAAAATATATCCTGATCAGTTAAAGCATGATAGCACAGTGCTTGTGCTGTGTCATTTACCCCTCTCTATGTTCTAAAAACCCTTGAATAAAACAATAAAAAGTTCCTGCGTCCCCTGTCTTCTCTCCCTGTCAGCTCAAGAGTCAGTATTATGACATTCTGTAATCCCAAAAATAAACCTTGGTTAAACTCATTGTAAAATGATGTAATCACTTTTGTAAAAAGATTATATAATGTTGCAGCGTCTCCTTTTTGTAACTTTTTATTGTGGGAAATACTTTATTTACAGCGCCACTGGGCACTCTGTGCGCACAGGTGACCCGCTGGAGCTCTTCTTGTCTGCTCTGAATTCTGCAGAGGGAGAGGCGGAGATCCCCGCTGATGTCAGTCCCGCTCTGAGCACTGGGGAGGGGGGCCGCTGATGTCAGCCAGGGGGAGAGGAGAAGATCTCCGGCGTGTCACGTGAGCGTCCAGCGGCGCTGTAAATAAGATATTTTCCACAGTAAAGTTACAAAAGGAGACACACTGCACATTATATAATCTTCAAACTGGTTTTACAGCGACTTTAAGGCTTTTTTTCAGGGTAGGGCTTATATTAATATTATTAAGGTACTTATATAGCGCCGTCAATTTTATGCAGCGTTTTACATACACATTGTACATTCACATCGATCCTTCCCCTCAAGGAGCTTACAATCTAAGGTCCCTAACTCACATTCATATACTAGGGCCAATTGAGACAGAAGCCAATTAACTTACCAGCATGTCTTTGGAGTGTGGGAGGAAACCCGAGTACCCGGAGGAAACACACGCAGGCACAGGGAGAACATGCAAACTCCAGGCAGGTAGTGTCGTGATTGGGATTCGAACCAGCAACCCTTTTTACTGGTAGGCGAGAGTGCTACCGACTACACCACTGTGCATAAAAACAAAAAAAATATACTGCGCTACCAGAAAATTTTAAACCCCTCAAAAGCAGCAGTTAAACAGTGAGATGTGCACCAAAAAATCAAACAGAAAAAAGAAATAACCGCGCTAAAACACCACTGTGCAGCCATCCTCGAAAATAACGCTAGGTCTTATTTTCGGGGAAACAGGGTAGTTGTCCTGAGGACTGATCCTCCGACCTGAGCTGTGGATCTCTGCAGCTCCTCCAGAATTACCATGGGCCTCTTGGCTTCTTCTCTGATTAATGCTCCCCTTGCCAGGCCTGTCAGTTTAAGTGAATGGCCATGTCTTGGTAGGTTTGCAGTTACTTTTTCCATTTTCAGATGCTAGATTGAACAGTACTCTGTGAAATGTTCAAAGCTTGGGATATTTTTAACCTAACCCTGCTTTAAACTTCTCCACAACTTTATCCCTGAACGGTCTGGTGTGTTCCTTGGCCTTCATGATGCTGTTTGTTCACTAAGGTTCTCTAACAAACCTCTGAGGGCTTCACAAAACAGCTGTATTTATACTGAGATTAAATTACACACAGGTGGACTCTATTTACTAATTAGGTGACTTCTAAAAGTGATTGGTTCCACTAGATTTTTGCTAGGGGTATAAGAGTAAAGGGGGCTGAATATAAATGCATGCTGCACTTTTCAGATGATTATTTGTAAAAAAAATGAAAAACCATTTATCGTTTTCCTTCCACTTCACAATTATGAGCCACTTTGTGTTGGTCTATCACATAAAATCCCAATAAAATACATTTAGGTTTTTGGTTGTAACATGACAAAATCTGGAAAATTTCAAAGGGTGTGAATACTTTTTCAAGGCCCTGTAGGCCTTGTTCTCAGCATGTTCTCAGTAATCATCCATTCACAGCCTTGGAGCCATATGCGATATCATAGCAACAGGTTGTTCAATGGCACTCCAGGAACTCCAGAGTAAATCAGCAGAGATTTACTGTTTGCATCTCAGTTCTGCCATATACATTCATGTAAGAGATACACAAGCATGCCACAGTACAACCCACAGATTTCTTTGTAGTATTTGTGCATCCACTTACATAGGTACAAGGATCAATAGCATGTAAACACAACCACCACCACTGCTAGCTCCAGCTGGTGTAATAACGTCAGCACAAGCTTTGCCCCAATGCATTTCAACCCATAGGCCGTTCTCAGGAGGTTGGCTAGATGTGCTAACACTTCCTTTAAATATACTGCAAGTCTGTAAGTTCCGCCCCCCTCAATGTTGACTGCACAGTAAACAATATATCGTATTTTCTGTTACAAAAATATGGAATCCATGTAAGACTAAATATATTTGATAGACCATAAAACTTATCTTTAATTCAGCATAAAATTAATTCTAAAAACAAAAATAAAATACAATTTTAATTACAACCTGAGGGTCTCTCTATTGCCATCTTGTGGTCAACTTTTATAATGGCACACTCTTCAATATAAAAGGACAGCACGCATTACAAAAGTGCACTTCTATACATACATTAAAATCACTAAAAACATATTTTTTGTAAAAAAAATTAAACCATATGACAGACTAACTCTTATTGATAAAATTATTTAAATCCCATTCTATGTTTAAACCAAAAGGGTTATTAAATCATATATCTATTTTGTTTCCAAGTGAGAGACACCCCCCACCCCACCCCCGTGTCCAGTGTGCTGTATATTTATCAATGCCTATCACTTTTAGACTGGAGGGATCTTTTTTATGACGCATAGTGTAAAGTTTTGAAAGACGATGATTACGGAAACTTTTTTAATGTTTGTTAGATATTCATTGATTCTGGCATGTAATGCATGCGTAGTTCTCCCTACATACTTTTTTTTACATGAACATTCAAGTAAGTATACAACATGCCTCGTGGAGCAAGTAAATAGCTGTTTGATATTATAGGTTCTATTTATACTTTCAGACATAAATGTTTAGAATTTAAATGTGTTCAATTTGGAGCCTTTCTAAAAATGTTAGGAGGTTTATCTGGTCAGGGCCGATCCCAGGCGGGTGCTCGGGGTGTAGTGCACCCGGGCGCCAGAGAGGTGGGGGAGCTGAAGCGCCAGAGTGCTCCCTTCCCTCCTCCTCTTGTTCATGTCCAGAGGTGGCTCTCTCCGCTGGTGTTCTGACGAGAAAGGCGCCGCTGTGTTTCCTGCTCATGCCCCTTCCCCCTCCCTCCTCCTATCAGAGAAGGAGAGCAGCCGGAGATGAAATCGGAGGTGGAGCGGCTGGTCTCTGTGTGGAGAGAGACCAGCCGCGCAGTGACGTCGCTGGGGGGGGGGGCGGTCCGTGCCTGACACGTTCTCCTGCTCCTCCTCTCTGTGTCTCTCACTCCTGCCTGCTGTGAGCTGTTCTCCACCCAGGCGGTGCGGCTGCACACTGTCCTCTCCTCTCCAGCTTCCACAGGGTGTTTTTATGTACCCTAATGGAGAGGGGGGGTCTGTCCTGGGGGGGTCTCTACTAATGGAGGGGGGTCTGTCCTGGGAGGTCTGTACTAATGGAGGGGGGGTCTGTACTAATGGAGGGGGGTCTGTCCTGGGGGTCTGTACTAATGGAGGGGGGTCTATACTAATGGAGGGGGGTTGTACTAATGGAGGGGGGGTCTGTCCTGGGGGGTCTGTACTAATGGAGGGGGGTCTGTACTAATGGAGGGAGGTGTGTCCTGGGGGGGTCTGTACTAATGGAGGGGGGGTCTGTACTAATGGAGGGGGGTCTGTCCTGGGGGTCTGTACTAATGGAGGGAGGTCTGTCCTGGGGGTATCTGTACTAATGGAGGGGGTCTGTACTAATGGAGGGGTGTTTGTCCTGGGGGGGGTCTGTGCTAATGGGGATCTGTACTAATGGAGGGGGGAGTCTGTCCTGGGGGGGTCTGTACTAATGGAGGGGGGTCTGTACTAATGGAGGGTGGTCTGTCCTGGGGGGTTTGTACTAATGGAGGGGGGTGGTTTGTCCTGGGGGGGTCTGTACTAATGGAGGGGGTCTGTCCTGGGGGGTCTGTACTAAGGGAGGGGGGTTTTCCTAGGGGGGTCTGTACTTATGGAGGGGGGTGGTTTGTCCTGGGGGGGTTTATACTGATTGAGGGGGTCTGTACTGAGGAAGGTCTGCACTGACGGAGGGGGTCTATACTTGGTGGAAGGGGGGTGACCCCAACTCTAGTGATGCCAATGCAGCTGCGGGCTCTTCTTTTCCCCCTCCCTCTTCCCCCTCCCTCTCCCTCTCCTCCCTCCCTCTCCCCCCTCCCTCTCCCTCTCCCCCCTCCCTCTCCCTCTCCTCCTCACACGCGCTGCTGTACTAGTGAGCGGCACTTGCCAGCACAGCTGCCTACTATGTTTCTTTACCCCGCCTTTATATCAGCCAGGGAAGAAATAGAATAGAAAAAGTAGCAGAGAAGAGGCTTGTGAGACATAAAGTCCAGAGGACTGGCAGCCCCACTGTAACACGGAAACTGCACAGCATGCTCAGCTGAATGGGAGAGGGAGAGAGAGAGGAGCTTGAGAAAGCTTTCAGGAAAGTACACCCAGGACTCCAGAGGGAGAGGACAGTGCTGAGAGAACACCATCAGAGAGAGAACTCCGCTGCCCTGCGCCACCAGAGGGAAAGCCACACAGCCTAGCGCCATCCCTGGCGGAGAAAGGAATGTAGTCATTGCAGGAATACAGATCTGGGTGCTACCCAGCGGAGTCCCCACAGTCAATTCAGCGTGAGCTGACTCCTGATCAGAGGAACCGTTGCTGTATCGCTGGGTCATGTGAGAGGGCTGATCGGCCATTATCTACTAACGTCCATAGGAACTTAAGTCTCTGACCATTTCCTGTACTATGTCTGCAGTCTCTGACCATCTCCTGTACTATGTCTGCAGTCTCTGACCATCTCCTGTACTATGTCTGCAGTCTCTGACCATCTCCTGTACTATGTCTGCAATCGTTTTTAGTTCTCCCTTATACTCAGCCTCTTGAAGAGGGGAAGAGTTCAGCTCAGGTGGGGGTGTCTGGAGGAAGCAAAACCCCCCAAACTTACTGGAGGTCTGCCTGCTAGCCGGAGGAAAAAAGTCTGCTGCTTCTGTGACACAGCGTGATCTCCGAAGAAAGCATGAGAAAGTACGTGCTCCATACAGCCCCCAGTGGTGACACTTAGGCATGACAACATTTACTTTAAAGGAGACATTTCATAAGAAAAAACTCCACTTACCTTTCCCGCCACAGGGTTTTCTGTGGTAAAACCAACAGACCCAATCTTCACCCTTCACGGTGGGTTCCGTTAACAAGCCTCCAGGAATCGGGGACCCTCGGGGAACCCACAATCCTGGACCTGTAAAAAGCACCCCGCCAGTAAAACTTTATGGCCTTAATACCAAAAGTACTGGATTCCAGGGTCCAGCTCTCTAAAAAGGAGAAGCATTACAGGCAAAACCTCATTTCTTCGGATACGAGACCCGGGTACCATTCAATTCGGCCTAAAAGACACTTTGGATCCGGCTGCATAGCTAACCCCAGCAAGAATTGCTCCAGTGGAGCTCAGCACAGCACATCTTCACTCGTGACCAACACCTTAAACACTGGTGGAAAAACTGAGATACTCCCAGTAGTGGGAGGGGTTATATAGGGAGGCAACTTCCTGTTTAGGGTGTGCCAGTGTCCAGCACCTGAAGGTGGACTATAACCCACATAGTAATTACTATGGCTCTGTGTCCCGTGATGAGCGATTAAAGACAGTATTTGCCACCTTCCTGATTTTTTTTTCTGCATATTTCTCACACTTAAATGATTCAGATCAGACGCAGAATCTGCAAATCTACACAAAATGCTAAAATAAAAATATGGTAATTAAAGCTTTAAACCTGATTGATCGTGGTGTGCTGAGATCAAGGCATTTCACCATACTCAATGCCCATTTGACCCCTGTAATAAGGATCCAAAGAGGAAGGTAAGAGGCAGTTTGTTTGGGTGCCGCTGGTGGTTCTCCTTTCCTGTCCACATTGAAAGTATATCCCATCAAGTGAGCAGTCTTCAAATATCTTTGAGGATTAATTGATCTATGGACATTACCTTTATACGTTGCACCTACTATCTACTGTATGTCCAACAAGGACCAGAATAATGCCTGCAGGTTTAGGTATCATCTTGGTATCATTCTTTTCAGCCAGCTTTCATGTAAAAGTAATCCTAGCAGCTAATTAGCCTCTAGACTGCTTTTACAAGCAGTGGGAGGGAACGTTTCCCCCCCCCCACCGTCTTCCATGGTTTTCTCTGGCTCTCCTGTCCCAACAGGGAACCCAAGAATGCAGCCTGTGGTTCTGCCAGCTGACCATAGAGCTGATTGGAGACCATAACGGCTCCAATCATCTCTCTGGCCTAAGAAACCGGAAGCTACAAGCATTTCATGACTTTCGTCGGATATAAACAGCGCCATTGGGAAAGCATTTTATCACACTGATCTTGGTGTGGTCAGATGCTTTGAGGGCAAAGGAGAGATCTAGGGTCTAATAGACCCAATTTTTTTCAAAAAAAGAGTACCTGTCACTACCTATTACTGTCATAGGGGATATTTACATTCCCTGAGATAACAATAAAAATGATTAAAAAAAATGAAAGGAACAGTTTAAAAATAAAATAAGAAAGCAAAATAATTAATAAAAAAAAAAAAACACCCCTGTCCCTCTGTGCTCACGCACAAAGGCAAACGCAAGCGTTGGTCTGGTGTCATATGTAAACAGCAATTGCAACATGAATGTGAGGTATCACCAAGAAGGTCAGATCGGGGGCAGAAATTTTAGCAGTAGACCTCCTCTGTAAATCTAAAGTGGTAACCTATAAGAGAAAGTGTTGTTGGACTGTTTCCAGAAACAGACAAATGTCTCCAAATCCCTGGTAATGAATAAAGATAAAAATAAGAGGAAGATAAAAATAAGAGGAAGACAGTGCTTTCTCTAAGAGAGTGGAATCTTTAATGGAGACATCAACGTCTGTTACCAAGGTAAACACGCAGTTCATTAAATTTTGTTTAAAAAAGTATTCAATTTATTAACACTTGATAGCGTAAAAATCACATAATCAACATTGTACATAAACCATAAGTGATACTGGATACAAGAGATAACAAGATGCTTGGGTATGCAGAAAGGCCGACATGTTTTGCAGATTCCTGCTTCTTCAAAGGCACTGCATACATCTACAATTTCATCTAGATTACATAAAACATATCATTAATAACTTAATTTAACCTAACCTAATGATAATGATCACTTGATTACTTAAATGTCGCGGCATAATACCATGGTCAGGACTCAGCCACAAGGGCCAGCCAACTATAGCAGCTACCCAGTGGAAGCCAGATCTGCCAGGGTTGGATAGTGGGGGTATCGGACATAATTGCCAGGATATCAGATAGTACCAATAATCTGAGGATTTAAGTTTATAGGATATTGCCTTTAGGCGATTTACATAAACTAGTAAATAGTTAACATAAGCAAAAAGATAAGATATGTGTTCCACACTGCTATGGAATAGAACATATTGGTCAATATTTAAAAAGGATTCCATAAATGGTCCACAACGGGCAACACTAATTTAGAAAGACCTGGCAAGTTTATACATAACATAAGGTGTGTAAATATGGAAGAAGAAAAAGGGACTGAGAGGTCTGTTTTGGATGGGTATATCTTACATATACATATCATAATGGTCGTAAACATAGTACTTGGGTAGGAGCTATAGCCGGGATTATTAGGAAAGCAAAGAAGGGGGTAGATAGTGTTACATAATTGCAGTCAAATGTAAAACAGCAAAAATGTCAGGTATTCAATACAATTATTGCCCATATTGGTAAGTTGACTGCAGGTGTATAGCTCCCTCATGCCCAATAACTAGGATACTATAGTCCCAGCCCGGGGGGGGGGGGGGGAGACGGGGGAAAGGAAACAAGCTTAGCAATGTGTTCGCTATAGTATGTCCACTATGACTACAAGTCATATCAGGCTGACAACAAACAGTATAAAAAGATGAAAGGGGGGAGCGGATTTTTAATTACCTGTTTAACACCGTCAAAACTTCACGAGTCCCGGTGGATGTGGGGCCATCCACCATGCAACACGCTAGACAACAACCCAAGGCATGTGACGGCAGGAACGCCGTCACCACCATCTTAAATATACGCTATCCCACCGGGAGCAAAGGGTCAAAGCATGACCCCTGACTTCACTTCCGGTGTGAGGGCCCCTGAATATACGCCTGCACCGTAGGACCGAGGGTACGGCCGCTAATGCGCAGGCGCCCATGATCACACGCAATGAGCATGCGAGGGGAGTGAGGGAGGGAGAAAGTGAAAGGGGTTATCTATAAGGATATGCATGCCTCCTGCATGTATCTTTACCTGTCAAATGTCTCCCCTCTGTCTGTTATTAGACCCGAAAAACTGCATATTCTGTGGGTGGGTCTGTTGTCTGGAGCTCGGTGGGTGGAGTTGTGATGTCAGTAGACTCCCCGCCCACCTCTACACTCCCCTTGTCAATATGCATTTCTGCTGTGTATTTCTAACACTGAACTTCTACTGAACTTCTGCGATGATCTCTAACATCCAGTGAAAAGACAGGAAAGTAATCACATGACTTCAGCATGCCAAATCATGCTGAGGTGTGGAACAGCCAATCCTGGCAGAGCTGCTGAAGAAAGGAGTGGGGGAGGGAATTAAAAAATAATGCCTGTGTCTTAGGCTAGTGCACAAGATGTAAATCACCTGTCACTCACAGCAAGGGGGAGTATTTGACAAAGTTTTTCTCACTGAACAATAAAAGAGGATTGCTCAGAGCTGGATTAACTCTGTGTGGCAAGACTGGGCTCAAACGATGGGAAATCTTATACTCTGCATTATGATATCAAAAAAATTTTTTTTTTAAATTCGGGTTTACATCCACTTTAAGAGCTCAAGAACATACATGTATAGGTAAATACATGCTTTCTTGTGTGCAAAATACAAAGTGTCAAACCAGAGAAACAGCAATCAACACAAGGGTTGCTTATGTTAACTAATTACTAGTTTATGTAAATCGCCTAAAGGCAATATCCTATCAATTTAAATCCTCAGATTATTGGTACTATCCGATATCCTGGCAATTACGCGGTCCGATACCCCCACTATCCAACCCTGGCGGATCTGGCTTCCACCGGGTAGCTGCTATAGTTGACTTGCCCTTGTGGTCGAGTCCTGCCCTTGGTATTATGCCGCGACTGTCCATACAAACATCTGTAGTCTCAAATTAGGTAAGCTCGCACATTTAAGTAATCAAGTGATCATTATCTATGTTTCTTAAATTAAGTTATTAATGATATGTTTTATGTAATCTAGATGAAATTGTAGATGTATGCGGTGCCTTTGAAGAAGCAGGAATCTGCGAAACATGTCGGCCTTTCTGCATACCCAAGCATCTTGTTGTCTCTTGCATCCAGTATCACTTATGGTTTATGTACAATGTTGATTATGTGATTTTTACGCTATTATGTGTTAATAAATTGAATACTTTTTTAAACAAAATTTCATCAATTGCGTGTTTACCTTGGTAACAGACGTTGATGTCTCCATTAAAGATCCCACTCTCTTAGTGGAAGCACTGTCTTCCTCTTATTTTTATCTTCTAAAGTGGTAACCTGTAAAGGATTTTAAAGGCTTTTAAAAATGTATATAGTTTGTCGCCGCTGCACGTTTGTGCGCAATTTTAAAGCATGTCGTGTTTGGTATTCATGTACTCTGCATAAGATCATCTTTTTTATTTCATCAAACATTTGGGCAATATAGTGTGTTTTAGTGCATTAAAATAATTTAACCACTTGACCACTGGGCACTTAAACCCCCTTAATAATCAGACCAATTTTCAGCTCTCGGTGCTCTCACATTTTGAATGACAATTACTCAGTCATGCAACACTGTACCCAAATGAAATTTTTTGTCCTTTTTTCACACAAATAGAGCTTTCTTTTGATGGTATTTAATCATCACTGGGTTCTTTATTTTTTGCGTTATAAAAGAAAAAAGACCGAAAATTCTGTAAAAAATGCATTTTTCTTCATTTCTGTTATAAAAATTTGCAAATTAGTAATTTTTTCTTCATATATTTTGGCCAAAATTTATACCGCTACATATCTTTGGTAAAAATAACCCAAATCGGTGTATATTATTTGGTCCTTGTGAAAGTTATAGAGTCCACAAGCTATGGTGCCAATCTCTGAAAATTGATCACACCTGAAGTACTGACGGCCTATCTCATTTCTTGAGACCCTAACATGCCAGAAAAGTACAAATACCCCCAAAATGACCCCTTTTTGGAAAGAAGACATTCCAAGGTATTTAGAAAGATGCATGATGAGTTTTTTGAAGTTGTCATTTTTTCTCACAATTCTTTGCAAAATTAAGATTTTTTTTTTCTTTTTTTTTTTTCACAAAATTGTCAAATTAGCAGGTTATTTCTCACACACAGCATATGCATACTATATGCGTGGCCACATACAGAGGCCCAACATGCATGGAGCACCTTCAGGCGTTCTGGAGCACCCAGGCCAATTCTGACATTTCTCTCCAACATGTAAAAATCATAATTTATTTGCTAGAAAATTACATAGAACCCCAAAACATTATATATGTTTTTTTAGCAAAGACCCTAGAGAATACAATGTCAGTCATTGCAATTTTTTATCTCGCACGGTATTTGCGCAGCAATTTTTCGAACGCGTTTTTTTTTTTAAAAAAAAACAGTTTTGTGCTTTAAGAAAAAACAAAACAGTAAAGTTAGCCCAATGTTTTTGCATAATGTGAAAGATGAAGTTATGCCGAGTAAATAGATACCTAACATGTCACCCTTCAAAATTGCACACGCTCGTGGAATGGCGCCAAACTTCGCTACTTAAAAATCCCCATAGGAGACGCTTTAAAATTTTTTACTGGTTACATGTTGTGAGTTACAGAGAAGGTCTAGGGCCAAAATTATTGCTCTTGCTCTACCGATCCCAGAGATACCTCACATGTGTGGTTTGAACACCATTTTCATATGTGGGCGGGACTTACGTATGCGTTCGCTTCTGAATGCGAGCACACGGGGACAAAAAATGTTTTTTTTCTTTTATTGTTCATTTTACTTTATTTATTTTAGTTTGATGCTTTTTTCCAAAAAAAAATATTTTTTTGATCACTTTTATTCCTATTACAAGGAATGTAAACATCCCTTGTAATAGAAATATGGCATGACAGGTCCTATTTACAGTGAGATATGGGGTCAATAAGACCCCACATCTCACCTCTAGGCTGGGAAGCCTAAAATAAAAAAAATAAAAAAAAAACAATCCTGGCTTTGATCGTAGCGGTGAGTCGGTAGAAGCACCTGAGAGCGGCAGGAGGGGGGGATGTCCCCTCTCACCTCCCGTAAGAACGATCAAGCAGTGGAACAGCCGCTATGATCCTTCTCACAGTGTAGGGAATCGCCGGCTGAAAAAGCTGATATCTGAATGATGCCTGTAGCTGCACCCATCATTCAGATATCCCTTCACAAAGTCAAGGACGTCGTATGACGGCCGGGAAGTGGCTAAAACACTTTTTTTTTTTAACACAAAGTTGTCCATTTATACAATATTTCTAACACATAGCATGTACATACCAAAAATAACACCCCAAAATAGATTCTCCTACTCCTCCTGAGTACGACAATACCACATGTGTGAGACTTCCACAGCCTGGCCACATACAGAGGCCGAGTATGGCAGAGTATGGCTGAGTATAGCCGAGCATGGCTGGGTACGGCTGAGCATGGCAAAGTATGGCTAGGTATCACCGAGTATGGCGGAGTATGGCGGAGTATTGCAGAGTATTGCAGGGCATTGCAGAGTATTGCAGGGCATTGCAGATTATTGCGGGGTATTGCGGGGCATTGCAGAGTATTGCAGGGTATTGCAGGGCATTGCAGAGTATTGCGGGGCATTGCAGAGTATTGCAGGGTATTGCGGGGCATTGCAGAGTATTGCAGGGCATTGCAGAGTATTGCAGAGTATTGCGGGGTATTGCAGAGTATTGTGGGGTATTGCGGGGCATTGCAGAGTATTGCAGAGTATTGCGGGGCATTGCAGGGTATTGCAGGGTATTGCGGGGCATTGCAGGGTATTGCAGAGTATTGCTGGGTATTGCGGGGCATTGAAGAGTATTGCAGGGCATTGCAGAGTATTGCAGAGTATTGTGGGGTATTGCAGGGCATTGCAGAGTATTGCGGGGCATTGCAGAGTATTGCGGGGCATTGCAGAGTATTGCGGGGCATTGCAAGGTATTGCGGGGCATTGCAGAGTATTGCAGGGCATTGCAGAGTATTGCGGGGCATTGCGGGGCATTGCAGAGTATTGCGGGGCATTGCAGAGTATTGCGGGGCATTGCAGAGTATTGCGGGGCATTTCAGAGTATTACAGGGCATTGCAGAGTATTGCAGAGCATTGCAGAGTATTGCGGGGCATTGCAGAGTATTGCAGGGTAATTGCAGAGTATTGCACAGGGAATTGCAGAGTATTGCAGAGTAGTGCTGGTTATTGCTGAGCATGGAGGGATGGATGGATGTGACTGCACATGTCACTGAGCAGCGCTGTGGGCACTACACATCCAGCCCACAGCGCTGCTCCCATCTGATCCCTCCCCCTCTGTACCAATCGATTCAGAGAGGGGAGAGAGAAACCGGCGTCATCCCAGAGTTATCCAACCGCCCTGCAGCCGTCATTTGGCTATGGGCCGGTTGACAACTGGTTAATAATAATTTTTTCCCAAAAAATTGCGTTTGAAAAATCGCTGCACAAATACTGTGTGAAAAAAAAATTACAACACCCACCATTTTAATCTGTAGGGCCTTTGCTTTAAAAAAAATATTTAATGTTTGGGGGTTCAAAGTAATTTTCTAGCAAAAAAAATATTTTTCATGTAAACAAAAAGTGTCAGAAAGGGCTTTGTCTTCAAGTGGTTAGAAGAGTTGGTGATGTGTGATTTCTAATGTTGTACGTAAAATGCTGGGATAGTTCAACCCCCCGTCCCCCGTCCCCCCAATGACCCCTTTTTGGACAGTACACCCCAAGCTATTTGCTGATAAGCATGTTGGGTCCATGGAATATTTCATATTTTGCCACAAGTTTCGGGAAAATAAACTTTTTTTTTTTTTGCAAAGTTGTCACTAAATGATATATTGCTCAAACATGCTATGGGCATATGTGGAATTACACTCCAAAATACATTCTGCTGCCTCTCCTGAGTACGGGGATACCACATGTGTGAGACTTTTTGGGAGCCTAGCTGTGTACAGGACCCCGAAAAGCAATCACCGCCTTCAGGCTTTCTAAAGGCATAAAATGGTGATTTCACTTCCTCACTACCTATCACAGTTTCGGAGGCCATGAAATGTCAAGATAGCACAAAACCCCCACAAATAACCCCATTTTGGAAAGTAGACACTTCAAGCTATTTGTCGAGAGGCATGTTGTGTCCATGGAATATTTTATATTTTGCCACAAGTTTCGGGAAAATTACAACTTTTTTTTTTTTTTTTTTACATAAAGTTGTCACTAAATGATATATTGTTCAAACATGGCATGGTTATATGTAGAATTACACCCAAAAATACATTCTGCTGCTTCTCCTGAGTATGGGGATACCACATGTGTGAGACTTTTTGGGAGCCTAGCCGCGTACAGCACCCCAAAACCAAGCACCGTCTTCAGGCTTTATAAAGGCGTAAAATTGTGATTTTACTCCTCACTACCAGTAACAGTTACAGAGGTCCTGAAATGTCCAGATAGCACCCCCCCCCCCCCCCCCAAATGACCACATTTTGGAAAGTAGACACCCCAAGGTATTTGCTAAGAGGCATGGTGAGTATTTTGCAGCTCTCATTTGTTTTTGAAAATGAACAAAGAAAAAAAAAATTTTTTTTCAAATTTCAAAACTTTGTGACTAAAAGCAAGATCTGCAAAATACTCAACAGGCCTCTCAGCAAATAGTTTTGGGTGTGTACTTTCCAAAATGGGGTCATTTGGGGGGTTTTGTGCTATCTGGGCATTTCATGGCCTTCGAAAAAATGTGATAGGCAGTGAGGAGTGAAATCAAACATTTACGCCATTAGAAAGCCTGAAGGCGGTGATTGGTTTCCGGGGTCCTGTACACGGCTAGGGTCCCAAAAAGTCTCACACCTGTGGTATCCCCATACTCAGGAGAAGCAGCAGAATGTATTTTGGGGTGTAATTTCACATATGCCCACGGCATGTTTGAGCAATATATCATTTAGTGAGGACTTTGTGCAAAAAAAAGAGTTTGTCATTTTCCAGCAACTTGTGGCAAAATATAAAATATTCCATGGACTCAAAATGCCTCTCAGCAATTACCTTGGGGTGACTACTTTCCAAAATGGGGTTTCCCCTAAGGGGCAGGACTTTTAAGGTATGGACTGTGAGACATACAATATCGTAAAAATTATAAGTTTTATTAAATACTGTATAAAATACACATAAAGTTCATACAGACATACATAAAAAGATCTGTGCAAGAAAAACTCTCGGGTGCATAGTGTTCCAGAAGGGTCATAGAAATGTATGCACGCAAGTTCTGAACATGTAACAATAGAAATGCATACAATATTTCCTATGCGTCACAGAGAAAAAACTCCTTCTTCTGGGATATTCTGATATGCATATGATTCTAAGTGCAGTAATCTAAAACAAAGAAAACATATTTTCAATAACCAATCATACTTCAACAATGTTACTCCATCCATCCAACGGCGACAGATGGATCCAAACAAGAAACCTAGATATATGTGTACTGTTTCATACTTACATGTCCAGAACAAGCAGCCGAGGACAACAGATCAAAAGGGGGTGACCAGATGGCCAAGGAAGTGCAGGTATTTATAAACAAGAAGGGTTGAAAAGGGAAGCTTCCTGGTAGTTGGGGGAGTGTGAACACCATAATTCCCTACTCGTCAGTCCCGCCTACTTAAAGATCTCCAGCTCACTTCATTCCTGCCTTCGCCTTGGTCACATCACAAGAAACCATCTCCTGCGGTTCTGTTCAACGACTGGCTTTGCTGACATCCCTTCTGGCTCCTTATCCTGCTTGCTGTTCCTCTACTTGGATCCCTGACTTCTGGCCTGGCTGATTACCCGATATGATTATTGAACTCTGGCTTGGCTGACTACACAATCCAGTTACTGAACTCTGGCTTGGCTGACTACCCGATACGGTTACTGGACTCTGGCTATGCTTTGACTATGCTTACTCTATTTACCTTTTTATTTTTATCAATAAACTAGTGTGATTTTACTGTACTTCTGTCTTGGTCTGGTTCATGGTTTCTGACAGTTTGGGGATATAACTCCAGAGGTTAGGAGAAGCAGGAGACTGAGGGAGGAAATATGGGAGAGGGATTTATATGAAGGGACATGGCCCAGGGTCTTGGAGATTTTTAGTGTGTGTGGATTTAGAATAAGCAGGAGTTGGTGGGTGCAGTAATAAGGAGAGGACAGAAGTGAGGGTGATATATATATATGCTGTGGGGGGGGGGGAAGAGGGATGAAGGAGAGATAGTTTAAGGATAGAGGACACAGCTGTTAAAAGGAGTGCTAGAGTGTATGTTACAAGGAGAAAGAATCGAAGGGGTAAACAAGGTCACCTGATGTCTGTCTAGTGTTTTTCAAAGTATTTTCTTGTGTTCATTTGCTTTGTGCATTCGCTGAAGAGTCAGAAGTGCTCCCACTTATAGAAATTGCCCCACTTTGAGAAAGAGCCCCAGTTGCAAATGTGTGCCCCCTACAAATGCTTCCCTCAAAAGAAGCTTATATTTATACTGAGAGGGTGGGTGGATTTCAATTAGCCATCAAGAGGTAATAAAGGTTGGCTGTTTAACAGGGCAAAATTCTTACTTCAGAAACAGACTAGCAAGAGGGCACTAAAGTTAATGGGTCATGATTCTGGGTAAGACAAGGGAGATAATAAAGCATTGTAATGTGGACAGGTCTACAGACTGTTAAGCAAAAATAACATACCAGCAATTATTAAAGACACATAAGCAAAGCAGATTTTTCAGTTTTTGGGTGGAGATGGTTCAGTTAGCACATACCATAGCAATTTACACTAGGGAAAACAAACACTTTTCAGTTTTCAATTCTGGGTGGATGACAAATGAGCCTTTTTAAAGCAAAACTTTACCACTTCAGCTACAGAAGTTTTTACCCCCTTAATGACCAGGCCATTTTTTGCGATACAGCACTGCGGTACCTTAACTGTGAATTGCACGGTCATGCAACACTGTACTTAAGTAAAATGTATTTTTTCCCCACAAATAGAGCTTTCTTTTGGTGGTATTTGATCACCTTTGCGGTTTTTATTTTTTGCGCTAGACAATTTTGAAAAAAAAAACAATATTTTTTACTTTCTGCTATAAAACATATCCAATAAAAAAAAATGTAAAAAATCAAATTTCTTTATCAGTTTAAGCCAATATGTAGTCTGCTACATATTTTTGGTAAAAAAATCCCAGTAAGCGTATATTGATTGTTTGCACAAAAGTTATACCGTCTACAAATTATGGGATATATTTATGGCATTTTTATTTATTTATTTATTACTAGTAATGGCGGTGATTAACGAATTTTTAGTGGGATTACAACATTGCGGTGGACAGATCGAACACCTGACATGTTTGACACTTTTTTGGGAACCAGTGACATTACTACAGTAATTAGTGCTAAAAATATGCACCGTTACTGTATTAATGACCCTGGCAGGAAAGGGGTTAACACCAGGGGGCGATCGAAGGGTTAAGTGTGTCCCTAGGGGAGGCTTTCTAACTGTGTGGGGGATGCACAAGATGAACACAGTGATGCGTGTTCCTGATTAGCAGGAACACAAGATCACTGAGTTCATCTCTAACAGAACAGCGGTCTGCCTTGTTTACATCGGCAGACCGCCGTTCAATCTCTCTGGGGATCGATCGTGGGTGGTCGCACACCCCCGCTGGCTATTGCACAAAATGACTTACAGTTACATAGTTTCGCTCAATAGAGCCGACCGGCCGCAGTATATGCACTGCGGCCGGTCAGCGAGTGAATAAAAAATCTTTAACTTAAGTCATCACTTAGATCACATTAGTTAGGAGCAGTAGGAAAAACATCATTCAGTAATACACCTTGATACTTGGTGCTGGAACTGAACACTACCCTGATTTGTTTCGGGTTACGTGGGTGATAAACTCCAAAGAAGGGGACATACCAGTACTCCTCGTATTCTTGTAATAGTGGAGCTGGCTCAGCATGATCATTGTCAAATCTTTTTCAGAAAGGCAACAAAATGGTCTTTCATTTCAGGCTTGATCTTTAGTGTTCGCTGCAGTTAGACAAATCTGGACAAGGCCTGCTCATGATTGTTTGGAAGCTTGGCTCTTAAAGCACAAAGGGGTAAAGGTGCAACCCAACTGTTGAAGTTATCCATAAAGAATTCATTGTCCATTACTCTGATTAATTATCTGTCCTCAAATGACAATGTTATTTCATTGTTGTCAGTTAAGGTACAAAACACTGTGCTCCCTAATTCGTCATCACAGACAATAGGTGTGACATTAGGCACCTGGCTGATGTCTATAGGCTTTTCTTCTCTTCATAATTATGAGGGCATGGTTTGAAATGAGTGGAAGTCTATCTCTTAATACATCAGTTTTTAAAGAGTTGACTTGTGATGATTTGTACATTTTGACCAAACACACATCACCCACTATTACCCAGCCTAGATCAAGACTTTGTGCACATGGAGCATTGTCAAGACCAGTGGTCTCCAAACTGCGGCCCGAGGGCCAGATGTGGCACTTTGCTTACCTTTTTTTCGGCCCTTGGGACACTATTGCTCCTACAGATAAGAGGCACTATTCCTCCCTCTGTCAATGGGGTATTATTAGTGCCATTGACACCAATGATGAAGCATAAATTCTTCCTCTGACACCAAATATGAGGCACTATTTCGCACACTGACATGAATGCTGGGGCACTATTCTCCTCATTTAAACCTACAATGGGGCACTATTAAATTCACTGACACCAATGATGGGGCACTATTTCTCCCTCTGGCACCAATGATGGGGGCACTATTCCTCCCACTGGCACGAATAATGGGGGCACTATCCCCCCCCCTGACACCAATGATGGGGGCACTATTTCTCCCACTGGCACCAATGATGGGGGCACTATTCCTCTTATACCAATGATGTGACACTATTCCTTCCCCTCTTAACCACAGGGGTGCTGTGTAATTTTCTACTCCCACTGGCCACAGTCCGGCCTCCCTAAATCCTGAGGGACAGTAAACTGGCCTTTTTTTTAGAAAGTTTGGAGACCCCTGGTCAAGACCATTGCACTGCTGGGGCACCTTTTGTAGTCTAAGAATGTCTCTTTCCAGCAAGATTATGATTTCAGCATTCATATTCATAGAAGGAATTTGATCAGCCAGGGACCTTTAAGGAGAAGTACAGCCAAAGCTTATTTAGCTGTACTTCTCTTGTTAATCACAGGAGTGCAGTTCAATCTGCACTTCTGTGACCTGTTTTCAGCAGACAGCGGGCTGACGTCACAGTCCTGGTCCAGGCTCGGGCAAGATCGCAACCATATGGTCAGGATCCACCCACATGCCCAGATGGACACCTGGCTCAGCCTCTTAGCGAGTCGCTGAGAGGCTGAGCCAGCTGTTCCCGCCCCCTTCACAGCCCAGTGCTCCAGGGAGCAGAGCAGAGAGCTGCTGACTGACAGCAGCTCTTTGCTCAGGGAGATGTGAGAATCGAGCGATGGGCAGTGTTCCATCGCTCGGTTCTCAGTGTTATAGGGGCCAGGGGACAGATGCAGCATCGGAATGATGTTGCATCGACCTAGGTAAGTATGATTCTAAAAAAAACAAAAAACCCATACATCTCTTTTAAGCGGGGATGATAATATGCTGCTTCCGGAGTATGAATCTCTTCCCAGTTGTCTGGGAACTGATCAATATTGAATAATGTTCATAAGGGTATGTGCATGTTCCCCTTGCTTGAGGAGACCATGTACCCATTAGCCCTTCTACTGAATATCTCTACGCAGCCAGAACAGGCGTTGAGGGTTTATGGTGTTGCATATCCTTTTATGCCAAAGATCTCAAAGAATTTAGGTTTAAACAGAGAACTGTTGCATTGTTAATTTATCATGGCATACATTCAGATGGGTTTATCTTGACTAGACATACATTGGCACAGCATTTGGAAACAGAGCCTTCTCCACAGACTTCAGTACATGAAGAAGAGAAAGAGGCATAGCACCAATAGCAGGGGTGCTCAACCTTTTGAAGAAGAGGGCCACTTAAGTGAGTTTGTAACTGATTTTGGGCCACAATGAGATGAAATGGTGCAGAATTTAAATTTTTTTATTTTGAATAGCATAATGAAGTTTTTAAACAACAATCAGGATTATAGTTTTCTGTGGGACCAGTCCTCGTTAGATGTTTACCCACTGTTTAATCACCATTACAAAAAGAAAGCGTGGATGACAACTGGTGTGAACACTGACCTTGTTTACTTTTTACAAGGACTCTATGTCTATTTCAGTGGTTGCAGGAGGAAAAAGGAAATGATTGATTCTTGTATTTGACACTCCTCCTGTCCAAGCGTAAAACAGAATGTGACAGGGAAGCCGTATGAGCCCCCTGGACCATGGGTAGGGTCGCCATTATGACCCCTGACACTATACACAACGCTGTATCTTGGCCTAGGTTGACAAGGCCCAGGCCTAGAGTGGCACACTGCAGGGGGGCGCTAGTGTAGCGCCAGTCTTATGGGGTGGACTGGGCCTGGGTAGGCAGGGTCCAGAAGGCAAATCGGTCTGGCATCCCCATAAAGCATCCGCACTGCTGCCAGTATGATAATACTGACCGGCGGCCAGTGATTGGCCTGATGTTTGGACAGACCGGCGGACGCCAATACTAGTAAGTGTGCCACTGGCATTATGTCTTAGCAGCCTAAAGCTTATTTTGGAGTAATTTTTGGCCTGATTGAGTCCTAACTCTTTGACCATGAAAAGGGTTTGTGAGTGTCACATGACCACCATCAAATGTAACATTAGTTGGGCAGGTCCCCATCCCCGGTGTTCTTCCTGGGATAAGTGGTACGACAGCCAAGACCAATACCTGTGTGGTCAGATCAGCATTGTATGTCCAATAATCCACAAATATGGATTTAGTCCATCCCTATTTGCTGGCCCAATGTGATGTCATTTAGGGGTATTTTAGCAGGTGAATATGTGCACTTCCACCACTGGAAGTGCCTTTGTTATTACTTAGCACTGGCATTTATTCTGACATCAGTTTGAGATGTTTCAGTGATCATTCAGAATTCCTTGACAGGTGCACTTGACCTCCTTCTGACCTGCATTTACCTGTGCTTCATGCAGATTTTACATTCCAATAGACTTGTATAGGTATGCAAAACTTGAAGCAGGCAAAAGCCTCTCAACACAGGAGCTTAGGGGCCATTCACACCAGCCGCTGCATTAGTGGAGCCTAAAATGGAAGGGGTGTTGTTTACAGATGACAGGACGGGTCTTAAACAGGAAGGGGTGTGGCCTTGAAAGGAAGGGGTGGACCATATTTAAATTAGGGGGTGCATGAGTTTAGTCAGGCCTAGGGCAGCACAAAACCTAAATATACCAGTGGTTGGGAGGGGAGTGTTAAAAACACATCTCAACTATGGGGTTTAACTGCCCACAAACTGCAAATGTAAACAAGCCCTTACTGGCCTGAACTCCCTATAAGGCTACTTTCCCACTGATGTGCTGTGGTTCACCCACACCATGGATGGAGTACAGTGCAGCACAGTAAACCTGCAGCTTTCCTGCAGATTAGCTGTGCTGTGCAAGAGACTTCTATTATATCTTGTGGGTGTGGTGCACTTTCTGAAAGTGCACCAAAACTCTTACATTCAGGAGTTTCGGTGTGCTTTCAGAAAGTGCACTAAACCCGCAGGAAATAGTATAATAGAAGTCTATGGCTCAGTACAGCTAACCCACAGAAAAGCCACAGGTGCACTGCACTGCACACGTGGATCAGTGGGAAAGCAACCTAATAGTTGTTAACCCTTTTATAGGTGCTAATATGTCCATTGCTAAAGCACATCATATGTGTTGTTCAACCACTTCTCGTCCGGCCTATAGCGGATTGACGTCTGGGAAGTGGTTCTGTTATCCTGACTGGGCATCATATGACGTCCAGCAGGATAACATGCCGCCGCGCGCCCGATCAGCCTGACACACCGCTCCACCGATCATGGTAAAGAGCCTCCGGCGGAGGCTCTTTACCACGTGATCAGCTGTGTCCAATCACGGCTGATCATGATGTCAATAGGAAGAGCCGTTGATCGGCTTTTCCTCACAAGCGTCTGACAGACGCGAGTAGAGGAGAGCCGATTGGCGGCTCTCCTGACAGGGGAGGTCTGTGCTGATTGTTTATCAGCGCAGCCCCCCTCAGATCACCACACTGGACCACCAGGGATTGCCACTAGGACCACCAGGGAAGGGGCAACATGTGGATGGCCAGGTATGTACCCCATGGCCATCCACATGTGCCCAATGTGCCCGATCTGTGCCAATCAGTGCCCACAAATGGGCACTGATTGGCACCATTATGTTTCAGTTATGCCCAGCAATGCCACCAATAAATTTTATCAGTGCCACCAATCAGTGTTATCAGTGCCACCTGTCATTGCCCATCGGTGCCACCTGTCTGTGCCCATCTGTGCCCATCAGTGCCCACCTATCAGTGCTACCCATAAGTACCCATCAGTGCCACCCATATGTACCAATCAATGCCACCTACGAGTGCCCATCAGTGCCGCCTATGAATGCCCATCGGTGCCACCTATGAGTGCCCATCAGTGCCGCATACCAGTGCCACCTATCAGTGCCCATTAGTGCCCATCAGTGCCGTCTATCAGTGCCCATCATCAGTGCCCATCAGTGCCACCTCATTGGTGCCACCTCATCGGTGCCCATCAGTGCCGCCGTATCAGTGCCCGTCAGTGCAGCCATATCAGTGCCCGTCATTGAAGAAGAAAACGTACTTAGTTGCGCAAAAAATAAAAACAGCAGAGGTGATCAAATACCACCAAAAGAAAGCTCTATTTGTGGGAACAAAATGATAAAAAATTTGTTTGGGTGCAGTGTAGCATGACCGCGCAATTGTTATTCAAATTGCGACAGCGCTGAAAGCTGAAAAATAGCCTGGGCGGGAAGGTGTCTAAGTGCCTGGTATTGAAGTGGTTAATACACTGACCTTTATTTCCTCTTCCAGGTTCTGCTGGCATCAGTTTCCAAGCTGCTAGAAAGGTCCCAGGTGAAGTGTTTTTGGCAGATCATACTGACCATAGGGCACACCAGGCATCTGCCCAGTGGGCCGGGGCTGCCGGGCCACTTGTCCTTGTGGAGCCCAAAGCTAAGCTGCAGCCTGCGCCACTCACCCAGCCTTTCCCCATGGCGCCCGCGTGTGTAGCTATGGTGGTAGTTTCGCCACTGGGCCCTGTCACAAAGCTTATACATCTTGACCCCATATCTGGCACGCTTGCTGGGAAGATATTGTTTGAATGACAAGTGGCCAGAAAACCTAATCAGGGACTCATCAATGCAGACAACTTGATCGGGAGTAAACAAGGCTGCAAACCGCTGGTTGAAGTGGTTTATAAGGGGCCAAATTTTGTAGAGCCGATCATATTCAGGGTCACCCCGAGAACGACAGAGTTCATTGTCTTTGAAATGCATGAACTGCAAGATCTGCTCGTATAGTGTCCTGGTCATGGAGACAGAGAACAAGGGCATATGGTGAATTGGGTCAGTGGACCAATATGCCCGCAACTCACTTTTTTAGTTATGCCCATGAGGAGGGTTAGGTTCAGAAAGGTCTTAAATTCGGAAACCGGAATAGGTCTTCAATCTCTGTCAAGGGTCAACTGGGGATTAGCGGCGATGAATTGACCAGCATACAAATTGCTTTGGTCCACAATAGATCTATAGAGATCTTCTGTGAAAAACAGTGAACAAAAATCAACTGACGTAAAATCAACTGTTTCCACCTGAATTACAGGTTATCCAGTAAATGGGGGAAGTACGGTTGCTGCAGAAGTGGTGGGCTCCCGATTCGGATTGGCAAATGTAGCAGGAAGGGCACTATGGGCTCATGGGGCCTGTCTTTGTCTTCTTGGTGGCTGTGGGACACTAGTTGTGCTAGCCACCTTACCAGCTTGAACTGCACTTATAGGACTCGCCACATCACCAAGTGTTACTGCAGTGCTGGATGTACAACCAGGATGTATTAGGCCCCTGGTGCTTGCCAGTTCACCAGAAGTACTGGCTCTCTGCTCTTGCACCTCAACAACAGCAGAAGAACGGGGTCGGGTACACCTGACCTTGGCAGGGACCACTACTAGTCGTCAGAGCTATCTGTCAGGGTGCCGCTGCTGTCTACAGGTTCGTATTCTGAGCCTGAATCTGACAGATGGGTGAGTTCCTCTTCACTGTCATCTTTCATGCTCAGAAACGTGTAGGCCTCTACAAAAGTGTACCTTCGATGGACATTTTGGCCTCTAAATTTACTGGTACAACTAGTGAGACTCACAGGAAAAAAGAGTCAGCGACTGCTTCAAACGCTACCAAAAAAAACTGTTTGCGTTCGCAGGGATCAGGCCTGACTCTGCGAATGCTGCAGTTATGTGTTTAGTGTTTTGTTAGTGACAGTGATTGATTGATACTGCACTTGGGTGGGCTGGGCGGAGGGACTAAATGCAGATGCTAGCAGGTATCTGGGCTGATCCCGCTAACGCTGAGTTTTTGGGACCCCTAAACTTTTGGGGACGCTAATATAGTTCTGATCACATAAAAGATATTGATCTGTTCAGAAACTATACTACTAAGGGAGGTGTATGGTTCATGCGTGGGTGTTAGCGCTACTGGCACTAATCTGACACTGCCTGGGGCGATGCAGACCCTAACTGATGCTAAAACCTAACCTTTTATTAGGTAATGTACGGCGGGTGCCCTGATGCTATAAAAAAGTAACCAACTAACCAGCGTCACCCGTGACACTAATACGTTGATCACTGGTGACAAGGGGTGATCAAGGGGTTAAACCATTATTAGGGGGGTTTAGGGGGGTCCCTAGACCTATCTGGGCCGACTACTAAATACCCTAACGCTGATTAATGTCACAAATGACACCGGTACAGTGATCAAAGAAAAACCATGAACAGTGCACTGGGTGACACAGTGACAGGGAGTGAAGGGGTTAACTGGGGGGGCTATTGGGGGGTGAAATGTGTGCCTACATGTACTGTGTCAGTGTAGTGTTGGTGCAACTCACATTTGGATGTCCTCTCTCTGGAACGGAAAATAATTCCAGAGAGGGAGGTGACATCTCTTCCCCTGCCTGTGTTTACACTTACAGGCAGAGGAAGCATTTAATTTGTCAGAACAGATCAGCAGGTCCAGGCCAGAAATCATTGGCCTGGGCCTGGAGACTAATTGGTTCTGAAAAGCCTGACATAAGGTAACGTAGTTTTGCCCACCCATGCCAATCTGCCACAGTAAAACTGTGGCAGCTGGTCGGGAACCGGTTAAAGTAATTTATTAAGCAGCTCCAGAGTCTCTTCTGACTTCTCCCCTCTCCGGCTCTTCTCCCTCCTCCGCTGATGTCTTCTGCCTCTGAGGGTTCTTCTCCGCTCTCTCTCCGGTTCTTCTCCCTCTGTCCACTGTCTTCTGCCGGGTCTCCTCCTGTTGTCTTCTCGCTCTTTTACCTGGTCTTCTCCGCTGTCTTCTCCCTCTGTTCTTCTTCCGATGTTGACTCAATGCTCTCTCCCGCTCTAATGCCGGGTCCCCGGTGTGCCACTACTTATATTGGCATGGGGCGGGGTCACCGGAGGCCCACCCCTTATGAAGTCACTGCCTATAATGCCTCGGGCGGTGACATCATAAGGGGGTGGGGCCTCCAGATGACGTCACACGGTAACCCTGCCCCATGCCAATATAAGTAGTGGCACACCGCCCACCCGGCATTAGACCAGGAGAGAGCGTCGAGTCAACATCAGAAGAAGAACAGAGGGAGAAGACAGCGGAGAAGACCCAGCAAAAGAGCGAGAAGATAGCGGAGAAGCGGACAGGGAGAAGAACCCGGAGAGGGCTAGAAGAACCAGCAGAGGCCGAAGATATCAGCGGAGGAGGCAGAAGATGTCGCCAGAAGAGCTGGAGAAGTCGGAAGAGACCCCGGAGCTTCCTAAAATTACTTTAAAAACATGTGTTATGTGTTTTATTTTTGACACTTTTTTTTTAGGCGAATGGGTAGGGGTACCCCATACTCATTCACCTAGGGTGGGGGGCTGGGATCTGAGGGCCCCTTTGTTAAAGGGGCTCCCAGATTCTGATAAGCCCCCTGCCTGCAGACCCTGACAACCAACGGCCAGGGTTGTCGGGAAGAGGCTCTTGTCCTCATCAACATGGGGCCAAGGTGCTTTGGGGTGGGGGGCGCAAGGACCCCCCTGTTCCAAAGCACCCAACCCCCCCTTTGTTAAGGGCATGCGGCCTGGTATGGTTCAGGAGGGGAGGGGCGCTCGCTTGTCCCCACCCTCTTTCCTGACCTGCGGGGCTGTGTGCTCGCATAAGGGTCTGGTATGGATTCTGGGGGGACCCCAATGTCTTTTTTGGCGTGGGGGTTCCCCTGAAAATCCATACCAGACCAAAGGGCCTGGTATGCTCTTGGAGGGGAAACCCATGCGTTTTTTTTTTTTACATTGTGCGTAGAGTTCCCCCTAAAGATTCATACCAGACCAAAGTGGGATCCCTGTTCATTGAAGTCGGATGGATGTCAGACTTCAAGTCGCAGGGCAAAGTCTGATCCAAAGTGATACGACTGACGTGTCGGAACCCGTCCTTAAGGACCTAATTCCACTGCATAGCTTGGTGTCATTAGCAAACACAGAAATTGTACTTTTAATCCCAAAATCTATATCATATTTAAATATGTTAAAAAGTAAGGGTACCAACACTGAACCTTGGGGTACACCACTAATAACCTGAAGGCTTAGACCAGAGATCGATCTCAAGCTACCCGTCGCCCGCCGGCAGGTGACAGGTAGCTTGCGAAGACATCCCTGCCCTGCTGACCCAAAACTTTCTACAGAACAGATCAGATGCGAGGATGGGCCAATCCTTGCCTACGAGGCACCCCCACCCCCTGCATATGATTGGCTGGGGGGCGGGGAAAGCCTCCGAAATAGTTCAGGTAGGTTTGGATCTTGTACAAACGCTCCTGAGCTTTTTCCCTGAGCCCTGCATATAGTGAGCTCTTCCCCACCGCCCCGACTCCTCTCCAATCCATCCAAGGTGCTTGTGGGATGGATGAGAGTGGAGAGTTGACAGGGATAAATGCCAGAACATGCTGCTTCCCTGCATTACTCTGCATCTGGTAACAACTTCTGCATCCTCCTGACCCCAGAGTACTATTCTCTCCTGGTCCCCAATACCATAGTCCTCTGAACCCCTAATACCATGCCCTCCTGACATCCCAGCCCTCCTTATCCCCCAGTACCATACCCTCTTGACCACCCTGTGCCATGACCGCCTAACCCCAATACTATACTATTCTGCCCCCCCCCCAATACCATGCCCTCCTGATCTCCCAAAGTTGTGACCTCCGGACCACCCAGTGTCATGACCTTCTGACCCCCCGTTGTCGTGACCTTCTGACCCCCTGTTGCCGTGACCTACTGACCCCCTCAGTGCCGTACTCTCCTGACCCCCCCAGTGCAGTGCCTTGCTGACCCCCCAGTACTGTACCCTCCTGACCCCCCCCAGTGCCGTACCCTCCTGATCCCCCAATACCATACCTTCTTAACCCCCAGTATCATGCCCTCCTGATCCCCCAGTACTATTCCCTCGACCCCCTAATACCATACCTTCCTAGTCCCCCCCCGTTCTGTGTCCTCCTGACCCCCCCCCAGTACCACACCCTCCTATCCCCCAGCACTGTGCCCTCCAGACCCCCTTGTACTCTGCCCTCCTTAACCTCCAGTACTGTGCTCTGCTGAACCCCCCTGCCCCATGAACTCCTGACCCCTTAGTACCGTGTCCTCCTGATCCCCTGCTCTCTGCCCTACCCCCTGTTCTCTGCCCTGTTGATCCCTATACACTGTTTTTCATACTGCTGACCTCTGTATACTTCTCTTCATCCTACTGACCTCTGCACACTGCCCTACATTCTACTAACCTCTGCACACTGCCCTACCTACTACTGACCTCTGTACACTGCCCTACATACTACTGACCTCTGTACAATGCCCTACATCCTACTGACCTCTGTACACTGCCCTACATACTACTGACCCCTGGACACTGCCCTACATACCTACTGACCTCTGTACACTGCCCTACTTACTACTGACCTCTGTACACTGTCATACCTACTACTGAAATCTGTACACTGCCCTGCATACTACTGACCGCTGTACACTGACCTACATAATACTGACCTCTGGACACTGCCCTACCTACTACTGACCCCTGGACACTGCTCTACCTACTATTAACAACTGGCCACTGCCCTACATACACTTACACAGAAATCAGAGTAGATAGCCAGGCCGTGAAACTTGTCGAGCAAATCAGCCTGATGTACCAAATGTTCTGCCTTATATTGGACTCCGGCATCAGCCTTGTGGGGGTGACCAATTACTCCCCAAACATTAAAAAAAATGTGAATGAAAGTAAATACCGAGTTTCAGTTTCTCACTGAAGTTAAATGGTTAGGCTAAACATACATACAGTGTATATATATATATACACAGTATCTCACAAAAGTGATTACACCCCTGACATTTTTGTTAATATTTTATTATATCTTTTTTTGTGACAACACGGAAGAAATGGCACTTTGCTACAATGTAAAGTAGTGAGTGTACAACTTGTATAATGGTGTAAATTTGCTGTCCCCCTCAAAATAACTCAACACATAGCCATTAATGTCTAAAGCATTGGCAACAAAAGTAAGTACACCCCTAAGTGAAAATGTCCAAATTGGGGCCAACTAGCCATTTTCCCTCCCTGGGGTCATGTGACTCATTAGTGTTACAAGTTCTCAGGTGTGAATGGCGAGCAGATGTGTTAAATTTGGTGTTATCGCTCTCACTCTCTCATACTGATCAATGGAAGTTCAACATGGCACCTCATGGCAAAGAGCTCTCTGAGTATCTGAAAAAAATAATTGTTGCTCTGCATAAAGATGGCCTAGGCTATAAGAAGATTGCCAAGACCCTGAAACTGAGCTGCAGCACGGTGGCCAAGACCATACAGTGGTTTAACAGGACAGGTTCCACTCAGAACAGGCCTCGCCATGGTCGACCAAAGAAGTTGAGTGCACGTGCTCAGCGTCATATCCAGAGGTTGTCTTTGGGAAATAGATGTTTGAGTGCTGCCAGCATTGCTGCAGAGGTTGAAGGGGTGGAGGGTCAGCCTGTCAGTGATCAGACCAAACGCCGCACACTGCATCAAATTGATCTGCATGGCTGTCGTCCCAGAAGGAAGCCTCTTCTAAAGATGATGCACAAGAAATCTCACAAACAGTTTGCTCAAGACAAGCAGACTAAGGACATGGATTACTGGAACGATGTCCTGTGGTCTGATGAGACCAAGATAAACGCAGGGCCGGACTGGCATACCGGGATACCGGGAGATTTCCCGGTAAGCCGCCTGAGTTGCTGCGGCTGCAGTGCTCCCCTCCTGCTCCTGTGTGTCACAGTCTGTGTTCTGTGTCTGTGTTCGGCGGCCGCGCTGTAACATGGTCCCGCCCCCCTAGACCGGCTTGTGTGATAGTGGATAGAATCAGTGTTCCGCCTATCACACGAGCCGGTCTAGGGGGGCGGGACCATGTTACAGCGCGGCCGCCGAACACAGACCCAGCCAGCTCCGTGACACACAGGAGCAGGAGAGAGGGACGGAGCAGGAGAGAGGGATACTGTAGATGCCCGCCCTGTGTGCCTGTATAGGAGGATCAGCGGGGGGCCGCATATAGAGGAAATTAGCTTTCTATATTCCTCCATGCAGCCGCTGAATACTTGCAGGAGGGAGAGGAGGAGAATCAAGTATTCAGCGGCTGCATGGAGGAATATAGAAAGCTAATTTCCTCTATATGCGCCCCCCCCCCCCCCCGCCGATCCTCCTATCCAACTTCTTTTACTGGCCCCCCCAGTTCTCCTTGTGCTCCCTGGCTCCCCCCCCCATGCTCTCCTCCCCTTACCACACTCTCCAGCCCCCCCCACAGTTCTCTCCACCCCTGTTTTTTCTGCCCCCCCTGCTCTCCAGCTCTCCCCATCCTGCTCTAGCCACCATCCCAGTGCTCTTCACTCCCCCAGTGCTCTCCACCCATGTTCTTTCTCCCCCCCCCAGTGCTCTCCACCCATGTTCTTTCTCCCCCCCCCCCCCAGTGCTCTCCACCCATGTTCTTTCTCCCCCCCCCCCCAGTGCTCTCCACCCATGTTCTTTCTCCCCCCCCCAGTGCTCTCCAGCTCTCCCCATCACTCTCCAGCCCCCACCCCAGTGATCTCCGCCCCCCACAGTGCTCTCCAGCCCCCCATTCTCCGCACCCCTGTTTTCGGTCCCCCCCGGTGCTCTCAAGCTCCACCCATCGCTCTCCAGCCCCCCCCCCGTGCTCTTTGTCCCCCGTGCTCTCCACCCCTGTTTTTTTTGGCTCCCCCTCCAGTGCTCTCAAGCTTCCCCCCCAGCACTCTCTGCTCCCCACCCCTGTACTCTCCACTCCCCCGCCAGTGCTCTCCAGTCCCCCGTGCTTTCCACCCCTGTTCTTTCTGGCCCCCACTGGTGCTTTCAAGCTCCCCCCATTGCTCTCCACTCCCCCCTGCTCTTTGTACCCCCCAGTGCTCTCCACCCCTGTTTTTCTGTCCCTCCCCCAGTGCTCTTCGCCACCCCACACTCTTAGCCCCCCCGTGCTCTTTGCCCCCCCGTGCTCTCCACCCCTGTTTTTTTTTTTTGGCTCCCCCTCCAGTGCTCTCAAGCTTCCCCCCCAGCACTCTCCGCTCCCCACCCCTGTACTTTCCACTCCCCCCTGCATTTTGCCCCCACCCATGTGCTCTCCAACCCCCGCCAGTGCTCTCCAGTCCCCCGTGCTTTCCACCCCTGTTCTTTGTGGCCCCCACTGGTGCTTTCAAGCTCCCCCCATTGCTCTCCACTCCCCCCTGCTCTTTGTACCCCCCAGTGCTCTCCACCCCTGTTTTTCTGCCCCTCCCCCAGTGCTCTTCGCCACCCCACACTCTTAGCCCCCACAGTGCTCTCCACCTCTGTTCTTTTTGGACCCCCAGTGCTCTCAAGTCCCCCCCCCCAGCGCTCTCCGCTCCCCATCCCTGTGATCTCCACTCCCCCCTGCTCTTTGCCACCACCCATGTGCTCTCCAACTCTGCCAGTACTCTCTGCTCCCCCTTCTTTCCAGCTCCCACCCAGTGCTCTCCACTTCCCCAGGACCAGAGGACAGGTTGACTGGGGCTGGAAAATGAGGATAGCTGAATGTGCAGGTGGCCAGGGACCACTCCATCTCACAGCAAACAGATCCTCTGGAAGGAGCACTGTCCCCATCCAAAACGAGAACATACCCTGCCTGCTGTTGGCCATCATGGATATCCTGCTGGCATGCAAGGTACCGTACCGAGCATCAACAACACACCTTCCCACAGACAGGGACTGCTGACTGGGCCATGGGGCACAGGAGGGGCTGCAATGATGGGCACAGTGAAGCTGCATTCCTGGGCACAATGAGACTGCATTCACGGGCACAGTGAGACTGCATTCACTGGCACAGTGAGACTGCATTTGATGGGCACAGTGAGGCTGCATTGATGGGCACAGTGAGACTGCATTCATGGGCAGAGTAAAGCTGCATTTGATGAGCACAGTGAGGCTGCATTTGATGGGCACAGTGAGGCTGCATTGATGGGCACAGTGAGGCTGCATTGATGGGCACAGTGAGGCTGCATTGATGGGCACAGTGAGGCTGCATTGATGGGCACAGTGAGGCTGCATTGATGGGCACAGTGAGGCTGCATTTGATTGGTACTGATGAGGCTGCATTTGATGGGCTCTGGTGAGGCTGCATTGAGCTCCTGTATCATGTCTGCAGTCTCTGACCATCTCCTGTATCATGTCTGCAGTCTCTGACCATCTCCTGTATCATGTCTGCAGTCTCTGACCATCTCCTGTATCATGCCTGCAATCTCTGAGGGGGTCTGCAGAGGAGTCAAGAGTGGGAGCACCGCCGGGATGGGGGTCATGGGAGAAGTCAGACAAGTGTGGACTGTGGAGAGGAGACTATAGGATAAAACCAGAGCCACCGAGCTGGAGCCGACTGACTGAGCCCTACACGGTGCACCTGAGAGGAGGTCAGTGACAGCACCACTAGGCCAGTCTGAAGGGGGGGTCACTGATGTAAGGGGGGAGTGAATACGATAATGTAAGGGGGCACCGATATAAAGCACAGCCTTATATCATTAACCCACCCCCCCTTACCTTAGTGTATTCTTTCTGCGGAAGGTGGTTCCCCCCCCTCCCATGTTCTGAGTTCCTGGGGTCCCCCTTGATGATTGATCACTTACCACTTTTAACTGAAATTTGCTTATATATATATATATATATATATATATATATATATATATATATATAAAGCCCTATGTGATTTCATATCTGTCTTATCTATATATAATACACTCTTCAAATGTGCATTTTATGGTTTTCCCTTTCATGAACAAGAAATCAATGACGTTATGCTGTTGCGGTGGTATAATAATGCTGTGGGGCTGGTATGAAATTTTTTACAGGGCTGGATGTTATTCCCAGTCCGGCCCTGCATATTTGGTTCAGATGGTGTCAAGCATGTGTGGCGGCAACCAGGTGAGGAGTACAAAGACAAGTGTGTCTTGCCTACAGTCAAGCATGGTGGTGGGAGTGTCATGGTCTGGAGCAGCATGAGTGCTGCCAGCACTGGGATGCTACAGTTCATTAAGGGAACCAGGAATGCCAACACGTACTGTGACATACTGAAGCAGAGCATGATCCCCTCCCTTCAGAGACTGGGCCGCAGGGCAGTATTCCAACATGATAACAACCCCAAACACACCTCCAAGGCGACCACTGCCTTGCTAAAGAAGCTGAGGGTACAAAGGTGATGGACTGGCCTAACATGTCTCCAGACCTAAACCCGATTGAGCATCTGTGGGGGCATCCTCAAGCATCCACCAGCTCCGTGATGTGGTCATGGAAGAGTGGAAGAGGACTCCAGTGGCAACCTGTGAAGCTCTGGTGAACTCCATGCCCAAAAGTGCTAAGGCAGAGCTGGAAAATAATGGTGGTCACACAAAATATTGACACTTTAGGCCCAATTTGAACATTTTTACTTAGGGGTGTACTCACTTTTGTTGCCAGCGGTTTAGACATTAATGGCTATGTGTTGAGTTATTTTGAGGGGACAGCAAGTTTACACTGTTATACAAGATGTACACTCACTACTTTACATTGTAGAAAAATGTCATTTCATCAACGTTGTCACATGAAAAGAAGTAATAAAATATTTACAAAACTGTGAGGGGTGTACTCACTTTTGTGAGATACTGTATCTATCTATCTATCTATCTATCTATCTATCTATCTATCTATCTATCTATCTATCTATCTATCTATCTATCTATCTATCTATCTATCTATCTATCTATCTCAGTTCATAAGTTTTCTTCATAGTCTTTACTTTTTATTGAGGCTTGCTATTTACTTTCTTTATAAAAAAAATGAAAAAGCGCTGCACCCCAGTGATCTTTGATCTCCTCCATGTTGTAGATCTAGATGTAGATGCAGATCTCCACCTCTCAAACGTTGCCCACCCCTGGCTTAGACCATTCAGAGTATGAATCATTAATTGCTACTCTCTGAACACAGGATTTTGCCCATAGTTACATAGTAGGTGACGTTGAAAAAAGACACAAGTCCATCAAGTCCAACCTATGTGTGTGATTATATGTCAGTATTACATTGTATATCCCTGTATGTTGCGGTCGTTCAGGTGCTTATCTAATAGTTTCTTGAAACTATCAATGCCCCCCGCTGAGACCACCGCCTGTGGAAGGGAAATCCACATCCTTGCCGTAAAGAACGCTCTACGTAGTTTAAGGTTAAACCTCTTCTCTTCTAATTTTATTGAGTGGCCACGAGTCTTGTTAAACTCCCTTCTGCGAAAAAGTTTTATCCCTATTGTAGGGCCACCAGTATGGTATTTGTATATTGAAATCATATCCCCTCTCAAGTGTTTCTTCTCCAGAGAGAATAAGTTCAGTGCTCGCAACCTTTCCTCATAATCAATATCCACCAGACCCTTTATTAGCTTTGTTGCCCTTCTTTGTACTTGTTCCATTTCCAGTATTTCCTTCCTGAAAACCCTGGGAGACCCCACTACCCACCCCTGACCATTCCGAGTACTCCCCATTTATCACCACCCTCTGAACTCGCCCTTGTAGCCAGTTTTGAATCCATGTACTCACCCTATGGTCCATGCCAACGGACCTTATTTTGTACAGTAAACGTTTATAGGGAACTGTGTCAAATGCTTTTGCAAAATCCAGATACACCACGTCTACGGGCCTTCCTTTATCTAGATGGCAACTCACCTCCTCATAGAAGGTTAATAGATTGGTTTGGCAAGAACGATTCTTCATGAATCCATGCTGATTACTGCTAATGATACCGTTCTCATTACTAAAATCTTGTATATAGTCCCTTATTATCCCCTCCAAGAGTTTACATACTATTGATGTTAGGCTAACTGTTCTGTAATTCCCAGGGATGTACAGTATCTCACAAAAGTGAGTACACCCCTCACATTTTTGTAAATATTTTTTTTTATATCTTTTCATGTGATAACACTGAAGAAATTACACTTTGCTACAATGTAAAGTAGTGAGTGTACAGTTTGTATAACAGTGTAAATTTGCTGCCCCCTCAAAATAACTCAACACACAGCCATTAATGTCTAAAATTGCTGGCAACAAAAGTGAGTATACCCCTAAGTTAAAATGTCCAAATTGGGCCCAATTAGTCATTTTCCCTCCCTGGTGCCATGTGATTCGTTAGTGTTAGAAGGTCTCAAATGTGAATGGGGAGCAGGTGTGTTACATTTGGTGTTATCGCTCACTCGCTCATACTGGTCACTGGAAGTTTAACATGGCACCTCATGGCAAAGAGCTCTCTGAGGATCTGAAAAAAGAATTTTTGCTCTACATAAAGATGTTATACAAGCTGCACACTCATTACTTTACATTGTAGCAATGTGTCATTTCTTCAGTGTTGTCACATGAAAAGATATAATAAAATATTTTCAAAAATGTGAGGGGTCTACTCACTTTTGTGAGATACTGTATTTTGGGCCCTTTTTAAATATTGGTGCTACATTGGCTTTTCTCCAATCAGCTGGTACCATTCCAGTCAGTAGACTGTCAGTAAAAATTAGGAACAGTGGTCTGGCAATTACTTGACTGAGTTCCCTAAGTACCCTCGGTGCAAGCCATCTGGTCCCGGTGATTTATTAATGTTAAGTTTCCCAAGTCTAATTTTAATTCTGTCCTCTGTTAACCATGGAGGTGCATCCTGTGATGTGTCATGAGGATAAACACTGCAGTTTCGGTTAATGAAGCCCCCTGATTCCCTCGTGAAGACTGAGGAGAAGAATAAATTCAATACCTTCACCATCTCCCCATCCTTTGTAACCAGATGTTCTTCCTCATTCTTTATGGGGCCAATATGGTCTGTCCTCCTTTTACTTTTACTGTTTACATACTTAAAGAATTTCTTGGGATTTTTTTTTGCTCTCCTCTGCTATGTGTCTTTCATGTTCTATCTTAGCCATCCTTATTGCACCCTTACATTTCTTGTTGCATTCTTTATAAAGTCTGAATGCTGATGATGATCCCTCAATCTTATATTTTTTGAAGGCCTTCACCTTTGCTTCTATATGCATTTTTACATTGGAGTTAAGCCATCCAGGACTTTTGTTTGCTCTTTTAAATTTATTACCCAATTAAATGCATCGGCTAATGCCCTTATTTAATATGCTCTTTAAGCAAACCCATCTCTACTCTGTGTTCTTTGTTCCTAAGATTCTATCCAATTTATGCCTTCTAGCAAGGTTCGGAATTTAGGGAAGTTGGCGCTATTGAAATTCAGTGTTTTTGTATTCCCCTTATGTTTCCTATTTGTGTGATTTATACTGAAGCCAATTGACCTGTGATTGCTGTTACATAAATTGCCCTGTATTTCCACATTCGTGATCAGGTCTGTATTGTTGGTAATCAGTAGATCCAGTAACGCTTTATTTCTAGTTGGTGCGTCTACCATCTGACCCAAAAAAAATTGTCCTGCAAGACATTTAGGAACTGGCGAGCATTAGATAAATGTGCGGTTCCCTCCGCCCAGTCCATGTCTGGATAGTTAAAATCCCCCATTATGATAACACTTCCCATCCTTGCTGCTAATCCAAATTGTGATAGGAGATCTGTCTCCCCTTCCTCCTCAGGTTAGGGGGCCTACAGCATACTCTCAGTATTATTTTCCACTTAGCTGCATCCCTTTGGAGCACTACTCATAAGGATTCCACCTCCTCCTTAGCTCCCTTAGTGATGTCATCTCTCACATTCACTTGTACATTATTCTTGATATATAGGCATACCCCTCCCCCTTTCTTACCCTCTCTATCCTTGCGATAAAGGGTATACCCTTGAATGTTTGCCAGCCAATCATGAGAGCTGTTCAACCAGGTCTCTGAAATTCCCACAAAATTTCAAATCCTCCTCGTACAACAGTATCTCTAGTTCGCCTGTCTTGTCCGCCAGGCTCCTGGCATTGGTGAACATGTAGCTTAGACCAGTTGCATATTATCCTCTTATTGGGCGTTCCGAGATTGCAACTACTATAGGACTTGCTACTATACTTACCTTGAGTTTATGTGTTTTGGTCAACCTACCACTAATGCCCCCAATACTACCCTCTGGAATATGTTCCGCGCTGACTATTTCTACCTCTGGACCCTCTCCCTCATCGTCTAGTTTAAAAACCCCTCTAACTTTTTGGCCATCTTCATTTCCAAAGTGAAAAATAGGTGCAGCGCTAACATCACAAAATTGATATTCCCAAAAAAATATCACCAAAGACAAATACTAACATCTTGAAATGGTGAAAGCAATCTAAAAAATGAAAACTAAAATGAAGTACCAACTCCAAAGATATTTTTAAATTCTAGTAGACTAGTGAGTAGAAATCGTGAATATTACATCACCAATAAAATAAAGACACTCAAAATAAGATAAATAATAAAACATAAAAAATGTAAATATATAAAACTCATATAAATTCACGTTAATGGGTGATAAATAATTATTCTCAACCGTGGGTAAAAGCACTCCAGATATGAGTAGCTCTAGATCCAAATAAGAAGTGCTGAAGTTGATCTCAAAGTCATATGTGAGAAAGTACAAATATGGAAAACTAAGGCAAAGTCCCAATGTGAAAAATAGAATAAGTCCCAATAGTCTTGCAGGAAGAAAAATTGTCCAGTGAGTAATGCAACAAAACAAATCATGACAGAGGATCCCTCATCCAGAAAAACGGAACACCCGAGGTGAGTATATATTCTCCTTACCGACTGAAAAGACCAATTAGTTGGTCTCCCCAAGCCCAGGGAATTTGGTCTCCCAAAAACCTATAGGGCATCTGAGAATGCTGCATCTACGTCACTCTGTGTCACTCAAAAACATAAAAGCAGAAAGTGCTCCCATAGTGTAGCATTTGAGTAAAAAATTTATTGAGCTCAAAAGAATTGCACTTACAGAAAACAGCTGAATAAGTGCGATAAAACACACAACATCCCAATGGATCCGAACGGCGGCGTCTCCTGAGGCTTCCTTCGCCCGCTGTCCGCTACAAACCATCACCCCTGAAGAGGAAAAGCTTGATGACGTCAGAGATGCAGGCTATATTCCTGTTAAGTCTAATGACAAAAATAAAAATATAAATAAATAATTATAAAAATGGAGTTAACCATTCTCGCCAGCAGGGTGTTTCTCAACGACCATATACTGGCGGGGGAAGTTTCCATCCGCTAAGAACACCTTATGCTGGCGATTATGACCATCAAGGACAAAGGGAATATAGAGATGACCCCAGACACTATTCTAACAGTTATAATATGGGTGTCAACAGACAAACCCCTAGAGGTTATCAAATGGGTTTTAACAGACAGACACCTAGGGGTAACCAAATCCCTCTTCAAAATAGATTTGCTCCCCTTTCATATTATCGAGATGATAATTGTGAGGCTGAGTCTGTTATTACTAGGCATCCGAACCAATTTGTCAATGATCCAATTAGACAGAAACAAGACCAACTGGAGTCCCCTTCAGACTTTGGGAGAATAGAACAGTCACGTTTTTTTCCCCATGGGCAACAACAGGCCCAAAAGGGGACACAAAGAAAGAGAGGCATCAGAGGGGGAAGGAGGATCAGGTCCAAAGAAAAGAAAACGATAAATATTAGTGGTGTTTTCAATTTGAGCTCGGTTCAACTTTCTCAAGGTGAACAGAGAGTTCTCAAACAGGGACTGAAATTCGCACCCCCTCGTACACTCAATAAATTTGAGACTTTTATTGACGTTCATAGGTTCATCCGCAAGATGAATATTAAAAGATATCTCTTGCTTAAAGTGGGGGGCCACCCTAAAATAAAAAATAGCATTAAAATTCTTTAAAAAATTAAAAAAAAAAAACATTTGAAAAATTTTTTTTTTTTAACTTACCTGAAACCCCTGTTGCTAGGCAGTCTTCCTAATCTGCCTCTTCCTATTCCGCTGCGCTTCCTCCCCTTCGGCGAGCGGCCCCGTTGCCTTCTGGGAACTGTGTGTGTCCCAGGAAACAACGGGCCATTCACAAAGCGCCGCGCGACTCACGCATGCGCAGTAGAAAACGGGCAGTGAAGCCGCAAGGCTCCACTGCCTGTTTCCCTTAGTTAGGATGGATGCGCCGGCGGCCGATCTGATGGACGGATCAGCCTCGGGGGGGGCGATATCGCGGGCTCGCTGGACAGGTAAGTGTCCTTATTAAAAGTCAGCAGCTACAGTGTTTGTAGCTGCTGACTTTAAAAAAAAAAAAAAAAAAAAATCGCGTCCGGAACCCCCCTTTAACTCTACAGATAACCGGAGTCAATTAGTTGGTACTAGTAGATCTCATACTTTGATGACAAGTAGGGCACCTAATGTTAATTCTCAGGATGAGAATAATTTGGGTGGGCCTCCACCTTCTGAGGATGGTGGTGGAATGGGTATGGCCCACATTCTGCCATACCAAATTGTCTAATGCCTGGTTATTCAACCCTCCGGGCTTCGTGGCTCCGTCCGTTCAAATCTTTAAAGAGATGGTAGCTAAGGACTTAGTGGCTCTTAAAATACCCAGATTTAATAGTAACAACGACTTTCAAATGAGTATGAAACAGATTCGTGCAGGTAATGATATTATACGCCCCGCAGACAAGGGTGGGGGCATTGTTATTTTAAATAAAAGTGACTATTTGGAATAGATGAATAGGCTTTTAACGGACAAGCAAACATACACCCAACTGGCCTCAAACCCTACAGCCAAGTATAAAAGAGAGCTTTTGTCCTTGGTTGATAGAGGTTTTCAGTTGGGTATTGTCAATAAAAAAGAAAAAGCATATCTCGTACCTTCTGCGCCGAGGATACCAGTTATATACTATCTGCCTAAAATCCACAAGAGTCTGTCCAAACCCCCTGGCCGCCCTATCATCAGCGGTATTGACTCTGTAACAGCCAGAATTAAGAGATATGTTGATGAATTTTTACAACCTTTGGTTGCAGCAACCCCCTCTCACTTGAAAGATACATCTCAAGTTATTAAAATTCTGGCAGATTGTGTGAGTGGAGAGAAGGCTGCATTTTGGCGACAGCTGATGTCGCCTCTTTATACACTGTAATATCACATCAACATGCCTTGGAGGCGGTTACATTTTATTTGGAACAGGATCATACCCTGACAACTTTACAGAAGGACTTCATTGTAGAGCTCTTGATCTTTGCAACAAGCCAAAACTATTTCTGGTTTAGGGGTAACTTCTTTTTACAAACGCGTGGCGTTGCTATGGGCGCTAAGTTCGCCCAGAGTCTGGCAAATTTATTCATGGCTCGGTGGGAACAGGAGGTAATAGACACGAACCCCCCGAGTGAACTGTGCCTTTGGAGAAGGTACATTGATGATGTTCTCCTCCTATGGGAGGGTGACTTACTCTCCCTTGAGGCATTTTTTGACAAACTGAACTCCAATGATAGAGGTATCTCCTTGCAGTATGAAGCGAGTGAGTCATGGATCCATTTTATTGACCTTAACATCTTTGTCAGGGATGGATGTTTGGCTACCACCACCTACTTCAAGGAGACTGACCGCAACGCCTTTATCCCATTAACCAGTTGTCATCATCCAGCATGGCTTACTGCAGTACCTAAAGGCCAATTCCAAATAATTAGTCGTAACTGCACCTCAATTTCTGATTACCAAGCTCTAGTCTTAAAGACTAAATTCTTAGATAAGGGCTATAAGGAGAAGGATATTGATGAGACCATCAAAAGTGTTAGAGATTTGGATAGAGACCATATGATTAACGGCCCTAGGAGAGTTAATCAAGCTTTAGATGACAAATTTGGTTAATCTATGATCACTAGGTATTCCAATCAACACTATTCTGTGAAGAAGATTTTTAACAAACATTGGAATATAGTGAAAAGTGATAGGATTTTAGGTCCAGTCATCCCGATCGGTAGTCATCTATAGAGGAGCCCCCGCTCTACTTCATAGTATCGCTCCTAACGTTGTGGATCCCCCTAAAAGGATCTCTTTTTTAAACGATGAAAGGTTTTTTCCCCTGCAGGAAATTTAATATCTGCCAGGTTAATTCCTTCAGGGGGAGAAAATGCGAAACTTTTGACTCTACTCAGACGAATAGATCTTATATTATTGAGACTTTCATTACATGCTCTACGGAGTGTGTAGAATATTTAAACCAGTGCCCAAGTTCGAAACAATATATTGGGTGAACTAAAAGAGCTTTACATGTATGTTTAGAAGAACACGTAGGGAATATCAAACGTGGTTTTACTAAGCATAACCTTTCTAGACATTACGCTAAGTATCATGATAAAAAGATCAAAGGCACCTTGTTCTTAGCCATTGACAAAATTCAACCCCATTGGAGGGGTACTAACAAGATTAGGTCTCTTTCTCGGCTCGAAACGAAGTGGATTTTTAATATGAGATTGGGACGATAAATTGTTTTCTTAATAATGCCTAGAATTGGATGTGGAGCAATGGGGGCGTGACCGGAAGCGGACGGAGCGGGCGGAGGTGATGGGTGGCGAGGAGTGAGAACGTGTGGTTACCCTGCTCCACGTAGTATACTGGCATGATTTGCGGACCCGCTGCAGCCCTCGGTGCCGCTCGTATGCTTCCCGCTGTGGACCTGCATATCCTATCCTGCTTGTAGACATCCAAGCTGAGACAGCGCGGTGCTCCTGTGCACCGGTCGCATGTCCCGGTGGACGCTCGTAGCCGGTCTGTGGCGGGGAAATCTTGCGAGATCTCAGGAGACAATGGAAGGAGAGGAGGGATGGCCGTTGCAGGAACGACGCCGGCAGACAGCAGAAGGAGCTCGCTGGACATACTCTGAAACTGTTCTGTAAGAAAGAAAGTAAAGAGAAGGGGAGGTGGAAGAAACTATCTTGTCTCGGTTGAGGAGCTTAAAGATAGGAACTGGACATCAAAGTGAGTGATTGACTCCCTGAACCAGCAGAACAGCAGAACGGAGGTACTATCTTATCTTTTCCTATGTCATAGTCTCCTTGCTGCAGTAAGCTGAGGCTTAATAGGGGGAAGTGAACTGTTTATCTGTTGTGCATGCCTGTGGAGAGATTAATATACTGCACGTAGAAAACACTGCTCTGTGCATGTTGGACTGTGAGAACTGAGATAACTCCCTGTTTAAAGTGAGCAGGGGTTAATTTATAGGCACATGAAAGGTGATTATGGCATGTATATCTCCCCTGTGTTGATGTGCTATACGGCATTTGCTGTTACCTCAGTGCTGCAGAAATCTAAGAACGGACTTTAATCCAGTGGGGGTTGTGTGGTGGTACTTTTGCTTGTCAGTTAAGGACCTCCCTTGCCTTATTATAGAAAATAAGCCTCAAGAGCAGACAGGCATCATGACGACTCGATCAACTAAAGAAAAAGAGAAGGATAAAGGGGCTCAGTCTACTGTGGCAGGTGCAACGGCGGCGGCCGTGGCGGCAACCGCCAAGCTAGAGAGAATGGTCCATACGGCGGAACATACTCCGAATAAAGGGGGACAGCAAGGGCAAACAAAAACAGTAACGGACAGGAAGAGCCAGGGGCTTCCGAGTATGCCAGTAGGTGTCTCTGGTATAAAGAACCATACTAGTAAAGGGCCAGGAGGAGCCGGGAAAGAAACAGAGGCCCCTGTTACTATAATACCCCCAGCAGAAAGAGAGCCATCGCTAAAAGACATTCTTGTGGCAATTAATACATGCAAACACTCCTTGGGGGAACTAGGAGATCAAATGAAGGAGATCAAGGAGGAATTAGTTTTGGTGCGACATGAGCTCAGGAAAACGGCGGAAAGAGTAACGGAAGCGGAAAAAAGAATAAGTCTGTTAGAAGATGATGTGTACCCTATGAAACAGGAAATCAAAGTCTGGAAAGAGAGAATTGACAATCTGGCGGGAAAGTTTGACGAAATGGAAAACAGACTTCGTAGGAACAATGTGAGGGTGGTGGGATTGCCTGAAAGGAGCGAAGGCCTAGATCCTATAGTATTCCTAGAGGGCTGGCTGATTGAAACTTTTGGTAGAGAGACGTTTTCTCAGCAGTTCTCAATTGAAAGAGCGCATAGAGTTCCATTTAGGCCCCCCCCCCCAAGGAAGACCCCCAAGACCGTTGTTAGTGAAATTTTTAAATTTTAAGGATAAAGTCAGGCTACTTCGAAAGGCTAGAGAGATGGGGAAAGTTTTATATGGTGGTACTAGGATTTCAATATATCCAGATTTTTCCCCTGACCTACAAAAGCGCAGAGCTGAATTCTTGGGAGTTAAACGTAGCCTTCAAAAGTTTGATGTCACATATGCCCTTCCGTACCCCGCCAGGCTTCGGATAAACGCACTGGGAGGAAGCCAGATTTTTGATTCTCCTGCCAGTGCGTTGGCATGGTTTGAAGACAAGAAGGATCAATTGTCAATGAAATAGTTGTGAAAAATGGTTTGAATATATCACATATAGGTGGGGAAGTGTAAAAGAAAATTAATATAGCTTATGTGGAGCAGGGATAGGCTAAGACACGGGTATAAAGGAAGTTGGATTTGGATGGGGGTGGTTTAAAATAAGTGTCTATGTAGTTGTAGTGATGGGTGGGAGGGAGTTGGGTGGGGGGAGGGGGGAAGGGGGATTGGGAGACATGAGTTTGGTGTGGGTGGGGTGGTATGGGATGGTCATTAAACAAGCCTCAAGGGGTAACCTGGAATGGTATGGGTTGGGTGGGGGTGGGGGGGAATACTTTAAAATTCTGAGTTGGGGACGAGGGGAGGGAGGGGGGTAAAGGGAACACAAGGGGAAGAATACATGGGAGGGTACGAGTGGGTACACTGAATAATAATAAGAAATTATACGGTACACTAGTTTATACAATAACACACTTGGCACAACAAAAAATCAGGTATGACATCTGGTACACTGGGTTATGTAATGATATGCAGGGCACAGTAGAATATGGGTATATTAGGAAAGTGTGGAGTGTGGGAACATGGGTATGCTCGGTAAATAAAAGGATCACTAATTTAGTATTTGATAAATAGGGAAATTATTTTGTTGATAATGGGGAGTAAAGTAGAACAAGGGGTAGATTGGACGCAGGTGGCGTTAGTGACGGTTGGAGTCCTGGGTTTATTTTTGGCAAGACATCCTGTGATGTTTTTCTCTCCTTGTACTTTTTTCTGTAGTGGTTGTTGATAATCATGTTATAGTATAGTCAATGGTATTGAATATCGGATCATGGAATGTCCGTGGGTTAGGTACCTCTGTTAAAAGGGCTGCTGTTTTTGATATGCTGGATATTTTTAAAGTGGGTATTGCCTGCTTGCAGGAGACACACTTGACTAACGACACTAAATGTCAAATAAAGAATAAGCACTTTCAGTACCAATACCATGCGGTACACACCTCGTATTCTAGAGGTGTGTCGGTGTTTATTGGTGGAGGGGTAGTGTTTACCTGCAAGCAGTGCAAGATAGATGGGGAGGGCCGTTATATTTTTCTACATTGTATAATAGAAAATCAGGAATGCATACTTGCAAATATTTACATCCCCCCTCCTTTCAAGTTAGATGTTCTGTACTGTTTATTGGAGTTTGTAGCTGATAGACCTAGCATACCAGTAATTGTAGTTGGGGACTTCAATACCGTTATTAACAAAAAAATGGATAGGTTTCCCCCAGGTAATCAGGGATGGGGGCCACAAGAAAAGTGTATGGGTCAATTTCTTGAAGAAGCTGGATTATTGGACCTCTGGAGAATACGGAACCCGGTGGCACAGCAATTTTCATGCTACTCGGGTTCCTATTCCACACTTTCAAGAATCAACCTTATATTGGGCAATAATTTAGCCTCCCAAATAATCAAAGATATAGTCTACCAACCTAGGGGGGTGTCGGATCACTCACTGTTGACAGCTACGGTAAATATAAGAAATAATAAATTAGGCGGGTTGTGGAGGATGAACCCAATATGGTTCGAAATAATAGAAGGTCAGAATGAGATTATAGGCAAGCTGAAAGAATTTATAGACTTTAATATGGATACAACAACAAGAGGGGTGATGTGGGATGCATTAAAGGCGTATCTGAGGGGTTTACTTATCCAGCAGGTTTCAAGGACAAAAAAGACATCGTTGGAATGGGAGGTTAAGATCAGGGCAGAGTTAGCAGCGGCTGAAAGGGAATATGTGAAGGAGCCATCCTCCAACACTCGTAGTATGTGGGAGAATAAGCAACAAACATATAAAGAGGTAATGGTCAGGAAATCGGAAAACAAAAGACTGTTCCAAAAACAAATAGCGTATGGGGAAGGGGAAAAAGTTGGTAAGATGTTGGCCTATATTGTTAGGGCCAGTGCCTCACCTTCCGCAATCCCCGCTATTAGAACCATGGGCGGAGAGATATCTGTGACAGATGAGATAAGCAATACATTTAAGGAATATTATGAAGAACTGTATAAATCCCGCGGGGTTGTGGGAGGGGAGGAAATGGACAGTTTTTTCAAGAATATTGAACTACCCTCCCTCAAAGACACTGACAGAGAGGTTTTGGAGGCCCCGATAACAATAGAGGAAATTAGAACGGCTGTAGCGGAAATGGCCAACCAGAAGTCCCCTGGCCCCGATGGCCTCCCTGCTGAAACATATAAAAAAATATGGGGAAATTTTACTCCCGGAGCTCCTTAATGTACTTGACTGGGCAATAGGGATGAGCCGAACACCCCCCGGTTCGGTTCGCACCAGAACCCGCGAACGGACCGCAAGTTCGCACGAACGTTAGAACCCCATTGACGTCTATGGGACTCGAACGTTCGAAATCAAAAGTGCTCATTTTAAAGGCTAATTTGCATGGTATTGTCCTAAAAAGGGTTTGGGGACCCGGGTCCTACCCCAGGGGACATGTATCAATGCAAAAAAAACTTTTAAAAACGGCCGTTTTTTCGGGAGCAGTGATTTTAATGATGCTTAAAGTAAAAAAAAAAAAGTGAAATATTCCTTTAAATATCGTACCTGGGGGGTGTCTATAGTATGCCTGTAAAGTGACGCGTGTTTCCCATGTTTAGAACAGTCCCTGCACCAAATGTCATTTTTAAAGGAAAAAATCTCATTTAAAACTGCTTGCGGGTTTAATGTCATGTCGGGTCATGGCAATATGGATGAAAATCAGTGAGACAAACGGCATGGGTACCCCCCAGTCCATTACCAGGCCCTTTGGGTCTTGTATGGATATTAAGGGGAACCCCGCACCCAAATTAAAATAAGGAAAGGTCCCTATATACTCTGAACAGCAGTATTCAGGCGGTGCAAACAAGACAGGGACTGTAGGTTTGTTGTTAAGTAGAATCTGTTTGTAATTTTGAACATTTTTAATGTGTTTAGCTCCAGCCAAAAAATCTTTTCTAAGCTTTTTGGAAAACATAGGGAAGGGTTATCACCCCTGTGACATTTGTTTTGCGTCTTTCCTCCTCTTCAGAAGATTTCACCTCACTTTTTTGTCCCAATGAAAAATGTTTTTGGAAAATTTGGTTTTTTTTGTGGAACAAGGATTGGAAAGCATCAGTGGAAAGGAGAAATTGTTTTCCCATATTAACTCTTACAGGAGAGAATTTCCCTTCCTTAGGGGTAGATTTCATCTCACTTCCTGTTGTCTCCTTCCGTTTGCAAGTAGGAGTCGTTTGTAAGTTAGATGTTTGAAAGTAGGGTCCTGCCCTATATACTCAGCAGAAATTTGGGCCTTAGGTGTTGCTGTGGCCAAAACACTGTAAGCCCTCACAGGGCCCTGCTGTGAAATATTAGATCAAGAATTGTAATTACATGCCCCTGTTGAACAGGAGCTGAAAAATTAGGCCTTAGGCACTGGTGCTGGTGCCACAACACTGCAACCCCTCACAGACACTCTAGTTGGAACGCAGGAACGAGCCCTGCTGCAAAGTATTGCATCAAAAATTGTAATTACACGCCCCTGTTAGACAGGGGCAGAAAAATTGGGTCTTAGGCACTGGTGCTGGTGCCACAACACTGCAACCCCTCACAGACACTCTAGTTGAAACGCAGGAACAAGCCCTGCTGCAAAGTATTGCATCAAAAATTGTAATTACACGCCCCTGTTAGACAGGGGCTGAAAAATTGGGTCTTAGGCACTGGTGCTGGTGCCACAACACTGCAACCCCTCACAGACACTCTAGTTGGAATGCAGGAACGAGCCCTGCTGCAAAGTATTACATCAAAAATTGTAATTACACGCCCCTGTTAAACAGGGGCTGAAAAATTGTGCCTTAGGCACTGGTGGTGGCGCCCAGAACCAAAAATGTTCTTACAAGCTATCAGCGTGATGATTGAGGAGGAAGAGGATAATTACTCAGGGATAGTCACTCAGCATCAGCATAGGCAGTCTTTGAAGGGATCTGAGATTTCAAAAAAAATTATTCGGTTACATCTGCATCAGGTGCTTGGTAGCTGGTGGTGATCCAAGACTGATTCATTTTTATGAAGGTCAGCCGATCGACCGAGTCGGTGGACAGACGCACCCTGTGATCGGTTACCACGCCTCCAGCAGCACTGAATGTGCGTTCCGAAAGAACGCTGGATGCAGGACAGGCCAGTAGCTCAATTGCATACTGTGCAAGCTCTGGCCAGTGATCCATCCTCAAGACCCAGTAACCCAGAGGATTTTCGGTGGGAAAGGTGTCCAAGTCTGATCTTGCCCCTAGGTATTCCTGCACCATGTAAAACAGACGCTGGCGATGGTTGCTGGAACCGATCATACCTTGGGGCTGCGGACCAAAAAATTGTCTGAACGCATCGGTCAGACGGCCACCTTCTCCACCGCTCCTTCTTTGACTGACCGAAGCCTCAGCAACACGTTGTCCAGAAACAGGAGTTTGTAACCTCCCAGTCTCTGGGAACGCGTTGCACAGACCTTTCTGCAAGGCCTCCCGAAGATGTTTCATCCTCTGCTCCCTCTGCGATGGCAAGATAAGGTCCGCAACCTTACCCTTGTAACGTGGATCAAGGAGGGTTGCCAGCCAGTATTGGTCCTTCTCCTTGATACCACGAATACGAGGATCCTTACGCAGGCTTTGCAGGATCAGGGAGGCCATGCAGCGTAGGTTTGCTGAGGCATTCGGTCCGGAGTCCTCTGGGTCACTAAGGACAACAACGTCCGCAGCCACCTCCTCCCAGCCACGTACAAGTCCATGTGTTCCTTGGGACTGATCCCTTAAAGACTGCTGATGCTGAGTGCCAGGCTCCACCTCCATACTGACACAATCTTCCTCCTCCTCCTCCTCCTCCTCCTCGTCCTCTTCCTGTGTGATCGGCGGGCACGCAGGAACACTGTCTGGATAAAGGGGGCCTTGAGAGCTAAGGAAGTCCTCCTCTTCCTGCCTCTGTTCTGCCTCAAGTGCCCTGTCCATTATTCCACGCAGCGTGTGCTCCAACAGGTGGACAAGGGGGACAGTGTCACTGATGCATGCACTGTCAGTGCTCACCATCCTCGTGGCCTCCTCGAATGGTGACAGGACAGTGCATGCATCCCTGATCATGGCCCACTGGCGTGGGGAAAAAAAACCAAGGTCCCCTGACCCTGTCCTGGTGCCATAGTCGCACAGGTACTCATTGATGGCCCTCTGCTGCGTGTGCAGCCGCTGCAGCATGGCCAACGTCGAGTTCCACCTGGTGGGCATGTCACAGATTAGGCGGTTCTTGGGCAGGTTAAACTCCTTTTGGAGGTCCGTCAGCCGAGCACTGGCATTATATGACCGGCGGAAATGCACACAGACTTTCCTGGCCTGCCTCAGGACATCCTGTAAGCCCGGGTACCTGCCCAAGAACCGCTGCACCACCAAGTTAAGGACGTGAGCCAAACAGGGCACATGGGTCAGTTGTCCCTGTCGGAGGGCAGAGAGGAGGTTGGTGCCATTGTCGCAAACCACCATTCCTGCCTTAAGTTGGCGTGGCGTCAACCACCTCTGAACCTGCCCCTGCAGAGCTGACAGAACCTCTGCCCCAGTGTGGCTCCTGTCCCCCAAGCACACCAGCTCAAGCACCGCATGGCATCTTTTGGCCTGCGTACTTGCGTAGCCCCTTGAACGCCTACGGAGCACCGCTGGTTCCGAGGAAGAGGCCATGGAGGAAGAAGAAGAGGAGGGGGTGGAGGAGAGAGGTGTGTCACAATCAGCATTTTGGAGGCGTGGTGGCGGAACAACCTCCAACACTACTGCACCTTGTCCTGCATCCTTCCCAGCTGCCAGCAGAGTCACCCAATGCGCCGTGAAACTTAAGTAACGTCCCTGTCCATGCCTGCTGGACCATGAGTCAGCGGTAATATGCACCTTACCGCTGACCGCCCTGTCCAGCGAGGCATGGACATTGCCTTCCACATGCCGGTAGAGAGCCGGAATCGCCTTCCGTGAGAAAAAGTGGCGTTTGGGTACCTGCCACTGAGGAACCGCACATTCCACAAACTCACGGAAGGGGGCAGAGTCTACCAACTGAAAAGGCAGCAGTTGAAGTGCTAGCAATTTTGCCAAGCTAGCATTCAACCGCTGGGCATGTGGATGGCTGGGAGCAAACTTCTTTCGGCGGTGCAGCAGCTGGGGCAGGGAAATTTGCCTGGTACAATCTGACGTCGGTGTACCAAAAGCAGATTGCCCATAAGTACTTGGCTGTGACACACCTAATTCTACACCTTCATTCCTCTCACTGCAGGTCGCAGAGAGGACTGAAGGTCTAGTGGGGTTGGAAATCTCAGCTGATGAGGAGCAAGGAGAGATCGTCTTTGTTCTTTGGTGTGGGTCTTTTAGATACGCTTGCCAACGAACTGCATGGCAGGTCAACATATGTCTGGTCAAGCATGTGGTACCCAAGCGGGAGATGTTTTGGCCACGCGAGATACGCTTGAGACATATATTGCAAATAGCAGCGGTGCGATCTGATGCACTCGTCTCAAAAAAGGCCCACACCAAAGAACTTTTTGAATAACGTGCAGAGACTGCAGCGCCCTGCACATGTGGAGCTTTGGGGTGTGATGCAGTCAATGTGCTGCCCTTAGGCTGGCCCCTGGAGGGCATCCTGCCTAGTTGGTGATGTGCCACCTCCTCCTCCTCCTCCTCCTCCTCCTCTCTCCTATCAGGCACCCACGTTGAGTCAGTGACCTCATCATCCCCTCCCTCCTCATCACTGGAGCAAACCTGGCAGTATGCTGCAGCAGGGGGAGCATGACTGCCAGATTGCTGTCCTTCTTGGGCACCCCCTCTGTCCGTGCTCATGTTACTGCCTTCATTGAGCTCAGTATCATCATCAGAGCCTTCCAAACGCTGGGCATCCTCCTGGAGCATGTACCCAACACTGTGGTCAAACAGTTCGAGGGAATCCTCATGAGGACATGGTGGAGCTAGGGAAGGAGTCACTGATGACATTGAGCTGAGGGAAGAGGCCGCTGCTTTGCCAGACAAAGCACCCTGGGCATGGGTGAGAGAGGATGAGGAGGATGAGGACGGCTTGGTCATCCACTCGACCAAGTCTTCCGCATGTTGCGGCTCAACACGGCCAGCTGCCGAAAAAAAGGCCAAGCGTGTCCCATGGCCACGTGCTGATGAGGATGCACCGTCTCCACGACCAGCACTAGACACAGAGCCTGCTTGCCCTCTCTTATTGGCTTGTGACTGTCTGCCTCTCCTTCTTGGCCTTCCAGACATACTAATGGCCTGTAGCTGCACTAAGCTGGGATAGAACACCTGTAATTTTCTTCAGGTAGCTTTATATACTGTAACCAGACAAGCCTGCCTGTCAGTAGGAAGATAACAGGAACGGATCTAGCTGAACACTGTGAGCAGGACGTACTGCACTAAATGTATATAGCAGGAACGGATCTAGCTGAACACTGTGAGCAGGACGCACTGCACTGAATGTAAATACCAGGAACGGATCTAGCTGAACACTGTGAGCAGGACGCACTGCACTGAATGTAAATAGCAAGAACGGATCTAGCTGAACACTGTGAGCAGGACGCATTGCACTGAATGTAAATAGTCTAGCTGCCTGACCGTGGTACTAATAGGATCAAAAAGAACACCTGTAATTTTCTTAAGGTAGCTTTATATACTGTAACCAGACAAGCCTGCCTGTCAGTAGGAAGATAACAGGAACGGATCTAGCTGAACACTGTGAGCAGGACACACTGTACTAAATGTAAATAGTCTAGCTGCCTGACCGTGGTACTAATAGGATCAAAAAGAACACCTGTAATTTTCTTCAGGTAGCTTTATATACTGTAACCAGACAAGCCTGCCTGTCAGTAGGAAGATAACAGGAACGGATCTAGCTGAACACTGTGAGCAGGACGTACTGCACTAAATGTATATAGCAGGAACGGATCTAGCTGAACACTGTGAGCAGGACGCACTGCACTGAATGTAAATAGCAGGAACGGATCTAGCTGAACACTGTGAGCAGGACGCACTGCACTGAATGTAAATAGCAGGAACGGATCTAGCTGAACACTGTGAGCAGGACGCACTGCACTGAATGTAAATAGCAGGAACGGATCTAGCTGAACACTGTGAGCAGGACGCACTGCACTGAATGTAAATAGCAGGAACGGATCTAGCTGAACACTGTGAGCAGGACGCACTGCACTGAATGTAAATAGCAGGAACGGATCTAGCTGAACACTGTGAGCAGGACGCACTGCACTGAATGTAAATAGCAGGAACGGATCTAGCTGAACACTGTGAGCAGGACGCACTGCACTGAATGTAAACAGCAGGAACGGATGTAGCTAAACACTGTGAGCAGGACGCACTGCACTGAATGTAAATAGCAGGAACGGATCTAGCTGAACACTGTGAGCAGGACGCACTGCACTGAATGTAAATAGCAGGAACGGATGTAGCTGAACACTGTGAGCAGGACGCACTGCACTAAATGTAAATACCAGGAACGGATCTAGCTGAACACTGTGAGCAGGACGCACTGCACTGAATGTAAATAGCAGGAACGGATCTAGCTGAACACTGTGAGCAGGACGCACTGCACTGAATGTAAATAGCAAGAACGGATCTAGCTGAACACTGTGAGCAGGACGCACTGCACTGAATGTAAATAGTCTAGCTGCCTGACCGTGGTACTAATAGGATCAAAAAGAACACCTGTAATTTTCTTAAGGTAGCTTTATATACTGTAACCAGACAAGCCTGCCTGTCAGTAGGAAGATAACAGGAACGGATCTAGCTGAACACTGTGAGCAGGACACACTGTACTAAATGTAAATAGTCTAGCTGCCTGACCGTGGTACTAATAGGATCAAAAAGAACACCTGTAATTTTCTTCAGGTAGCTTTATATACTGTAACCAGACAAGCCTGCCTGTCAGTAGGAAGATAACAGGAACGGATCTAGCTGAACACTGTGAGCAGGACACACTGTACTAAATGTAAATAGTCTAGCTGCCTGACCGTGGTACTAATAGGATCAAAAAGAACACCTGTAATTTTCTTAAGGTAGCTTTATATACTGTAACCAGACAAGCCTGCCTGTCAGTAGGAAGATAACAGGAACGGATCTAGCTGAACACTGTGAGCAGGACACACTGTACTAAATGTAAATAGTCTAGCTGCCTGACCGTGGTACTAATAGGATCAAAAAGAACACCTGTAATTTTCTTCAGGTAGCTTTATATACTGTAACCAGACAAGCCTGCCTGTCAGTAGGAAGATAACAGGAACGGATCTAGCTGAACACTGTGAGCAGGACGTACTGCACTAAATGTATATAGCAGGAACGGATCTAGCTGAACACTGTGAGCAGGACGCACTGCACTGAATGTAAATAGCAGGAACGGATCTAGCTGAACACTGTGAGCAGGACGCACTGCACTGAATGTAAATAGCAGGAACGGATCTAGCTGAACACTGTGAGCAGGACGCACTGCACTGAATGTAAATAGCAGGAACGGATCTAGCTGAACACTGTGAGCAGGACGCACTGCACTGAATGTAAATAGCAGGAACGGATCTAGCTGAACACTGTGAGCAGGACGCACTGCACTGAATGTAAATAGCAGGAACGGATCTAGCTGAACACTGTGAGCAGGACGCACTGCACTGAATGTAAATAGCAGGAACGGATCTAGCTGAACACTGTGAGCAGGACGCACTGCACTGAATGTAAACAGCAGGAACGGATGTAGCTAAACACTGTGAGCAGGACGCACTGCACTGAATGTAAATAGCAGGAACGGATCTAGCTGAACACTGTGAGCAGGACGCACTGCACTGAATGTAAATAGCAGGAACGGATGTAGCTGAACACTGTGAGCAGGACGCACTGCACTAAATGTAAATACCAGGAACGGATCTAGCTGAACACTGTGAGCAGGACGCACTGCACTGAATGTAAATAGCAGGAACGGATCTAGCTGAACACTGTGAGCAGGACGCACTGCACTGAATGTAAATAGCAGGAACGGATCTAGCTGAACACTGTGAGCAGCACGCACTGCACTGAATGTAAATAGCAGGAACGGATCTAGCTGAACACTGTGAGCAGGACGCACTGCACTGAATGTAAATAGCAGGAACGGATCTAGCTGAACACTGTGAGCAGGACGCACTGCACTGAATGTAAATAGCAGGAACGGATCTAGCTGAACACTGTGAGCAGGACGCACTGCACTGAATGTAAATAGCAGGAACGGATCTAGCTGAACACTGTGAGCAGGACGCACTGCACTGAATGTAAATAGCAGGAACGGATCTAGCTGAACACTGTGAGCAGGACACACTGCACTAAATGTAAATAGTCTAGATAGAAGATAACAGGAACGGATCTAGCTAAACTGAATACAGTGTATATATATATATGCAACACCTGGGATGCATATATATACACAATACACTGTAAGTGCAGCTAACTGACTGACTGTTCTGCCTAATCTATCTAACTCAAATCAAATGACACTGTCTCTCTCTCTCTCTATCTCTCAGCACACCGGAACACACACTACACAGGGCCGCCGTGCAGGCGGCCTTATATAGTGTGGGGTGTGTACTAAATCCCCTGAGCCATAATTGGCCAAAGCCACCCTGGCTTTGGCCAATTACAGCTCTCTCTACTGACGGCGCTGTGATTGGCCAAGCATGTGGGTCATAGTGCATGCTTGGCCAATCATCAGCCAGCAATGCACTGCGATGCCGCAGTGAATTATGGGCCGTGACGCGCCACACGAATTTGGCGCGAACGGCCCATATCGTTCGCAATTCGACGGACGGTCGAACAGCCGATGTTCGAGTCGAACATGGGTTCGACTCGAACACGAAGCTCATCCCTACTGGGCAAAGGAAGAAGAAAAATTACCCAAATCAATGACCGAAGCCACGATTATTATGCTGCCTAAGGAGGGGAAAGCCCCCTTAGAGCCTGGGTCCTATAGACCTATCTCCTTGCTGTGCTCAGATGCTAAAATTCTCGCAAAGATTCTTGCTATTAGACTTAAAAAAATAATTTTAAAGTTAGTGCACTCAGACCAAGCGGGTTTTATTCCCCAGAGGACAATTAGTAGGAACATCAGGAGGCTTTTTTTAAACCTGCAAATACCTATAGAGAATACGGGTTCAAGGGCGGTTATGATGCTGGATGTGGTAAAGGCGTTTGATAGCTTGGAATGGGGGTTTATGTGGCGTGTCCTGAAGGAGTTTGGCTTCGGCCCATCTTTTAGGAAATGGGTTGAAATTTTATATAATGACCCCAGCGCTAAAGTTAAAGTTAATAACGTTCTTTCAGATGGCTTCCGACTTGAAAGAGGCACAAGACAGGCGTGCCCTCTGTCACTTCTGATTTTTGCCCTGGCCATGGAACCGATGGCCGCAGCAGTGAGGCAAAGTCAGCTTATGGAAGGGTTCCAGAGAAGGGGGAGAGAGAAGAGAATTGCATTATATGCGGACGATGTCCTCATATTTCTAGGAGACACGGAGCACTTACTTAAGCAGGTGATAGACATATTCACGAGTTTTGGAAAGCTATCTGGTCTCACCATAAATTGGGAAAAATCAATGCTATTACCGGTAGACCCAATTAGGGAAAATGTCTATTTGGATAGTATATAAATAGAAATAGTGGAGATAGTAAAATACTTAGGTATTTATGTAACAAAGGACCCAGGTAACTATATAAATTACAATTTGGTCCCCTTGTTGGCGAAGTTTAAAAATAAAATTAATTTATGGAGGAGGCTCCCCTTATCAGTTGCTGGACGATGCAATTTGATCAAAATGCTGTGGTTGCCCCAGATGTTGTTCATATTGCAGAATTCACCTATATGGATTTATAAGAAATGGTTTAAAAAAATAGATACAATGTTAAGAGATCTTATATGGAAAGGGGGACAATCTAGGATAAGCCTACAAACCTTACAATTATCAACTCGAGAGGGGGATATGGCGGTTCCACACCTCCGATGTTATTTTTTGGCATCTCAGTTACAGCATATAGGGTCAGGGGCTAAAAACAATGAGGGAATAATGGCCATAGGAGCGCCACATGAAACATTAGTGGAGGTTCTGGAGGCAAATTCTTTTGCCTCTAGACCCCCCACAGTTAAATTAATAATGAAAGTTTGGAAATCCATTAAAACTCTGGAAGGCGTGGGAGGAATGGCTAGGTATGCCCCCCTTTGGGATAATAAGAACCTACAAGAACTAATACCAATGGGGAAAATAAAGTCTTGGGAAACAAAGGGAATAGGAAAATTGGCTCAATTGTATAATGGTAGCATACTTAAAACATTCACCTCACTAAAGGAGGAATTTGATATTCCGAACCACACGTACTACAATTATCTACAAATAAGGTATGCCCTAAAGGCTCAATTTGAGGAACAGGGCCCAAGGTGGAGTCTCTCCCCTATTCTTTGCAGAATGGGTAGTTCGGATGGACCTAGGGGCTCCATAGCAGAAATGTATCCATTATTATGTAGAGGTAGCATGGAGAGACCAGGGAAGCTCAAGTGTAGAAGTAAATGGGAAAGGGATGTGGGCAATATATCAGACGAATAGTGGAAAAAGATGCTGGAGGGAGGACACCAGGTCTCGGTATCACCCGCACAGAAGTTTTCACATTTAATGCTCCTACACAGGGCATATTATACACCAAAGAGACTGTTTGAATTCGGGTGGAGGGTGGATGCTAATTGCCCAAGATGCCAGAATACTGGGGACTTGATCCATATGATATGGAAATGCCCAAAATTACATCGGTACTGGACAGGAATATTAGAGTTTATAAATAAGATCTTCAAATTAGAATTGAAAATGGACCCAAAGTTATGTGTATTGGGTGTTGGGGAATGCCAAGGTAGAGGCAACAATATAAACAAAGCAGTGGTGAGATGCCTTTTTCAGGCAAGGAAATTAATAGCTCTGAGGTGACAGGCGGAGAGACCCCCTTCAAAGGTTGACTGGATTAGATCAGAGACAGAAACGGTTTGGAAAGAAAAGGTAGTATATGTAAGGAGGAAAAATCTGAAGGAGTTCAAAAAAATCTGGAACCCATGGTTAGAAGAAATAGGGTACCCCATGTAAAGTGTGTGTAGGAAGGGGAGCTGTAGGTGTTTACAGAGTGCCAAGAAACTATCGAAGGAGTATTAGTTAAATCCCTGTGTTGGGGGGGGGGATAGGTACAGTGGGAAAAAAGGGGTAAAATGGGTGAATAACGTTTTAGGATATTTTATATTTGGAGTGTTGTGCATATGAGTTTTGTAATGTCTACCGTTGATGGTAATTATTGTATAACACTGTGTAATGAATAAAGATTATTTAAAAAAAAAAAAAAATAATGCCTAGAATTTATATTCCTTGTTTCTATTTTCTATTTTTTAGTTTTTTTTCATCTTATAATTGCGTTTCATAATATTTTTATATTATTTTTAATGATGAGGATGAGACAATTGGTGGAGTATGTTTAATATATTTATTTAACCTGTTTTCTCTACCTTTAAGGTTGTGCATTTTTATGCGCTAATCTAATTTTAGATATGTATATTATGTATTTTAATTTTCCCCTTGCACTAATTTAATCCGCCGTTTGGCGTCTGTTGTGGCTTCCGATGCCTGCTTTCCGCTGTTACCTCTCATTGATTTAATACATTAGTATCTCTAATACGTTAGTATCTTTTTCAGCCACTAGATGGTGCTGGCATTCAAGAATCCTAGCTTCCTTATTACGCTCCATTGAATTTGGACATGCCATTAGATATAATGGTGGTGCTTATACACTTCCATCGTAAGTGCCCCTACAGCCCTTAGTAAAGATGGCGCTGCGGCACTATTTATATGACATGCGTGATGACTCAGTTATTGCAGCCAATCCCCAGACGACGTCCGCTAGTGATGAAACACGTAGGGAGGAGCCTGCATCTCTGACCTCATCACGCTTTTCCTCTTCAGAGATGATGGTTTGTAGCGGACAGCGGGCGAAGGAAGCCCCGGGAGACCCCGCCGTTCGGATCCATTGGGATGTTGTGTGTTTTATCGCGCTTATTCAGCTGTTTTCTGTAAGTGCAATTCTTTTGAGCTCAATAAATTTTATACTCAAATGCCACACTATGGGAGCCCTTTCTGCTTTTATGTTTTTGAGTCACACCGAGTTTTACAGATCCAGCCTTCTCAAATGTCCTATAGGTTTTTGGGAGACCGAATTCCCTGGGCTTTGTGAAACCAACTAATTGGTCTTTTCAGTCGGTAAGGAGAATATATACTCACCTCGGGTGTTCCGTTTTTCTGGATGAGGGATCCTCTGTCACAATTTGTTTTGTTGCATTACTCACTGGCTGATTTTTCTTCCTGCGAGACTATTGGGACTTATTCTATTTTTCACACTGGGACTTTGCCTTAGTTTTCCATATTTGTACTTTCTCACATATGACTTACTTTCTCATATGACCTTGAGGTCAACTTCAATATATCTTATTTGGATCTAGAGTTACTCATATCTGGAGTGCTTTCACCCACAGTTGAGAATAATTATTTATCACCCGTTAACATGAATTTATATGAGTTTTCTATAGTTACATGTTTTATGTTTTATGTGTTTTATTATTTATCTTATTTTGAGTGTCTTTATTTCATTGGTGATGTAATATTCACAATTTCTACTCACTAGTCTACTAGAATTTAAAAATATCTTTGGAGTTGGTACTTCACTTTAGTTTTCATTTTTTAGATTGCTTTCACCATTTCAAGATGATAGTATTTGTTTTTGGTGATTTTTTTGGGGGAATATCTATTTTGTGATATTAGCGCTGCACCTATTTTTCACTTCATGGTTTTGTATTGTAGACTCTTGGTGCTGGCAGCTCTCCTTTCTTGATTTATTTCAAGTTTAATATATTTATTTCTAGCGCAGCGTTTGACCTTCTGGCCTTTTTTACATCTTCATTTCCAGCTGATCTGCACCCTCCTCATTTGGCTGCAGTCCGTCCCTTCTATAGTACCGGTTATTGACTGAGAAGTCGGCCCAGTCCTCCAGGAACCAAAACCCCTCCTTACTACACCAGCTCTTCAGCCACTTGTTTACTTCCCTAATCTCCCTCTGCCTTTCTGGTGTGGCTCGATGTACCGGTAGTATTTCTGAGAATACTACCTTGGAGGTCCTTTTCCTCAATTTAGCTAAGTCCCTAAAATCGTTCTTTAGGACACTCCATCTGCCTCTGACTTTGTCATTGGTGCCAACGTGCACCATGACAGCTGGGTCTTTCCCAGCCCCTCCCAGTAATCTGTCCACCAGATCCGTGATGTGCCGAACCCGAGCGCCCAATAGACAACATACTGTTCGATGCTTCAGGTCTTTGTTACAGATTGGCCTCTCTATCCTTCTGAGAATTGAGTCCCTTACCACCAGAATCTGTCTTTCCTTTCTCTTCGCTTCCCCCCCCACTCTCACTGGAGGAGTTCTTCCCCCGGCAGCTAGGAGAGTCTTTCAGCTCCAGCAGTGCTGTTTCCTGACTGGTTTCACCAATGTCACTCAATGGAGCATACTTATTGGGATTCTCCAGCCCTGGATCGGCCTCCCTGGCACTTCCCCCTCTACCCTTTCTGACTATCACCCATCTATTCTTTACTAGTGCCTGCACCACTTTGTCTCCACCTGCTTCTGTGCTGGCTCCTGCCGGCACCTGCCGTGTACGTTCCTGGCTCTCCTTTAGTATGGAGGGACTTCTCAGTGCTGACAGTTGCTTCCCCAGATTCAGAACCTGGGCTTCCGGGGAAACAATGCGCTTACATTTTGCACAGCAGTATTCACCCTCGATCGGATGATCAAGGAACGCATACATGCTGCAAGATGTACAACGTGTCGCCTCTCCACACCAGCCAGGCATCGTACCTATTAAATTTAATGAGGATTGGGGATTATACCATGTCCAAATTACCTAACTAGCTTCCTGACACTAATACTCAACAGGACAATACACAGGTACTCAACAAGACAATACACAGGTACTCGCAGAACTACGTGCACTCGCAGAATTACGTGCACCCGCAGACCACTCTCAGACCTACGTGCACTCGCAGACCACTCAGAGACCTACGTGCACTAGCAGACCACTCGCAAAACTACGTGCACTCGCAGGCCTACGTGCACTTGCAGAACTACGTGCACTCGCAGACCTACGTGCACTCGCAGAACTACGTGCACTCGCAGACCACTCGCAAAACTACGTGCACTCGCAGGCCTACGTGCACTTGCAGAACTACGTGCACTCGCAGACCTACGTGCACTCGCAGAACTACGTGCACTCGCAGACCACTCGCAAACCTACGTGCACTCGCAGACCTACGTGCACTCGCAGAACTACGTGCACTCGCAGAACTACGTGCACTCGCAGACCACTCGCAGAACTACGTGCACTCGCAGACCTACGCGCACTCGCAGACCTACGTGCACTCGTACACACATCACTCAGACAACACTCAGGTACTCACACTACACGGGTACCATGACCCCTGTTATAACCACCTGTTTTAACCACTTGCTTACAGGGCACTTAAACCCCCCTCCTATCCAGACCAATTTTCAGCTTTCGGCGCTGACGCACTTTGAATGACATTTGCGCGGTCATACAACACTGTACCCAAATGAAATTTTTATCATTTTTTCACCACAAATAGAGCTTTCTTTTGGTGGTATTTGATCACCTCTGCGGTTTTTACTTTTTATTAAAAAAATGTAAAAACCTGAATTTTTTTTTAAAAAAAGTTTATTTTTTTATATTTTGTTATAAAAAATTTTAAACGGGTGATTTTTCTCCTTCATTGATGTACGCTGATGAGGCGGCAGTGATGGGCACTGATAGGCGGCAGTGATGGGCACTGATGGGTGGCAGTGATGGGCACTGATGGGTGGCAGTGATGGGCACCACTGGCAGGTGGCACTGATTGGCATTGATAGGTGGTACTTGTGGGCATTGATAGGTGGCACTGTGGGCACTATTAGGTGGCACTGTGGGCACTATTAGGTGGCACTTTTATTGGGCACTGATGAGGCAGATGTGCCTCTTCCACTTGGGGACCGATGTCCCTCACATCCTATCCGGTGATCGGCTTTTTTTTCTACTCGTGCTGTCAGCGTGAGTAAAAAAAAAAAAAGATTACCGATCTTTTGTTTACATCATGTGATCAGCTGTCATTGGCTGACAGCTGATCACATGGTAAGGGGCCGGGACCGGCCCCTTACACAGATCGGTGATCAGCCGAGTCTCAGTGACTCGGTGATCACAACGTGCCCGGCGCGCGCCCTACTGGGCGCGCGCAGGGAGCGTGCACAGGGTAGGCCGTCATATGACGGCCTCCCGGGTATGTAGGTCCGCGCTGTAGCCGTCATTCGGCTATAGCGCGGATGCCAGGTAGTTAAATTCTGTTTTTTAACTCACCACTTAGACCAGTTCCACTAACTCTGGTTTTTAACTCACCACTTAGACCAGTTCCACTTGGACAGAGTTTTCTATCAATTTACATAATGCCATAATGTGGACTTTAACTAATGATTTTGTGAGCTTATGTTTTCTGAGTTACATATTTTGGTACCTTTAAAGTCAGTTTGGTTATACTTGTAAAACAAAACAAAAAATCCACTAGATGGTAGTGTTTAACTGTTTAAGTATTTTTTTGCCATGCGAATCTCTGACCTCTTAACGCATGCCACATTTGTAATTTTTTTTTAACAAATCTTCACCACAGGAGAAGAATAATGGTGTTCTAACCACAAAGGCAGTAGCTATAACTTAATTTGGTTCAAGAATCACACCATGGCTTAGATTATTATCATTCCAGCTAATGATTGTTATATATATATATATATATCTCATTTGAATGGATAGGCCATTCAGCTAATGTTAATCAACATTTAAATTTAACAGTATGAATTTACAGTATTTACTAAGTGGCATGTTTGTAGGTTGGTTGCATTTAGGCTCATTAGGCTGTTGTTGCCCTATGCACTCAGTGAATGTTACATAATCCAGCATTTAACAGGAAAACAAGAACAAATGCAGATATTGGCAAAACTCTTCAGTGAGGGTTAATGTGCTGCTAGAACTGATGGCTAATTCGCTTTTTAAATCAGGTGAATGTTGGCAAGTTATGGTAAATGTACCATCCGGCCCTTTAAAATAGGGTGACTAAACGTCCCTAGACTGTGGACACTGTCCCCGGACCAAGTCTGTCTCCGGTTTTGTCCCTGGCACTGATCGGTGCGGCGGTGGGGGAGTTACAAGCACCGATCAGGCTTTCAAGTTACAAGCACCGAGCAGGCTTTCAATGAAGCAACTGACAGCCGTTTCTCTATGCTCCTCTGGGTCCCCCTCTGTGCTCCTCCGTCTCCCAGATCCTCCTCTGTGCTCCTCCGTCTCCCAGATCCTCCTCTGTGCTCCTCCGTCTCCCAGATCCCACTCTGTGCTCCTTCGGTCCCCCTCTGGGCTCCTCCAGTCCCCCTCTGTGCTCCTCCGGTCCCCCTCTGTGCTCCTCTGTGCTCCTCTGGATCCCCCTCTGTGCTCCTCTGGCTCCCTGATCCAAATCTGTGCTCCTTCGGTCCCCCTCTGTGCTCCTCTGGCTTCCCCTCTGTGCTCCACCGATCCCCCTCTGTGCCCTTGCGGTTCCCCCCTCTGGGCTCTTCTGATCCCCCTCTGTGCTTCTCCGATCCACCTCTGTGTTCCTCCACCTCCCCCTCTGTGCTTCCCCGGGTCCCCCTCTGTGCTCCTCTGGCTCCCTCCTCTGTGCTCCTCTGGCTCCCTCCTCTGTGCTTCTCCGACTCCCAGTTCCCCCTCTGTGCTCCCCTGGTCCCCCTCTGTGATCCTCTGGCTCCCCCTCTGAAGGAACCTGCAAATATGTAATTGAGTAGCTGAGCACTGTAAGCTTGTACATAAATTGTAAAAATATAAAATTGTAAAAAAATGTAAAATAAAAATAAAAACCTACTGACAACGTCCACTTCTTTACTGACACCAGCCACTGCCCTACTGATACGATCCACTGCCAGCCTCCTCCCTCCAAAAAAGAATTGTGAATAAAATGTAAAAAACAATAAGAAGAAAATTAAATAGTAAAAAAAAATAATAAACACCCCCCCCCCCCCCAACCGAAGCACTTTGAAAAAAATATGTGAAAAAAAGTATATATATATATATACTACTAACACCGTCCACTGCCCTCACAAAATGTTTGTAAAAAAAACACTTTTTTTTTTTTTACACTGTCTTTTGCGCTGACACCATCCTGTACATGCTACCTACCACTAGACATGTGCATTCGTTATCGTCCAAATGCATTTTCGTCCGAATTTCTGGGATTTTCGTGTTCGTTTTAACAAAACGATAATGAACGCGCAGAATCCGAAATCCGAAATAAAGAAATGCTTTATTTTCGTATCCATTCTATTTTCGTATCGTTGCGACAAGTTCGATATAGATAGAAGATTTGACATGACGGTGAAAATAGCGATCTGTGTCTATCGAACCTGCGGTCGACAAGATTCGACGAAGCAGCTGAAAACATAATTTGGCGCGAGCGGACATTCACAGTCAAATGCTCCGCCCATAGGCTATAGAAGAATTCTGATGTTGTTTGACTAGTAATAATAATTAATAATTATAATTATTACTAGTCAAACAACATTAGAATTCTACTATAGCTTGTGGGCAGAGCATTCGACCAGAAATGCACGATTGCGGCGTCATACAGTTTAGCTGCTTAGTCGAATCTTCTTAGAACATCCGACCAGGGCCATTTTAAGGAATTTGGGGGCCCCAAGCAAAATTGACAAAATAGCTCCCTGGCTACCGCGTACCTCGCAGCAGGAGATTCAATTTTCTGTTCCCGGCCGGCCAGACTGAAAGGAAGTGAGCACTCAGTGTGTGCACTTCCTGTCAGTCCGGCCGGGAACAGGAAACTGAATCTCCTGAGTCCTGTACCGCACAGACTGCAGGAGGAAGGAAGAGGAGCTCGGCCACGCTACAGGCTGCCGCTTATAGGAAGCGGCAGCCGGCGGCGCGGCTGGGGCCCCAGGCCAGCTCGGGGCCCCAAGCAATTGCTTGTTTTGCCTGTCCTGTTGTGATGGGCCTGCATCCGACAGACACCATAAGCCCCTGAAGACGCATGTTGATGACGAAATGTTGGGTGACGTCAGAGACGAGTGACGCTGGACGCAGATGGACGGAGACAAGGCGGCCATCTTGATGGTTAGAAGCGCTGGTCGCTTCTCATTGCTTTTCTACCTCTCAGTAAATGCGAGTTTATTTTACCATATTTTTCCAATAAATATCCCTTATCAAGAAGTCTGCGCAATGAGCGTTCCTTTTCTACCTTTTACATGTATATGATTCTTGAACTACCACTCGCCTATTGGAATACACCTGGCAATTTATCCTGTTGAGAGGAGCGGCTCCTAGGATTTTCCATCTGGTCCATTGGGAGAGGAATGCTTTGGGATTGCATGTGCAGTGGATCGCTCTTTAATCTGGAATGATCGTTCCTATTATCATCTGGTTACATACTATGTGTATAGCCCATACACTGATGGTAAGGGTCAGTTATTTTGGGTGAAGGTGATGGGCTTTCTTTCCCCTTCAGAAGTTCCCTCCATGGTGGATTCCGTTCATTAGAGTTTTTTTCTCCTTGGTGGCTATTGCTCTGATTGGCTCCACTTTTCCTTACACATAGATGAACTTTCAACTATGAACTTTATATTGTTTTATTTTGTTTAATGTTTTTGAGCGCTACACCTTTTCTCCATACCATAAGCCTGCAATTGACAGATTCAACCTTAATTAATTTGGATTTTCATACGAATGCATTTTTAACAAAACTAAATAAATAACGAATTTCGGGAATAACTAAATAAATAAATTTTTCGGACGAAACCGAAATTCTGAAACAAAATATTTCATTGTGCACATGTCTACTCACCACCATATACGCCACACTCTTCTCCTGCACATACTACCCACTGCCATATACTCTGCACTCCTCCCCCTTAGCTGATCATTATATTAGTGTAGCGCTGACAACTTTTGTTTTTAAGTCATGCGTATTATAAAGGACATAAGTTGATATAGTGCCATCTTGTGGACAATTGAAAAGGTACAAGACTTTTATGTTTCATCATTAAGAGAAGTGACATGGAAGTGATTGATTGTTTACTTCTGAACATTATCTATGACCTACCCACAATGCTTATGGACCAGGGAGAACTGAACTGCATTGTGGGAGGGTATAAAAGGTTCGGGAGCGGTCATCTTAGTCTCTTGTTCCTGGAACGCGTGGCCTGCCAGCAGAACTCTGTGGGTGTGTGTGTCCCACAGGGTTGCGGCCTACTTCGTAAAGGAGCCTGAGCAGCAGCAAGGATCCTGCTGTTGATCACAGTGTGCTGGAGCAGCAGAAGTGATCGTTCCGGAGACTCGTGGAGGAGGTAACCGAGGACTCCTAGTCGTTAGGAAATGGAACAATGTGACAGCGTGGTGGTGGCTCCATACGGACTGAGAACTGCTGAAACTGAGACATCCATTTGTCCGGATCCAGTGCGGTGAGAGGGTTAACACCCGGAAGTTTGTTTAATACCACACACACACACACTTAGAACTGTTACAAAGTATTGCTGGGACTGATAGTCCCACGGAACAAGTTGAGTTGGAGAACATTACATTTGCATAGACTTCAGTATTCAAGAACTGATACTAGATGTTTGTCTTCTTCGTATAAGAACACTTAATCAATCTGCTGGATTATAATTGTCTTACTGTATTACCTTACACTGCGCAACACACAAGAAGAACCCTCTGTGGATTACAAATGACAAATTCATAGCTAGCGAAGATTGAAGACATCAGGACTATCTCTTTTATTGCAGGGCCCTGCATCTAGTTACAAAGGGTAGTGACTTTACCGTTTAAAGCAGGGGGAGCTCCCTGGTATAAATATATATATTTAGGAGTATTTGTGTATGTTACCAAGATTGTCATAACTATTTGCTATACTGTTGCACTAAGTTGGTGTGATAGTTTAGTCTCTGTAATAACTCTTTATATAAATATATCATTTACCCAAAAAAATAAGTTATTTTGGTTATTACAGACCACTTTTTGCTATAGGTAAGCCTATAATAAAGCTTACCTGTAGCTACCCAGGATATCTCCTAAACCTGCACGGTTTAGGAGATATCCTCTATCCCCTGCATGTACCGATGTCATTGGCACATCCGCACTGAAGCAAACTGAAGCAACAACACATAAGGCCCATCTTCAGTGAGTGTGCCGTTACCGGTGGCTCCCGCGCGCATGCGCAGGAGTGACGCCATCGCAGCTCTGGCCGATCACAGAGCCGGAGCCATGATACCCGGAAGTAACCCCCGGGAGTGATGTCGCCGGCCGGTGCTGTGTACGGGCAACGCAGCGAGGGCTTTGATCTCAGGTGAGTATTACATAATGAGCTAGTATGCTATGCATACTAGCTCATTATGCCTTTGTCATGCATGGGGTTAATTTCTTTTTTTTTTTCAAAATGGGTTTACATCTACTAAGCCAGCCATAGATGATTAGAATCTTGCCTGGTTTAGCAGGGACCTGCTAAGATTTGAACCATCTCTGGGTGTAGCCCTGAACTCGGCACATAGTGCACCCTGAACTCTGCACTCTGTACATAACGTGCCTCTGCGCTTCTTTGGTAAGAATAAAATACAAAATATGCATTGAAAAGTTTTTTCTCTATCTCTTCTTAACATTTGGTAGTCATATCCCAAAAATTTTTAAGAAGTATCTTTTATTTATCTCATGGACAAAATGTGAGAAATAACATATATATCATACAATCATTCCATAAACACATATACTGCATATATAATTTTAGGAAAATATGCTTATAAAAGTGTTTACCATTTGCCAATAAAAAAATATGTCCCCGGATTTAATTTTAAAAATTTGGTCACCTTATTTTAAAAACAAAGACCACAGTCAAGTCAAATGATGCTTACTAGTGCTGCCTTAGTCCACCTAATTATATGTTTGTAACTTTATTCATTTAATACAAGCAACATTAGCCCATTAAATAGCTTATTCTGAATAGTATGCTTTATTTAGGTCATTAGTTATGCAGCGTATATAGTACTTTAGTGTATGCAATATGTCTCTGGCACAGTCACAGAACTCTGAGCTATGATGCCAAATCTACATCGCACACAGATGATGTTTGTTCATGCACAGGTAATATGTTTCCATGGCCATCTGGACTGAAAAATATAGGCTCCAGCAATGTTATCTTTGAGTCATCAAAGATAGCTGTATGAATATAGCAGACAGTGTTACATTGTCTATCTCGATAATATTGAAGCCCCATGTGCATAACTCTACGTACCTCTGTGTAGTGCCTACCCCTCCAAGGGACCGCTGATGTATCCCTTGATTCCAGATAACAAAGATCCTTCCGGCAATGCAAAACCCTTTGACACACCAAAGATGGAACAGGAAGATTTATTTCAGCTACACACCCAACAAGGCAACAATAAAAAAGTGACAGCAATAAACAATAGAAAAATAAACAAATCTGTACAATGCAACAAACAATGAGAGGATCGAGTATTTTTGTACCTGAGCCCTAACTCTAGGGAGATCCCAACCAAATGCAGTACTATAAGCTAAAAGGTCCTTCAGTTTCTCCAAAACCCCTCCCACTGGCCAGTATGGTATTAAATGTTGAGCCCCAGAGACCTACATTGGAGCACTCAAATGTATTTGTATCCCATGGCAAAGGGCATTAGTCCTCAAATAATGTTCCAAGTTAGGGTGTCACTGTCCATTTACGTGGAGATTAGGGAGGTTGTGGCCAGCGGCCCCTCACCACTAGGCATTCTGTTAAGAACCCTCCTCTTGCTCTCTGTTGAATAGAACCTGTGGTATTGATGTTGAATCTGTACTCTGTACTGGTGATCCAAGGAACTACTTTCCCCCACAGTTACAAGAGGCTCCTCGCCATCTTTACCATCTCCATGGGCGGGTTCTTCCTCTGCCAGGCTGCAATACAGCCAATAACAGTGTATCTATGGCAGTGGGCTGGCTTTCCTCAAGCCATGGCTGTGACTGCAGATGTCCTCTGGTCATCTCTCTCTCCACTCTCCACCTCTCCCTGTCTAGCGATTCTTCCCATCCATGGCAGAGAGAGGGAGAGAGTTTGCAGCTGTGTGTGGGCACCTGTGAGATGTCACAACCCAATCCACGCAACTGTGGCTCAGGAGTGCTGTGAACCGGGACTACATATGTATATATAACATGACACTGTCTTCTTATAGCCCTTTGCATGTTGTTAATAGTAGAGTTGGACCCAACCCCCCCCGGTTCGGTTCACGCTAGAACTCTCGAACATCGCAAAAGTTCGGACGCAAATCTTAATAAAGTCTATACCATAATTTAGAGGTTTGTATCTGCTGCATGCGGCCACATCCCTATAAAACTATATAAAAAGAGTTTCCCCCATTATTGGGGCTTTAAAGGCTCAGAGAGTAAACATATGCTTAAATTTAAAAGCTGTATTTTTATTCATAGAAATTTTTCCATGAATTCTAATAGGGGAAACTCTTCAATTAAAGTATATGGGACCCAAACTTGAAAAATCAAAAGTGCCCATTTTGAAGGCTTAAATGCAAGTTATTGGCCATAAAAGGGTATAGGGGCCTGGGTCAGGGGAGGGCTGGCAGCCTTAGGCCTGGGGGGCAAGTCCAGTCAAGTGGCCCATTGAACCACTGAATCAGCTCACCATCGCCAGTGCCCATCAATGCAGCCTCGCCAGTGCCCGTCAATGCAGCCTCGCCAGTGCCCATCAATGCAGTCTGTTCAGTGCATGGGGATTAGTAATCCGAAGTCCTTCCTCCTGGACCGGCTCCTATGATAGACGTCACCAGTGTGCTGTCTATCATAGGAGCCAGCCCAGGAGGAGGGACTTCGTATGACAGCGGCCGCCAGGTAAGTGGGAGATTCTCGCTGTGTGATCTGGTGGTGCTGGGCCCAGCAGGACCCTTGGTAGGGTGGGCCCTGGGAGCCCTCCCACTGTCCCAGCTTGCGGTGCACCCGTCCCAGGTTGGTCTTGGCAATTGGCAAATTGGGGACAAAACCGGGGACAGACTTGGTCCAGGCACAGTGTCCTCAGACCGGGGACTGTCCCCAGGAACCAGAGACGTCTGTTCACCCTAGGCTAGTGACCAGCAGGCCCAACAGGCCAGCAGGACCCACAGGCCATGGTCAGCAGGACCCAAAGGCCAGCGGCCAGCAAGACCCAAAGGCCAGCAGGACCCAAAGGCCAGCGGCCAGCAGGACCCAAAGGCCAGCAGGACCCAAAGGTCAGCGGCCAGCAGGCGCTGTGGGTCATGCTGGGAGCTGTCCACGGAACTGTGGGTCCTGCTGGCCGCTGGTCTGTGGATCTTGCTGAGAGCTTACCATGGCCTGTTGATCCTGCTGGCCATGGCCAGCACCCAGCAGGATCAACAGCTCCCAGCAGGACCTACAGTGTTAATGGCTATTTTGAGGTTACTGGGTGGGCACTGGCCTGAGGCAGGGTAAATAGGGTGTATGGGGGGGGATGAGATGTGGGGTTCAGCTGCGGGTGTCAGGGTCTCTCACCACAGTGATGGCAGCTGCCCGTGCTAGTTCAGCAGGTCCTTGCATGGCCTTTTCCAGTCCTGGGGATGTGATGCTCCTGTCCTGAGGTCAACTAAACATGCAGCCCGAGCCAGTCATGTGGGTGCTGACTCCCTGGCACGCCCTGCTGCCTCCCTCCAAGATCTGGGAGTTGTAGTTTCCAGGCTGCATTTCCCTGCTCTCAGTTCTCCACCAACCGGGAGCGTGCGTGGACAACAACTCCCAAAATCAGGGCTGGTGTAAGGATTTTTGACACCCTAGGCTAGGGGTCTCCAAACTACAGTAAAATTTAAAAAAATGCAGCGCTAGAACAGTAGCATAAAATAAAAGAATATCAAGCAATGATAGAACTAATAAAAGTCCAATATGCCAAGTCCATATATTGAAGAATGGATATACTGTAGTAGCCAACATCCGTGCTCCGTGCAGATAAAAGGGCTATAGGTGAAGATAGGGTAATACCCCTCCTCTGGCAGCAGAGGAGTATCGAGTGATTGGTGAGAACTGAAGAGAGCCTATGAGGTTTCTGGGGAGAACCATTTCCCTACGCTTGGTGAGACCACTTTTATCTGTGGTCACGGATAACTGGTAAGCAGGCTTACTTACTCTCACTGGGTGTGGAACGAGATTCTCTCTGGTGTGGAGGAATATCATCCTATCTTTACTTATAGCCCTTTTATCTGCACAGAGCACAGATGTTGGCTACTACAGTATATCCATTCTTCAATATATGGACTTGTGATATTGGACTTTTATTAGTTCTATCACTGCTTGATTTTCTGTTACTTTATGCTACTGTTCTAGTGCTGCATTTTTTATTTTACTATTTTCTGTGGAATCTGTATTCCGACTTTAGATGCTGGCAGCTGAACTTCCATACGTCTTTGTTTTAGCGCAGTGCGCAGCGTTAGCCTTGGCTTGTCTCCAAACTGCAACCCGAGGGCCAGATGTGGCCCTTTGCTAGCCTTTATGCGGCCCTTGGGGCACAATTCCTTCCACTGACACCAACAATGGGGGACTATATCCTCCACCGATACCAATGATGGAATACTATTCCTCCTACTAATAGGAGGAATACTCCTCCTATGGTCCACCAACCCTGAGGCCATATTTATTCACACTGATGCTGGGCCCATGACATTTTCTGCCCCTGCTGGCCACAATCCGGCCCTCCTAAAGTCTAAAGGACAATAAAGTGTTCCTTTTTAAAAGTTTGGAGACCTCTGCCCTAGGCGAAACTTCATTTTGCTGCCCCTGACTCCACCCTCTTTGCCCTGCCCATGTATTCGGTGGAGGTGGCAGGGGTGGAGTTTTTTTGCGCCACCTCTCCACGTATTTCTTATGCCGTGGTCTCCACCTGCGTCTCTGGACCTGGCCTGAAGAAAAATAGTGGCAATACAGCACCCCTTTACAATACAGTGCCATCTTTACATCACATACCTCTATCCATTCAAGTCCCCCAATTTACATCACAGCTCCCCTCCTTAAATCACAGACCTTCCCCCTTTATATCAGTGTCCTCAGCCCCCCTTCCTTGCATCCCCCTTTCTTTGCACCTCAGTCCCCTGCACAGCCCCCCCCTCCTTGTATCCCAGTCTCACCCACACAGCCCCCCTCCTTGTATACCAGTCTCCTCCACACAGCCCCCCTCCTTGTATACCAGTCTCCTCCACACAGCCCCCCTCCTTGTATCCCAGTCCCCTCCACACAGCCCCCCTCCTTGTATCCCAGTCTCCTCCACACAGCCCCCCTCCTTGTATCCCAGTCTCCTCCACACAGCCCCCCTCCTTGTATCCCAGTCTCCTCCACACAGCCCCCCTTCTTGTATCCCAGTCTCCTCCACACAGCCCCCCTTCTTGTATCCCAGTCTCCTCCACACAGCCCCCCTTCTTGTATCCCAGTCTTCTCCACACAGCCCCCCTCCTTGTATCCCAGTCTCCTCCACACAGCCCCCCTCCTTGTATCCCAGTCTCCTCCACACAGCCCCCCTCCTTGTATCCCAGTCTCCTCCACACAGCCCCCCTCCTTGTATCCCAGACTCCTCCACACAGCCCCCCTCCTTGTATACCAGTCTCCTCCACACAGCCCCCCTCCTTTTATCCCAGTCTCCTCCACACAGCCCCCCTCCTTGTATACCCGTCTCCTCCACACAGCCCCCCTCCTTGTATCCCAGTCTCCTCCACACAGCCCTCCTCCTTGTATCCCAGTCTCCTCCACAGCCACCTTCTTTCCTTGCAACACAGTCCAACGTGTCACTGCCCCCTCTCTTACCTGCAGGTAGAAGACAGAGGATGCAGCATGCTGGATCAGAGGACAGGAGTTTTCCAACTTTCAATTTAACAGACAGATAATTGGTTGTTAAGACCGCCCCTAGCAACCAATCACAGACGATTTAACTTGAAAAGTTGGACAACTCTCTGCTTGGATGTTTTGTCTTCTACCTTCTGGATAAAAGCAGTGGCGAGGGGGAAGGAGGAGTCACACGGGAGATGAGAAGACACCTAGGCAGGCTGTTTTCACCTGCACTCCCCCCCGCCCACTCACTCACTCCCTTCCTCCCTCCAGCAGTGGTACTCTGCAGACAGCACTGGAACTAGTAGTGCAGGGAGTTCAGTCTGCACTCAATGCCACAGCGTGCGGCCGTGTCCCTGGCCCAACTTCCTCAGAGAAAAAAAAAATTAGCTGACGGCCGCTGGCCATTTTGCAAATGTAAATTGTGGCAGCCTGGGGGGAAATTTCCACTACAGTATATCCATTCTTCAATATATGGACTTGGGATATTGGACTTTTATTAGTTCTATCATTGCTTGATATTCTTTAATTTTATGCTACTGTTCTAGTGCTGCATTTTTAAAATTTTACTGTAGTTTGGAGACCCCTGGCCTAGGGTGTCAAAAATCCTTACACCAGCCCTGATTTTGGGAGTTGTTGTCCACGCACGCTCCCGGTTGGTGGAGAACTGAGAGCAGGGAAACGCAGCCAGGAAACTACAACTCCCAGATCTTGGAGGGAGGCAGCAGGGCGCGCCAGGGAGTCAGCACCCACATGACTGGCTCGGGCTGCATGTTTAGCTGCCCCGGGACAGGAGCACCACATCCCCAGGACTGGAAAGGCCATGCAAGGACCTGCTGAACTAGCACGGGCAGCTGCCATCACTGTGGTGAGAGACCCTGACACCCGCAGCTGAACCCCACATCCCCCCCCCATACACCCTATTTACCCTGCCCCAGGCCAGTGCCCACCCAGTAACTTCAAAATAGCCATTAACACTGTGGGTCCTGCTGGGAGCTGTTGATCCTGCTGGGTGCTGGCCATGGCCAGCAGGATCAACAGGCCATGGTAAGCTCTCAGCAGGATCCATAGACCAGCGGCCAGCAGGACCCACAGGTCTGCGGGCAGCTCCCAGCATGACCCACAGCGCCTGCTGGCCGCTGACCTTTGGGTCCTGCTGGCCTTTGGGTCCTGCTGGCCGCTGGCCTTTGGGTGCTGCTGGCCGCTGGCCTTTGGGTCCTGCTGGCTGCTGGCTTGTGGGTCCTGCTGACCATGGCCTGTGGGTCCTGCTGGCCTGTTGGGCCTGCCGGTCACTAGCCTAGGGTGAACAGACGTCTCTGGTTCCTGGGGACAGTCCCCGGTCTGAGGACACTGTGCCTGGACCAAGTCTGTCCCCAGTTTTGTCCCCAATTTGCAAGACCAATCCGGGACGGGTGCACCGCTAACTGGGTCAGTGGGAGGGCTCCCAGGGCCCACCCTACCAAGGGTCCCGCTGGGCCCAGCACCACCAGATCACACAGCGAGGATCTCCCACTTACCTGGCGGCCGCTGTCATACGAAGTCCCTCCTCCTGGGCTGGCTCCTATGATAGACAGCACACTGGTGACGTCTATCATAGGAGCCGGTCCAGGAGGCAGGACTTCGTATGGCAGTGGCTGTGCCGGGTAAACGGGAGATCTCCGCTCTGTGTAATCCCGTTGACTCTTCTCTCTAATCCCCATGCACTGAACAGACTGAATTGATGGGCACTGGCGAGGCTGCATTGATGGGCACTGGCGAGGCTGCATTGATGGGCACTGGCGATGGTGAGCTGATTCGGTGGTTCAATGGGCCACTTGACTGGACTTGCCCCCCCCAGGCCTAAGGCTGCCAGCCCTCCCCTGACACCCTGCACCAGTCTTTTGTCATAGTTAAACTCTAACTCCTCATGTTGTGATGCAGAAAGAACTTTTTGTTTTAACCCCACTAGTCTATAAATAAACTGCTGTGGTGTTTCTTTATATTGCTGTTTAGCATTGCTAAGCTCCTAAAATAACTCTGCACAAATTAGTTCCATGTATGTGACTTTAAGAACCTTTTCAACTCAGCAACAGTGATATCATCTTTGTTGATCAGCATGTCTTTAAAATTACCTGTTTTGATCATTCTTAACACTGTGCATATGATTTCAGATTCAGGGAATTTTTCTTTCAGACCCTCATCAATTTGTCTACATATACTGCTGTAACTCATGTCTGATCCACAGTCTAAAATTACACCACCATGCATTTTGAACTCTCTACGTGGTAATAAGGCAGCAACATCAGCTACTCTAACTATCCCAGATACCCGTTCTGTTGTTGAGGACCCACTCCCTGTCTCTTTGTGACTATTTGCAATGGCCATGACAGGTTGTTAACTTTCAGTTCATCAATCTTGTCTCTGATGATGAGTAGACAAGTCATACCTTGATCCTCTAAACTTTTCAGCTGATCACTTCTCATGTAGTCCACAATGAAGTCAATGAGCTCAAGTTCGTTGGTACCAGTCAGCGCTGGAACTTCAATGTCTCTTTTATCTTCCAGTGACAGAGCGACTCTATGAAGCTGTTCTTCACTAAGCAGATGAAGTTGCTTTTAAATGTCCCATGACAGTGCAGGAAGAGGGGACGCCATCTCTGCTGAAGCCTGAATACTTGCACTCACGAGGCAGGTGGCACTCACAGTTCTCCTTGTAGCTCCACCCACAGGTTTGTGCCGGTCTCACACTTCCATCTCACTGGTGGTACCACGTATCTCGGAGCGAGCCCCCAAAATGTTACCAGTCTCAAACGTGAGTGAATGAGAGACAATAACTGTAGAATGATGAGAAAATTAGAGCAGTGTAATTCTGCCATGCTGTGGATCTTTCTCTACCTTCTTTCCACTGTTACACGTAAATATAACACTTCAATAACATTTATAACATTAACAATATGTACAATACTATGCCTAGGAGCATGTGTCTTGTGTTTCATTTACACAATGATATACACACTCAGAGATAACAAAACAGATTTAAAATAGTTGCGGTTTCCATAACTTTTAAATGTGAAATATTTCCTCTTACTTGTGCCTCTTGAATGGTATATGGCTGATGACATTTTACATGTCCGTATACTGTATGGCCAAATTTAACAAACAGCATAACACATACTAAGGCCAAACCTCTGAACCCATCAGATACACATAATATATATATACAGTATCTCACAAAAGTGAGTACACCCCTCACATTTTTGTAAATATTTTATTATATCTTTTCATGTGACGACACTGAAGAAATTACACTTTGCTACAATGTAAAGTAGTGAGTGTACAGCTTGTATCAAAGTGTAAATTTGCTGTCCCCTCAAAATAACTCAACACACAGTCATTAATGTCTAAACCGCTGGCAACAAAAGTGAGTACATCCCTAAGTAAAAAATGTCCAAATTGGGCCCAATTAGCCATTTTCCCTCCCCAGTGTCATGTGACTCGTTAGTGTTACAAGGTCTCAGGTGTGAATGGGGAGCAGGTGTGTTGAATTTGGTGTTATCGCTCTCTCTCATACTGGTCACTGGAAGTTCAACATGGCACCTCATGGCAAAGAACTCTCTGAGGATCTGAAAAAAAGAATCGTTGCTCTACATAAGGATGGCCTAGGCTATAAGAAGATTGCCAAGACCCGGAAACTGAGCTGCAGCACGGTGGCCAAGACCATACAATGGTTTAACAGGACAGGTTGCACTCAGAACAGGTCTCGCCATGGTCGACCAAAGGAGCTGAGTGCACATGCTCCGCGTTATATCCAGAGGTTGTCTTTGGGATAGATGTATGAGTGCTGCCAGCATTGCTGCAGAGGTTGAAGGGGTCAGCCTGTCAGTGCTCAGACCATACGCTGCACACTGCATCAAATTGGTCTGCATGGCTGTCATCTCATTGGAAAAACAACTGACTGAACGAACCAAGCATTTAACCATGGAGGAATTTCGTACCCTCCGTGATTTAATGCTGCTCTATAAAGAGGGGGCCACAGTGGAGGAATCATCCTCCTCTGGCAATCCCTTCCAGGATGTCTCAGCATCTGCTGCAACATCGTAAAGAGAAGAATGCAAAGAAATGCACTAAATGGACGCCGCCTTGGACTTTTTTTTTTTTTAACAATCAGGAGTGCTTTATTGAAAAGTATAAAATGCAGTCCAAAAAAAAGGAAACACCTTGGACTTTAAAGGGCAGAAGGAGTAAATAGAGAGTGGATAAGTATAAAAGGCACAAGGGTACCAACTTTATTAATATACAAAAATAGAAACATTGTTTTAAAAGACTAGAAATAGTTCACAATATAAACGGTGCACCAATGATGCACATCAAGAGTTGTACAATATATATCACCCAAGGCTGGTAATCCAAAGTGCTACTCATAATGAGTTGAACTCAATTTGAATTTCACAGCGTTTGTCCTGACATGTTTCGGAAAATCGCATTGGAGTGTACTTTTCCTTCTTCAGGGGAGATTTATAATTGGGTAAATTATTGTCATATCTGTAACACAAATATGTATATGTATAGCAATATAAACATAATATTTGTAACATAGGCATCAAAGTGTAATTTAGAGCCTGTAGTATCATATTGCAAAGTAATGATGTAGAAAATTCTTACATATTATTGACTCATTGAAAAATAGATGAAAAAAACAGCAAAGAGAAATACATGTTGGCTGCATGAGTCCACACACACGACATTGAAGTTATCCATGTGTCCATAGGCTAAGTGCCGAGATGCTTTCACAAGGGACGCCTGATTTCACAGCAGCGAACAGGTCTGGCCACTGTAAGGACAATCATGACAGGAAGGTGATTAAATCAACCTTATCATGTTGCAGAGTAGTAAAAACAAAACAACAAAAAAATAGTAATAGAAGGTAACAAATATATGGACAAAAAGCCATGTCTATATAGTAACCAGTATAGCGATGTGATTTACCTTAGAGTTGAGTCATGATATACAACTGACATCAAGGCGGCAGTCAGTGGACTGACACAGGCCAGCCAAGTGTCAGCATTGATATACCTGGTCAGATGGTCCGCTTCGCCTGATCAGCTGTATGTAATACAGCTGATCGCGGAGGTCAGAGCGTCTCTCTGACATGGGGGCACGTGGCGTAGCCACGCCCCAAAGGGGGATTTATCTGTCCAGATGTATGTCTATACTGCTATAACTTATGTGCATATAAATCTTCCATCTACCCGCATTTGCCAAAGATTCTTTGCCCATAGATAATAACCATGTATGCCAGTACTTTAATCCCTGTTATCCTTGGTCACTTTTGTCCAGTATTTGTGATGCCTATTATTATTATTTTTTTTTGTATTATTATCTTTTTTATTCTTCTGTGTTTTTCCTTTCATTGTAAACCTGCTGGCTGCCTACATTTTTTCTTCCACTAGGTGGCTCTTCAGCCCCGCTCCCAGGCTGTGCCGATGTATGCAGACACCCGGCGGGTGGGCTCCACTGGTGCAGGGCGGGCATTAGACATATTTCTTGTCCATGCCCTTGTCCCACTGCAGCAGGAGGAGCCTATTCACGTCAATGTCGCACCTTAGAACGCATCCTCTGTATGCTGAATCTGAGGAAAAACTCAAATGCCATTTAGAGCAATTCAACAGAAATATTTTAATAAAAAAAGGACAAAAAATTACAGAGGGATAGAAAAGCTTTTGAAGATGGGAAAGCTTACAAGTGGCAAGCTAACCAAACTAATGGTAAATTCTTGGGAAAATCAAATAGAGGAGTGCGCACTAACAACTATGAACTCTCTGTACATTCACCTATTTCTACTCCTTTACAGCCTTTTTCCTATCACAAAAGCCGGAGACGACAAAAACGTCACCGTTGTGGCGATGAATCACATGACGAATCCTCTCATACGGAGGGCTCACCACCAAGGACAGGTAACGGTAGTCACTCTCGGTACACCAGCAATAGTGACTTATCGGATATACCAACTCCAGCCAGCAGCTCTGGATCCTCCCTACATGTACCTACTATCTCAATAACCACATGTTCCAAATCTGTACCTATACTTTTTTAGATTTAATGAAAGGTCACGCACAGACCCATTAAAAGAAATTTCAACCTCACCTGTCCAAAATTCACAAAACCAACAAGTAAAAACCACGCTTAACGTGGTTAAGTTATCTTCACGCCTGCTTACCTCCAAAGAGATGGATGTTTTTGCATGTGGCCTCACTTTCTGCCCAGAATCCAATCTTGACAGATTTGGGGCCATCAAGGACTTCCACCTCTTCATTCGCAAAAGTTTGTTAAAAAGTCTATATGCCAAACAATCAGGTCCAGAGTCTGGGCGTCACAGCCAGGACAAGCAGGCACTGGATACTTTAATTACTCTGTTAGAAGAAAGTGAACCTGTGGATCTTATTGATTCAGTTGATATAGAGACCCTCCTTGCTACAGTTGACGATACCCCCACTATGCGAACACAACCACATGTTCTTGATCCTCCATTAAAAAAGCAATCAACCCTGTATCTTTCACCAAGTTCAAATCACAATGCATCTTTTTTTTAAAACTTGTGACAGCAGACGTCAGAAATATGAAAAACTTTTCCAAATCACATGGCAATTTTGACCATGATGAAAGCGCTGCTCTCGATGCGTTGGCCCGTGACCACGACATTGTGATCAAACCATCCGATAAGGGTGGCAATGTCGTGGTCATGGACAATACCCAATACATTGAGATGTGTATGAACATACTCCGCAACTCTGAGTGGTACCGACCAATTCAGCGGTCTGTATGCGACAAATTTACTCAGGATTTTTACACATTGGTGGACACAGGTTTCCACCAAAACATTATAACCAAACATGTGTGGGAGTATATCAGAACTAGCTACCCTAGAGAAGCTACGTTCTACGCGTTGCCAAAACTACATAAACAACTAAACAAGCCACCCTGTAGACCCATCATCTCCAGTTGTGGCAATCTCACTGAAAATCTCAGTCGAGTTGTAGACAACCATCTTAAACCACTCATTGCCTGTCTGCCATCCTATGTACTTTTTGCAGACCCTTCAAGATCTGCATATTACAGATGGTGTCCTATTAGTCTCCATAGACGTCGAGTCCCTGTATTGCACCATACCGCATGCAAAGGGTCTCACTACAATACGTTGTGTACTGTCACAATTCAGTGAATGCAAATCTGAATACACAGAATTCATTTTAAATTCCTTAGAATTTATACTGTATCACAATGTCTTTTGCTTTGACGGTTCCCACTACCTCCAGGTACAGGGCATGGTGATGGGGACTTGTTGTGCCCCATCATATGCAAACCTGTACCTGGGGGAGTGGGAACATTCACTGCTTACCAAGGATCTGCTGTCCAACTACATATGCCATATACTCTCATGGCAATGTTACATAGATGACGTTTTCCTCATATGGGACAGTTCGGCTGAGCTCCTACAGGAGTTTTTAGCCTCCATTAACCAGAACAAATGCAACCTTAGTTTTATGATGTCTTACAATACAACAGAATTCATGTTTCTGGATGTACTTGTTAAAAAACAATCTGACGGCAGTCTTTCAAGTCAGCTCTATTTCAAGTCTACAGCAGGGAATTTGCTATTACATGCGACTAGTTTCCATCCCAAACCCCTTCTAGCATCTATACCCTACAGTCAGTACCTTAGGGTATGTAGGAACTGCTCAGACGATGCCACCTTTAAAGACGAAGCTGACAAGTTAAGAGAAAGACTCCTCAAAAGACTGCCTCAAAAAGGCATATAGAAAAAGTATTGGGCAGTCACGTTGTGACCTGCTCAATATACAAAAACAACCTTCTACTGACAACACAACCAGGATCCTCACTACCTATACAACACAGCACAAGCAACTGAAACGAATCTTGAACAAGTACTGGCATAGATAGATAGATATACTTTATTGTCATTGTATACATACAACAAAATTTTTTCGGATACTCTTTACAGCAGCAATAAAACATTTCTCAAGAAAACCACACATACATACTCCTAGCACATGCCCACATATCTATTTAAATATATCAAGATATAAAATGTTATTTAAAAATAAATAAATAAAAGAATGTTAAAATTCTACATAAAATTCCTAAAACACTGTACCTGATGGGATTATGGACAATATGGCCCTAGGGAAAAAACTATGCTTTAAGCGATTAGTATGCGTTTTAAGTGTTCTATATCTTTTCCCTGATGGCAATGGGACAAACACACTGTAACCTGGGTGGGTTGGATCAATACTAATAGCTTTTGCCCACTTTTTTAATTGGCTGGCATATGCTGTGTCCAAATTTGGTAGATCTGTTCCTATGATCCGCTGTGCTGTTTTCACCACACGAGACAGGCACTTCTTATCCTCCGCCCTGCAGCTGGCATACCACACTACAGCGCAGTGGAGAAGAATACTCTCAATGGTACAATGATAGAAATTGACCAGAATCCTTAAGGGCAATCCAGCCTGCTTCAGTCTCCGAAGGAAAAACAGTCTCTGCTGCGCTTTTTTCACTAGAAAAAAAGGATTTTGAGACCATGACAACTCCCTTGTAATATGTACTCCAAAAAAATTAATAGTGTCCACCCTTTCCACCTCCTCACCACCTATATGAACTGGGCATCTACTTACTATGGACTCTTCACTGCCTCCGTTTGTACCAGGTACTCCTGCTGTCACATATAGGAGAGCTCCCTCCGTAGGCGACAAGATAGTCACAAGTGAATATAAATCTCACAGGGGGGGATCCATGTAAAACGTTGGGCACTTTCTCATGTGGAGGGTGCCCATATTGTCAATACATGGACAAGCGCAAAAACATAGACTTACCAAATGGACATCACTTTCGTCCTAAGCACTATATTAACTGTAAGACTCCCGTCGTAGTATACCTACTCAAATGTGAGTGTGGTTGTTACTACATCGGGAAGACGATTAATAAGTTCTGGAAGAGAATATACCAGGCCAGCACATATCTACAATCCGCAAATAGGATCCTGAGGTGCCCATTGGCCGACACATGGCCTTGGTACAGCCAGACTCAATTCCCAGGATCTTTTTCCTGGGACTTGACCGTATCCACCTCTACTCAAGAGGAGGCGACTTCAATAAGCGCCTCCTCCAATGTGAATTACGGTGGATAATCAACCTACAGGCCACCGCGCCACCTGGGCTAAATGAGGCTTTCAACTTTTGCTCATTTCTTCCAGGGTTTACCTCTGGGGTTTGCGAATTGAATCTTTGAAAGCCTTGGCTTTATATATTTGATACTTTAAAATACATCTCAAGATATCTTTTCTGTCTTTTATTTACTCATATGGTTTACCACTGCAATGTTTTCCTTGTTTTATAAATATAGCCAGAAATGTAGTGCTGTTTGCTGTAACGTTCTCTTTGTTTTACAAATATAGCCAGGTATGTAGTGTCAACTAAGAGGCTCTATGAGTGCTCTCTGGGATTTATCTGTTCAGATGTATGCCTTTACTGCTATAACTTATGTGCATATAAATCTTCCATCTACCCGCATTTGCCAAAGATTCTTTGCCCATAGAATATAACCATGTTTGCCAGTAATTTAATCCCTGTTATCCTTGGTCACCTTTGGCTAGTATTTGTGATGCCTATTATTATTATTATTTTTTGTATTATTATCACTTTTATTCTTCTGTTTTTCCTTTGATTGCAAACCTGCTGGCTGCCTACATTTTTTCTTCCACTAGATGGCTCTTCAGCCCCGCTCCCAGGCTGTGCCGATGTATGCAGACACCTGGCGGGTGGGCTCCACTGGTGCAGGGCGGGCATTAGACATATTTCCTGTCCATGCCCTTGTACCACTGCGCCAGGAGGAGCCTATTCACGTCTCTGCCGCCGTCTTCTTGAGCGGCAAGCATTCCTCTCACTTATGACGCGGGGACACGTGACGTCATCATGCCCTTGGGGCGTGGCTACGCCATGCGCCCCCATGTCAGAGAGACGCTCTGACCTCAGCGATCAGCTGTATTACATATAGCTGATCAGGCAGAGCGGACCATCTGATTGGCTTATGCCAATCAGACCAGGTATATCAATGCTGACACTTGGCTGGCCTGTGTCAGTCCACTGGCCGCTGCCTTGATGTCAGTTGTATACCATGCCTCAACTCTAAGGTAAATAACATCGCTATACTGGTTACTATATAGACATGGCTTTTTGTAGATGTATTTGTTACATTCTATTACTATTTTTTTTTTTTACTACTCTGCAAGATGATAAGGTAGATTTAATCACCTTCCTGTCATGATTGTCCTTACAGTGCCCAGACCTGTTCGCTGCTGTGAAATCAGGCGTCCTTTGTGAATGCATCTCAGGACTTAGCCTATGGACACACAGATAACTTCAATGTCGTGTGTGTGGACTCATGCAGCTAGCATGTATTTCTCTTTGCTGTTTTTATTCAACTATTTTGCAATGAGTCAATAATCTGTAAGCTTTTACTACATCATTACTTTGCAATATGATACTACAGGCTCTAAATTACACTTTGATGCCTATGTTACAAGTATTATGTTTATATTGCTATAAATATACATATTTGTGTTACAGATATGACAATAATTTACCCAATTTTAAATCTCCCCTGAAGAAGGAAAAGTACACTACAATGTGATTTTCAGAAACATGTCGGGACAAACGCTGTGATATTCAAATTGAGTTCAACTCATCATCGTAAACCTACAGCGGGAAACACCCTGTTGCATGCATCCAGTGCACATCCTAGACCTTTGGTGCATAGCATTCACTATGCGCAGTTTCTGAGGTTACTCAGAAACTGCACAGAGGAAGAAGATTTTCGTTCACAAGCCAATGCCCATCGGGAGCGCCTTTTACTCAGGGGCTACTCTTGTACGAACCTGAGGAAGGCATTCAATCGGGCATTGGCCTGCACTAGGAATTCACTTTTATATGGCCAACCTAGGAAGAAACAGTCAGACACAATAAAAATAGTTACACGATTTTTGGATCACCATCAACAACTTGCTACTATTTTGTCACAACATTGGAATTTATTATCTGACAACCATATCGTTAACAGATATGTCAGGACTACCCCAGAACTATTTTTCTGGAGGGCTACCTCTGTTAGGGATTGCTTTACAAGGAGCCATCACAGATCTGATCTGCGGACCCCCTCCAGGTCCTCGGGGAACCTTTTCTTTTGGACACTGTCCACGATGCCCATGGTTTAAGGAGGGCACCACACATAGACTGCCTAATGGACAAATCTTTATACTTCGCACACATGCCGACTGTGGTACTAGGGGAGTTATATATCTGATGACCTGTATATGTAATGCTTTTTACATAGGAAAGACAATCTGAGAATCACGCCACCATCTGTATTACTCTACAAATGGTAAACTTACCACGATTGGACGCCATATAGGCCTTTACCACAGATTTAATCCCAAAGCAGTCCAGTTCATGGTCCATGAGACCATCCTTGAGGACCCCAGAGGTGGCAATCGGCATGCTACGATTCTACAGCGTGAGATGTTGTGGATCGAAAGACTCAATGCCACCATTCCACTGGGACTTAACGAGGGGCTATCCTACACAGGGCCGGTGCTACCACTAGGCAAACTAAGCAACCGCCTAGGGCGCACTACTGCCTAGGAGCGCCCGGCCACTGGTTTCCCTCCACGTCTGCATGCTCTGCAGGCTGCAGCATGTAACTAACTCAGTCTCAGGCAGCTGCCCTGTCCGACCGGTAGTGTAATTAGAGGAGCTGTGCAGCACTGGAGCCAGCGCTAGAAGAATCAGAGCCGATGCTTCCTGTATAGTGCCACCTCCTGTCACATGGGCAGGGCAAAGGGGTGGAGTCAGGGGTGGAGCCAATGGGGGCGGCAAAATGAGGTTTCTCCTAGGGTGTCAAAAATCATTGCACCAGCCCTGATCCTACAAGCCATTTTTGTAAATATTATGGGTGACATGTGGGGTTAATCCCCTTGATTACCTTGTCTCCCTTTTCCTTCATTCTTTCCCATACCTTCTCCCCCTCACCCTGTTTCTAGGCTAGATCTATTGTTGCGTGTCCTGTTTGAACCTGTGTTTGGATTTGGAGTCCATTTGGGCTGACCGATCCATTGTGGGGTTATTCAGCAGTGCATTGGGTCAATGAGTTATCATCAAGTCACATTAATTTGTTTCTACTGTTTATATAATAACATTCATCGGTTAATTATGCAGTCTTTTCCTACTTCATCTTTTTTAGGTATGGATCACTTTAAGGTGAGCCCTGTTTGGGAGATCATGGGCAGCGGCCTTGTTTTCTTCTTTTCTCTTGGCAGACATATGTTCTCCCGGGCAGTGCGAGGTATTGGGGAGTGGTCTCCTGTCCTGTTCCTCCGCCTGCAATATGATGCGGCTTGGCTCATTGATCCGTGACCTGCAACTCTCATGCGCATGTGGTTCACATGCGTGCATTGTGGGGATCTGACCCGATGATGTCACATGCCGCACCTATCTGGCCTAGTGTTAGATGCCGGGAACTATATCTAGCTGGCCATGCCCGCTGGATGGTGCCGCGGACGGTCGTCCAGGGGGGATATTGAAGGAGGCAATACATCTGGTGAGCAGCAGTATTGTATCTATTTAAGGACCGGTTCAAACGTGGAGACTGTCTCCCCTTGATTTGTTGGCACATATTATCATGCTGGAGGGACACCAGTATACATAGCCTTCTCATATTTTTATTGTCATCCAGCTTATTACTTAAAGGGGGTTTATCTTTCTCCTAGGCTATGGTTGATCCTTTCATCTGCCTATTGGTAACTTTCCCATTGCAGATCAGATTGAAATTTCTTGATCCTTGGCTGGTTTTATGCTCATACCCCTGAATTGCCTGTGTATGTGGGGATCTGTATACCCCACCTCAACCTGCTTTTTGGGCACTTTCTGCCTTTTTTCCCCCTGGCAAAGACATTGAATATCTTTTGGTTATCGGGTCAGTTACTTGTACTATATGATTACTAAACTCACGTATTGAACTATGTATGGACATATGTGTACTAACATAAACTCTGTTTTCTAGTGGCTTACCAGCCCTAGTAAACCCTTCACCTATGCGGTCCCCCATGTCCACCACAGGGAAACTCTGGTGACATTGCTGTCTTGGGCTTTCACTGGTAAGCGTGTGAATATTTCCACATATTACCTGTCTCGTTGTATATAGGCATTAAAAACTGTTGCTTAACGTATAAATTTTGTCACTTTATTCATAGATTTTATGTTGTATTCTTCGTGAAGAAGCGGTCAGTAACCGCGAAACATGTTGAGGACGATCGTGCACTGAGGAAATGTAATACTCTTTTTGTCCACCATGGAGTGAGTACCAGTGTAATGTAAACAAATATGTACAACTTTTTAATTGCAGTTTTTGTATCTGGATACTATATTTTTTAATTATGTACCAATAAAATTCTTATGTTTTATCTGATGACTAATCTGTCCAGGGTACCGGGATAGTCCCGGTCCCCTTCCCCTGCATTGGAGATGGAGACTTCTCTTGGGGAGTTGCCTTCTTTCAAACCATTACTCTTTACTGCCTGGGCCAGGTGTCTCCAAACTTTTAGAACAAAGGGCCAGTTTTCAGTAAAAAAAAAAGGTACCCTCTAAGGAGCCCCAAGTAGAAAGGGATCCCCCACCCTGCACAGCCAGGCACACTGCATCTTCACAAGCACACTGCAGTTAGGAAATAATCCAGTGCTTTGTTTTTTTTGTGTTTTATTGAGGGGAATAAACTTGGATGGGATAGGGGTATTATAGGATGCCCACTTGACTTACAAAACTTCAGGGACAACTTCTTCTGTAAGAACTATTTACACACTTCGCAGCTCTTCCAGCACACAACTTGCTTGTAGCACAAAAATCCCAGGACCAGCTGGCACACTGTTAGGTGATCTGACAAAAAGGGCACAGTCAGATGAAGCAAAGACCCATTACAGCCAGGGATTGCGGGCCTCTTGGTTGTGTAGCAAAGTCCTAGTGCCCAGCTGTCCTTCTGTGGCTACTGATCCCAGCACCACCTCTTCAGACACTGCCAGCCCACCTGGCTGCAGCTTCCCCTTTCACTAGCCCTCCTGGTTAATCTTCCACAGTCCTCCCAGATTGACTCTGCAACCATCTCAGACTGCTCTTCCCAGTCCTCTCACGCTGCTTCTCAGTCCTCCTCAACTGTCTCACTCACCAGCCCTCCTGGCTGTCTTCTCCCTGGAGATCTCCCAGAAGTGCTCACTGGCTCCTGCTGTCCTTACACCTGCTCCCATGCCACTGGACAGGATTCCTCCTTGGGTTGTTAGAGGACCCCTCCTGCACCCGAGCTCCCAGGCCCAAGGTCACCCTCCCCAAACTAGGGGGTTACCCTCAAGGGCTGACCAACAGCCTCCTAGCACTCCAACTTTCACCCAAACTCTTCTGCCCTGCTGGGCTGACCCTGAGTATTTGAGGGAGCATGCCAACCCATTTGTTGGGGATTGGTCAGGGCCCTCATGAATACTCCAGGCAGCTCCTCCTAACCTCCCTTTTATTATTCTGTAAATGTCTCACAAGCTCCAGAAGTAGGGGGAGGTACCAGAGATGCTGCCTGTTGAGTACCAGCCTCCCTGGATCACTCACCTGACCCAGTTTTAAACGCAGGCAGGGCTGGTGCAAGGATTTTTGACACCCTAGGGGAAACCTCATTTTGCTGCCCCCTTTGGCTCCACCCCTGACTCCACCCCCTTTGCCCTGCCCATGTATACCCCACCTTTTTATAGCTTGCTACCTTTTTGGGGGTGGAGTGGGTCACTGAGCTTGGAGGTGGTGGGGGGCATCAGTACAGCGCCCGACTGATGTGTGCTCTAGGCCGGCGCCTACCTTGTCTATAGGTAGCGTTGGTCCTGTACAGGATATATGTACACAGATAATCAAGGCACTGATGATCAGTACAGGCCCATCAGTGCAGCCTATTAGTGGGAACCCCTCATAATGGGCACAGCAGGTGTAAGAACATGAGAACTCAGCACAGGGGTGGTGGGAACACCCCATAATGGGCACAGCAGGTGTACAGACCTGGGAACTCAGCACAGCGATGATGGGAACACCTCATAATGGGCACAGCAGGTGTACGGACATGGGAACTCAGCACAGGGATGGTGGGAACCCCTCATAATGGGCACACCACTTGTACAGACATGGGAACTCAGCACAGGGATGGTGTGAACCCCTAATAATGGGTACAGCAGGTGTACAGACCTCTGGATGGGGGAGGGGGGGTGCAGCATTTACTAGAACTGATTGGCTGTATTTTCTTCCTGCAGCTGCTGACTGCTGGTGGAAGGGAGATGAGGGGAAGACAGTTTTCAGATGCTGCAAGTGGAGGAAAATACAGCCCAGTTCTAGTAAATGCTGCACTCCCAGGCTGTACTAGTATTAGCAGTAACCAGGAGAATCCATAGGGACTAGTAATGGGCAGCAGCCTGATCTGTAGGCAGTGTTTTCCATGGGCGGTCACCAGCAGAACAAAAAGAAACATAAAGAGAGCCAACACACTGACCTCCCTGCACAGCACTGATATCAGTAATAGCATGTGTAGCTGGACACTGATCACTCACCCACATCCTCTACTTCCAACCTGCCGTGCTGAGACCTGGGAGGAACATTCCAGGGAGCTCTGAGTTATCAAGAGGAAGAGCTGAACTGAACCCTGGTATCATATCATTCTGTCCTGAAAGTTGCAGAAAGCCGAAGGAACTGTGTACAGTGGAACCTCGGATTGCGAGTAACGCGGTTAACGAGCGTTTCGCAATAAGAGCACTGTATTTTTAAAAATCGTAACTCGGTTTGCAAGTGTTGTCTCGCAAAACGAGCACGATTCAGGCCAAAGCGTGTGCAATACCACGTTAGGCCTGAGGTGGGGGCGCCGGAGCCGAGCGGCTCCGATCGCAGCCGATCAGCGCCGTTCGGAAATGCACGGAAAGGCCCAAGGACAGCTTCGCTGACCTCGGCAAACCTCGGAAACGGGGCTTTTCTGGCCGTTTCCGAGGCTCACTGGTGCCCCCCCACCTCTGGCCGCATGCGCTATTGCATGCCATTGAAGTCAATGCAGAACTAATTATTTTCGTTTCTATTGACTTCAATGGGGAAACTCGCTTTGATATGTGAGTAATTTGGATTACGAGCATTCTCCTGGAACGGATTATACACGTAATCCGAGGTTCCACTCTACTGGGTCCTATAATGGGGGGGTGGGCGCAGTGTGTACAGAGCGCAGTGTGCAGAGCAGTCAGTGGGATAGATAAAGCCTCGGGGGTCAGTGGTGTGTATAGGGCGTCATTTACAAGCACCAGTCTATGTATTTTCCTCCACTGGTGTCTCCTTATACACGGGATCTGCGGGCAGCTCCCCCCAGCAAGATCTTTATGTGTGTGTGTGTCAGTGCCCAGGATGAGTGTCGGGAGCCGGGCGGAACACACTTCCAGGCTGCTCTGTGTATTGTTGGTAGGAGGGGAGCGCAGATCGCTCCCATACACATGTACTGCAGAACGGCAGAATCTTCTGCTTTCCCCAGTGACTGAGCCGTGCCGTTTTCGCACTCCTCCTCCACTCCTCGTGCTTGTCTGTTCTGCCATACTGACACCTGGCTCTACACACAAGGCTGTGTCATCTCCACATCAGAGAGCTGTGTACACAGCAGCCACAGTTGCACCCTAGGTGGCAGTGCACACTAGGCGGCTGCCTAATCCGCCTAGTGGTAGCACCGGCCCTGAACACAGGCTTGGCTACCAGCCAAGCCAAAACATTTTACCTACTAAAGCACACTAGAGGGTGCTACCAAAAAAAAAAAAAGAAGGAAGTCCAATTTGCACAGAAGAGGGGAGTAGGGGTGGAAGGGAGGCAACATCCTATTAAAGGAGAAGAGCCACTTCAAATCCTATCTGTTCATATCTCTGTGCTGCGTGAAAGTAAAAGTGCACTGCCATTTTAAAAAATCCTGCTTGTTGCATCTTTGATGTCTTGTTTGGGAAACGCACTAAAAACACACCACATGTTTTCATATGTGCATTTTTTTAATCACATGCCCTTCGGACACACCTGATAACAGATCAAGGGTAAGAGGCCAATCACAGCCCCAACAGTGCCAATCAGTGCCCGTCAGTGCTGCCTATCAGTATCTATCAGTTATGCCTATCACTGCCCATCAGTGCCACCTATCAGTGCTGCCTATCACTGCCCATCAGTGCCACCTATCAATGCCTCCTCATCAGTGCCACATACCAGTGTCCATCAGTGCTACATATCACTGCAGCCTCATCAGTGTCCATCAGTGAAGGAGAAAAATGACTTATTTGCTAAATTTTATAACAGAAACTGAGAAAACGTTTTTTTGTTTTTCAAAATGTTTGGTCTTTCTTAGTTTAGCAAAAAATAAAAAACACAGTGGTGATTGAATACCACCAAAACAAAGCTCTATTCATAGTTCCCACCTGTCCCTGATTTCAAAGGGACTATCCTTGATTTGGAGCAATGTCCAATGGTCACTTCAGATTTAGGCATTCAGGCATGTAGTCATCATATATCCGAGAAAATAAAATGAAGGACCCATAGTGAAGCCCGTAATGATAGATAAAAAAACTTTTATTGCAGTAACTTACAGTTGAAGCTTAAAACAGCATGCATCAATGATAGGAACAAACGGCTGCAGCAATCAGCGTACGGATGTCAGCCTGCCTGACATGTTTCATCATAACAGATGTCTTCAGAGGCCGCCTCCTTCATTTTCTTTTCTCGGTTATATGATGACTACATGCCTGAATGCCTAATTCTGAAGTGACCATTGGGAGATGTTTATATGTGAAGGAAATCCCACAAATGTTGTGGTCTGATGAGGGGTTCCAGTGGGCTGGATTTGCTGGATGCTATTGAGAATTTATCATCTATGTCTAATCCTTAACACCTTCTCGTAAGCTGACTACATTACCACGTGGTGACGAGTGACTCTTTCTACATCTGCACAATATATTTGGTGATTGGATTCCTCCCACTCTTCAATTTCATTTTGAACTTTTCAGCGCCGCAATAATTTTTATGCATGCGCCTTATATTTATATCCGTGCCCTTGCCCGGTATGAAACCTGTCTGATCTACATGGATCAATGTGGAAATAACCGATGATAGGTGGGTGGCTAGGATTTTGGCCAGAATTGTTGCGTCCACATTAAATAGTGAGATAGACCTACATGATGCACAATCCTGGGGGTCCTTACCGGGCTTGGAAATAAGAACAATGATCGCCTCTTCCATAGATTCAGGCAGAATATCCTCCTCTGCAAGTCTAGAGAAGAGGGATGTGAGTCTAGGGGCAAGGAGTTCAACATGTTGGGAATAAAACTCCGTAGGCAGACCATCCACTCCTGGAGTTTTTCCACTCTGGAGACCCCCAATCGCGGCTTGGACCTCCTCTAGGGAGATATCCTTATCAAGCTGTGTTCTATGGGCTTCTGATAGGGTAGGGAAGGGAGTGTTTCCCAGGTAATCCTGCAATTCAGAGGGGTTAAAGCTAGTTCTGGAAGTGTAAACCTCCTGAAAGAAACTACAGAATCTAGAACTGATATCCTCAGTCAATAATTCCACCTGGGCATCACGAATGTGTGTGGAGGCAAACTGACCCCTCGCCAACCAGGCTAATAATCTCCCATTTTTATTACCATATTCAAATATCCTCTGTGTGGAGTGCAGCATGGATTTTTTGGTTTGCTCAACGTTGTACAGGTAGAGTTCCCTCAGGGCCCTCTGCCAAGTTATATGATTAGTGACGTTTGGAGACTGAATATATGCCGCCTCACATCTCCCAGTCTCCCCCTCTAGTACTTCCAGGGATCTGGAGGCCTCTCTCTGCAAGGTGGATATGCGGGAAATATACTCTCCCCTTATCCAGGCTTTGAACGTGTCCCATAAAATTGAGGCATTAGCAGACTCACCATTTCGTACCCAGTAATTACAAATAGCCTCCATCATTGGTTCCTGTATCCTTTCGTCTACTGCCCAGAACCTGGACAGACGCCACAGCCCCGGGCCTGGGGATCTAACCAGAGAAATGGTAAGAATAAGAGGAGCGTGGTCCAAGATTCCCCTGGGTAAATGCTTAACCTCCCTTGTCCAGCATAGTGCACCAGAGGAGACATACACCAAATCTATTCGAGAAGGGGCTCTGCAGGAGGCAGAGTGACATGTGTATTCCCTTTCATGAGGGTGGAAGTGCCGCCATCCATCAGTCAGTGCAAATGTGATTGCCCAGTTTTGCAGATCTGAAGAGGTGCGGGCCCCCAGGTGTAGTCTGTCCAGGTCCTGTGAAGGCACCAAATTAAAATCCCCAAATAGAAAAACCTCCTGGGTTTGGTATCCCATGACTATTTGCATAATATCATAGAGAATTTGGACATTAGTCGGAGGAGGGAGATAAAGGCCCACCAACTGTTTAGCATATACTGTCATGTGAATAATCACGTACCTACCCCCCCGGGTCCATTCGTACATCAAGAACCTGAAGTGGGAGGGACCTGCAGATCAATATGCTCACACCCCTGGCATAGTTTGAGCAAGTGGAGTGGTAGTGTGCTCCCACCCATGCCCTCCTGAGACCGAGGATCTTAGAGCCGATCAGATGCGTCTCTTGTATGATGCATATATGTGGGATGGATTTCTGTAGGAACTTAAACACAAGGGAACTTTTAGTAGCTGAGTTCAACCCTCTAACATTCCAGGAAGTAATGGAAATATTAGCCATATAGCATGTGACGAGAGATAAATTACCATGATCCCAAGCACCGTCAGTTGGGACCCCAGAGGCAGGCGCCCGACCCAGTACAATCCCTCCACACCACCCACCAAATGGACAGACCATAAAATGAGTGTTACCAATTGAAGAAATACAGCATTAATAGGAAATTGTGTACATGGGAGACAACAGGCCCCCAGCAGTATCAAAGCAACTCCAAAATAAAGCAATAGAGGTACATTTCCCCAATATCTGCAACGGCAGAAAACATATCCCCCCACCCCACATCCCCAACAAAACTGGTGATGCATGTGAACCCTTAACCCCAACTATTCCAACTTGGTAGGGGACGCAAACTTAAGGTGCCTTGAGGTGCACGCCACACATGCTGAGCATAACCATAGAAAAATACACATGGCTCTGTGTGTTATAAAAGGAAAACATGTAGTAGTGTCATCCGGCCATGCAAGGAAAAGTAGGCACCAAGCATGAGGCAGTAGTCCATGCACACCAGGCCCCCATATATCTGCAGACAGTCATATATTTAGCCACATCGGAGGTAAGCTGCAGTGGTCTCTGAGAGCGAGGTACCGATGGGCACCCGTGCCATAACCAGTACCCCGCCGAATAAACCCACGTGGTGTCCAATGCCAAATGCAGGGTATTGCAGAGAACTCATGGCCGACAGTACCAGATGGCGAACATGGTAGGTATTAGATATTTGAGCACAGTGCAAAACCCCAAGTGTCACATGGTAAGAACGGGATCACAGTCAGCCATAACTTTAATCCAAGTGCATTTAGTACCTGTCAAGTATGTCCTCCAGGACATTGCAACGCAGTGACCGGTGCACTGCAGTCAATAAGGAATCCCCAATGGTCAGTAACATATCACCCAGGCTGCCTGGGGGAAGCAAACTCAGGTGATTCTGAATACAGCAGTGGAGTAGACAGCTAGCAGTAGGGTGGTAATGATTCCAGCCACACAGCAGCAGGGGAGGTGAAAAACCTCACCGTCTCGCCATCCTGAACCCTCAGCCTGGCAGGGAATAGAATGCTATATTTGATATATTCCGTGCCCGCAGTGACACCTTAACTTGATCAAAAGACCTGCAGAGCTTTTGGGTCTCTATGGAGTAGTCAGGGAAACATAGCAGGCTAACATTCTGGTACTTTAGAAACAAAGAAGAAAACGAATGTGCAAAACCAAGGCGAGCCAAAGCAGCTAAAGAGGACTAAGAAGCCGCCACACATACGGCAGTGTTCCCACACAGAAAAACAATAAGGTAAATAAAGATATGTGGCGCTAACTCAAAGTGCATAAATGCATAGTTGCCAACATTGTAAAAAAAAAAAGTGGGACACTTTTGTGGCTGTAGGCGGAGCCGTACAATAAGTAGGGGGCGGGGCATTCGTTTGTAGGCGTGGCTTAGCAAAAAATAGTAAGTGCGGCGTGCGAAGCGCGGCGCGGCGAAAAATGGGCGTGGTTTACGCGTCATAGTGGGCGTGGCTTAAATGGGCGTGGCTCAAGAGGGTGTGGTTAGAGTCTGAGATGAATGAGGGATGGAGAGGGAAAGGGGGAGAGGGAAAGGGGGAGAGGGAAAGGGGGAGAGGGAAAGGGGGAGAGGGAAAGGGGGAGAGGGAAATGACGGGACAGCAGCCCCAGATCCTACACAATAAAAATATGTGTATTCTAGAAAGTTTAACAATCAGCAGATAAAGATACTCCAAACACCTGGTGTTAGCACTTCAATCATCCCGGCACCATGATTGTTATGGTGTCAGGATGATTGAAGTGCAGTATTTCTATTATTACATTGTAATATAAAATTAAATCATTCAACTCACCATAATGCAGAATCAGTGGGATCCCTGAGCGTGTCACTAGCCACGTCGCCTGCCCCCGGCAGAGTCCGTCCTCACATCAGGTGTCCCCGGCAGAGCCCCCCCTCGCATTAGGTGTCCCCGGCAGAGCCCCCCCTCGCATCAGGTGTCCCCGGCAGAGCCCCCCCTCGCATCAGGTGTCCCCAACGGAGCCCCCCCTCGCATCAGGAGTCCCCGGCGGAGCCCCCCCTCCCATCAGGAGTCCCCGGCGGAGCTCCCCCTCACATCAGGAGTCCCTGGCGGAGCTCCCCCTCACATCAGGAGTCCCTGGCGGAGCTCCCCCTCACATCAGGAGTCCCTGGCGGAGCTCCCCCTCACATCAGGAGTCCCTGGCGGAGCTCCCCCTCACATCAGGAGTCCCTGGCGGAGCTCCCCCTCACATCAGGAGTCCCTGGCGGAGCTCCCCCTCACATCAGGAGTCCCTGGCGGAGCTCCCCCTCACATCAGGAGTCCCTGGCGGAGCCCCCCCTCACATCAGGAGTCCCTGGCGGAGCTCCCCCTCACATCAGGAGTCCCTGGCGGAGCTCCCCCTCACATCAGGAGTCCCTGGCGGAGCTCCTCCTCACATCAGGTGTCCCTGGCGGAGCCCCCCCTCACATCAGGTGTCCCTGGCGGAGCTCCCCCTCACATCAGGTGTCCCTGGCGGAGCCCCCCCTCACATCAGGTGTCCCTGGCGGAGCCCCCCCTCACATCAGGTGTCCCTGGCGGAGCCCCCCCTCACATCAGGTGTCCCTGGCGGAGCCCCCCCTCACATCAGGAGTCCCTGGCGGAGCCCCCCCTCACATCAGGTGTCCCTGGCGGAGCCCCCCCTCACATCAGGAGTCCCCGGCAGAGCCCCCCTCACATCAAGAGTCCCCCAGTGGAGCCCCCCCTCACATCAGGAGTCCCCCAGTGGAGCCCCCCCTCACATCAGGTGTCCCCCAGTGGAGCCCCCGCTCACATCAGGTGTCCCCCAGTGGAGCCCCCGCTCACATCAGGTGTCCCCCAGTGGAGCCCCCGCTCACATCAGGTGTCCCCCAGTGGAGCCCCCCCTCACATCAGGTGTCCCCCAGTGGAGCCCCCCCTCACATCAGGTGTCCCCCAGTGGAGCCCCCGCTCACATCAGGTGTCCCCCAGTGGAGCCCCCGCTCACATCAGGTGTCCCCCAGTGGAGCCCCCCCTACAATTTACCACAGCGGCGTGCGCCCCCCCCCCCCTCCCCTACCTCAGAGTCTGCCGGTGTTTCTGTCTTTTTGAATTCCGCATGGATGGCAAAACCCCCGCCCCTTTCCCTGGCAGCGGGGCGGGGGTAGGCGGAGTGAGGCGGGGCGGAGGGTGGGCGGAGTGAGGCGGGGCAGAGCGGAGGGTGGGCGGAGTGAGGCGGGGCGGAGGGTGGGCGGCGTCGGAGGAGCTCCGTCTAGCCCCCCCCCAGTCGTCTTCAAGCTTCTTCAAGATGGCGGCCGGCGGAGACAATGTCTCCACCGGCCGCAGACCTCTAGCGGCGGCGGCGGCGGCAAAAATCAAAAACGGGATTTTTCGGGACATTTACCGGGACACAAAAAATTCGTGAATGAAGTGTAAGTCCCGGGAATGTCCCGGGAAATCCGGGACAGTTGGCAAGTATGTAAATGTGATGAAATAAATATAATAATTCTTCAAGTAAAGTGCATATGCGTAAAGAGCAAAATCACACAAAGTGACTAAACATCCATTAAATTCATAAGGAGTGACTCGGCCGCAAAAGAGACTGGAAGTACTGGGATCTGTGTTGTTCATTTTATGCTGTATATGTAAGTTACTATGTTGTTTTGAATAAACCTGTTTTGAATACTGCACAATGGGGATACTCCTTTCTATTGCATGCCTCCACCCAACTTGCCGAACTTGAGGCCTTCCATTTGGAGATTTGCCAGACCTGTGACGTTCGGAGGAGACTGATCGTATCACGGGTACTCACCAAAGCCGAGATGCTGGGAGTGGCTTCCCTTGCAGCTAAGCGCACTATACCCCTGGTGATGGTACAGAGGGTATGGGGCACAGAGAGGCACGGGTCGCCAGCAGGCAGATAGCTCTTGAGAGGAGGACTTCTGTAGCGTGGAGATGAGAGCAGCGATGACTCTGGCCCTGGAACTGGAGAAGAAGACCCGGCTGGGGTTCTAACCCGTAAACACAACGGGAGCTGAGTGGGGTGCAGGAGATCAGGCACGGAGAACCCAGTAATAGGAAGTCTGTGGTGCAGGCCGGGAACATATACTGGAAACTGGTGGATAAGGAAGTCCTTTAAACAGGCCGAGGGTCAAACACAGCAGACTGTAATCAGAGAAGTTCTGAAGGCAAGCCGGAGGTAGTGCACTGGAGATGTCAGCAGAGGAGTCCGTTAGACAAGCCGGGGTCATACACAAGAAGGCAGGAGAATCCAAAGACAGGCCGAGGGTCAAACACTGGAGGCAGATGGTAGAGAAGTCCTTTAAACAAGCCGAGGTCAATTACTGGAAGCAGATGGTAGAGAAGTCCTTTAAACAAGCCGAGGTCAAACACTGGAGAGAAACAAGGTAGGTCAGGCAAATCCGGGTCAAAACAGGCAAACACAAGTAGCAGGAATCAGGAACGGAACACAGGAAGCTGAAAGACAAACCAGCAATTAGACAGGGAACAGATCAGTCTTTATATAGGCCAGCAAGGGGGTGTAACGCTGACGTGCGAACGTTCGTACGTCATTACGCCATTGCGCTGTGTCATGAACCCGTGTGTGCCGCTACTTTGCTAACCCGCATGCGCCGAAGCGCGGCTCCACCACGCAGACGCACAGGAACCTTCCGATATTGGCAAGCTCTTTTCTTATTGTTTCTCTGACAGATCGATTGATGGTGTTTCATCCACTTCCTGATTGCAGGCTCGATTTGACCCTAGGGGTCTTTGCTAGAGGTGAGAGGCTGAGGGAAACGTGTGGTGCACCACGGAGTACGGTTATTAAGAGGTATCTGTCACCTATCATCGTTTGCACTTGCACTTTTTTCATCTATTTTTTTGCACAAACTGTTTTATGAAGACTCACTTTGTTCACGTTGGAACTGTATTACATTAATTGGATTGACTTGTGGCTATTTTTATAGCGTTTCTGCACTTTTTTGCACTTTATGCGATTTTTGTTATTGCATGAGACTTTTTTTATCTCATGCGATTTTTTTAAATTTTTTTCTAAATTTGTGATTTTTTTTTTATCTTGATGCACTTTTAGACTATTTTTGGATTTATTCACCTTCATTTGGATTTGTTTATTTATTTGATGTCATATTTCATGAATTTTCACTGTTATTTATCCAATGTCACACGCCCAAACTGCTGCATATGTACATTTTAAGGCCCCTTTCACACTGAGGCGCTTCTAAACTGCCAGTAAAACACTAAGCGCTTTTGAAGAGCTTTGCAGGTGCTTTTGAAGAGTTTTTCAGGCGCCTTTGAAGAGCTTCTCATTCATTTCAATGTAGAGGGGCGTTTTTTCACCTCCCTGCCAGTGCACTGCCCCAGTGTGAAAGCATTCATTGGTTTTAATGGAAATAGGTTTTTGTGAGCTTTTCAGGCAGTTTTTTTTTAGTGTGAAATCACCTGAAAAGTGCCTTAGTGTGAAAGGGGTCTAAGGCCCCATTCACACTAGCGCGTTTTTTGATGCATTTTGCATTTTGCAGAAATGCACGGGAATTTTTTAACATGGGTTCCTATGGAACATGTTCACATCAATGCTTTTTTGTTTCTTTGCGTTTTTGGAAAGGGTCGGGGACTTTTTCTCATGCAAAATGCAGCGTTTTGCATGTAATGGTTTTCAATGGACAAGCATCAAAAACGCAAGTGCACCTTTTTTGCAGCGTTTTTGATGCGTTTTTGATGCGTTTTTGGTGCGTTTTTGCCGTTTTTTTTTTTTTTTTTTTTTTTTTTTTTAATTTTTTTTACATTTTTTTTTAGACTGTAAAAAAAACTGTAAAAAAAAAAAAAAAAAAAAAAACGCAAAACGCAAATCGCGGCAAAAACGCGGCAAAAACGCGGCAAAATCGCGGCAAAAACGCGGCTCAAAAACGTGGCAAGCATGAAAAAAAAACCTCCAAAAACGCTCAAAAGCAACATGCATAGGTGTGAATCGAGCCTTAGGCTGGATTCACACCTATGTATTTTTTGTGCTTTTTGCATTTTGCAGATTTCCACTACAGATCGTGTTCCATAGGAAACAATGTTAAATGGACTCTAGTGCAAATCTGCAAAATGCAAAAAGCACTAAAACTGCATAGGTGTGAATCCAGCCTAAGAGCCAATATAAGGCTCCATTCACACTAGCGCGTTTTTTGATGCATTTTGCAGAAATGCACGGGAATTTTTTAACATGGGTTCCTATGGAACATGTTCACATCAATGCCTTTTTGTTTCTCTGCATTTTTGGAAAGGGTCAGGGACTTTTTTTCATGCAAAATGCAGCGTTTTGCATGCAATAGAATTCAATGGACAAGCATCAAAAACGCAAGTGCACCGTTTTTGCAGCGTTTTTGGTGCGTTTTTGCCGTTTTTTTTTTTTTTTTAATTTTTTTTTTTTTTTCTAATTTTTTTTAAGACTGTAAGAAAAAACAAAAAAAAACGCAAAACGCAAATCGCGGCAAAAACGCGGCTCAAAAACGTGGCAAGCATGATAAAAAAACCTCCAAAAACGCTCAAAAGCAACATGCATAGGTGTGAATCGAGCCTAAAGGAATAGTAATGGTAAAAAAAAAAGTCCTTGTGGATTTAATAAACCTTTTTTTTTTAAATGAATTTTCTTTTTAAGGGGGTGTGGCAGGGGGCGTGTCCTATGCCTACATACATTTGTTAGTACCGTAGATGTCCCTCATTCTCATCTCAAAATGTTGGGAGGTATGTCGATTTGTGTGAAAACAAATGATACAAATCTCATTAGGGTACAGCGTTGCATGACTGCGCAATAGTCATTCAAAATGTGACAGCACTGAAAACTGGCCTGGGCAGGAAGGGGGTAAAAGTGCCCCGTATTGAACTGGATAATATTAGGGATAACAATAACATTCTCCAGTGTGAGCCATGGGTAACTGTACCGTGTTTCTGTGCTCGTTATGTATAGTTAAGTTACATGAAAACACAGTCACATCTAGGACACAGATGTCACTCCACTTTCATGTGATAATCCAGACGTAGGTCGGGAAAAACAGGTGACGTCACTCTGCCAGAAACTAAAATGGACAACTGCAGCAAAGTTTATGGAAGTCACGTGGTTTGAGCTCCTCCCATATTCCCCTTCATTCAAGCCTGGGAAGCTCTCACGGTCCTAGTGTAAACACGTCTAGAGAGTTCCCTACTTTCACTAGAGTGACAGTCAGGGAGCGGACACCGCCTCCCCCCGTACACTACGTGTACTCACTGTGCATACTTCTAGAAGCAAGAGGGGGAGAGGTAGAGAACCGGGGAGCATCTGCTTCCCCCTCTCCCAACACGGGACCCTGACATGGCGGCACCGCTAGCCCAGTTCGATGAGGATTGGCAGGATTTCTATGAGTTCCGTCCCCCGTCCAGCTCTGGGGAGGCCAACAACAGCCTGGACAAGGTGAACTCCAACCCTGCCAGTAGCAAACCATGCAACCAGGGAGGCCTGAGTAGCCTGGAGGACCTGGCGGAGCTGGACAACAGCTTCACTGTGGACATCATAGGAGGCTTTAAGTCCATGGAGGACCTGGTCAATGACTTCGATGAGAAGCTCACTGTTTGTTTCCGCAACTACAGCACCGACACCGGGAACATCGCCCCCGTCAGGCCCATCACTGAGGAGGGCATCATGAAGGATGACGAGTGAGTGTGTTCTGCCTGTGTCATGTTCTATCATTGATTACACAATCCAGGTAGTCCGGACTGTGTCTCAGCACTGTGCACTTCAACTTCACACCAGTGCGTTGTGGCAGCGCAAAATTGTGTGCTTTCCCACAATACACAAAAACACGCTGTCACTGTGCAAATGTACCATGGTGCTATTCATTCTTGCGCTACGTCTTGCAAATGCGCGCAGTGCCATGCGTTCTTGGTGCAGTGCAATTTTTAAACCGGGCTGGAGGAAATGTGCAATAAAAGGTGTACGCTTGTGGTGTGAACAGAGCCTAATGCACTGCACATAACATATCTGGCAGTTTTTGATTTGCATGCCTTTTTTTTTTTTTTTGAACTTCGGAGAATATGTGCAGGTACTCAACCCGCACCTACCACCCCCCCTCAAGGAGGGGAGCATGTCGGCAGATGGTGGGTGTGGCCAAACTGCACTAACAGTAGGGCATTGTCAATGCGGAGTTCTACCCGAAAGTGGAACTTCCATATTTACACCTCCTCCCCCCTCCGGTGCCACATTTGGCACCTTTTTTCAGGGAGGGACGGGGGCCTGTTTTTGACAGGTCCCCTTCCGGAGATGGGGCCGTGGCCCAATCTACAGGAAGTTCGGCCCCCCACCTCCTTCCCCCAGCCACCGGGCCAATTAGAAAGCACAGCGTGCTTCGCTCATGCTCAGTAGGGAACAAGCTGTGAAGCCGAAGGGCTTCACTGCGGGTTCCCTTACCAGAAATGGTGGCGGCAGCCCCTGGGAATCTATCGGCTGGGGTGCCAACATTGCAGGCTCCCTGGACAGGTAAGTGTCCATGTATTAAAAGTCAACGGCTGCAGTATTTGTAGCTGCTGACTTTTAAACAGACTTGTTAAACAGCATAGTGTTTGTGCTGTCTAATATGTCCCCTTCTATGCCGTAAAAAACCTGGTTCATCCTGCCTGTTCCTGTGTAAACCACGATAATCGTGGCTGCTGATCCATGATTCTGTGGTCAGTTTACGTGCCTCCATTATCCCGCAGTTTCTCATCTCTCCCGCTGCCTGTCAGCTCCTGTGTGTGAGTGATCTCCTGCCGCTATTAGTAGCTGCCAGTAAAGTCAGAGTAGGATTACTGTCAGCCCCTCTGTTATACCAAGGTATGCTACAAAGTGTAAATGTTTGTTTAAAATTAGGCAGATAAATACCTTCTTTCAGAGAAGGGGAGAAACAGCAGTGCACTAAGCATGAATAGGTATGCAGGGGGTGAGATGTCAGGACAAGTCTGCTCTTTGGAAGAGAGCAGGCTGAGTTCCCAGCACAGCTAGAGAACCAACCACGCTGAGCTCTCATGCTTGGTGTGGTCAGTTTTTAATAGGAAAGCAGAGGAATCGGCAGGAACACAAGGGATTTCACATAAAGGAAGCAATACAGAGAGAACAGGATACCTTTTCATACAAGTACAGCAGGCATATATTGGGAATATGAAATGTTGGGTTTACAGTGGGGAAACTTTTTTTTTTTTTTTTTGATCCCATGCAGATTTTGTAAGTTTGCCCACTTACAACGAAATGAAGGGTCTATAATTTTTATCATAGGTAGATTTTAAACGATGGAGAGAGAATATCAACCAAAAATCCAGAAAAAACACATGCTACAAATATTATAGAGTTGCAGTTCAGTGAGTAAAATAAGTATTTGATCCCCAAGCAAAACATGACTTAGTACTTGGTGGAGAAACCCTTGTTTGGCAAGCACAGAGGCAGAGGCGGCTCTAGACTTTGTGAGGCCTTGGGCAAAACTTAGACATGAGGCCCCACTGTATTATGAACTGTATTAGGAGGGTACAGTATAGGGGAGTGGACAGTACAGGGGGTAGGTAAGTGGGCATAATAAAGATATATTTTCCTCAAGCAGAGCTGCACAGGGAAGCTGCTCTCACATATCCTACCTATTCTGGTAGGCTGTCACAAAGAGAGAAATAAAGGGGGATGGGTGGAGAAAGAGAGATGGAAGGAAAGAAAGAGAGATGGAAGGAAAGAAAGAGAGATGGAAGGAAAGAAAGAGAGATGGAAGGAAAGAAAGAGAGATGGAAGGAAAGAAAGAGAGATGGAAGGAAAGAAAGAGAGATGGAAGGAAAGAAAGAGAGATGGAAGGAAAGAAAGAGAGATGGAAGGAAAGAAAGAGAGATGGAAGGAAAGAAAGAGAGATGGAAAGGAAAGAGAGATGGAAAGGAAAGAGAGATGGAAAGGAAAGAGAGATGGAAAGGAAAGAGAGATGGAAAGGAAAGAGAGATGGAAAGGAAAGAGAGATGGAAAGGAAAGAGAGATGGAAAGGAAAGAGAGATGGAAAGGAAAGAGAGATGGAAAGGAAAGAGAGATGGAAAGGAAAGAGAGATGGAAAGGAAAGAGAGATGGAAAGGAAAGAGAAAGAGAGATGGAAAGGAAAGAGAAAGAGAGATGGAAAGGAAAGAGAAAGAGAGATGGAAAGGAAAGAGAAAGAGAGATGGAAAGGAAAGAGAAAGAGAGATGGAAAGGAAAGAGAAAGAAAGATGGAAAGGAAAGAGAAAGAAAGATGGAAAGGAAAGAGAAAGAAAGATGGAAAGGAAAGAGAAAGAAAGATGGAAAGGAAAGAGAAAGAAAGATGGAAAGGAAAGAGAAAGAAAGATGGAAAGGATAGAAAGAAAGATGGAAAGGAAAGAGAAAGAAAGATGGAAAGGATAGAAAGAAAGATGGAAAGGACAGAAAGAAAGATGGAAAGGATAGAAAGAAAGATGGAAAGGACAGAAAGAAAGATGGAAAGAAAGAAAGATGGAAGAAAAGAAAGAGATAAAGACAGATGGAAGGAAAGAAAGAGAAAGATGGAAGGAGAGAAAGAAAGAGAGAAAGACAGATGAAAGGAAAGAAAGAAAGACAGATGAAAGGAAAGAAAGAGCGAAAGACAGATGGAAGGAGAGAAAGAAAGAGAGACAGATGGAAGGAAAGGGAGATGGAAGGAAAGAGAGAAAGAAAGAAAGAAGGATGGATGGAAGGAAAGAAAGAAGGATGGATGGAAGGAAAGAAAGATGGATGGAAGGAAAGAAAGAAAGAAAGAAGGATGGATGGAAGGAAAGAAAGAAGGATGGATGGAAGGAAAGAAAGAAGGATGGAAGGAAAGAAAGAAAGAAGGATGGAAGGAAAGAAAGGAGAAAGAAAGATGGAAATAAAGGGAAGGAAAGAAAGAAAGAAGAAAGAAAGAGAGGGGGATGGAGGAAGAAGGAAGGAAAGAGAAAAAGAAAGAATGACAAAAAGAATGGAAATAAAGGAAGAAAGAATGAAGGAAAGAGAAAGAAAGAGACAAAAAGAATGGAAAGAAAGAGAGGGGGATGGAGGAAGAAGGGAAGGAAGAGCATCCCCTACATCAGTGTACTCACTGGGAGGCAGGAGGGACTGGATGGATGGATGGATGGATCAGACTCCCCTTTTGCTGGGCTCCAGCATGAATCTTCCCGCCCACACATCCCCTTCTCTGAGGCAGAACAGAGAACACTGCCGAGGAGAGTGGGCGGGGCAGACACAGGAGGAGGAGGAGCAGAAGCTCTCTCTCCTCTTCTGTCTGGCTGTGCGGGCAGCAGGGGGAGGGGGGAGATCTGTCAGAGCTCTACTGAGCGGCTCTCCCTGTCATTGATCCGGAGATGTAGGTGAGCTCCGATCACATGTCTCAATTGCCGCCTGTTATCTCTCCCTTTAGCAGAGCGAGGGGACTCGGGACGGAGATCTCTGCTGCTGAAAGAGGCGGCTCTCTAATTGGGTAAACTAGCCAGCTGTGCGAGACCCCTATGACTGCGAGGCCTGAGGCCACCGCCTATTTCGCCTAATTAAAGAGCCGCCTCTGCAGAGAGGTAAGACATTTTTTGTACTTGTTTACCAGGTTTGCACACATCTTAGGAGGGTGTTTGGTCCTCTCTTCTTTACAGATCTTCTCTAAATCCTTGAGGTCCCTTGGCTGTCGCTCGAAGTTTCAGCTCCCTCCATAATTTTTCTAAAGGATTAAGGTCTGGATACTGGCTAGGCCACTTCACGACCTTAACCACTTGCCGACCAGCTGCCATCATTATACTGCGGCAGGTTGGCACGATTCCATTAACTGTCGTAGCTGTACGTCGGCTCCTTTAAGCAGGATAGCAGGCGCGGGGGTGCCGATGCTTGTGGCGCACCAGAGAGGCAGAACAGGGACGTGTGTGTGTTATCACACAAATCCCTGTTCTGTGAGGAGAGGCAGATTGTTTCCAAAAAATTGCACTTGAAAGACTGCTGCGTAAATGCAGTTTGACATAAAGTAGTGCAACAACAGCCATTTAATTCTCTAGGGTCTCTGCTAAAAAAAAAAAAAAAAAAAAATGTAATGTTTGGGGATTACCAGTAATTTTCTAGCAAAAAATACTGATTTTAACTTGTCAGAAAAAGGTTTAGTGAGCGGAACTTCAGTAATTTTTTTTCAACTTTCCATCAATAAATCTTCTGCCCTTGTTGTTTTACCTTTGGATAGTAAAACATTTTTTTTCTGCCAGTAAATACCTTATACAGCCCACTTCCTGTTTCTTGTCTAGTAAAAAGCCTAGGCTTATGACATCATGCACAACTCTCTCTCTCACTCAGTTTGCCAGGAAGGGAGGGGGGTGAGTCATGAGAGGGCTAATGAGAGCTGGAGGTGTGCCTCTGTGTAAATCCAGGAAGTGAACAGGCACCAGCTGTAGCTGTCCACAATTAAAATGGTTGCAGTTAAACTCAGTGGAGGGAGATTTCTACAGCATATTTGGCAAGTACAGAATCACAGTATGTATAAATTATGCAAAGTGGTTGGAGGGAAGCTTCAGAATGGCAAAGATGTTTTTTATTACAAATTATGTGAGCAGACTGCAGTCCCTCTTTACATGGTTAAACTGACCTAATTTACAGACCGAAGTTCATTCCTTTGATCTAAAAGAACTACATGTTACAATGTTTCTCCTTTATCTCCGCCTAAGCAATGCTGTGATAAAACTTGTCAGGCTGCATGAATTTTTTTTTTTTTTTTTTGGTCAGCTGTCAGAAGTGAGCAGAGAACTCTCTGCACCTGTTACATAAGATCAGGAAAAAGCTATTTTAAGATCATAGAATCTCAATCTCTATTCTTTAACCGGTTCCGTCTATTTGTGAGGGCAAAATGGCTCCCCTGCACGAAACCCCGTACCTGTACGGGGGTTTCCTTTAAGAGCCGCCAGAGGGCATGAGCGTCCGCAGCACGGCGGGGGTCCCGATGTGTGTGGCCGGCAGCGACCGCCGGCCACGCGCGATCATGAGCGCCGGCACGGGGAAGTGTGTGTGTGTGTGTGTGTGTGTGTGTGTGTGTGTGTGTGTGTGTGTGTGTGTGTGTGCGCGTGTGCGTGTGCGTGTGTGTGCACACAAATCCCTGTGCTGTCAGGGAAGAGGAAACATGTTGTTTGTTCCTACTATGTAGGAACAGAGATATGTCTCCTCACCTACTCAATCCAATCCCCATACAGTTTGAACACACTGAGGAAACACATTTAACCCCTTGATCACCCCTAGTGTTAACCCCTTCCCTAGTGACATTTACACAGTAATCAGTGCATTTTTATAGCACTGATCGATGTATAATTGTCAGTGGTCCCAAAAATGTGTCAAGCTTCCCATCTGTCCATCATCGCAATACTGCTAAAAATTGCAGATCACCGCCATTACTAGTAAAAAAAAAAAAAATAATAAAAATGCCATAAATCTTTCCTATAGTTTGTAGAAGTTATAACTTTTGCACAAACCAATCAATATACGCCTATTGCAATTTATTTATTTTTTACCAAAAATATGTAGAAGAATATATATTGGCCTAAACTGATGAAGAAATTGTGTTTTTTAAAAATGTTTTTGGGGATATTTATTATAGCAAAAAGTAAAAAAAAAAAAAAGTGTGTGTGTGTATGTATATATATATATATATATATATATATTACATTTTTTAATTGTCGCTCTTTTTTTTTTTTTTTTGTCTATAGCGCAAAAAATAAAAACCACAGTGGTGATCAAATAGCACCAAAAGAAAGCTCTATTTGTGGGGGATAAAAAGGCCGCAAATTTAGTTTGGGTACAGGAATGCATGACCGCACAATTACCAGTTAAAGCAACGGAGTGCCAAATTGTAAAGTGCTCTGGTCAGGAAGGGGTGAAACCTTCCGGGGCTGAAGTGGTTAATGATTAATCGTGCAGCTCTACCCTCTGGGTGATCAATGTACTATGTACATTGCAAGGATTATAACAACCTTTGTTGCAGATTCCTACTTCTGTTTGTTCCTCTGTGCCTCTGTTCTGAGTGGGTCTAATGGGAGTGGTTTCATAATTTATCAGTCAGCAGTGAAGCTGCAGAGCACTAATAAGGAAAGCTGCTGGGCCTGCATCCCTTTACACATGTTCCTATTGGAAATATCTCGCAAAAAAATTACATTTTTGTTGCAGGGGATGCCCAAAATCTGACTTGTATCTTAGGCAGACTTCTGGGAAAATCGGTGAGCCTATCGCTCAAGCAGCAAATGATGTTTCTGGGGGGTGGTCAGTATACATTCTGTGTACAGAACAACTCTAGGTAGCCATATTGCAATGCATTTTCAGAAAATTACAGAGGCTGCAGATTGAAAAGGAAAGGTAATTTCTAATAACATTCAATTACAATATATTTATTATATATAATTTTTTTTTTTATCCCACATGAAAGTGAAGTTACCCTCTAGACCCCTTTCACACTGGGGCCGCCCGTGCGTACGGGGTAAAGCGCCGTTGGTTGAAAGCAGCTTTTCAGGCGCTTCAGAAGTGCTGCCCATTCATTACAATGGGCAGGAGCATTTTGGGAGCGATGTATACAGGGCTCCCAAACCACCCAAAGATGCTGCTTGCAGGACTTTTTCTAACTTCCTGCAAGCGCACCGCCTGGGTGTGAAAGCACTATAGCTGCACGATTCTGGCTAAAATGAGAATCACGATTTTTTTGCTTAGAAGATAGATCACGATTCTCACGGCGTAACATCATCTTTCACATTGAAACAAAAAAAATTGGGCTAACTTTACTGTTTTTTTTTTTTTTTTGTTCTTTTTTAATTCATTGAAGTGTATTTTTCCCCAAAAATTGCATTTGAAAGACTGCTGGGCAAATACAGTGTGACATAAAATATTACAGCAATTGCCATTTTATTCCCTAGGGTCTCGTATGTATGTATATGTGTGTGTGTGTGTGTATGTATGTATGTATGTATGTATGTGTGTTTGGGGGTTCCAAGTAATTTTCTAGCAAAAAATATTGGTCTTAACTTAAACAAGTGTCAGAAAAAGATTTGGACCTTAAGTGGTTAAACTTCCTGCATTTACACACAGAAGTTTGATCAAAGAAGGAAGTTAGTTACAATGTTTCATGTTGTTAAAAACTTGGCAGACTGCCCAGATTTTTTCTTTATACACACACACATAAGTTTATACCTTTGATCTAATAAGGAAGCATTAGTTATAATCTTTCCTGTTAACTTGGCAGACTGCCCATATATTTTCTTTTGACAGCTGAGAAAGCAGATAAAGTCTTGGCAGACTCTGTATTGGAGATCGTCAGGGGGGTTGAATCCAAGATCACGATTTTTTAACGATTAATTGTGCAGCTCTAGAAAGAACTCATTCTAGTGAATGGGAGGCAGTTTTCAGGCACTATTTCTAGTGCTAAAACGCCTGAAAACTGCCACAGTGTGAAAGGGGTCTTAAAGTAGTAATAAATAAAAAATGTAATATGTTGCATCTAACCAAATCATTGAATGTGGTGGCTGCATTAGTTTCCTTTTTTACAGGCTTTTTTTTTCTTTTTACCTGGTGATATTGCCAGTAACACATGGCTCAACAAATACTGGTCACCACGGTGACTACAAATTGCATTGTGGCGCCTGGACTTTGGTCAGCCTATTCTCGGGCATGAGCAATTCCTATTGCCCCAAGCCCCGGACATGCAGTTCCAGGCGCCAGGCAGCTGGTTGCTAAACAATGCGGTCAGCTAGTTCCGCGAGGGCGCCTATTGAAGTCCTCCCAAAACTGCGCCCCTGGGGCCTGCATTGGGTGCACTCTGTGATCGCTGTGTCCTTCACAGCTGATCACATTGTAAACAGTCTTGCCTAACCAGCAATTCTGACAGGTACATTTACACTGATAATCCGTGCCGATCAGTGCAGCCTCATCCGTATACATCAGTGAAGAAGAAAACTTACTGATTTGCAAAATGCTCAGCCTTTTTATGTTTGTTTAGCAAAAAATAAAAACCCAGTGGTGATTTAATACCACCAAAAGAAATCTCTATCTGTTTAAAAAAAAATGATAAAAATTTCATTTTGGGTACAGTGTTGCATGACCGCGCAATTGTCATTCAAAGTGCGACAGCGCTGAAAGCTGGCCTGGGCAGGAAGGGAGTGAAAGTTCCCTGTAGGTAAGTGGTTAACCTCCCTATAAAAAAAAAAAAAACTAGCTCTGCTGTTTTCCTGCAGAAGAGCTAAAGTTTCTTTGTTTCTTTTCTTATTTTCACATACGGACAGCTCTGTGGATTCTCCATATGTAAACCTGTGTTTTGCATCTATAAAGATACACATCAGGGCTACATATAAGAAAAGTGTTTTTTGTCGTTAAAAATAAAGCTTTGTTAAAAAAAAAAAAAAAATAGCTCCCAACTTTCATAGCTGGCTCCTAGATTCAAAGCATGTTTGTCAAGCCCTGTGTTCTGTCAGAATAGGTGACCCGTCAGATTACAGAATTGACGTTCCCTCAGCTGAATATGTAATCCGCATGCGCAGGTTTGCTAATCTGACGGAACACCTGCAGTCATAAGATGCCAGCGGACATCTTGCTACACCCAAAAGGAAGGGGAAGGATAGTACCGCGCTATGGACTAAATGTAAGGATATAAAGACGTTTAAAGAAATAAGCTGCTGCCCCCATTGAAGCTTCCTGTCAAAGCAGATGTCAATGTATAATGTTAAGTAAAAAGGAGTGGGTGTGGCGCTGCTAATGAGGTAGAATAGATAATGTGCAAAAAAAGTGATAAGCAAAGTGACAAGCAAAAGTGATATCATATACCATGAAAATATGCAAAAGTGCAATAAATATGCCAGCAAGGGCAAAAACTGCAAACAAGCAATTAGGTTACCACTGGTTTATCTGCACCATAAGTAAACATCCTGTATGATTTCTAAATGCAGTACTAAAAAAGTTTCAGTGTTCATGTGTATAAAAAATAATATAATAATAATAATATATATAATATAAAGTCCACTGGTGCCAAAACACATAATCAAAAAAGTCTCTAAATATAAAAGTGAAGGACAGTGATGCAATATCAACACAAGTGGGCGGTGTCCGTGTGTCACTCGTGCTCCCCCTTATATGATTGCACAAATCAGTGGCTGCTTCTGATGACATCTTGATGACGAAACGTGTCAAGGCGGAGCTAGAGCGTCATTACGTTACTTAAGGTTTGGATCCGTGGAGTGCAGCTAGTGCCGGATTTCCTGCTTTTTAATGCTTGTTACCCTTAACCTAATGCAAGTGCAATATTTACTTTTATCCATTAAATGGTTTACGGAATTATGCTATGGAGGCTTTTTATTATCCCTACATGATATACGTGACTCAACATAAGAAGCGTGAGACATCCGTGGAAAGACTTGTTCACAACTGTGAAAGCGAGCTACCCCTTGAGTTTCGATTTCTAGCTGCTGAGTGCAATCTCATAAGGGGGAGCATGAGTGAGACATGGACACCGAACGCTTGTGTGGATATTTCAGCACTGCTTTTCACTTTTATATTAAGTCTAGGTTCACACTACTACGATGTGATGTACTACGAATTTGATCCGTTTTTTTGTTCTGTGTGAGGTGTGAATTTGCCTTGCGTTTTGAGGTGGACAGGTGCAAATTTACCGTGATTTTTACAGTGAATTTCAGGAGGCAGACAGTGAACAATTTGCAGTGATGTAAACTGTGTGCTGCGAGTTTACTGCAAGTGCAATTGATGCCTATGAAGATACAATTCCCACTACCATAGGAATTTGCGTCACACTCAATACGCACAGGACCCCTTTTTTTTTTTTTTTTTTCTCGCACAAAATTCGTAACGCATATATGTGAACCAAAGCCATGGAATACTATGCTTTTTATATGACCTGCGAATCTGTGTGTTCCTAAATGCATCAAACCCGCTGTAAATTTGCATCAGTGTGAACCCAGGCTTAGATTTTTTTTAAATTTTTGATCACGTGTTTTTTGGCACCAGTTGACTTTATATTTATTTTTAATGCACATGAAATACTTTTATATATGTTTATGAATTAGTTTTTATACATATGAACACTGTGAGACTTTTTTGGTATTTATTTATAAATCATACAGGATGTTTACTTGGGTTACTACTGGTTTATCTGTATCATAATTGCTTATTTGCACAGTTTTTGCCCTTGCTGGCATATTTATTGCAGTTTTGCATATTTTCATGGTTTATGATATTAATCACCTTTTTGCTTGTAACTTTGCTTATCACTTTTTTGCACATTATCTTTTCTACCTCATTAGCGGCGCCACACCCACTCCTTTTACTTCATATTATCCATCTTACTACACCCAGCTACGTCTTGAATTTCACAGTCTTTTAACTAACTAAAGTGAGCGTATATGAATCAATATAGTATATTCAGATCTGTCGTGCTGTTTTCATGTTACATTTTCAAAGCGGTTTAGCGCTGACCAGTGCGGGGTGTACCAAGATGGTCTCTGCCACATTCCTACTGCTGACTTCCAGCTTCTTTCAAAAGTTAACATTCAAAACAGCATCACAGATGTCAATATACTATATTTACTTATAGGGGATATAAAAAGTGCAGCGCTAAAACATAAATCGTACAAATGTGAATCATAAAGTGAAAAATTTGTATAAATATATAGAAAAACTCATAAGCTCATAAACAGTTCATGTTTCAAAAGAGAGTCCATTCATGATTCAAATGTTAATGTTCAATCACCCAAGTGAAAAGAAGTCCTTGCTGTGAGAACCTTCTACCACCAAATATAGTGTGAGGAGGATTACCGAAAAAGGATAATATACCAAATGGGTCATACTAGCTTTGGTGTCTCAACACCTGAATAAGGAATCTTTACTGGAATTATCACCAAATGCCGACAACCACCGTAACCAATGGAATGGTATATAGCAGGGATATGCAATTAGCGGACCTCCAGCTGTTGCAGAACTACAAGTCCCATGAGGCATAGCAAGACTCTGACAGCCACAAGCATGATACCCAGAGGTAGAGGCATGATGGGACTTGTAGTTTTGCAACAGCTGGAGGTCTGCTAATTGCATATCCCTGGTATATAGACTTATAGAACCTTTCAGGGTGTGGAGTCCTCTCATCGACACTCCATTAGGACATGAATCCATGGAGAAAATATAGGAGACTTGACATAGTGTAAAACCATACGTAAAATGTATTTCTTGTAAAAAAAGTTAAATCGCTCACATTTTAGTAAAGCATCAAAAGCATAGAAAGTCCAGTTGTAGTGGCATAGACAGGACAGTAGATCCGGGTCTACTGTCCTGTCTAATGCCACTACAACTGGACTTTCTATGCTTTTGATGTTTTACTGAAATGTGAGCAATTTACCTTTTTTTTTTTTTTTTTTTTTTTTTTTTAAAAGAAATACATTTTACGTACGGTTTTACACTGTCGAGTCTCCTATCTTTTCTCCATGGATTCATGTCTGCCTTATGAGTTTTTTTTTCTATGTATTTGTACAAATTTTTTACTTTATGATTTGTATCAATTCACATTTGTATGTTTTAGCGCTGCGCTTTTTAATTCCCTTTTTTGCACAAGCTGTCTTGTAGTGCTGGCTGCATTTTCTGAACACCAAGCACGGTTTAACACCATACTATATATTTACTTATATCCACTCAGTTTTTTGATAAAATTATTGTGAAATTCAAGATGTAGTTGGGTGTAGTCACATGTCCGCTGCCGCCGTCTGACTGCAGTTCTGTCACATTAGCCAACCTGCTACACATGCGCAGTAAGTATTCAGCTGATGTAACATTACTTCCATTACCTAATCTGACCTAGTTACATAGTGAGTGAGGTCAAAAAAAGACTCAAGTCCAACCTGTGTGTGATTATATGTCAGTATTACCTTGTATATCCCTGTATGTTGTGGTCGTTTGGGTGCTTATCTAATAGTTTCTTGAAACTATTGATGCCACCCCGCTGAGACCACCGCCTGTGGAAGGAAGTTCCACATCCTTGCCGCTCTTACACTAAAGAACCTTCTACGTAGTTAAAGGTTAAACCTCTTTTCTTCTAATTTTAATGAGTGGCCACGTGTCTTGGTAAACTCCCTTCCGCAAAAAAGTTTTATCCCTATTGTGGGGTCACCAGTATGGTACTTGTAAATTGAAATCATATCCCCTCCAGAGAGAATAAGTTCAGTGCTCGCAACCTTTCCTCATAACTAATAACCTCCAGACCCTTTATTAGCTTTGTTGCCCTTCTTTATACTCACTCCATTTCCAGTACATCCTTCCTGAGGACTGGTGCCCAGAACTGGACAGCATACTCTAGGTGTGGCCGGACCAGAGTCTTGTAGAGCGGGAGAATTATCGTTTTATCTCTGGAATTAATCCCCTTAATTTTAATGCATGGCAATATCCTGTTTGCTTTGTTAGCAGCAGCTTGGCATTGCATGCCATTTGCTGAGCCTATCATCTACTAGGACCCCCCAGGTCCTTTTCCATCCTAGATTTCCCCCGAGGTTCCCCCCCCCCCCAGTGTATAGATTGCATTCATGTTTTTGCCACCCAAATGCATTATTTTACATTTTTCTACATCGAACCTCATTTGCCATGTAGTTGCCCACCCCATTAATTTGTTCACATCTTCTTGCAAGGTTTCCACATCCTGCGGAGAAGTTATTGCCCTGATTAGCTTAGTATTGTACGCAAATACAGAGATTGAACTGTTTACCCCATCCTCCAGGTCGTTTATGAACAAAGTAAATAGGATTGGTCCCAGCATAGAACCCTGGGGGACCCCACTACCCACCCCTGACCATTCTGACTACTCCCTATTTATCTCCACCCTCTGAACTCGCCCTTGTAGTCATTTTTCAAACCATGTACTCGCCCTATGGTCCATGCTAACGGACCTTATTTTGTACAGTAAACGTTTATGGGGAACTGTGTCAAATGCTTTTGCAAAATCCAGATACACAAGGTCTACGGACCTTCCTTTATCTTGATGGCAACTCACTTCCTCATAGAAGGTTAATAGATTGGTTTGGCAAGAACGATTCTTCATGAATCCATGCTGATTACTGCTAATGATACCGTTCTCTGTGCTAAAATCTTTTATATAGTTCCCTTATCACCCCCTCCAAGAGTTTACATACTATTGATGTTAGGCTAACTGGTCTGTAATTCCGAGGGATGTATTTTGGGCCCTTTTAAAATATTGGTGCTACATTTGGCTTTTCTCCAATCAGCTGGTACCATTCCAGTCAGTAGACTGTCAGTAAAAATTGGGAACAATGGTCGCCTATTCTGACGGAACACCTGCAATAACACACATCCTGTATTAGAGTGCCCTCCCTCTGGATAAAAGAGCAGCAGCGTCACCTTTTGGGCCTCAACATTGACAGTCTGGGGGGAGAGGAGTGTTAGATGTGATAGCAGATTTAGATGCATTGACCCATTAAAGCCAAACTCCAGCTAATGTTTTTTAACCGCTTCCCGACCGGCGCACGCCGATGTACGTCGGCAGAGCGGCACGGCTGGGCAAATGGACGTACCTGTACGTCCATTTGAATTTCCCGCCGTGCCATTGCGTGCGCGCCGCCGGCGGCCGGGAGCTCCGTGAGCCGGGTCGTGGGTCCCGCGGACTCGATCGCCGCGGGGATACCCGCGATCGCCTCGCGGAGCGGTTGAACGGGGAGATGCCGTTGTAAACAGCATCTCCCCGTTCTGCCTAGGGACAAGTGTCACTCGATCTCTGCTCCCTGTCATCGGAGCAGAGATCAGTGACGTCACCCACACAGCCCAACCCCCTACAGTTAGTAATCACTCCCTAGGACACACTTAACCCCTCCTCGCCCCCTAGTGGTTAACCCCTTCACTGCCAGTGTCATTTACACAGTAATCAGTGCATTTTTAATTGCACTGATCGCTGTATAAATGACAATGGTCCCAAAAATGTGTCAAAAATGTCCGACATGTCCGCCATAACGTCGCAGTCACAATAAAAATCGCTGATCGCCGCCATTACTAGTAAAAAAAAAATTATTAATAAAAATGCCATAAAACTATCTCCTTTTTAGTAAACGCTATAACGTTTGCGCAAACCAATTAATAAACGCTTATTGCGATTTTTTTTTTTTTTTTTTTTTTTACCAAAAATATGTAGAAGAATACGATCAGCCTAAACTGAAGAAAAAAAATGTTTTTTTTATATATTTTTGGGGGATATTTATTATAGCAAAATGTAAAAAATAATGCGTTTTTTTTCAAAACTGTCGCTCTTATTTTGTTTATAGCGCAAAAATTAAAAATCGCAGAGGCGATCAAATACCACCAAAAGAAAGCTCTATTTGTGGGAAAAAAAGGACGTCAATTTTGTTTGGGAGCCACGTCGCACGACCACGCAATTGTCAGTTAAAGTGACGCAGTGCCGAATCGCAAAAAACGCTCTGGTCAGGAAGGGGGTAAATCCTTCCGGGGCTGAAGTGGTTAAGCAGTTACAGCAAACCGTTTTTTTTTCCAGTCGTCTGTCTAGTACAGCACAGGAGAAACAGGCTCCACCCCCGGAGGCATTCAAAACAAATGGTTAAGTCTTTTAAAGGGCAGCCATCATTCCCCTTCCTCAGTCTTTTGTGTTTTCTCTTCTGGAGGAGGTGATGGAACTCTGTTCCCCCTAGAGCATGGGAAGGCTTCCTGGGGGGCTGTGTTACCTGTCATGAGGTGAAGGTTTCCTTAGACCCCCGGTCAAGCTGAAGAGGAAGAGGTGGCCATCTTGCTTGGTTAAATTTAAGGAGAGCTGAAACAAACCGCTCTGTAAGCAGTGTAGAGACCAGTTGGTATACAAAGAGTCAGTGGGAGTGTGTAAGGACTTTATTTGGGGCGTGAAGAAGGAGATGCCAGCAATTAAGTCTATGCTGTCGGACCTTAAAACCCCTAACCAGCCAGCTGAAGTACCCCTCGTTTCAGCCCCAGGGGAGGGCAACAGAACGGGAGAGGAAGATCTAGATTCCTTGGAGGAGCTGAGTGAAACAGCTTCATCCAAGGCTATTCTGGAACAAGGGGCTAAATCACCTAGGTACAAGCTCTCACTCGAGGAGGTGGATGCCCTACTTGGCGTGATTTATGAAATGCTGGATATTAAAGAACAGCTTTCCCTGTCCCTTCATGATCAAATGTACCAGACCCTGTAGGAGGATCAAGGCAGGGTATTCCCAGTACGTAGCACATTGTCAGATTCCATCAAGAGAGTGGGTGGAGCCTGAGACAAAGTTGTTTTTTCCCCAAGAGCCTGAAGAAGCGGTTCCCCTTTAACGAGGACCCCTCCTGTGTACTAAAAAGTTCAAAATTAGTCACATTTGAGGACATGGGGGTCCTAAAGGAACCCACAGACAAACGAATGGAGGTGTTATTGAAGTGATCATGGGAAGTAGTCATGGCTAACTTAAAGCGTAACTCCACTTTTTTTGAGAAGAAAAACTTATTCTGAAGAAATCCATGTGCGTTTGTCTGTGCCTCTGTACAGAGTGGGTCTAATGGGAGTGGTTTCATAATTAACTGTCAGGTGTGCAGCTGCAGGGCACTAATGAGGAAATCTGGTGGGCCTGCATCTCTTTAAATGTGCTTCTATTGAAAGTATCTCTCCAAAAATGACAACATTTTTTATTTATTTTTTTTGGTGCAGGAAATGCTTGAAATTTGACTTGTATCTTAGGCAGACTTCTGGGAAAATTGGTGAGCTAATCACACAAGCAGGAAATTATGTTTCTGAGGAGTGGTCAGTGCACACTCTGTGTACAGAACAACTCCAGGTAGCCATATTGCAATGCATTTTCATAACATTACTGTGGCTGCAGATTGAAAAGGAAAGGTAATGTTTAATAACATTCAATTACAATATGATTAGTGTCATAATTGTATGTGCTATATTATTTTTCTTTGCTATTTTTTTTCCCCCACGAAAGTGGAGTTACCCTTTAAAGCCAGCAATGGCTATAACAGTGGTGGCCCGCAACCTGGAGGTCTGGTTAGACCAACTACAGGTCCATCTGTAAGGGGGAACCTCACAGAAAGAAATCCTGGATTCACTGCCTATGCTGCAGAAGGCAGCAGGTTATATGGCAGATGCCTCAATGGAATCTGTCAAGTTTTTGGCTAAAGCCGCAGCCCTGGTAAACTCTTCTTGCTGGGCTCCGTGGTTGAAATTGTGGTCAAGGGATCCAGCCTCAAAGATAAGACTTTGTGGCATTCATTTTCGAAGGGAATCTTTTGTTTGGTCCTGGACCTAGGGAAGGCTTTAGACTGAACAGCGGACAGGAAAAAAGCTTTTTTAGTCAAAAGTGTAAAAGTTCCAGAAAGGCTTTTTTTTTTTTTTTTCCTCTCCTAAAAAAAAAAAAAAAAAAACCCCAATGACTTGGTTCAGTTGGAGGGAGATTGGGGCTGTTCCTCCCACAGTGGGAAAAGATTGCCCCATATGTATGCATACTGAGGATAATCGGGGAGGGTTATCAGATTCAGTTCAAGGGCACTCCATCCATAAGAACATTTGTAACCTCCCCTCCCAGGGATCCTCAGAAGGTGGCAGCTCTTCTGTCTTTATGTAATTGGCGACCTGGTAGGCCAGAGAGTTCATATTCCAGTACTGCAGCAAGAGATAAATCAAGGTTTCTATTTGCCTTATTTTGAAATTAAAGCCACTAAACAAGGGAGTGGTCTACAAGAAATTTCGAATGCAAGCAATCTTTAAAAAAGCAAGTCTGCCTCTAAATTGTTTTATAGCCTCCCTTTACCTGAGGGACGCATATTTGCACATCCCGATTCACAAGGAATTGCAAAAGTCCCTGAGGGTGGCGATCAAGTGGGGGGAAAAATCGTTCACCATCTCCAGTTCAGGGCCCTGCCTTTTGGCCTGTCCTCATCCCCCCCCCCCCCCCAGGATTTTTTTACGAACATCCTGGTGGAGGCACTAGCTCTGCTGAGGTTTTGGGGGATCTCGGTCATCCCGTCTTTGGATGACCTTTTATTTTTCGCCTCCTCCATGTCCCAATTGCAGAAGGATCTGTGGGTGGCTATTCCTTTCCTGGAGGGCTTACGGTGATAAACAGGGAAAAAATTAAACCTGACCCGGCACAGGACCTGCGCTACTTGGGATACAGGGTAAATTCAGGAATGCAGAAGGTCTACCTTACAGAGGAGAAGGTAAAAAAAGTAAAGGATACAGCTGCTTGTTTGCAAAGCAATCTGGCATTGTCCATCTGGACAGCCATGTCTAGTCTGGGTCTCTTGGCAGCAACGATCCCAGTGGTTCCATGGGTGAGGGCCCATTCCAGATGTCCGCCTGCCCACACCTTGAGGAACTGGGACGGGAGTCATCGATCGTTGGACTGGGCCTTACACCTATCGCCAAAGACCAAAAGATCTCGGTGGTGGTGGAGGGAGAAGAAAAACCTTGTTCGGGGTCTTCTGTGGTACTTCAGTGTGTTTGTATCACCACAGACGCCAGTGCCTGAGGAAGGGGGGGCACTGGGGAACTAAAGTGGCCCAAGGGCCCTGGTCCTGAGTGGAGTCCCAAAGATCAGCTAGTTGGAGGGAGCTGCAGGTGATTTGGGAGGTTCTGAGGGCATTTGCCACATTCAGGTCCAGAGTCGCCACTAGGTTCGAGAATCAGATCGGTCGCTGAACGGGGACGTCTTTCAGCTAATTGCAGAGAAGTGGGGTCTTCCACAGGTGGATACATTCGCTAGCAAGTCAAATGCCAGAGTTCCAACATATTTTTCCTTGGAAAGAAACGAAGGGGCCAAGGGCACAGAAGTGAGTTTTTCCTTTGCTATGCCTTTCCCAATTCAAGCTTATTCCTCTGGTCCTGAGGAAGTTTGCACAGGAAAACACAACAATGATTCTAGTGGTTTCGTATTGGCCGAAAAGGGCTTGGTTTTCCACACTGTTGCGTCTGGTGGGAGAACCTCTCTTTATGCTGCCAGAGAGAATCTGTTCTCACAGGGCCCAGACTTGTTGCCGAAAATGCAGAGTCTAAGACCCCATACACACTATACAATTTTCTGTAGATTTTTGTCTTCAGATTTAAAAAAAACATATAATATGAGGTCAAACCTTAAGAGTTTCAATTTGTATGCAATCATGCAGACCCTTGCACTACATGGTTTTGGTAAATCTGAAGACAAAAATCTGCAGAAAATCTAATAGTGTGTATGGGTTCTAAAACTGTCGGCCTGGTGTCTTAAAGCCTCCTGAAGTCTAAGGGGCTTTCAGATAGAGTAGTGAACACATTCCTATCCAGTAGGAAGGAGCTGACGCAAGCAAATTATTTCACGTTTTGAAAAGTTTTTTTATTTATTTATTTTTTTGTTCATGGTTAGACACCAGGAAGGTGTCTGCAGGTATTCCAGCTGTCTTGGAGTTTTTAACAAGGGAAGACCATACAGACCAAGGGCTGGCCGTTAGTACTTTGAAAGTTAATAGGGTGACCTTGGCGTTCGAGTTCTAGTCAGCAGGTTAACCAGGATTAGGCCCATTTTGTTTAGGATTCTGCCCAAAAGGGCTTTGGCAGTTGTTTTGCAGGGTTGGATAAAACATTCGCAGGAGGATGACCTGTCTCTAAAATGCGTTACTCTCAAAACCTTTCTGGTTGCAATTTCGACAGCCAGACGCATTAGCGAGCTGCAAGCGCTCTCTATTTACCCACAAATTTTGGGGACAGGCTGGTAATGCACACTGATCCGGGGGTTCTTGCCAAAGGTGACCTCAAAATTCCACATGCTGCAGGAGATTGTCTTGCTTTCCTTCTGCACGTCTCCAACTAATGGACTTTTTCTTGCTAATGCCGCGTACACACGAGCGGAATTTCCGTCAGAAAAACCTTGGATGTTTTTTCCGACTGAATTCTGCTCAAGCTTGCCTTGCATACACACGGTCACACAAAAGTTCTCTGAACTTTCGACCGTCAAGAACGCGGTTACGTACAACACTACGACGAGCCGAGAAAATGAAGTTCAATGCTTCCGAGCATGCGTAGGAATTTTGCCCGTCGGAATTGCTACAGATGATCGGAATTTCCGTTGGAAAAATAGAGAACCTGCGCTCACTCTTTTGCTGGCGGAAATTCTGCCAGCAAAAGTCTGATGGAGCATACACGCGGTCGGAATTTCTGACCAAAAGCTCACGTCGGACTTTTGCTGGCAGAATTTCCGATCGTGTGTAAGGGGCGTTATCAGTATTGAGGACTGTGCATATACACACTGAACATTTGCACTTTTTTCATCTGCTAATGAGCTCCTGCACTATAATTGGGAATATTTTACTTAATTATCCTATTAGCTGTTTATTTTATATTACCATTTTTAGAGTTTTAGCATATTGCATAATTCTTAGCGCCGCACCTTGGGTATATATGTTTACATTTTGAGAAAGTGGTGAATGCTGGCATTTCATAGTAATTTTTTTTTATTTATTTATTTATTTTTTTATTAGTTGTGGCAGCTCACACATATTTTGTTGTGGCAGGTTTATACACATATTTTGATCTACCAAATTCCAAGTTTTTCCTTTTCCTTCAGCTTTGCCATGCGCTGCAGGCACAATTTGGCGACTCAGTTCCCAATTTACCAGTAATAGGTCTGCAGGACAATTTCCTTTTTTTACAACAGTCTCCTCAAGCTTGCAGCGACAGATTTGGCATTTCAGCTGAAAACCAGATGGGAGGCGGATATGGGGGAGCTGGAAGATGAAGATGAAGAATGGTCAGACAATTTGACAGCATGTAAGCAAGTCTCCCCAAAGCTATCAAATAGACTTGCTCAACTCCATATACTACACAGAGCCTATCTTACACCCGCCCGTTTGGCCAGCTACAAGCCTCACCATGAGCCCTCTTGCCAGATGTGGCGACCACAATGCTTCTTTCTACCATCTACTATGGTTGTGTCCTGCTATCCGGGGTTACTGGGAGCAAGTAGTGAGATTTCTACATGATGACATGGGCTCACCTCTTCCTTTATGCCCTAAGCAGTACTTGATGGGGCTACTCCCAGACCAGGAACAGAATAGACATCATATTTTTCTACAAGAAATACTATTTACTGCTAGATTACTAATAGTGAGAAATTGGCTCCAGGTTCCCACACCATCACTCAGGGAATGGATGCGGGAGATTAATTGGTCTTTACCCTACAATAAGGTCATCTACATGCATAAAAATTGCTTGACCAAATACCAGAAAATATTGGATTGCTGGCTAGACCCGGTATCTACCTCTTTAGACGTTGAACCTGTAACTAAATTGAGCATCATCAGTCTGTATAAGGTTATCCTCGCCTATGCTTCTACACTCTCATGGTATACTATTTGTGGACACCTCTTGAATACCTTCTTTTCCATCAACCTATGTATGACTATGCATCGCCATCTCTGTATGATTCTGTCATGTATACCTTTGCTCAAGACGTTAGTACGATGTATAGCATTTTACAAGTGCTTACTGTCTTGCTCACTGTATACCCTTATTTGTACCTAATAAAGAGTTTTGTTGAAAACATTATACAGTAGGTTGTACGTTCTCTCGGCGCAAGATCAGGCGTTCGGGAGGAAGGTCCTTTAGGTGGTAGCCCCCCAAAACTGCTAGGTTCTTGCTGATCCTCTCCTGTGCTGTCCTGGACAGACGATGGGAGAAAACCAGAGTTAGGGCCCGTACACACGATCGGACTTTACGATGGGAAATCTTAGATGTCAGGCTGTTGGCGGTAAATCTGACCGTGTGTATGCTCCATCGGACAATTGTTGGACTTTACGCCAACACATGTTGGCTAGCAGGTTTTCAAATTTTCCGCGGACAAATGTGTGTTGTATTTTCCGAGCGTGTGTACACAAGTCCGTCGGACAAAAGTCCAAAGTACAACCACGCATGCTCAGAAGCAAGGACGACCCAGAAGCGGTCGGTCTTGTAAACTAGCATTCGTAATGGAGAATTAACATTCCTGACGTGGCAAATTATGACATCTCCAAATGCAGTGCACAATTCTCATTTTCTTTACATAGTTACCTAGTTAGTCAGGTTGAAAAAAGACAAGTCCATCCAGTTCAATCATAAAATAAATAAATAAATAAAATAAAAAATATCGTACAATCCAATATTCCCAATTCTATACCCACAGTTGATCCAGAGGAAGGCAAAAAACCCCAGCAGAGCATGCTCCAATTTGCTACAGCAGGGGAAAAAATTCCTTCCTGATCCCCCAAGAGGCAATTGGATTTTCCCTGGATCAACTTTACCTATAAATGTTAGTACCCAGTTATATTATGTACATTTAGGAAAGAATCCAGGCCTTTCTTAAAGCAATCTACTGAGCTGGCCAGAACCACCTCTGGCGGGAGTCTATTCCACATTTTCACAGCTCTTACTGTGAAGAAACCTTTGCGTATTTGGAGATGAAATCTCTTTTCCTCTAGACATAAAGAGTGCCCCTGTGTCCTCTGTGTTGACTGTAAAGAGAATAACTCAACACCAAGTTCACTATATGGAACCTAGGGTGTTTCATTTTCTAATGGAAAAAAATAAACTGTAAAATTTTTGCAGACTTTGCTTACGCCCCGAGTCTGAGTGATGTAAAAGATATATATGCTAAATTTCAAGAAGATTGGATAATATTTAGAGGTTCCACACTTTGATCCGTTTTGTAAAAGTAGGCAAAAAATAAAATTTTTCAGTGTTAATTACTTTTATTGGGAAAACTAGAAATCACAAACTTAAAATGCTATTAAAACTATACACTAAGATTAATAGGTAATATGATAGGCAAAAAGTGTTATATTAATCAACTTTGAACGATGCAATCTCTTGTATTCTGTCACGTAGTGGATCCCAAACAATCCAAAGAATGACTTTGTTTTATTAGTAACGAAATGGCTCAGGTCTTTTCCCTCAAAAACCATGTTTTTACCCTCTAATCGTTTCACTTCCTTTTTCTTTGCAGGTTTGGTTTCTCCAAATTTTTAGTCATATTTTCCTTAACAGCCTGAGTAATACGTGCGTCCAAAAAAGCCAATCCTACAATTGTTTCTGACAGATACCAAAGGTGTCTCTTAGCAACTGTGAGAGCACATTTTTTTACGTCTGCATCTGGGTAAGTGCTCAAAAGCTGTAGCATATCCAAATCATTCTTTGGAGCCCATTGACTTACAATTGCCTCATGCCAAAAGCGAACATATATGAGGCTGACAAAATGTGCAACCTGTTTCATTCCTTCCAATTGTCGTTGAGGAATATTCAACTGTATAGTGAAGAGGACAATTTTAAGTGCATATATTGCCTTTGCCATCCACCTTGCTTGATGCAGTGCCCCTGGGATCCTGAAACTGAAGTGCCCAAAACTGAACTGCATATTCCAGATGAGGTCTTACTAATGATTTGAATAGGGGCAAAATTATATCTCTCTCTGGAGTCCATACCTCTCTTAATACAAGAAAGACTTTGCTAGCTTTGGAAAACGCAGCTTGGCATTGGATGCTATTATTGAGCTTATGATCCACCAAAACCTCCAGATCCTTCTCCACTACGGATTCCCCCAGTTTTACTCCCCCTAGCATGTATATTCTTAGCCCCCAAGTGCGTAACTTGACATTTCTAGACCGTGCATTGAGGTCGGCTTGTAAATTGGAGACATCCTGTAAGGACGTTATTCCACTGCATAGCTTGGTGTCATCTGCAAAGACAGAAATGTTACTTTTGATCCCAGACCCAATATCATTTATAAAGATATTAAAAAGTAAGGGTCCCAGCACTGAACCTTGGGGCACACCACTGATAACCTTAGACCATTCAGAGTAAGAATCCTTAACTACTACTCTCTGAATTCTGTCTTTTAGCCAGTTTTCTATCCATTTACAAACTGATATTTCCAAGCCTGTAGACTTTACCTTACACATGAGCCGTGCGTGCGGAACTGTATTGAACGCTTTTGCAAAATCCAAGTATACCACCTCCACAGCCACCCCTCTGTCCAAGGTTTTACTTACCTCTTCATAAAAAGAAATAAGGTTTGTTTGACAACTTCTATCTTTTGTGAATCCATGCTGTCTGTTGTTTTAAAATATTTTTTTCCAGCAAGAACTAGTCTACGTGGTCTTTTTATTAATTGCTCCAGTATCTTCCCGACTATAGAAGTTAAACTAACAGGTCTATAGTAACTTGGTAAAGACCTTGATCGCTTTTTAAATATAGGCACCATGTTCGCCCTGCGCCAAACCAGTGGTACTATTCCCGTCATTAATGAGTCCCTAAAAATTAGATACAGTGGCTTTGAAATTACAGAGCTCAATTCTTTTAAGATCCGTGGGTGGATGCCATCAGGTCAAGGTGCTTTATCCACCTTTATTCTGTCTAAATATTTCTGGACCATATCACTTTTGAGCCATTGTGGATCATTCAGGGCTGTGTCAATACCACCCCCATTATGGACATGAGCTCCCCCATGCTCTTTCTTGGGAAGTACTCTTCTGTGTTGTCCTGGACGACTCCTACTGTGTTTTCCCTCTAAAATGAGCCCTACTCTGAAAATAAGACCTAACGTGATTATCAGAGAGGGCTGCAATGTAAGCCCTACCCTGAAAATAAGCCCTGGTTAAGTACATAAAAAAACAAAACCAAAAAAAACAAAACTGTAAAACGATAATACTGGTATAAGGTGCAGTGTGTCTCTCCCTTTTGTAACTATTAAAAAATACCATTTTTTACAGCCGCCGCTGACCCGGAAGTCTTCTCTCCTCCCGGCTGACATCTGTGGCCCCTTCTCTTCAGTGCACAGAGCGGGCTGACGTCAGCGGGGATCTCGGCTCTTCTCTTCTCCTCCCGGCTGACGTCTGTGGCTCCTCCCTCTGCAGTGCTCGGAGCGGGCTGACATCAGCGGGATCTCAGAGCAGCGAAAAAGAGCAGATCATGTAAGAGACCAGGGGAGCTGTTAACAAAGGTATTTTCCATAAAACTGTTACAAAGGGAAACACGCTGCACCTTTTTATACCAGTATAATCTTGTTATTAAAACGGATTACATAATTTTATAAGGATTTTAAGCAAGATGTTTTTTGACATTTTAATTATTTAAAAAAAACTGACTCCTGACCTGACAGTGGGAGGGGAGAGAAGACGGGGACACAGGAACTTTTGAAAAAAGAGGGGTAAATGACACAGCACAAGCACTGTGCTGTCTATATTATGCTTTAAAGGAACAGGTATTATTATTATTATTATGGGTTACAACCACTTTAAGACTGCACAACAGACTTGAGACTTAGTGTGCACCTGATGCCGTATTACAGTATTCATATGGTATGGTATTTTGATCCCCAGACAAGATGAGTTTCAAAAAGAAATCGCTATTCCGTCAAGTACAAGAAAGGGATCGTTGACAACTCCCAAGGCAAGACTCTTACGGCTTTCTGCAAAGAGATGAAGGTAGATCTCCAAATGGTCTGAAAATGGCGAGCAGAGTACGGTAACATAAGTCAAAAGGTGGAGGAGGGGAAATGCTAAGAAGCGCAAGTGTGGATCAGGTCAGCAGCCATTATTTCTTGAGCTGGAAGACATCACCTGTGAATGGATTGCTGTTAAGAGAGCAAAGACTTTGGTTGTGCGCAGGGCTGATATTTAAATATTTGCCCTTGCAATTGCACCACAGTTTGACATATCCCCAGAAGAATTCAAAGCATCACACCACTGGCTGGATGGCTTCCTTCAGTGAAATTAACTGTCTCTAGGAAGATCGACAACACTGTTCAAGCTGGAAGCTACTGAAGTTGTTAAACTTGCGTTCAAGTTCTTTGTTGATGGCATTGACTTGTCCAAATATGAACTATCCAACATAATTGCAATGGATGAAGCTGCAGTCTTTATGGGCCAAGGATCTCAAACGACAATTGATCAGAGGAGAGCCTCGTCAATCTACTTTCCCTCCACTGGTTATGAAAGTGCACATGTTGCCTGTATTTTGGCAATTCGTCAGGACAGAAAGAAAGGTTGAAAAAGATTGAACGTGTTTCAGGCATTTATGTCCTTGGAAACCAAAAGACTGGTGTACACAAGCAGTTATAAGGAAGTGGGTCGATTTTAATGCTACCACTTGTTTTGAGAGGTGGCCAAAGAGGTCGGCTAGTCTGAGATTCAGCCAGCACACACTGCGCAAAAGACATGAACTTCCTTGTAGAGTGACGAATAGATCAAGTAATGATTCCCGCAGGAATAACTGCTTATCTCCAGACTCTTGATATTGCAATAAACAAGCCATTCAAGAACTATTGGTCCGCATGGAAATCAATGAATACATTGAAAATTGGAGAGAAATCAGCGTGGAAACTTTGAAGCCTAGCCTGCAAGAGGTCATGACACGGGAGAAGAATTCATGGGATAAAATCACTGACAGCTTTGTTGCCAAGTGGCCCAGTGGTTCAAAAGGCGCTGTTCCAGAAGAGGACATGACTGCATTTGAATAAATGTAGATTATTGTACATACAGGCTCGTACAGCACCACATGCTTACTGTGAATGGCTACCTTTAGAGATCAACACTACCATATGTGTTAGCAGAGACGTAGAGAGAGAAAAATATCGCCTCTCTGAAAGAGGTCTGTGAGAAACAAACATTTTCGCCATGCTGGAAGTAACAGGTGCAGGCAATGCTGGTAATTGAGAGGTAAACGAGAAATCCTGGACAGCCGCACTCAAAAGTAATCTTCGATCTTTATTTAAATATGATCATAAAAATACATGCCACAGCATCACAAAGCAGGAAAGCTGATGCGTTTCACACTGTAGCCAGTGCTTAATCATAGCTATGATATGCGGCTGTCCAGGATTTCTCGTTTACCTCTCAATTAGCAGAGACGTAACTAGAACCTTCAGGGCCCCTGTGCAAGAAACCATGATGAGCCCCAGGCTTCCAATTTTGGGAGGGTGTCCCAAAATTGGACATCCTCCCAGAACCCTGCCTCCCGCGTGTCCCCTGGGACGTGCAATCACAGTGGCCCTTTTACCATGTGATCAGCTGATCACGTGTAAACAGACTTGCCAGTTATCCGCTGCCCTTTCCTCCCACGCTGTGTCTGTGTGAGGAATGGACTGCCGTTAACCATCAAGAATGTCAGTAAATTGTTTAAACTGATAATCAGTGCCCCAATTATAAGTGTCACCTATTAGTGCTCTACAATGCCACCTATAAGTGCCCATCAATTCCACCTACAAGTGTTGCCTATCAGTGTCCATCAGTGCTACCTATCAGTGCTCTTTAATGCTGCCCATCAGTGCCATCTGTCAGTGCTCATCAGTGCTGCCTATCAGCATCTATCAGTGCTCATCAGTGCTGCCTATGAGTTCTGCCTATCAGTGCCCATCAATGCCTTTTATCGGTGCTCATTGGTGCCTCCTATAAATACTCATCAGTGCTGTCTGCCTTCTCAGCACAGCTCTGAGCTGACCGCGTCTATCTTATGGAACAGCACAGAGCTGGCATTGACTAACTCCCCCTCTGTCCTCTCACAGGAGATGAGACCGGACACAGCCGATCTGCTCCCCCTTCTCCCCCTCCCCGTGTGTGTGTGTGTGTGTGTGTGTGTGTGTGTGTGTGTGTGTGTGTGTGTGTGTGCGCGCGCTCTGCAGGCAGTCAAGTGCGACGCTAACAAGCTCACATTTCCCGTGGAGCACACACAGGGGAGGGGGAGCAGATCGGCTGTGTCCTGTCTCATCCCGTGCGAGAGAGGACGGAGGGGGAGATAGAACTGTCAATGCCGGCTCTGTGCTGTTCCATTAGACACTGTCTGCTCAGAGCCATGTGACTAGCACCCCCACTGGGGCCCCCCGACAGAGGCGGGCCCCGTAGCAAGTGCGACTGTTGCGACCTTGGTAATTCCGCCACTGTGTGTTAGTTTCTGAACAGACTTTAGGCAGTGATTAATTTTCATCAAAGCATTCCACAGTATGGCCAGCAGAATATGCACATCTTTAATGGAGAGTTTTAGTCTGGCTCCACCCACACAGTCGCTTTATTCCCCTCACAGATTTCTGTGACTGAATAAGCTAAAAATTAACTACAAGTACTGTCTTCCTCCATGGCAGACAGACTTGCAGTTTCAATGGGCTTCAGGTGCACCAGTGAGCGCTCTTGTAGTCAGCTGGCTCGTATAGAGGTATGGGCTGAACACATTGCACCCTTGATCTGTTGATCATAGGTGCAATGCTTTCCATGCTCCTGCAGGCAAAAAATAATAAAAGCAATTTTTTTTTCTGCAAAAAGGTGTGCATTTATTTTCTGTAAAGGTGAACTTGGCCTTTAAGCAAACTGTGCTTGGCAGACAGAGTAAAGCAATAGGGTTATTTTATTAGAAGCCCCACAAGCTACATACTTTCTTTACTCCTCTCATCACATGCATCCTCCCAAAAAAATGTGGAGAAACGAAACATGTGCAGAGTGCCTCCTAGGACTCTGTTCTATCAGCAGATTGGGGACAGTAAAAGAAGGGGAGGATCAGAGAAGACGGGATTAAACCGCTTTTTTACAAAATGCACAGGATTATCCCCCTTAGGTTCCACAGTGAGTATAACAGGCATGCTTTACTGCATATACAGACTGATTTTTATGGTTGTGGGTTTAGTAACACTTTAAGTTGTTTTCCCCCAATCACCTTCCCAGGATGATGCACAAGTTAGTGGCAGCAAACAAAAATTCTTACAGAGACAAAACTATACTTTTAGATGTAGGAAGGGAGATTAAACAAACTCCTTCTCATAGTACATATTTTATTTGTATGTATAAAATCCTGGTTATACAGAATCGCCAAGGGGCTGACAAAGTGGTTATATGGGGTTTTTGGGACAGCCATGCTGTGGGTGAACTTGTTGCAATCGGTAAGAAGCTTTTAAAATAATTTTAGGTATGTTTTGAGTGAATGGGGACACAACAAATACGTAATGTTCTGCCCTGTTTAACCGTTGTTGGCTTGATGGCATGGCTGTTGTAAGCCAGGATGGACAGGGAGTTGTCTGCTTCAATGATCTCGACACTGTTAAAGGCTCAAGAAAGGAGGACCCTCACCCTGCCAATGTCCAACTATTGGAGAAAAAAGGATTGAGAGAGTGAAATATACGATCTCAAAAAAAGAATGAACTTCATGGGCACAAAATGAGTCAGTACGTGTAAAAACAAAACAAAAACTTTATTACAATTAGTGTTAAAACCACACACATACTAAAATCCTTACAACACCCTCTACTTAACAGTAGGTCAACAGTTACCCAGTTACCAACATGGGGACATGGATCCAATTGTATAAGATGTATGAAGGTCCATCAATGTAGAACACAATATAAGTAGATATCAAAAGTCAAAGACAATTAAAGGCTTGTCTTTTGAAAGACAAAGGCTCGTAAGTCTACCTTCTGGAAGTTTTCTCATTGCACCTAGATGGCCTATGTCATTTAGTAAAAAGCCCTGGGGTTTCAGCCTCACCTTTTCTTGGTGGCTCAGGTGTTGGCCTTCTTGCAACGTGGTGTGGATCAGAATCTGGCTTTGAGTATAATCACAGCCCAAGTCTCTTCTCTGGCTATTTTTTTTTTCAGCGTCACTTGGCTCTGCATTCTTTAGTCTGCAGCTTCATTTAAGGGGTTCCCCGTGTGTTCCCCGTTGCCGCGTGGACCTTGATTTTGGTGTTGGCTCTTCTGAAGCCTCCCTTTTTAAGAGCATCTGGGTTATTCCCTTGCTTGCGCTCTTGCCAAACGTTGCCTTCCTAGGCGCTATCTTTTCAGCGCAGTGTCTGTGTTGGCGGCCTTGTCCTGTATGGTGGCTCTGTTCCTGTATACCACCTTATCTGGTTTTGCACAGGGACAAGGTGGGGTTTCGACCCTCCCTTTCTTTTTTTTCCAAAGGTGGTGTTGGGATTTAACTTGAATGAGGGCATTATCCTTTTTCTTCCCTGTGTCCTTGGCTGTCGCACCTACAAAGGTGGCCTTGCACTCCTTGAACTGGGGTTGCCTGATTTGCGCATTCTTTTCTGTGTCTGCTGCTTTTCGGAGGTTCGATTTCTCTTTGTACTCATGGACGGTCCGAAGAAAGGCATGACTGTCTCTTTCTGCCCTTGTTTATTGTTGCATTTGACGGACGAATGTGCAGGCATATGCCTTTTTTAAAAGGCAGCAATCTCCCTTCCCTGTTGCAGCACAATCCACCAGAGTGATTTGCGCCTCCCTGTGTGTTCCAACATCTGGTGGCTGTTCGCAAACAGTGACCTGATCTGTCTGTGCACACGTTTACTAAATTCTATGAAGTTGAAGTGTTGGCATCCTCGGATGCTAGTTTTTGGCCTCAGTTTTGCAGGCGGTTGTTTTGGGCTCTCAGACACCCCTTGGGGTTGGCAGGGTTGCCCTGGGTTATTTCTCCATCAGTTGGTTTACCCATCCATTGTTGTGGCACTGCTCGAGGACACCCCTGTTTGGTAATGGAAAAAGAAGACGTAAGAGTGGATTATTTTTTTTTTTTTTTTTTGTTACCATAAAATCCCTTTTTCTAATTGAAGGACACAGCACCCACCCCTCTATGGAAATTCTCCTTTGACACTGTTTTTTGTGACTGACTGGAAGCCTATAGCAGAGATGGAGTTTTATGCCCAGAGAGGACTGCTAATAGGAGGTCCCGATATTTTTTTTTTTTTTTTTTTTTTTCCTGCTTGGTGTCCTAGTGCTGCTATAAAACCCTGTTTGCTAATGGATAAATGAGGAGCTGTGTCCCTCGAAGAACTCTGGGAAAGGGATTTTACAGTGAGTAACACAAAAATCCTGTTCAGGGTTGTAGTCTATTCCGGGTGACAAGTCTCCAAGAAGCAGCCTCCTGCTCTCCTTATCGTACTCTGACTCAAATTGAGTATGCATTGTCACCTAGTTTGAGAAGAAGAGTGCAAGACTTTCTTTTTCCTTCCTTCCTTCCTTCCTTCCTTCCTTCCTTCCTTCCTTCCTTCCTTCCTTCCTTCCTTCCTTCCTTCCTTCCTTCCTTCCTTCCTGGTGAGGGACACTGAATTGTCACAGGGGCCGACAGAGCTCCCCAGTGGTGGACCATTATCTTTTGCACTGTGGTGGGGGTAGCTGAGGGATGAGCAGCCCAGTTTTCAAGGTGGTTTCCAACATTGTTTCGTTCTAGGTTAAAACCCCAAAGGCTCTCCCCCCTTTTTTTTTTTTTTTTTTTTTTTTTTTTTTTTTGGTGTGTTTGTTTGTTTTATATAGGGGTATAAAAATGACTGGGACCGGCTCGAGATTATAAAGGAGGCAGGGTAATGGCTGAGTAGAAGTTATTACTGACATAGACTCAACTTACTGTTAGATGATATGAAATTGTGTTTTAAGTATGCCTAAAATATGTTAATGTTTGAGATTCTCTTATTGGTTTTTTTGTGCTCTCGAGCATGTCCTATGTTTAAAAATAAATAAAGTGAAAAAAAAAAAAACCCCAAAGAAAACCCAGACCTACTTCTCACGGGATGAAGAGGAAGTACCCCTCGTGCAGCTAGACTCAGAGTCTCGGACTAAAGTGTTTTGTAAATCCTGCGTGGAGGGGCTAGTCAGGGAGCAGTCAGTCTCTCGATTTGGTGACTTATGTTAGGGGGAGCAATCAGCTACTTTACAGTCAGTTAAATCCCTAATAGCTAACTTCCCTGTCGCAGCCCCAGGCTAATTCCTCAGCAGGGCCACTGCCAGTCCCCCCCAGCCCCCCCAGTCTGTTAGTGCGAGGACTACAGTGAGGAGGAATATGATGGTATAGCTACTGGCTCCCAGGCAGAATCTGAAGTTAAGGGGGTTGAGGATGGTTCTAGGGGGACCTCAAAGGTATACATTTTTCTCTGGACGCGGTGGAAGACCTGCTAGGGGAGATTTATACCACCTTGGACATTCAAGAGGTTAAAAAATACCCTGTCTTTGCATGACCAGATGTATCGGGTCTGGGGGAACAGAAATGGAAAGGTATTTTCTGTACACAAACTTTTGGTGGTGTCCGTTTAACAAAGAAAGGAAAGACCCCGAGAGAGCTTTCTTTTTGAGATCCTTAAAACAAAGGTTTCCGTTTGACAAGGATTTTGCATTGGTTTGGACCAAATGTTCCAAAGTGGATGTGTGTTTTTTTTTTTTTTTTTTTTTGGCCGAAAGACCGATTTTGGCTTTTAAGGACAAAGGACTGCTGATGAATCCCATGAATAAGAGAATGGACTCGAAAAACATGGGATGCTGGCAAATCTTATGCCGGCTATGGCTTATGGCTATAACGGTAGTCGCCTGCAACATGGAGTATTGGCCCCTCACAGCTGCAAGCACACATAGAGGGGCCGATACTCCTAGGGGAAAAAATATTGGCCTCTTTTATCCATACTGTTGCAGGGGATGGATTATGTTGCAGATGCCTCCACAGAGTCAGTGAGGATGTCTGCTAGGACTTCATCATTGGTTAATTAGGTTAATTAGGTGTGTAGGGCTTTGTGGCTGAAAACCTGGCAGGGAGACGCAACCTGGAAGGTCAAACTTTGCGGTATCCCATTTACAAGGGACTACTGTTTGGCCCAGGGTTGGGTGTTTACACACTATTAGATTTTCTGCAGATTTGTTTTCAGATTTACCAAAAACATAATATGAGGTCAAACCTTAAGAGTTTCAATTTGTATGCAATCAGGCAGGCCCTTGCACTACATGATTTTGGTAAATCTAAAGACAAAAATCTGCAGAAAATCTAATAGTGTGTATGGGGTCTTAGACCACACAGCAGACTAAAAGAAGAGAGACTCCATCAAGTGTAAAGCCGTTTGTCTAGGGAAAGAGGAATTTTTGGTCTCAAAGGAGATTTTAGTCCAATCGAAACAAAGCTGAAAAGAAATCGTGGTCACAGAAGTGGCAAGGGAAGGGGGGAACGATTTATCCCCCCCCACAATCATCCAACCAGGCCCAGAAGTCCCAATGATGGTCATCCCGCGTGGGAGGAAGGCTGGGTGGTCACCACCAATTCATTTTAGGAATTGTGAGGAGGGGTTACCGATTTTGTTATCGAGACACCCCCACCCCCCGCTGCAGAGGTTGCTGGTTGCAGATTTGCTGAAATGTGCAAAGAAAGCTTCAGCTTTACTCTCATCACTGCAGGAGTTAAAAGATCACAAGGTGATAGTCAAAGTTCCCCCTACGGAGGTGGGCAGGGCATTTTATTCTAATGTTGTTCGAAAATCATCAGGTAAGTTAAGGCAGATACTGAATCTGAAACCTCTGAGTCCATTGCATACAAAAGCTTCCGGATGGATTTGATTTTTTTCAGCAGTCTCTTCAGCGATCTCTCCTTCCCCCAGGCTGTTATGGTCTAAATAGACTTATGATTCATCTTCAGTTTTGAGCACTGGCCCTTGGCTTCTCCTCGTCGCCCAGAGTGTTTACCAAGGTTATGGCAAAAGCCTTGGCATTTCTACACCCCAGGGGCATTTCAGTGGTGGCAAATCTGGATTACCTGTTTGCGGGCGCAGAGGATCAACGTTTACAAGATCTGAGGAAGGAGCAGAATTATTTGGAGGGCCTGGGGGTTGCTCCTGAATCTGGAGAAGTTGAATCTGGTACAGGCACAGGGAGTTATCTTTGGGGTATGAGCTGGACTCGACAGACCAGAAAGTCTATTTTCCACAGGAAAAGATCGAGAGGCTAGTCAGGGCAGTCAGATTTTTTACTAGGAAATCAGTTGGTTTTCTTAAGCTATGTCTTAGACCTGTTATCTATTCCGGTGGTGCAGTGGGCGGGGTTGAATTTGCGGTCCCTGGAACTGTTCATCCTGGAGGTTTGGAATAGTTGCCTTAAGTCATTGGACTCAATGATTTGAGTTTCTGACTCTCGTAAAAAAAAAAAGACACTGGTGGAGGAGGGGCAAACCTCTTGCAGGGGCTCCTGTGGGTCTTCCCAGTCTAGAGGAAGACAACATATGCAAGCACAATGGGCTGCAGAGCCCATTTGGAGTTGGCGATAGTTCAGGGCACTTAGCAGACAGAGGAAGCAAGGAAACCCTTGGATTGCAGCTCAAAGCCTTCCAGAGGTAGCTCCAAGAACAGCACATGCAAATTTAGACCGTGTGGCCTATGTCAACAGGCAGGTGGAACCCGGAGCAGCACTCTATGGCTGCTGTCATTGGAGCTCCTCAAATGGGCAGAGGACAATGTAGCATCAGTCTTAGCAGTTCATTTGAAGGGGAACTTGAACCAGGTGGCAGATTTGCTCAGGAGAAGACTTCTGAGGGAGTCTAATTGGAGTCTCAATCAGGAAGTTTACAAGGTCATCGCACAAGGGTGGGGTTCCCCTTACATAGACCTGTTTGTGTCAGGAGAAAAGGCGTAAACAACAGGTGGGACATAGCGTTTAGCGGTAGATGCACTAGTCAAGCCTTGCCAGTTTCCTCTGTTACCCCCCCCCCCCCGGCATTATTGCTGGTGGTTCTGAGGAAGTTTCGGAACAAGGGGATCACCTTGATTCTAATTTCTCTGCAGTGGACCCAGTAGACCTTGGTTCTCTGTCTCCTCCAATCTGACGATGGAACCTCCTTGGATGTTGCCGTGTCGGGGATCTGCTCTTTCATTGTCCCTGAAGTCAGGTTTCGGCAGTTGGTGTTTTCCTGGAAAAACCTTTGACCAGTGATCCGGCAGTGATGAGATTCTTTAAGGAGCTTTCCAGACAGAGACCAGTGGGAAGATGCCCTTCTCCATGGGATCTCTTGGTTTACAAGCACTGACGGGGACCCCTTTTACAGTCTTGTTCTTTAAGATGTTTGACTTTTAAAACTGTTTTGTTAGTAGCTGTGATGACTGCTACGAGGGTTAGTGAACTGGAGGCTTTGTGAGCAAGACCTCCTTTTCTACAGATTGTTCTCGATTCTGTGATGTTTAAAATGGATCTAGCTTTTTTTTTTTTTTGTCTAAGGTGGCTTCTAGCTGCCATCTGGGTCAAGATATTACTTTACCTTCTTTTGCTTTGAATCGTTCTTGTGACCAGGAGAGGAAATTTTACATGTTGGATGGTAGGAGGGGTGTCCTGCTGTATTTGGTTAGGACTAAGGACAAAAGGAAGATTCATACCTTTTTTTTGTTTTCAGGTGCCAAGAAATGTTGTAGGGCCTCTAGATGGTATTTTGCAAGGTGGCTGAAATTGGCAATCAGGCAGGCTTATCTGGTTTCAGGACAGGCAGTTCTAGAGGGCATTGTGGCACATTCCACAAGGGCTATGGCAGCTACTGTAGTGTTATTGCATAATATAATATTCCACATGATTCATAATAGAATAGCAGTATACCCCAGAGGTGGGGGACTCGAGTCACCTGTTTGAGGACTTGCGACTTGCTTGACAAAATTAAATAAATCACTAGACTTGACTTTGACTTGGGCTATTTGACTTGCAATGACTTGGCACCACCAGTGCTGTGTCTTGGCCTAGGCAAAAGCCGCCCCCCCCCCCACAAAAGAAAGCTCCCCCCGAGTCCCGGCTTCGGGGTAGATAAGTATTTTGACTTAATTTGTGACTTGACCAAAATAAATGACTTGACTTGCTTGACTTCTAGCAGGGACTCGACTTGACTTGCTTGCTTTTCGCCACAGTAACTTGGGACTTGCTTGTGACTTGAAGGTTAAGACTTGAGACTTGCTTGTGACTTGCACATGTGTGACTTACTCCCATCACTGGTATACCCAAATATGTACAAACATAATTGGTAATAAAAAATTCATTCATGATTCAAACAAGTAAAAACCCATGGTAAATGCATGATTGCTGTGACATGGCGCCAGTAAAAGCTTGACGTGTAAATGTAAATTGGCCGTTGATAGTAGTAACTAAGGCAGGAAGAGAAGGAACAAAAAAACCTATAGTCACTACTATTAACGGCCAATTTACATTTTATTATAGATACTTCCAGTGTACAGCTGCTCCTGATGAGTGGAAATTATCCACGAAACGCGTCAAGCTTTTACTGGTGCTATGTCACAGCAATCATGCATTTTCCCATGGGTTTTTTACTTGTTTGGTAATAAATAATTGATTCATGATCCAATCATGTTTGTACATATTTGGGTATACTGCTATTCTATTATAAATCATGTGGAATAAGGTTATATAATGCATCTTTTTTATATTATGTGATTTACCAATCATGTTTATTATAATTCTGTATGTTACCTTCTGAGTTACTATCATATTACCTTGCACTATGTGCATCTGTACTAATAAATATTGTATTTACTAATATTGATTGATTCATTCTACCCCAGTGATGGGTTTCACCTAAAGTCCCATTAACCCCCCCCCCACTTTTTACCCCATTCCCCCTTCCTTTGCATCTAAAAATTGTCAAACTATTGTTCCTCAACATAAAACTGCAAGGATTTTTAATATATCATCATTTTACAGTACATAATATCAAACGATTACAAGAATCTGGAGAGATCTCTGTGCGTAAGGCCAAAACGCAATGTTGGATGCCGGTGATCTTCAAGCCCTCAGAATGCACTGCATTAAAGACAGGCATGATTCTGTGGACATCACTGCATGGGCTCAGGAATACTTCTAAAATCACTGACTGTGAACGCAGTTCACAGTGCCATCCAAAAATGCAAGTTAAAGCTCTTCCATGCAAAAAAGTCATATCGGAACATGATCCAGAAACGTCTTGGTCTTCTCTGGGCCAGAGCTCATTTTAAAATGGTCTGTTGCAAGATGGAAAACTGTTCTGTAGTCAGATGGATTGAAATTTCACATTTTTATTTATTTTTTGCCAGCCACGGGTACCTCGTCCTCCGGACTAAAGAGGAGAGGCACTTTCCGGATTGTTATCAGAACTCCGTTCAAAAGCCTGCATCTCTGATGATATGGGGGTGCATTCGAGTGTATGGAATGGGCAGCTTGCACATCAGGAGAGACCATCAGTGCTGAAAGATACTGTATATATCCAGGTTTTAGAGCAGCATATGCTCAGGAAAGAATGGGACAACATTTCTCTATCAAAACCCCAGCAACTGGTCTCAGTTCCCAAATGTTTACAGGGTAGTGTTAAAAATAAAGGGGATATTACAGTGTGGTTGTACTTTGCCAGCTTTGTGAGATGTGTTGCTACCATCAATTTCCTTTGTTTTTTTTCCCTAAAAATGGTACATTTTCTTATTTTAAACATTTGATATGTTTTTCTTTTATTGTGAAAAAATATGGGTTTATGAGATTTGCTAATTTTTACATTCTGTTTTTATGTACATTTTTTATTTATTTATTTTTATGTCCCAACTTTTTTGGAGTTGGGGGTTGTAAATTTGAGTAGACTGCATATCAGCTTATTCATTTACAGTGTGTTTTTTTTTGTGTATTTCATTTCAGAATCTGGAACGCTTTGAATGACAACTATGGCAATGTAATGCCTGTGGATTGGAAATCCTCTCATACGAGAGCATTGCACTTGCCAACACTAAACCTTGCAGAGAAAGCTGTAAGTATGAAAATTGATGGTGGCAAATTTAGCTTTTACGGCCTATTTACACTTCTATGCATGCAGCAACAGTTGTACATGTATAAAAAAAGAACGTGGGAAAAAAAAAACGCTAAAAAATCCAGTACTTTGTAATCCTTTTTTGTTTTTTCCTGACTGGGGGGAGAAGAAGAAACTTGGTATAATGTTGAGCTTTTCTTAAAGTGGAGCTAAACTCCCAGAAATACTCGCCTCCACTTCAGGGATGCAATGGGTAAATCCCTCGCCGGCCGCTGCCATCTTCTCCCTGGGTACTTCCCGGTGTTGGGTTTTCAGCCTCTTGACTGGCTGGTCAGGGGATGGCAAGTGCATGGAGGTCTGTCATTCTGGCACAGCCGGATTATGCCAGATTATGTGGTCATTCAGTAGAAGACTGCGAGCAGGCAGATAGGTGTGGTGTTACTGCTTATTTCTCCTGCAATAAAGAGCTGCCTTCTTGCAGTTTTTATTAGTTAAAGTTCAGTCAAACACCAACTATACTTGGTGTTTGTAAACCTAAAAAAAAAAAAAAAAAAAAGTGGATCCCGTTTCTTGAAAACATGTCATACAGCACAGTGATTGTGCTGTGTAATTTGGCCCCCTTTATCACCTAAAATACCTGTGTTACATAGTTACATAGTTAGTGAGGTTGAATAAAGACATCAGTCCATCCAGTTCAACCCGAGTGAGTATGGGTTTGTGTCTACAATTCTCCCTACCACTGTACATTGTCTCATTAAGATGCTCATCTATTATAATATTATTTATTTAAGGTACCCATATAGCACCGTAAATGTTTACACAGCGCTCCACACATACATCACACACTACCCTCAAGGAGCCCACAATCCAAGGTTCCCAACTCGAATTCATATACTAGGGCCAATTTTGGACAGAAGCCCATTGATCTACCAGCATGTCTTTGGAGTGTGGGAGGAAACCGGAGTACCCGGAGGAAACCCACGCAAGCACATGGAGAACATGCAAACTCCAGGCAGGTAGTGTTGTGTTTGGGATTTGAACCAGTGACCCTTTTTACTACTAGGCGAGAGTACTACCCACTACACCACAGGTGTTTGTGTGTGTCACATAAAAGAGGGGCTGGCACTGATTTTTTTTTTTTTTTTTTTCTTTAGAAGGGTGCAAACACTTTAAATCTACTCCCACCCTCATTCTGGTTATCCTGTAAAGAAGAGCTTTGTGTACTTGCCTATGCTGAGTGTGCTTTAGTCCGGTCACATGATCGGGTCCCAGCACCAGCTTCAGTGAAGAGGAGAGATGGCCACAAACAGCTGCAGAGCCTCTGCGATGACGTTACCTAAAAGGCTAACTATGGGGCATCCGTTGTATGCTGTCCCACCTCTACACTGAAGAAGGCACTAAAACCCAATGATGTGACTGGGCCAGAGTGTTCTGAGAATAGGTAAGTATACAAATTAGGGATGCACCGATATCCGTATGATTTTTGCTTCTTAACCACTTCCTGCCCGGCCTATAACAGAATGATGGCTGGGAAGTGGTTCTGTTATCCTGACTGGGCGTCATATGACGTCTAGCAGGATAACATGCCGTTGCGCGCCCGCGGGGTCTGACACACCACATCTCCGATCGTGATAAGAAGCCTCGGACAGAGACTTCTTACCACGTGATCAGCTGTGACCACTCGCAGCTGATCATCGCGAGAACCAGGAAGTGCCGGTAAACTGCATTCCTCGGTTCGCACTGACAGGGAGAGCCGATCAGCGGCTCTCCGTGTCAGAGGGGGGGTCTGTGCTGATAATCAGCACAGACCCCATCAAATGTACCCATAAGCTGCCAATTGGTGCCCAGTCAGTGCCCCATCATAACCTCCTGCCAGTGACAATCAGTGTCCATCACTGTGCTAATCAGTGCCCAGCAATAACATCGGTCAGTACCTTCCCAGTCAGTGCTGCCCATCAGTGCCATCTATTAGTGCCCATCAGTGCTGCATATCAGTGCCGCTTGTCAGTGCCCATCAATTCTACATATCAGTGCCGCCGCCTCAGTGCCCATCGGTGCCCCTCATCAGTGCCTGTCAGTGAAGGAGAAAACAAAATTTTATAACAAACGTAGAAAAACTTTTTTTTTTTTTTTTTTTTCAAAAATGTCGGTCTTTTTTAGTTTAGCAAAAAATAAAAAACCCAGAGGTTATCAAATACCACCAAAAGTAAGCTCTATTTGTGGGAAGAAAATGCTAAAAATTTAGTTTGGGTACAGTGTTGTATGACCGCGCAATTGTCATTTAAAGTGCGACAGTGCTGAAAGCTCAAAATTGTCCTGGGCAGGAAGGGGCGAAAATGCCTGGTATTGAAGTGGTTACAGGTAAAGTAAAGATTAGGGCTCTCCATAAAGAGGACCAGCCATCCTTTTTACTATTACAAGGGATGTTTACATTCCTTGTAATAGGAATAAAAGTGAGCAAAAAAAAAAATAATTAAAGGGACAGTAAAAATAAAGTAAAATAAATGTGAACATTTTAAATCGCCCCCCTTCCCTCCGTGCTCACACGCAGATGCGAAAGCATATGCAAGTTGTGCACGCATATGTGAACGGTATTCGCACCACATGTGATGTATCGTTGCAAATGTTACGAGAGCAATAATTCTTGCGCTAGACCTCCTCTGTAACTGAACGGGTAACCTGTAAAAATGTTTAAATCGTTGCCTATGGTGATTTTTAAGTACCGGAATTTGCTATTCCACAAACGTGTGCGTAATTTTAAACTGTGACATGTTGGGTATCTATTTACTTGGTGTAACATCATCTTTCAAATTTAACAAAAAAATTGGGGTATAATGTTTTTTCTTCAACCTATTGAAGTGTATTTTTTTGCCCAATCGATCGCCATTTTATTCCCTAGGGTCTCTGCTCAAGACAAATGTATACGTTGAGGGTATTTATATCCAAATCAGGTGAACGGTGAAGGAATTACAACAGTTTGTATATGTGCCTCCCACTTTTTAAGGGACCAAAAGTAATGGGACAGATTAACAATCATCCATCAAACTTTTACTTTTTAATACTTGGTTGCAAATCCTTCGCAGTCAATTACAGCCTGAAGTCTGGAACGCATAGACATTACCAGACGCTGGGTTTCATCCCTGGTGATGCTCTGCCAGGCCTCTACTGCAACTGTCTTCAGTTCCTGCTTGTTCTTGGGCATTTTCCCTTCAGTTTTGTCTTCAGCAAGTGAAATGCATGCTCAATCGGATTCAGGTCAGGTGATTGACTTGGCCATTGCATAACATTCCACTTCTTTCCCTTTAAACTCTTTGGTTGCTTTCGCAGTATGCTTCGGGTCATTGTCCAACTGCACTGTGAAGCGACGTCCAATGAGTTCTGAAGCATTTTGCTGAATATGAGCAGATATTGCCCGAAACACTTCAGAATTCATCCTGCTGCTTTTGTCAGCAGTCACATCATCAAATACAAGAGAACCAGTTCCATTGGCAGCCATACATGCCCATGCCATGACACTACCACCACCATACTTTACTGATGAGGTGGTATGCTTTGGATCATGAGCAGTTCCTTTCCTTCTCCATACTCTTCTCTTCCCATCACTCTGGAACAAGTTGATCTTGGTCTCATCTGTCCATAGGATGTTGTTCCAGAACTGTGAAGGCTTTTTTAGATGTTGTTTGGCAAACTCTAATCTGGCCTTCCTGTTTTTGAGCGCTCACCAATAGTTTACATCTTGTGGTGAACCCTCTGTATTCACTCTGGTGAAGTCTTCTCTTGATTGTTGACTTTGACACACATACACCTACCTCCTGCAGAGTGTTCTTGATCTGGCCAACTGTTGTGAAGGGTGTTTTCTTCACCAGGAAAAGAATTCTTCGGTCATCCACCACAGTTGTTTTCCGTGGTTTTCCGGGTCTTTTGGTGTTGCTGAGCTCACCGTTGCGTTCTTTCTTTTTAAGGATGTTCCAAACAGTTGATTTGGCCACACCTAATGTTTTTGCTATCTCTCTGATGGGTTTCATGATGAATGATGGCTTGCTTCACAGATAGTGACAGCTCTTTGGATCTCATATTGAGAGTTGACAGCAACAGATTCCAAATGCAAATAGCATATTTGAAATTAACTCTGGACCTTCTATCTGCTCCTTGTAAATGGGATAATGAGGGAATAACACACGCCTGGCCATGGAACAGCTGAGCAGCCAATTGTCCCATTACTTTTGGTCCCTTAAAAAGTGGGAGGCACATATACAAACTGTTGTAATTCCTACACCGTTCACCTGATTTTGATGTAAATACCCTCAAATTAAAGCTGAAAGTCTGCAGTTAAAGCACATCTTGTTTCATTTCAAATCCATTGTGGTGGTGTAAAGAGGCAAAAAGATTAGAATTGTGTCGATGTCCCAATATTTATGGACCTGACTAGTGTTTGGAGGTTATAAATTAATTTTCTAGGAAAGAATACTAATTTAAATTTGTAAACAAAAAGTGCCAAAAAAAGCCTAGTCTTAAAGTGGTTAACTGATAATTGAGCGGTCATGCAACACTGTCCATAAGTTTAATTAGTCCCCCTCCCACACAAATAGAGCTTTCTTTTGGGGGCATTTGATCACCACTGCATTTTTTTATTTTTTTGCACAATAAATAAAAAAAAATTGACAATTTTGAAAAAAAAAACAAAACTATTTGTTACTTTGCTATAAAATAGGCCAATATTTAGTTTGCTACATATTTTTGATACAAAAAACCCCATGTGTATATATATATATATATATATATATATATATATATATATATATATATATATATATATATATATATATATATATATATATATATATATATATATATATATATATATTATATATATATGTATATGTATGTATGTATATTTTTTTTAATACTAGTAATGGCGGCGATCAGCGTCTTATAGCGGAATTGGGATATTGCAGCAGACAAACGGACACTGACACTTTAGACACTTTTTGGGAACCAGTGACACGAATACAGTGATCAGTGGCTAGAAATAAACACTATCCCTGTACTAATGACACTGGCTGGGATGGGGTTAAACAGCTAGGATGATCAAAGGGTTAAATGTGTGCCATACCAGTGTTTTGGTGTACTATATGTGGTGCTTTTACTAAGGGAAGTAATGGATTTTTTATTTTTATAAATTCATTATTTATAGTGTTCGTTATCCCCAAACAAACAAAAATGGAGATCCTCGTCCTTTTGAAGCAGATTAAACAGCACAGTGCTTGTGCTGTGTAATCTGCCCCTCTCTAAACTGTAAAAAAAAAACCTGCCTGATCCTGCCACTTCCTGTATCCCCCTCTCTGCACTGACAACGATAATCAGGGCTCCTGACCAGAGTGATCAGTGTACTTCCCTTCGTCATCCACAGCTGTCCTCTCTGCTCTCCTCTCTCCCCCTCTTCCCTGCCTGTCAGCTCCGTGTCTGTGTCTCTGCTGCCCCCCCCAATCCCTGCTGCTATTAGAAGAAATAAAAGTTTATATATGGTCACTGCCCGCCCCTGTATTATAGTTGGGCATAGCACACTGTATAAATCCTTTTATAAAAACGAGGCTTGTAAATACCGATATATTTTTTTTTATTTTTTTTTTAGCACGATCTTCAGGCCTGGTCACGTGACTCTCGACCGGTTTCCAGGGCTACTGCAGGAAGGGCTGAATGGCCATGCAATCTCCCTGGCTGACCTCAGAGGGGGATCTCTGCTCCTCCTGCAGAAGCCATTCATTGGAGCTGTGTAGCGGCTGCGAGTCATATGACCGGCCTGAAGATCGCACTAAATCGGTATTTACAAGCCTCGTTTTTTTACCTTCGAATTTTTGTTTTTCAAGAAACAAACAAAACATACCAACACATGAAAAAAAATATACAGCAGTACACTGTCATATGAAGAAGATCTAAAGAATTGTCATGTAATCTGGTGCTAGCTTTACTACGGCCTGGGGTGCATGTATATTAACAACTCGATAGCCGGAAACCCAGTAGGTCTTGGGGTATAGATCCTTCTCCCCCTCACACCGAAAGGGATCTAACTGTGCAAGAGAGGGATGAATGGACCCCTACTCAATGGTCCGCTTCCTAACGGAACTCCACCAGGCGTTGGTGAGATCTGTAAGCTCCATATACATCTAGATTTGATCTTAAAGTGTCGTAAGGCCTATGTTATCACATGGTGTGAACGGGGTTATGCCCCCTCAGTTGAATAGAACAAAGTGTGTGTCCGCCTACAGGACACCAAAACAAGGGGACAAAGCCCAAACATAAAAAGTAGGTGTGGGGAAGTTAAGGGGGTAGAGTAGAAAGAGGACAGTCGGAAGTAAAGAGAAAGGGGATGTGCAGTCAGTCATTCAGACCTTAACAATCTTTACGGTTGAAGCGTGATCGGAGAGTTGCCCACTCCCATATAGACGGCCCAAGGTTCCCAAGTCTCCCTGAACTGGGTTGAGGTGTTCAATATGGAGCTCACCATCTTCTCTTGGGACACAATCCAAGATATTTGGCGCTTGGCTGCTATGATTGAGATCTTGGGAAGCTTCCAGGCTCTAGCTAAGGTGTGTTTGGCGCCCAGGAAGATAAAGAATAATAGTTTTTGAGAGACTTTTGGAATATTGGGAATTAATCGGTTGAGAAGGGCTGTTGAGGGAGACTTGGGAACCACAAGTCCTGTGACTTTGAAGGCTATTTGAAAGATCTTGTTCCAGAAACTTCTGATTTTGGGGCATTCCCACCATATGTGCATTATAGTTCCCCTCATTTGGCATCCTCGGAAACATAAATGGGAGACTGAAGGTAACATAGTAGAAAGCCAGAGGGGGGTCATGTACCATCTGATGATGACCTTCAGACTAGCTTCTGCTAATGACATATTGAGGATACCCTTAAATGATCTGGAAAAGGCTTTATGCCCGGTGTCCAAGTCCCAGGTTTCCTGCGTATCTGCCTCCCATGCCAGCATATACGGGGATTTCCTGCTATTTAGAGCAAGTGACAAGTAAATCGGGTAGATCAAGGATCTTAATACAATGGGGGAGGGAGATGTGCCCTGCAGAAGTGAAAAAGTGCCCGATCCGATACATTCCCCTGTCAAGCCACCACCGAAATGCTCTGATTTCCATGCCCGGGTGAAATAGCGGATTATAGAAAATGTGTGCTAAGGGTTTGCAAGGAGAAATTAAAGATTGGGAGTTCCTGAGTTTATCCCATATCGCCAAAGTGTGTGGCAGGGAAGGTGATAGGATAGGAGGCCTAGCCTTGGGAGAGCACCATAGGAGAAAGTCTAGAGTGAAGGATGGGACCCCCTGTCTCTCCATATCTACCCAGTCTGGTCTAACCATTCTAGAGTAAACCGTGGAAAGCTGAGCTAGTCTGGCTGCTTGGTAGTATCAGAACAGATTGGGGAGGCCCAATCCCCCCTTTATTCCTCAGTCTATATAGGGTTTGCCTTGCAAGGTGGTGGCCCGATTTACCCCAGATAAATTTAACTACTTTACTTTGGAACGATGAAAGATGTTCTTTTCCAATGGATATTGGGAGTGAGCGAAAGAGATATAGTAGTCTAGGAAGTAGGGTAATTTTGATTGAATTAATCCTGCCCAACCTGGAGAGCTGATGTGGGTGCCACTGTTTTGAGATCTATTTCAAGTTTTTTGTAGATGGGGGGAGGGGGGGGGGTAGTTGGCTTGGTAGAGTTGTTCAAATTTGGTGGTAAGACTTATTCCGAGGTATCGGATGGAGGATTCATTCCACGAGAAGCGATATGAGTCCTTCAACTGGGCCACCAGTGATGGCTGGAGAGAGACGTTAAGTGTTTGTGACTTGCTATAGTTACCTTGTAGACCCGAGATCCCAGCAGAATCTTCCACAAATTTACATATGACTGTCAGGGATGTGGTGGGAGAGGTAACAAAGAGAATGAGATCATCTGCGAACAAGCCACATTTATGGACGTTCGGTCCACATCGGACCCCTGCTATGTTTGGGTTGGTGCGAATAGCAATTTCTAGCGATTCAGTTGCTATAGCAAAGATCAGCGGGGATAAAGGACATCCCTGGCGCATTCCTTTTGCTATTTTGATGGGGTCTGAATATAGCCCCTGCAATTTGATCCTGGCCTCGGGAGTAGAGTATAGAGATTGGAGAAGTCCTGTGAATTGAGAGCCAAAGCCCCATCGCTATAGTATTTCAAATAAGTAGGCCCAAGAGACTGAGTCGAACGCCTTTTGCAGGTTTAACGACAACAGCATCCAGGCTTGATCATGACCGCCATCCCACCCAGATTGTAAAATAGATACCACATCCACTGCTCTTCTAATTTGGTCAGGGTCTTGTCTTCAGGGGATGAACCCTACTTGATCTTTGTGTATGTTTGTTCCGATAAAGGACGCAAGGCGATCGGTCATTACTCTAGTCATTATTTTTAGATCATTATCGATCAGAGATATGGGTCTATAGTTATTTACTTCACCTGGGTCCTTGTCTGGTTTAGGCATGACGGTTATGAACGCTGCATTCAAATGCGTGTCCAGGGGGTCTCCTTTGGAGTTGATAAATTTTGCCAAATATGGTGTTATTGTGTGTGCAAAGGCTTGTAGTAGGGAATGGAGAACCCGTCTAGACCCGGGGCAGAGTGTTTTTTCAGGTTTTTAATCACCTCGAACACTTCTTCCTTTGTGACTGAAGCTTCGAGCCTGTCTCTATGGTCCTCCGATAAAGTGAGATCAGGGAACCTTTTCACCTTTTGTTCGCTATACAAGTCCGAATAGAATTTGTGAAAAGCTTCCATGATACTGATGGGGTTTGCCGTGGGTGGTTGGCCAGCTATATTTATTTTGGGGGAAGGTGTGTGTGTGTGTGTGTGTGTGTGTGTGTGTGTGTGTGTGTGTGTGTGTGTGTGTGTGTGTGTGTGTGTGTGTGTGTGCAGGAGCGCGGTGTAACTTTGGAAGCCAAAAGAGACCCAGGCTTGTCCTTTTGATGGTAGTATTTTCCCCCTTGCCCTCTGATACTTTTTTCTGCATTGGCTGTTAGTGCTAGGTTCAGTTCAAGGTAGGCAGAGTCCAGGCGGGACGAGGGGAAGCAACATGGGTCTCTCTTGTGTTCCAGACGGAGCGCCTGGAAGCTTTTTTCCAGGTTCTCAATGTCAACCCTTTTCCCCTTTTTAATTTGGGATGTGATTTGGATGATTTTACCTCTAATAGTGACTTTATGTGCTGCCCGTAGAGTCTCTGCCGAGATGTCGGCTGTGTTCAGTGAAAAATATTCAGAGATGACCTTTTCAATTTCTATTCTATAGGGTTGTTTCATTTAGTCGGCAGTAGGGAGATTTAGCTGTAGGGTTTCGGTTAGTTATCGCAATATTCAACATGGAATGGTCTGACCAAACCCTGTCAATAATTTGTGCTTTACTAACCGAAGGAATCAGGGCATTCGAGACCAGAAGATGATCAATTTTGGCATAGGACTGAAGTGCATGTGAGAAATGCGTGTAATCCTTTTTAGAGGGGTTCGGTTCTCTCCAAATGTCTGTGGGGCCCTGCTGAAATATAATTTTGGTAATCTTTGAACTACTCTTAGTTCTGCGGATGGCTTGGGCATGGGGGGGGGGGGGGTTGGATTTATTTAGACCCTGATCAAAAGCTACATTTGAGTCCCCGCCTAGGATTATGGAGCCCTCTAGCAGGGGTCCCAAGGTTTTGAAAAGTTTGAGGTGGGGGCGTAGTAGGATACCAAGGAGTAGAGATGGCCATCAATTGTGCCTTTTGATTAGAATATATCTCCCTTCGGGATCCCTCTGTTCTGACTTCAGTGAGAACCTACAGTTTCTTGAAATAAGAACAGCCACCCCTCTAGTTTTATCTTCAGCACTCGCTAAGAAAAACGGGGGGAATTGGAAGGTGGGCTTGTATTTGGTCGGGAACTGTGTTTCCTGCAGGAAGAGGACATCTATTTTGCGCGATTTCATATAGTCTAGAACCTTCCTACGCTTGGTGGGGGAGTTTAAACCCTGAGCGTTGTGGGTTGCTACTCTTAACGGAATGGCTGGGTCAGCATCACTGCCCCAACCTCGGCGCACCTTAATCTTAAATAACTGTGTAAAAAAAATAACAGCATTATAATTTGAGGGGTCAGGAGGCTCCAGGGGCGCAACCCCAAGTTACCCGTCCCTCCTCCCAAAAAAAAAAAACAGGAGGGGAGGTTCAGGCCTCCCAGGAACACGCCATTGGGGAAAAGGACCACAGCCCTCTGCAGAGCAAATGATCAAAAGGTATAAAATAACAGCTTACTAACAACATTAACGTCCATGTAATCAAGCTGGAACTTGGAAAAGAAAGGAGAAAAAACCTTTGGGAACTCGGATTGCCTCTTGAACTGCAATTCTAGGGAAAAAGGACAAAAAAAGGGGAGGAGGGGATGGGATCAAGAAGCAAAAGATGATATGGTCGAGAAAAAAACCAAAAAAAAAAATATGAATCGTTCGGGCTAAGTCAGGAGCTAACCGCCCCAGTGTCTCCTGGAACTCGAACTTGTGAAAAAGCTTGCCTCGGAGTGTCATGGTAGTTTGGTTTCCTTGGATCTTTTGAATTTAGGTTTGTCCCAAACATTTGTCAGAGGGCTTGTGAGGGGCGTTTGGCAGATCCTGCAGGGGAGTTGGCGAGGTCCATCGCTGCTTCTTGTGAGATGAGGCGAAGGTCTAATAGGAGTCATTCTCCGTCTTGGAAGCTGTGAAACGAGTGCGTCTTGCCCTTTTGGTCAAATTTCAGAGCAAAGGGGAAGGCCCACCTATATTTAATGTCACGTTGAGACAGTACTGCAAAAAGGGGTTTCAGGGCTTTCCTTTTTTGTATCGTGGTCCGTGAGATATCGGCAAACACTTGAACGGCGTGCCCCCGGCAAGTGAGGGGGTTTTAATGTCTGCGCAGCTTCATCACCTCTTCCTTCACCGAAAAGTAGTGGGGTTTTACTACGATGTCCCTGGGTGTGCCATGTTTCCTGGAGGGTCCCAGAGTTCTGTGTGCTCGATCGATCTTCAGTTTGTATGAGGAGATGATAGGGATCAGCTGTCGGAGAAAGTCTTGCACCACAGACATGGTGTCAGTGATCGATTCTGGGAGTCCCCTGATTCTGCAGTTTTCCCTTCTGGATCTGTTCTCTAGGTCATCGATCCGGGATAATGCTGTATCTAATTGGTCCTGCAGGACCTGAATGTGATCAGAGTTCTGTCTGGTTTTTGAGATTGTTTGATCAAGTTTATTCTCTATAGCTTCCATTCTTGTGCCTAGGATCTGGAAGTATCCCCTTTATATCTCCAGCTATTTTGGCTGCAGTCTGGGCTAAACCCCTGTCTAGTAGTGCTGACAGCTGTGAGAAAAGGTCTGGGGCTGAAAGCATTGAATGGGGATAATTTCTGTCATGACAGGCCTGTATGCAGTGATGAAGGCCCAAGGGGGGAGTTCAGGAGTTCCTCCATGGAGTGCTCGATCAGGGACTCCGTGGAGGCTGGGGAGTGAGCCAAGCTCATTAGGTTACTCACGCGGGTCCCAGGAGTGTGGATGCAGGTCACTGAGGCATAGGATTGCCTGGCTCCAGGGGTTTCCTCAGCACATGGTGTTTGCCATCTTGGATTTGGCCCGCTTGCTTGCTGCCTGAAATTGCGGTCCCAAGTCTCTCCTGGTCGGTCCCGCTGACATGGGCGTGTGCCCCAGGTGTTCCGCCGTTAGCTGGTGTGGGTGTCGCGGTAGACGGGGCTCCGAGTCCCCCGCTAGGTGCGCCGGGTGGCCGAAGCAGCGTGGGGCCCCTGGCTTAAGCGGCCATCTTGGAGCGCTCTGCGCATGCGCCTACAAGCCTCGTTTTTTTAAGACTTATACAGTGTGCTATGCCTGCCTATAATAGAGAGGCTGGCACAGCTTTATACTGTTGGGTTCACAAACACTTTAAAGCATCCAGAATCCACAGAGCAGTAAAACACATTAGAAGAATACATACATGAAGTGGCCCCAGGAAAGGCCCTGAACCATCAAGAAACACAGCATCAATAATAACATAAGGTGCATGGGCGACCTGTTCAGATCACCCAGTAATAACAGAATCAACATAACTTAGAATGTGATATGGGGGATCGCCTCTCCTGGATCAAGCTGCCACCATAAATTCATAGGGTACAGCAGTTTTTCACAGTGAATCAGGAGGAAGGGAAGGGATGGGAAAGAATATAGGTAGGATAGGGGGGGACAGTATGGGTAAGGAGAAGAGAAAGAAAGAAAAAAAAGGGGGGCGTAAATGGGGGGGGGGATTCACCAGTGGAGGAGTGAATGACCCCAGAAAAGGGACATCAGTATACAATGTCTTAGTGCACGCAGGATGCTAAGAAGGCATTTCCGTCTTCCGAGAATGTGGAAGTAATAGATTTGATTCCCTGCTTTGCGGGGAAAGAAAATCCATAATTTCCCCACTGACAGGACAGAGCTCTGCCTTGTTTAAATAGGCAGGGCTGTGTCCTGTGTGTTTTCCTAATTGGTGGGTGCCAACAGTCATCTGTTGGTCAGCACCCGCTGATCAGCATCTTCTGTGTATAATCACAGCACAGCCGGGTTGCCAGTGGGCCCCCCCCACCCACCCGAAAGTGCTGGATCACATACCTAGTATGCGATCTGGCACAGCAGAGCCACCTTACCGCCTTATGTGTAAGTGATGCGGTTAGCAAGTGGTTACGTTTTTAGTTCTTTAAAGAGGCGGTCCAGCCCCCCCCCCACGAAAATTTAAGTCAGCAATTACAAATGCTCAATCCCCCTGATGAAGACATGTGATCCCTGTGTCGAACACGCGTAGGGGAGGGGCCAGGACAGAGCGAGAGGTAGTGAAACTGCCAGTGATAAGACACATACCATATTCCTAGACCGGTTCATTGTTTGTACGCTTTCTATAGAGCGGTGCACTGACGCACCTTAAGATTGCGAGTACCCCATTTGGGGAGTGTGTTTTTATATTGATTTAATAAATTTAAAACGATATCACACCATCAAGCTTTCTTTTTGGATACCGCATTGGAGCCTGAGATCCGGTGATCTGTACTGAGCCCTGGTGTGGTTCAAAAGCGTGTTTTGACTCAGTGTAGCAGCTGGATCACACGCTCCAAGGTGAGCACATTACCTGGGGGGCCACGGGATTGCACCTAAGCATGGTTTTGTGGCACAGAGAAAGTTGTGAGCATGCTGGAAAATAACTACATTGGACACTTAGCTTAAGCACCTTTTTGCTATTAATCTACAGGATTTCACTATCACCTTTGTTATCGTTGCAATAAGGACTGTTCTCTTCACATGTACTGTGTGGCACTTAGCACTTTTGGAATTATTTATTTTATATTTTTATAATGCACCTTAGCATGTCTGTTTGATTTGATCTTGCATATTGCACGTTAGTGTGTTCATATATATTTGTGTATATTTATATTTAGGAGTATTTTTACAATAATTTATTCACCTTAAATCATTTATTCACCACTGTTTGTGCTTTACCCAGTGGGGGTATACATTTAATTATTTTATTTTACGTGCATTTAAGTTTTTCATATGTTTGTAGATACATACACATTTTGATTTATTATTTAGCGCAATATAGTACATTCTAGCGCAGCGTAATTTTTCTTTTACAAATACTGCAGCTGCTAACTTTTAATATATGGACACTTACCTCTCCAGGGAGCCTGCGATGCGATGTCGGCACCCCAGCCGATCTTTGGATCTGCTGTTGTGTGTAGCCGCCGGCATTCCTGGAAAGGCTTCACTGCCGGGTTCCCTTTCGGCTTCACTGCCGGGTTCCCTTTCGGCTTCACTGCCGGGTTCCCTTTCGGCTTCACTGCCGGGTTCCCTTTCGGCTTCACTGCCGGGTTCCCTTTCGGCTTCACTGCCGGGTCCCCTTTCGGCTTCACTGCCGGGTCCCCTTTCGGCTTCACAGCATGGTTCCCTACTGTGCATGTGCTTTCTAATTTGCCCGGCGGCAGAGGAAGGAGGAGGGGGGTGAACACGGCGCCGTCTCCAGAAGTGGGGGCCGGTACCTGTCAAAAACGGGTACCTCCACCCCCTGAAAGGTGCCAAATGTGTCACGGGGGGGGGGGGGGGTGTCAGATGGATAAGCGGAAGTTCCACTTTCGAGTGGAACTCAGCTTTACCCACTTAAGGACCGCCCGCCGTCATTATTCGTCGCTACTTTGACATTAGTTACCATTGTTATGATGGCAGCTAGCTGCCATAACCCCTGTATTTTTAAAAACTACCAGCGGTCCACTTTTAGATAAAAGTGGTCTCGGTGGCGGATTCACCGCAAGATCACATTTATCGGGGGAGGGAGAGGGCTTCCGCCATGCTCCGGCTGTCTCCGCCGCTTACTCAGGACTGGCTCGGTGTCCATAAAAAAAAAAAAAAAATTTGAATCGTGAATCGAGTGTTTTTTTTTTTTTCTTTTTGGAGAAAATCGCCCAGCTCTACCCTTTTGTACATATGCCTGACACCATAGGGGTTGATTTTACTAAAGCTGGAGAATGCAAAATCTGGTGCAGCTGTGCATGGTAGACAATCGGCTTCTAACTTCAGCTTGTTCAATTAGGCTTTGACACAAAAAAAACCTAGAAGCTAGCTGAATGGTTTATTTGCAGAGCTGCAACAGATTTTGCACACTCCAGTTTTATTAAATCAACCTCACCGTGCTCTGTTGCATTTTTTTGTGTGAGGGATTTTTTTTTTCTTTTATTCTTCTTCAGCTTAAGCCTCCTTGGGCTTCCAGCAATGTGGTGGCAAGATTCTGTACATGTGCATTATAATCACCTATATGTGTGCCATTTGCCACTGTGCTATATTCCATATCCTTGCACCTGCTCAGTACAAGTCAGTATCTACCCATGCATGTATATGGTGTACATATTGGGAATGCAACTTGTGGTTTCACTTCTATGCTCCAGCAATATGGTGGTGATCCCAAGCATGTGCAGTAGTGGCTGGTCTGTACTGCTTCTGCTGTACTTGCATAATGCATTGCCTCCATAGTATGTCATCAAAAAACATGGCGGCAACATCCCCTGCATGTGGGATCTTACTGCCACATTTCTGACATCACTGTAAGACAGCAGTATCCTGAGCATGCACAGTAGTTGCAGTACAGACTGGCCACTACTGCGCATGTGTTCGATATCATTGGTGTATTGCTGGCGGCATTTCAGGAGCGCAGAAGTAAAACTTACATAGTTAGGTTGAAAAAAGACACAAGTCCGTCTAGTTCAACCAATAAAAGAGAAAAAAAAAAATCATACAATCCCATATACCCAGTTCTATACCCACAGCAAAGCATAATCCGATTTGCTACAGCAGGTGGAAAAAATACCCGCCCCCGAGAGACAATAGGATTTTCCCTGGATCAACTTTACCTATAAATGTTAGTACCCAGTTATATTGTGTCCATTTGGGAAAGAATCCAGGCCTTTTTTAAAGCAATCTACTGAGCTGGCCAGAACCAGCTCTTAGGGGAGTCTATTCCACATTTTCCCAGCTCCCAGGCTGACCCTGTCACTTGCTTTTTAGAACAGTCAAGGTTCAGAACTACAGCCAGTAAATTAGCAATTTCAGAAAGCTGCCAATGGTAGCCCCATATTTCCTCTAATGGAGGTTTAATTTAAAGTGGATATAAACCCTCACATATACCCAGAGAAGTGAACTGCTGAGGATGATACACAGAGATGAAACAAATCTCCCTACACAAGTTTTACGTATATCTAATGTCTTCAGCTTGGCTGCCAGGCAACTAACATTTGCAATAGGAAATTGATAAAAATCTGTTCTACGTGTTCTGTGAACAATCAACACATGCACTTGTGTAATGCAAGAAAGTAGACATAAGTGCAGAATTTTACAATCTTCTCTTACTAGTGGTACATTTTTTTTTTTTTTTTTTACTGTATACTAGAATAAAAGACCTAGAGCCAAGGCTTTTTTTCCGGGGGAACTTGGTGGAACTCAGTTCCACCACCTCTGGCTCAGACCCTTCGGTGCCTGCTCACCACAATCGCTTGTGAACACAGAAGTCTGGTTTCTGTGTTTACAAGTGACAGCTCTGCACTCTGTATGTAATGCAATTTTGGTATTTAATGCCCCTTTAAGACCCTCCTACTGTTTTTGTGAAATTTGACTGAACACACCAACTATTTGATGTGATTTGCAGGGTGTGTGTAAGGGAAGGAAGGGGTTTTGTGGGGCCGTGGTCATGTTCCAGCACCTATTGTTTGAGAAAAAAAGCCCTGCATAGAGCTGATGGAAAAAAATGACAGCTAGATTATAGGATAGGCTGGAAATGCATGATAAAGTTTGGGAGGAATGGCAGACGAGGGGATCTGCCCTGAGCTGATGGTTAAGCCTTCCTGATCCCCCTCCTTCCCCCCCCCCCCCCCCTATCTTTCTCTTTTCTGCTGTTTCCTTTCTTTTTTTTCTCCTCTTTGGGTTTTGTCGTGGTCCATAGCAGACCCTATTTGATAACTAATAGTTTTTATATGGAGCCAGCAACGACCCCCTATTGTCTGTTTTATTGTTTACTGTTACTCTATATACACTGGTCCTATTGCTGTTATGCTGAAGTCAAATAGTGTCAACTTCATGTCTATTTACCCGCTCTTATGATTAATAAAAATTCTTATTTGTATAATATAAATATTTTCTGCTACTTTAATGTATCTGTTTTTTCCTGATGCTGGAAAGCTCCTACAAAAAAAAAATGCCCAGTTTAGTTATCTGGAAACAGAGGACACTTGAGGCTGTTCTTATCCATGTTGCACTAGATTAGTGTAAATTTTTCTATTTAACCGTAAATAGGTCATTTGTCCTCAGGAAATCCTATCACATTAAGGCTTCATGTACACAGGATGTTTTTTACAACCTCTCTCGTTTTAAATCGTCCGTTTTGCTGCATTTACATGCCGCGTTTAGCCGCATTTGCATTTTTAAAAGCGTTTTTAAAACAAAATTAAAAATATATTTTTTTCAAAATAGCCAAAAATGAAAAATGCCTGTAAACGAAACGGCTACATACGAGTTACCGCATTTAGCCGTGTTTTAGAAGTGTTTGGTGTTGAAATGCCTCTAAACTCAGCTTCTGAACCCATATTTTTGCGTTCCAAAAAAAGCCTCTAAACTGCCTAGAAACGACTCTGTGTACATGTACTGATAAGAACATAGAGAGTTCAGGAGCAGTTGGAAAAAAATGCCCAACTGATACTAAACGTCCGTTTAGCAGTAGCAGTGTATATGAGGCCTTAGGCTCGGTTCACACAGGGGCAACACGATTTCAGCGCGACTTTGTACGGCGGCTTCAACGCGACTTCAACGCGACTTCAGCGCGACTTTAAGCAAATTACAACGCGACTTCAAGTCGCCTCCAGGACAGGCGACTTTGGCTGTGGCCAATCACAGGATAATCAGCTCTCTGGGAGGGAGGGGTTTGCCTGGGCAAACTAAATTTTTTCCCTGCAAAGTCGCTTGACTGCAGAGAGAGATCCGACTTGGAGGCGACTTCCATTGATTTCTATGGTACAGGTCGCCTACCAAGTCTGATCCAAGTAGTACAGGGAGTACGCTCTGAAGTCGGAGCGACTTCAGTAGTGTCTATTAAGACGCTCCCATTCACTGTAATGTGAATCTCTTTCTGGGGCGACTTGGGGCGACTTGAGGGCTTACAAGTCGGATCCCAAGTCGTCCCAGTGTGAACCGAGCCTTAGGCCCCATGTACACGGGACGCTGTTAAACGTACGTTCAGAGGCAGTTGGACGCTTTTTGCAACTGCCCCTGAACTCACTCAATGTTATCCTATCTCCTGTCTCATTTATTGCCGTTTTTAAGCAGTTGCGTTTAACAGCGTTTCTTTGGAAGCAAAAAAATGGGTTCAGACGCCAAACGCGGGTATATATATATATATATATATATATATATATATATATATATATATATATATATATATATATATATATATATATATATATATATATATATATATATATATATATATATATATATATTCATATTCATGTATAAGTCAAAATTTTCAGCCCTTTTTTGGGGCTGAAAGTGCCCCCCTCGACTTATACACGAGTCACCGCCGTCTGCCTACATGATCAGCGTGTCATGCAGGCAGACGGCGACCAGCGTGTGCTGCATACCACTCAGCAGCGGCTCTCGGCTCTCACAGTTCAAAAGCCGCACCTCCTCGTCTGTGATAGGCAGTCAGTGTACAGCCTATCACGGACATTCTCTCATCCTCGTCCGTGGTATGAGGATGAGAGAATGTCCATGATAGGCTGACTGCTGGGAAATGGAGTTTTCTGCCTATCATGGACGACGACGCGGCCCGGCTTTTGAACAGTGAATGGCTGCCGAATAGGAATAGCACACGCTGATCGGTGCAGAGCGGCACACGGAGGCATGCACAGGACACAAGTAGGATGCACACAGACACATACACAGGACCATATACACATGCACACATACGTACACACACATACACAGGACACAGGTACATATACACATGCAACATGCACATATACACATGACACAGGTACATGACACATGCACATATACACAGGACACAGGTACATGACACATGCACATATACACAGGACACAGGTAGGGGACACATGCACATGTACACGGGACACAGGTACATGACACAGGCACATATACACAGGACACAGGTACATGACACATGAACATATACACAGGTACGGGACACATGCACATATACACAGGACACAGGTACAGGACACAGGTACATGACACATGCCCATATACACAGGACACAGGTACATGACACATGCCCATATACACAGGACACAGGTACATGACACATGCACATATACACAGGACACAGGTACATGACACATGCACATATACACAGGACACAGGTACATGACACATGCACATATACACAGGACACAGGTACATGACACATGCACATATACACAGGACACAGGTACATGACACATGCACATATACACAGGACACAGGTACATGACACATGCACATATACACAGGACACAGGTACATGACACAGGTACATGACACAGGTACATGACACATGCACATATACACAGGTACGGGACACATTACACCTGCAAATATACACAGGACACAGGTAGAGGACACATGCACATATACACAGGACACAGGTACATGACACATGAACATATACAGAGGACACAGGTACGGGACAAATGACACATGCACATATACACAGGTACAGGACACATGCACATATACACAGGACACAGGTACAGGACACATGCACATATACACAGGACACAGGTACACGACACATGTACATATACACAGGACACAGGTACATGACACATGCACATATACACAGGACACAGGTACATGACACATGCACATATACACAGGACACAGGTACATGACACATGCACATATACACAGGACACAAGGTACATGACACCTGCACATATACACAGGACACAAGGTACATGACACATGCACATATACACAGGACACATGCACATATACACAGGACACAAGGTACATGACACATGCACATATACACAGGACACAAGGTACATGACACATGCACTTATACACAGGACACAAGGTACATGACACATGCACTTATACACAGGACACATGACACATGCACATATACACAGGACACATGACATATGCACAGGACACAGGGAGGTATACAGCTGCAGATGGGCATTGTTGACCCTCTTTTTCCACTTACAGTAGCTGCTGCGTTTCTCACCCTCGTCTTATACTCGGGTCAATAAATTTTTTCCCATTTTTTTTGTGGTAAATTAGGGCCTCGACTTGTCCTCGGATCGACTTATACTCAAGTATATATGATATAGATATATATATATATATATATATTTATATATTTATATATTTTTTCTGATCGTCACCAACAGACGTTCCTCTGGTGACACACTCTTCCTCATATTGGTGTCCATGCGTGTCAGACTGGGTCGTACTTTTTCAAGTAGAAGGTCAAATGTGGCAATACGCAATCAAAGGATGGGTCCAATAGCGACAAACTCTGACTCTGGACCTCTCACGCAATTTTCTACGTCGTTCTAGCCTCATCAAGAGCAATGTCAGCAGGCAGGAGCATTTCCTCACATATGCTCATTATGGGATCAATTGCAAAAATAAGCACGGAAAAAGAGGCAAATACAAGTAGACAACTGCTCTCTTTGCTGCTGCTGAAAAAGTTAACTTACAATGTTTTTTGAGCTTGGGGAGGGTCTTAAATGAGGTAATCTTAAAGATGTCAGCAGCTGCAAATACTGCAGCTGCTGACTTTTAAAATAAGGTCACTCACTTGTCCTGGGGTCCAGCGATGTCGGCACCCGAGACCGAACCGTCCCTCGATCCTCGGGTGCTGCCACCGCCATTCTCAGTGAGGGAATCAGGAAGTGAAGCGTTGCAGTTTCACTTCCCGATTCCCTACTGCGCATGAGCGAGTCGCGCTGCGGTTTTTCAATGGTCCCCGCTATCTCCTGGGACCTGTGTCTTTCCCAGGAGACAGCGGGGGAGTGCGGGAGGGGGCGTGACTCCCATGGGAGTCTATTCCCGAAAGTGGGTGCAGATACCTGTCTTAGACAGGTATCTGCACCCTCCTCCCCCCTGAAAGGTGCCAACTGTGACACCGGAGGGGGGGAGGAATACGATGAGCGGAAGATCCACTTTTGGGTGGAACTCCACTTTAATAAACGCTTCTAGACGCAAATGCGGTTAAACGCGGCATGCAAACGCGGCTAAACTGGCTTTTTAAATGCCGGTTTCAAGGTGTCAAACAAATTGGTTCAGAGGATTTTGCCTCAGCGTCCCGTGTACATGGGGTCTTAGACCCCAAAATATTCATGTTTTTCAATTTGAAAATAAATCAGTTCACTGTAGTATAGGTTATTTGGTATTGCCTCTGATTTGTCATGGTTTAATTTTTTTACGACGTTGCCTATTAAATATCATGGGCAATTGTTAAATCACTGATGGCTTGTAAGAAAATCAACATATTGTTGAATAGTCAATGTTGTTTGTTTCTGTCTCTGGTTGACTGTGATATGTGGTAGCATATCTTGGATACTCCAACTGGAAGAACTTCTGCCATTGGGCAGTTGTGTGTTCCCACACATGTTTGTGCGTCTAGCACATCCCACTACATTCTTAAAGCAGAGTTACACCCAAAAGTGGAACTTGCGCTTTAACCACTTTAGGACAGGGCCTATTTTTCAAACTTGTTTACAAGTTAAAAAAAATTTTTTTTTTTTTGCTAGAAAATTACTTAGAACCCCCAAACATTATATAATTTTTTATAACACCCTAGAGAATAAAATGGCAGTCGTTGCAATACTTTCTGTCACACCGTATTTGCGCAGCGGTCTTGCAAGCACACTTTTTTTTTGGAAAAAATGCACTTTTTTAAATGAAAAAAATAAGACAACAGTAAAGTTTGCCCAATTTGTTTTTATATTGTGAAAGATGATGTTGCGCCGAGTAAATTGATACCCAACGTTCTACGCTTCAAAATTGCACCCGCTCGTGGAATGGTGACAAACATTTATCCCTAAAAATCTCCATATGCGATGTTTAAAAAATTCTACAGGTTGCATGTTTTCAGTTACAGAGGAGGTCTAGTGCTAGAGTTATTGCTCTCGCTCGAACGACCGCGGTGATAACTCACATGTGTGGTTTGAACACAGTTTTCATAAGCGGACGCTACTCATGTATGCGTTTTCTTCTGCACACGAGCTTGGCGGGATGGGGAACGTTAAATTTATTTATTTTTCCATCCATCCATCCATGCTCAGCATACCCATCTATACTCGGCATACTCGCTCACCCATCCATACTCATCTATCCATCCATGCTCATCCATCCAAACTCTGCATACTCATCCATCCATCCATGCTCATCCATCCGCACTCAGCATACTCATCCATAATCAGCATACTCATCCACCCATCCACCCATCCATCCATGCTCACCCATCCATAATCAGCATACTCATCCATCCATACTCGGCATATTCATCCATCCATCCATGCTCACCCATCCATACTCTGCATTCTCATCCATCCATACTCATCCATCCATACTGTGCATACTTATCCATCCATACTCTGCATACTCGTGCATCCATACTCTGCATACTCGTGCATCCATACTCTGCATACTCATGCATCCATACTCTGCATACTCATGCATCCATACTCTGCATACTCATCCATCCATACTCTGCATACTCATCCATCCATACTCTGCATACTCATCCATCCATACTCTTCATACTCATCCATCCATACTCTTCATACTCATTCATCCGTGCTCACCCATCCATCCATACTCATCCATCCATGCTCATCCATCCATTCTCCGCATACTCATCCATCCATATTCAGCATACTCATCCATCCATACTCTGCATACTCATCCATCCATTCATACTCTGCATACTCATCCATCCATGCTCGGCATACTCATCCATCCATGCTCGGCATACTCATCCATCCATGCTCGGCATACTCATCCATCCATGCTCGGCATACTCATCCATCCATGCTCGGCATACTCATCCATCCATGCTCACCCATCCATACTTATCCATCCATACTCGTCCATCCATGCTCAGCATACTCATCCATCCATACTCGGCATACTCATCCATCCATGCTCACCCATCCATACACATCCATCCTCAGCATACTCATCCATCCATCCATGCTCAGCCATCCATACTCAGCATACCCATCCATACTCTGCATACTCATCCATCCATACTCGGCATACTCATCCATCCATGCTCGCCCATCCATACTCGGCATACTCATCCATCCATGCTCACCCATCAATACTCATCCATCCATTCATAGCCATCCATACTCGGCATACTCATCCATCTATGCTCAGCCATTCATTCAACCTCATCAATACTCATCCATCCACCCAGCCGTACCCAGCCGTACCCAGCTGTACTCAGCCGTACCCAGCCATACTCATTCATGTTCAGCCATCCTCATCCATGGCTCATCCATCCCCATTCATGCTCATCATGCCACATCAGCTATCATCCATGCCATATCCATACAGTGTCTCACAAAAGTGTAATATATAGTCCAACTTAGATTTGAAACTTATGCCCCTAGAACACCTGACGGTGCAACCTGCATGTTGGGCCTCTGTATGAGGCCATGATGTGGAAAAGTCTCACACATGTGGTATCGCCCTACTTGGGAGGAGTAGGAGAATCTATTTTGGGGTGTAATTTTTGGTATGTACATGCTATGTGTTAGAAATATTGTGTAAATGAACGTTGTGTAAAAAAAAAAAAATGCGTTTTCATTTTCTGTACACATTTTCCAAAAACTTGTAGAAAAAAATGACATGTTCAAAAGACTCGATATGCCTCATAGATTATACATTGGGTTGTTTTCTTTCCAAAATGGGGTCATTTTTGGGGTGTTTCCATTGTCCTGGTTCTCCAGGGCCTTCAAAAGTATAAGAGGTAGTCAAGAAATTATATGTGTAATTTATGCTCCAAGAACGCCTGATGGCGCTCCCTGCATGTTGGGCCTCTGTATGTGGCCACGGTGTGTAAAAGTCTCACACATGTGGTATTGCCATACTCAAGAGGAATAGTAGAATGTGTTTTGGGGTGTAATTTGTGCTGTGCATATGCTGTGTGTGAGAAATAACCTGCTAATATAACAATTTTGTGGGAAAAAAAAATTTGATTTTTGCAAAGAATTGTGGGAAAAAATTACAACTTCAAAAAACTCACCATGCCTCTTACTAAATACCTTGGAATGTCTACTTTCCAAAAAGGAGTCATTTGGGGGGTATTTGTACTTTCCTGGCTTGTTAGGGTCTCAAGAAATGAGATAGTCCATCAGTACATCAGGTGTGATCAATTTTCAGAGATTGGCACCATAACTTTTGGACTCTATAGTTTCGCAAAGACCAAATAATATACACCAATTTGAGTTATTTTTACCGAAGATATGTAGCGGTATACATTTTGGCCAAAATATATGAAGAAAATTTACTGATTTGCAAACTTTTATAACAGAAACAAAGAAAAATGCATGTTGTTTTTTTTTGTTTTTTTTTTTTTTAACAGAATTTTCGTTTTTTCTTTTCTTTTATAGCACAAAATTTTTTAAAAAAAACAGCAGTGATTAAATACCACCAAAAGAAAGCTCTATTTGTGTGAAAAAAGGAAAACATTTCATATAGGTACAGTGTTGCATGACTGAGTAATTGTCATTCAAAATGTGAGAGCACCGAAAGCTGAAAATTGGTCTGGTTAGGAACGGGGTTTCAGTGCCCATTGGTCAAGTGGTTAAATATGAGTTCTGGGGTCAAAAAGACCTCAGATCTTATATTTACACTAAAATGCAATAAAAAAAAATGCCCCTTTTTAAAAGCTATGGGCGGAAGTGACGTTTTGACATCGCTTCCATCCTGCAATGGTATGGAGCCAGGTGGGGGCCATCTTCTCCTCACTCCGCATCCTCTCCCCTTTGTGGTATGGAGCTAACACCTCCGCCGCTGCCAGTGGCTCCGATAAGCAGCGGAGGGCACCCGATAAAAGTTATCTCGCGGCCAATCCGCCGCAGAGACCACTTTTATCTGAAAGCGGACCGCACGCTGAAGAAGAGGATACCAGGGTTATGGCAGCTAGCTGCTGCGACAACGATATTCCTCTTCAAAGTGCCGCCGTATAATGACGGCAGGCGGTCCGTAATGGTTAAGCACTCCTCGCCCCCTTACATGCCACATTTGGCATGTCATTTTTTGTGGGGGGAGTGGGTACCTAGTTTTGACAGGTACCCAGCTTCCACTTCCTGCTCTTGTCACCTTGCCACCTAGGTGACTCCTCCTCTCCCCCTCCACAACTGCTCCTCTTCCACTCCCTCTCCGCAATCTTCTGAGACACGTCACTGGTCCCAGAAGATTGCCTGGCCACTAAGAGTGCAGCGCGACTCGTGCAATGCGCAGTGTGCACCCAGCTGGGAGGCTGTCACAGCCGGGTGGCAACACTTGCAATGCTGGCACCGTGGAGAGGCTTTGGGCGGCCGCATCGCTGGACGTGGGACAGGTAAATGCCTGTTTAATAAAAGACATTTTTTTGTAGCTACTGACTTTTAATAAATGTACAAAAGAGTGGAACTCCGCTTTTATTATAAAATCCAAATAGGAGAATGAGAGTGGGCCCCAGCAGGTATGTAGACCCGAAACACAAATGCAGTTATTGAATTTTCTCTTGTTTGTACTTTGTGGCAATCCAAACAAAACATAATACTGTTCAAAATTTCATTTTTTTTTTCCAGACAAATGACAGTCTAAATATTGACCTATCTGATGACGAGGAGTTAAGGGAACAATTAGACATGCATTCAATCATTGTATCATGCATAAATGAAGAGCCACTCTTCACTGCTGAGCAGGTAAAGTAATGCTCTCCCTTTTTTTTCCTTCTAGTCATCACAGTGAGGCTGAATCGCACACTGGTGTGGTGACCAGTGTTTTTTGCTGCACTAACACTGGTCACCGCAAGGACACACAGAAAATAATTGTTTTTCGCATGTCCCGTTCACACTGCATTGCAGTCCGGAGCTGCAATAAAATGCAGACGTGCTACATTTTAACGCAGTGCACCATATAGTGACATGAATGAAGTGTACTTTTGTACACTTCAAATAAAGTTCAGTGAGGAAAAAAAAGGGAGCTGTGTGATGCACTGAATCGCGCATTACACTGCTCCCTACCACAGTCGGAATGAACAGCTACCGGAGAGGAAACTGCTGCTGTTTACCTCTCCGGCAGCTGTCCATTTTAGCCCTGAATATAACAAAAGATACAATGCCTTGAAAACGTATTCATACCCTTTGACTTTTTAAAAATGTAAATTAATTTTATGTGATAGACCAACACAAAGTGGCATAAAAATGTGAAGTAGAAGAAAAATGATAAATGGTTTTCTAGTTTTTTTTTTTTTATAAATATCTGAAAAGTGTGGCGTGGATGTGTATTCAGCCTCATTACTTTGTAGAACCACCTTTTGGGTATGTCTCTACCAGCTTTGCACATCTAGAGCGTGACATTTTTACCCATTCTTCTTTGCAAAATAGCTCAATCTCTGTCAGATTGGATGGAGAGTGTCCGTGAACAGCAATTTTCAAGTCTTGTCACCAATTTGCAATTGGATTTAGGTCTAGACTTTGACTGGGCCATTCTAACACATGAATAGGCTTTGATTCTAAACCATTCCGTTGTAGCTTTGGCTGTATGTTGTCGTCCTGCTCTTCCCCAGTCTCAAGTCTTTTGCAGACTCCTCTAACAGGTTTTCTTCTAAGTTTAAAAGAAAAACGTGACAAGCACAAAGAAACTCTTCTTTGAGGACAATTCAGTGATATAGGTACAAATCTTTATTGAAGACTATCCAAAAGTAAAATTCCATATATAAATTACTGTTAAACTACAACCCTATTCCCAGTACACATTAAAAGACCTAAAGTCTGGAGGAGGAAAGGTGGCCACCATTTTCTAAATCACCTCATACAACTCTCATTCTCACACACTCACATACACCAATAGATATTGATTGGTCATACAATCTGTTTGGATTGAAGGTGAGATCATTAGGTGATCAATGGAAATTAGTCAATCATGATAACTGGCATAGTCTTCTAGTGACTGACATATCCGATCACCAATAGTTTGACCACAGATGTAACAATCTTATAAATATTATAAAGTGCAGGTGTGATGTAGCATTTCCTTTTCTTTTCAGTAAATCCAGCTTGTGACAATTGCAGCCTCCGTTTCACACTGTGAATATTGTCTATTCAGAATAATTCAGTAGTAAATAGCACAGTCACTGAAGCATGGCAGCTAGAGGATACAAAATAAAATTGAAACTGACTTTACCATATGCTGAAGTTGGACGGCAAACAGGGTGTCATGAGAAGCAGCGGGGGAATCCGAGTACAGGATCCAACTTTCAGAAGAGATCTATGCGATCTGTTAGTAGCTGTCTCTGATGCTGGAAACAGGGATCCCACTTGCTAGACACAGTACAGCTTCCTGCTTTCACGATGCTTGCTGTAATCAGCTGTTTGTGTAGATTCAAGTCCTTGTCAGTAATACACTTGGAGTATCCGCTGTCTGGGCTGCAGATGTCAGGCTCTGATGCTGGCATTTAGTCAGAAGGAAGCAAAGAGGTTTAGAGGCATTTCAGTAGGTGAATGGGTGGTCATCCATGGATCCTCCTCACAGATACCAGATACAGATGCTTACATGTTTCGCTAATTAATTAGCTTCTTCAGAGCAATGTGTACTGGGAATAGGGTTGTAGTTTAACAGTAATTTATATATGGAATTTTACTTTTGGATAGTCTTCAATAAAGATTTGTACCTATATCACTGAATTGTCCTCAAAGAAGAGTTTCTTTGTGCTTGTCACGTTTTTCTTTTGGATTTAATCATAACTCAGAGGACTGCTAAATCTTAGTGTCTCAGGATTGCTATCTATCATCCGAGATACTTGGTTTAGACGGTGGAACCGTTTAGAAATCCCCATAACAGGTTCAGGCCAAGATATGGCCAGTATGTTCTAAAGGGGGATATTCGGATCGGTATTTAGGAGCAGTTGAGAATCCCCTTTTTGTTTTTCTTCTCTTTTTTTCTTCTAAGTTTGCCTAGTATTTGGCTCCATCCATCTTCCCATCAATGCTGACCAGCTTCCCTGTCCCTGCTGCAGAAAAGAATCCCCACAACATGATGCTGCTACCACCATGTTTCACGGGGGAAGGGGGGGGTGTTCATTGTGATGTGCAGTGTTTTTCACCACACACAGTGTTTTGCTTTTAGTCCAAAAAGTAAAATGTTGGTCTCATCTGACCGGCGCACCGTCTTCCACATGTTTGCTGTGTCACCCACATGGCTTCTCACAAACTGCAAACAGGACTTCTTATGGCTTTCTTTCAACAATGGCTTTCTTCTTGCCACTCATAAAGGCCATATTTGTGGAGTGCACGGCTAATAGTTGTCCTGTGGACAAAATCTCCCACCTGAGCTGTGGATCTCTGCAGCTCCTCCAGAGTTACCATGGGCCTCTTGGCTGCTTCTCTGATTAATGCTCTCCTTGCCCGGCCTGTCAGTTTAGGTGGGCGGCCATGTCTTGGTAGGTGTGCCGTACTCTTTCCATTTTTGGATGAATGATTGAACAGTGCTCCATGAGACGTTTAAAGCTTGGGATATTTTTTTTATAACCGAACTCTGCTTTAATCTTCTTAATGGCAAACATCCAGGGGTATTTCTTGTATCGGAGGGGAGGGTAGGAGAGGGAGAGGGGTTTGTCTATATATCAAGAATGATTTATGGGTAGAAGAGCAGAATGACATTCGCGGCAAGGGGGGAGGTGGAGTCCGTATAAGTGGAACTCCAGAGGATGGAAGTAAGCAGGAAGTTTACTAGTGGGGGTATGTTACAGGCCCCCTAACCTGAGGGAAAAGGTGGAGTTGGATCTCCTTTTACAATTAGAAATGGCAGCAAGACAGGGAAATGTCGTCATAATGGGGGACTTCAACTATCCCAACATTGACTGGGCAGAAAGGACAGCCCACTCAATAGAGGACAGCATGTCCCAATTGGTAGATTCCTCGACTAGGCGCAACGCATTGCTAGATCTTTTAATTACAAATGATACAGATCTCATGGCAGCTGTGGAAATATGAGACAACTTGGAAACTAGCAACCACAGGATTATTACATTCCAAATAAATAATAGAAAAGGGAGGCACGAGGGGAGTACAAGAACACTAGATTTCAAAAGAGTCTAAACTGCGCTCAATGCTGCAGGATATTAAGTGGGACCAAATCCTTGAAACATTGCGGAAACAGAGGAAAAATGGGAATGCTTTAGGAATATATTAAATAAATGTATCACCGAGTGCATTCCAAGGGGTAATAAATATAGCAGAACAAAGGGTAAACCTGGGTGGCTGAACCAAAAAGTAAAATATACAAAGGACAAAAAAATTTCCTTTAAAAAGTACAAAGCAGAGGGGTCATTGTCAACATTCAAACAATACAAGGAATGCAATGTGAGATGTAAGAACACAATTAGGGCAGCTAGAAAAGAATATGGGAGACACATAGCGGAGGAGAGTAAACCTAATCCCAAGAAGTTTTTTTAAATATATCCTCGCCTTTAAATATATTAAAGACGAGGACGGAACACTTAGGCCCCATAAAGCACGAGGAACGGAAGGTGGTTATAAATAAGGAGAAGGCAGCTCTGTTAAATGCTTTCTTCAGCTCAGCCTTCACACAGGAAATGGAGGGATATACTGACCAAGACAGTATGGTTAGCAACTAGCCACAGGATCTACCCCTCTGGCTAACAGAGACCGGAATTGGGAAAAAATTAGAAAAGCTTAATGTAAATAAATCACCGGGACCAGATGGCTTATACCCGACAGTCCTTAACCACTTCAGCCCCAGAAGATTTTACACCCTTCCTGACCACCTGCGCTTTTTTACAATTTGGCACTGTGTCGATTTAACTGACAATTGCGCGGTCATGCGACGCTGTACCCAATCAAAATTTGCATCCTTTTTTTCCCACAAATAGAGCTTTCTTTTGGTGGTGTTTGATCACCTCTGCGGTTTTTATTTTTGGCGCTATAAACAAAAAAAGCGACCGTTTTGAAAAAAAACAATATTTTGTACTTTTTGCTATAATAAATCTCTCAGAATTTAAAAAAAGAAAATCTTCATCAGTTTATGCCAATATGTATTCTACATATTTTTAGTAAAAATCGCAATAAGCGTATATTGGTTGGTTTGTGCAAAATTTATAGCATCTACAAACTATGGGAAAGATTTATGGCATTTTTATTTTGTTTTTACTAGTAATGGCGGTGATCTGCAATTTTTATCGTGACTGCGTCATTATGGCCGAAACATCTGACACTTTTGACACTATTTTGGGACCATTATCATTTATTCAGCGATCAGTGCTATAAAAATACACTGATTACTGTGTAATTGATATTAGCAGGGAAGGGGTTAAACACTAGGGGGCGATCAAGGGGTTAAGTGTGTCCTAGGGAGTGATTCTAACTGGGGGGGGTGGGCTACCACTGACATGACAGCGATCACTGCTCCCGATGACCAGGAGCAGTAGATCCCTGTCATGTCACTAGGCAGAACAGGGAAATGCCTTGTTTACATAGGCATCTCCTCGTTCTGCCTCTTCATGACACGATCGTGGGACACCCACCGCGGCACACGCCTACTAGCCCCGCCAATTAAAGGGGATGTACACGTACGCCCATTTGCCTGCCATTGTGCCGACGTATATCGGTGTGCAGCGGTCGGCAAGTGGTTAAGCTGCGTGATTCTGGATAAAATGAAAATCACTATTTGTTTGCTTGGAATAAAGATCATAAAATATTGCAACAACCTCCATTTGATTCTCTGTTTGGGGGTTCTAAGTAATTTTCTAGCAAAAAAATACAGATTTTAACTAGTAACCAACAAGTGTCAGAAAAAGGTTGTCTTTAAGTGGTTAAACTGCCCTCATCTACAGACGGAAGTTCATTCCTTCGGTCTATGAACCGGAGAGATGCATTGTATCTCTTCATTATCTCTCTGTACCAAGGAATGTGTGTTTTTTTTTTTTTGTTTTTTTTTCTTTGACAGCTCTGGCTCTGCACTGTTTATAGAAAAAAAGGCGTCAATTAGATAGTTCGATTTAAAAGCTGCCAACGTGTCAGCATCGGCAAGTGAGGGAGCCTGTCTGTACAGACTGCCCCCTCACAATATGTACATCCCCCCCCCCCCCCCAAATGACAGCTCTAAAGCCCAAGGGGAAAAAAAGCTGGCAATTAAATTTAAAAAGCGGACAGTGACAGTCAAGGTCGTCCCCTCCCATCCCTGACCTGCCGGGCTGCATGCTCGGATAAGGGTCTGGTATGGATTTTGGGTGGGGAACCCACGCCATTTAAAAAAAAAAGTGGCATGGGGGGTCCCCTCTGAATTCATACTAGACTCAAAGGCCCAGGAGGGGAGGGTCCCACGCTGTGAGTGTTTTTTTTTCACATTCAGCTGACAGCTGACTCATGGGTTGTTAAGGACACGGCGGCCGACGCCCGTGTGAAAGGGGCCTTGTTCTTCTGTTTTCTTTGTTATCTTTGTTCACTAAATTATCTACGGTGTAGATTTAAGTTATTTCACTCAAGAATTTCTGCTTTAGCTAGTCTCTACACAGCAAGCTGTTTGGATCAGTGTATCCTCAGCAACAATTTTGGAGACCATACCTGGGCTCTTCTGGACTTGAGGATTTTGGGGCTAGCCTGGAATGTGACTTTGTAGTACAGAGCTTTGCATTGTGGACCTTTACATAAATTTTGTGTGCTGTTATTTAACCACAGAGTGGTATTTGGATCCATAGCCATGTCAGAGCCCTGATGTAACACCGTTTCTAAAGACCTACTTTGCGAGTAATACCAGTCGAGCTTTAGCACCTGGAGTTATCTTTTTTGTTCTTTTAATTTTTTTTACTTTTTGGGGAAAAAAAATCCTCTCACAGCTGGTTTCACTACAGTAAGGGTTTAGCATGCTCTTTCTACTGAAGGGAAGAAACATTCCATTGCTGCTTCTGAATCACCACGTGGACCGTTTGGTCTTCAGTCTCATTTCACCATTGGCCTACCTTGACTTTGGTTACCTCTGGCTGCCTGCCACTCTCATTAGCAACAGCTGCTTGAGTTTGTGAGAAAACAAGGCCTTACCTTATTTTGGACCTAGTTTTTTTGCCATGTGGTGCAACTGTAATGGGTGTCCTCAGCTCATACACTCCTATTGCCTCTAGCGAATTTAGTCCATTCTTCTACGAAGACTTTAAAGAAACTATCATTGGCCTCTGCTTGATAATGTGCTAGAGTTCTTTGCTTCAAAAGGGAAGTTGGTCTCCATTGTAGATGCTCCAGTGATCCACCAGAACAAGCATACAACCAAGTAAGTTGATAGTTTTTTCAACTATCCAAATTCCACTGACAGGCATACTTTTTACTTAGGTTCTAGATTGAATGTAAGTTGAATGTCCTTGCATCTTGTTGGTGGTGACTTTTATTTGCAAAACGACTTTAATCGGGTAGATCAGTGTTTCTCAACTCCAGTCCTCAAGGCGCACCAACAGGTCATGTTTTCAGGCTTCCCATTATTTTGCACAGGTGATTTGATCAGTTTTCACTGCCTTAGTAATTACCACAAATGTTTCATCTGAGGGAAATCCTGAAAACATGACCTGTTGGTGCGCCTTGAGGACTGGAGTTGAGAAACACTGGGGTAGATGGTGGGCTAAATGTTTGCATGGCATCTAAATTGCTGGTTCTTAAATTTTACCCATGGTTTCCTACATTTTTAAGTTTTGTTTCCAATTCTGTTTTAAGGCTATAGGGGTTTATAGACCTTCAGAACAATGATGCTTACTAGTCGGTTGTATCCTTTCTCCTATCCTTTTTTCTCTGTATAGGTTATAGAAGAGATTGAGGAAATGATGCAGGAATCTCCTGATCCAGAAGAGGAAGATACTCCTTCCCAGTCGGACAGACTTTCTATGCTTTCACAGGAGATCCAGACATTAAAGAAGTCCTCTACAAATAGTAACTATGAAGATCGTAAGTAATCAAGCTAACATATGTTAAAACATCCTTTTGTTGAGTTCCACAGAAACCTCCTAAAATGCTGTCTTTATTTTGATTATTTTATTTAGATAGTTTACATGTTTTTTACATTACTTTGCGTTTAATCAACTGTTTCATGTACATTATTTAAAGTGGAAATTCAGTCATTTTTTTCATCTTTCCATCTATTAAATCCTCTGCCCTTGTTTTACCTTTGGATAGTAAAACATTTTTTTTCTGCCAGTAAATACCTTATGCAGCCCACTTCCTGTTTCTTGTCTGGTAAAAAGCCTAGGCTTATGACATTGTGCAAAGGAAGATTTCTTCCTAACTCCACCCCAAATCTCTAGCAAATGTCGGGGTCCTCAGACAGCCTAATAACAGCCCCAGGCCGGCGTAGCCAAAGCCTTCTGTTGGGGTGTTGTCTGCTGTCCACAGGCACATTTGGGCTACATAGCAGCGGAGGGCTCTGTAGCTCTCATCCAACCTCCTCTCTGCCTGGACCAGCCTGGTTAACTCAGCTTTCCAGTCCTTGTGCCAGTGTCTCCCCAAAAGCCCCATTCGCACTCCATACTGCAACCAGTACCTTTCCTGGAAGGAGGAGAGACTTTTTCCCTGATGCTGCTGCTCACGGGCTAGCGCTTCCTTCCAGAGCTCCCAGCGGACAGAATCCTACCATCTCAGCAGGACTTGCTGTGACACTGGTCCCCTTGTGCTGTATCCGCATCTCTTGCAACTGCCTTCCGAATTCCTCTTCCATGGGGGCTGGTATCTGTACCTCTCCTCTCCTGCTACCCGGACCTTGTGGAGGTTTGGATGTCCCAGACTGCAGGAAGCCTCCCACTGCTTGCCACCAATGTAACGGAATGTCCCACACTCCACTTGAGTGCTTCAGTCATTTACCACTTCCTCCAGTCTGAATATAGATTTTACAGCCACTTGCAACCAAGAACTAGGCAGTACTCATTTTGGCTGCAAAGCTGGAACATAAACTGTTTATTTGAACAAAGGCACACAGATCTACACTCAGAGGACAATCCCCCTTCTTTGCATAATAAAACCGGGCGGGGTAGACTTTACCTCCACCAGTAGCATGACACGGGTGTATTCCAACTTCTCATTAGTAGACTGTCTTTGGGAGGGGCTGCTGGAAAAATCACCCCTCCCCCTCCCCTCTCACAGCTAATCCAGAGACATATTGGGTGGCAAAAATATGAATGCAATCTATACACTGGGGGGAGAACCTCTGGGGGAATCTAGGGTGGAAAAGGACCTGGGGGTCCTAGTAGACGATAGGCTCAGCAATGGCATGCATTGCCAAGCTGCTGCTAACAAAGCAAACAGAATATTGGCATGCATTAAAAAGGGGATCAACTCCAGAGATAAAACAATAATTCTCCCGCTCTACAAGACTCTCTGGCCCAGCTGCACCTAGAGTATGCTGTCCAGTTCTGGGCACCAGTCTTCAGGAAAGATGTGCCGTAAATGGAGCGAGTACTGGAGGATGTTAGTTATGAGGAAAGGTTGTAAGCACTGAACTTATTCTCTCTGGAGAAGAGACGCTTGAGAGCGGATATGATTTAAATTTATAAATACCGTACTGGTGACCCCACAATAGGGATAAAACGTTTTTGCAGAAAGGAGTTTAACAAGACATGTGGCCACTCATTAAAATTAGAAGAAAAGAGGTTTAACCTTAAACTGCAAAAGGGGGTCTTTACTGTAAGAGCGGCAAGGATGTGGAATTTCCTTCCACAGGCAGTGGTCTCAGCAGGGAGCATCGATGGTTTCAAAAAACTATTGGATAAGCACCTGAACGACCGCAACATACAGGGATATACAATGTAATACTGACATATAATCACACACATAGGTTGGACTTTTTTTAACCTCATCTATGTCACTATGTAACTATATACACCCCATAATGGGTTGCTCCCAAGGCAGACACAAACAATAGAACAATGGGATACAGCCACACTTCAAACGATCTAGTAAAGAGTCTACAACAGTATGAGACTATTTATTATTATTACATACAGACCCACTATTCCAATGTGGGTGTACAGTGAGTCTGACTAGTGCAGATCAGACTGGCGTTCTCGGTCACCCTGTGCCCCTAATAGAGACAGGGTCACTTACACATAGGAGGCGCTGAGGGAGCTGAACAAGGAGATTCCAGTGCTCTCCAAGGTAAGCTGTGTTCCACAAGCCTCCCGCCCAAAGTGACCCCCGTCACAACTTCCCATTGGGATGCACTGGCCAATACCTTTTATTCAATATGCTCTCAACCGCTTACGGAGTACGTCGGCAGAATGGAGCTGGTAGGCAAAAGGGCGTACAGGTACGTCCCCTTTAAGAAGTGGCGCGCATTTTCCACGGGCGCCCACCGCGGTCTCCGTGACCACGGGTCCCACAGACTCTGTGCCCGTGATCGTGTCACGGAGAGGAAGAACGGGGAGATGCTTTTGTAAACAAAGCATTTCCCCATTCTGCCTAGTGATAGGACAGTGATCACAGCTCTGTCTCTAGAGCTGTGATCACTGTCCTGAGTGTTGAAGTCCAGCCCCCTAACAGTTAGAATCACTCCCTAGGATACACTTAACCCCTTCACTGCCCCCTAGTGGTTAATCCCTTCACTGCCAGTGTCATTTACACAGTAATCAATGCATTTTTATAGCATTGATCGCTGTATAAAGGACAATGGTCCCAAAATGGTGTAAAAAATGTCTGATGTGTCCGCCATAATGTCGCAGTCCAGAAAAATCGCAGATCACCACCATTACTAATAAAAAAAAAATTTAAAATAAAAATGCCATAAAACTATCCCCTATTTTGTAGACACTATAAATTTTGCGCAAACCAATCAATATACGCTTATTGCGTTTTTTTTTTTTTTTTTTTTTTAATTACCAAAAATATGTAGAAGAATACATATCGGCCTAAACTGAGGAAAAAATAGTTTTTTTTTTTTATATATTTTTGGGGGATGTTTATTATAACAAAAGTAAAAAATATTGCGTTTTTTTCCAAAATTGTCTTTTGCTCTTTTTTTGTTTATAGCGCAATAAAAATAAAAACCGCAGAGGCGATCAGATACCACCAAAAGAAAGCTCTATTTGTGGGAAAAAAAGGACATCAATTTTGTTTGGATACAGCAAAAAGTGCTCTGGTCGGGAAGGGGGTAATATACTCCGGGGCTGAAGTGGTTAAAGCGCTCCCATTTTCCCTCCGTGTTCTTTGTTCCTAGGATTTTATCCCATTTTATATCTTCTAGCAAGGAGCACAGTTTAGGGAAGTTGGCTCTTTTGAAATTCAGTGTCTTTGTATTACCCTTGTGTTTCCTATTTGTGTGATTTATGCTGAAACTAATTGACCTGTATTCGCTGTTTCCTAAATTGCCCCCCTATTTCCACGTCCGTGATCAGGTCTGTATTGTTAGTAATCAGTAGGTCTAGTAAGGAATTGTTTCTTATTGGTGCATTTACCATCTGACCCATGAAATTGTCCTGCAAGACATTTAGGAAATGGCGAGCCTTAGCTGAATGCGTGGTTCCTTCCGCCCTATGTCTGGATAATAAAAATCCCCTATTATAATGTCACTTTCCATCCTTGCTGCCATTCCAAACTGTGATAGGAGATCCGCCTCCTCCTCCTCCCTCTGGTTAGGGGGCCTATAGCATACTCCCAGTATTACTTTCCCCTTGGTTTTCTCCCTTTTGAAGCTCTACCCATAAGGATTCCACCTCCTCCCTTGCTCCATTAGTGATGTCGTCCCTCACATTAAGGTCCCTTTCACGCATGTGCAACTTGTCCTGCGACTTGGGACTGCAAAGTCGCATGACAAGTCGTACCCCATGATTTTCAATGAGTACCATTCATATCTGTGTGACTTCAAAGTAGTTCCTGTACTACTTTGGTTTGACTTTGATGCGACTTGAGGTCCATAGACCTTAACATTACACATTAACATTGCTTCAAGTCTTGTCAAAATCGTGGCAAAGTCACGCGACTTTCAGGTCGCACAAATGTGAAAGGGGCCTTACTTGTACATCAGTCTTTTATATACAGGCTTACCCCTCCCCCTTTTTTTTACCCTCCCTATCTCTGCGATATAGGGAATACCCTTGAATGGTTTGGCAGTCAATCATGGAGCTGTTAAACCAAGTCTCTGAAATTCCCACAAAATCAAAATCAAACAGTAGCTCTAGTTCTCCCATCTTGTCAGCCAGACTCCTGGAATTAGTGAACAAGCCTCAGTTTGTTTGGCCGCGTACTCCTTGTTGGTTGTTCTGAGGCTGCAATTAGGACTTATTAATTTACTTACCTCGGGTTTAGGTGCTTTAGTCAACCTACTACTACTACTATTGTCCCCAATACTACCCTCAACTTTGTTCCACACTGGCTATCTCTACATCTGGACCCCCCCCCCCCTTCACCTAGTTTAACCACTAAGGGTCAGTTCACACTGAGGCAGCACAACTTGCAGCGCGACTGCCTCAGGCGACCCAGGACACGACTCAGCGGCGACTTGCAAAACGACTTCTGTATAGAAGTCAATGCAAGTTGCCCCCCAAAGTCGTACAGGAACCTTCTGCTAAGTCGGAGCGACTTGCGTCGCTACGATTAGAATGGTTCCATTGCACAGAACAGTGTGAACCGATGCCTACGGGACCGCCTGCTGACATTTTACGTCACTACTTTGAAGAGGAATATCGTTGTTATGGCAGCAGCTAGCTGCCATAACCCCAGTATCCTCTTCTTTAGCGGGCGGTCCGCTTTCAGATAAAAGTGGTCTCTGCAGCGAGCTCACTTTTATCGGCGGAGAGGCCGGTGGCTCCACCACTTACCGGAGCCACCGGCATCGGTGGAGGCAATCGGGTCTGCTTTCCTGTTAGGCATGGAGACGAGTGAGGAGAAGATGGCCCCTACCCGTTTCCTATAACATTGCATAGCTCTTAAAGAGACTTTTTTTTTAATGACATTTAATTATTATTATTATTATTATTTTTTTTTTTTTATTGCATTTTAGTGTAAATATGAAATCTGAGGTCTCTTTGACCTCAGATCTCATATTTAAGAGGTCCTGTCATGCTTTTTTTTTCTATTACAAGGGATGTTTACATTCCTTGTAATAGGAATAAAAGTGGAGAAATTTTTTTTTTTTAAAGAACAGTGTAAAAATAAAAGGTAAAATAAATAAGAAAAAATTTGAATTTTTTTAAAAACACGTCTAGTCGAACTTGCGTGCAGCAGCGAACGCATACGTGAGTAGTGCCTGCATATGAAAACGGTATTCAAACCACACATGTGAGGTATCGTCACAATTGTTAGAGCGAGAGCAATAATTCTAGCCCTAGACCTCCTCTGTAACTCAAAACATGCAACCTGTAGAATTTTTTAAACGTCGCCTATGGAGATTTTTAAGGGTAAAAATTTGTCGCCATTCCACGAACGGGCACAATTTTGAAGCGTGACATGTTGGGTATCAATTTTACTCGGCGTAACATTATCTTTCACAATATAAAAAAAAATTGGACTAACTTTACTGCACATATATGGTATGACAAAGTATTACAACAACCACCATTTTATTCTCTAGGATGTTAGAACCCCCAAACATTTATATATTTTTTTTCTAAGTAATTTTCTAGCAAAAAAAAAAGTTTTTAACTTGTAAACACCAAATCTCAGAAAGGGTATTGGTCCTTAAGTGGTTCAAAGCCCCTCTAACCTTTCTAACCCACTTTCCTTTCCAGCCGAGCTGCACCCTCCCCATTTAGGTGCAGTCTGTTCCTGCTAAAGAGCCGTTAACCGACTGAGAAGTCGGCCCTGTTCTCCAGGAAACCCAAACCCCTCCTTTCTACGCCAGCTCCTCAGCCACTTGTTTACTTCCCTAATCTCCCGCTGCCTTTCTGGTGGGATCTCCTTGTCAGAAACCATGAACCAGACCGAGACAGGAGTACAGTAAAATCACACTTGTTTATTAATAAAAATAAAAAGGTAAATAGAGTAAGCATAGTCAAAGCATAGCCAGAGTCCAGTAACCGGATCGGGTAGTCAGCCAAGCCAGAGTCCAGTAACCGGATCGGGTAGTCAGCCAAGCCAGAGTCCAGTAACCGGATCGGGTAGTCAGCCAAGCCAGAGTCCAGTAACCGGATCGGGTAGTCAGCCAAGCCAGAAGTCAGGGATCCAAGTAGAGGAACAGCAAGCAGGATAAGAAGCCAGAAGGGTTGTCAGCAAAGCCAGTCTTTAAACAGGAACGCAGGAGATGGTTTCTGGTGATGTGACCAAGGCGAAGGCAGGATGAAGTGAGCTGGAGATCTTTAAGTAGGCGGGACTGACGAGCAGATACACAACAGCTGGTTAACTGTGGAGAGAAAGGAGAGCTGGCAATTAGCCGACAGCTGAGCAACCAGCTCAGAGAAGGAAGGGCTGAGGCAGCCCTGACACTCCTGCTGCCTTTCTGGTGGGATCTCCCGCTGCCTTTCTGTGTGCAGCTGCGATCCGCGGTGGTCCTGTTTACTGGTTCAGGTGCGATTCCGGACCCAAAAATGCACAAGACCCTTTTTGAAACCACACCGTGGCTGCCCTGGACATGTGAACCCAGCCTTCCATAAATACATCCATTTAAAACCTGCCTTTACTATTAGATTAACTTAACTCTATCCCGACTTCATGAATGGATCATATACCAATCTTTTCATTCTACTTCTGCTGTTCTGTGCACAGGGTCTATGGAGTCAATTCACTAGCATTTATGGCATGCGATATTTGTGTCTTTATATGAAACCTTGCATGCAATTCATTGCAGGTAAAGCAGAACTAAACTCTTCCATCTAACCGTTTCTCAAAACAGCTACATTTAAAGCATGCTGAAAGTGCTAACTGTCAGTTGGGTTCTCAATTGAACTGTCAATAAATTAGCTGGTGTCATAACTGATCGCACGTGCAGTACCATGATAACTGCAGATTAATCCGAGGCCACGATGTCCCCTTCCTTGGCTGTAAAAGATAGCAGGGCTTAGTCCCACTTTAACCACTTCCCAACAGACGTGCATATATACAGTTGTGCTCAAAAGTTTACATACCCTGGCAGAATTTATGATTTCTTGGCCATTTTTCAGAGAAAATTAATAAAACAAAAACTTTTTTCACTCATGGTTAGTGTTGGAGTGAAGCCATTTATTATCAATTAACAGTGTTTACTCTTTTTTTTAAATCTTAATGAAAACAGAAAGTACCCAAATGACCCTGATCAAAAGTTTACATACCCTAGTTCTTAATACTGTGTATTGCCCCCTTTAACATCAATGACAGCTTGAAGTCTTTTGTGGTATTTGTGGATGAGGCTCTTTATCTTCTGAGATGGTAAAGCTGCCCATTCCTCCTGTTCCTGTAAATTCTTGGGCTGTCTTGCATGCACTTCACTTTTGAGATCTCCCCAGTGTGGCTCAATGATATATATTGAGGTTAGGAGACTGAGCTGGCCACTCCAGACCCTACACTTTATTCTGCTGTAGCCAATGACAGGTCCTCTTTAAGTGGTTAAACTGACCTCTATTACAGACTGATGTTCATCCCTTTGATCTAAAAGAACTAAATGTTACATTGTATCTCTTCTCTTCGCTATCTCTCAGTGATGACCAATGTTGATAAAAATTTGCAGGCTTTTTTTTTTTTTTTTTTTTTTACAGCTCTGAGCAAAGAACAGCCCTGCACTGTTTACATATAATCGTGGAAATGCCTGATTAAGATTGTGAGGGGTGTTGAATCGAGAGCGTGATTTTTTTTTTTTTTTAACGATTAATTGTGCAGCTCTAGCATTTCCATAGCTCTTTCACAGATTCCTGCTGCTGGGATTTGCAGTGTGTATAAAGATCCGCGTAAAGAGTTTAGGTACAAGAGTTTAGGCAAAGCAAAGAGAATCATAGTAGGCATAGTGCTGAATACAACAGATGGGAGTCCTCAATTAAAAGACAGAGGTTGATTTACTTAAAGTGGAGGGCCACCCTAAAATAGAAAATAGCAAGAAAAGTCTTAAAAAAAAAAAAAAACATTTGAAAAAAAAAAAAAAATTTTTTTAAACTTACCTGAACCCTAGTTGCTAGTCAGTCTTCCTAATCTGCCTCTTCCTATCCTGCGGCGTGTTCTGCTCCTAGCTGAGTGGCCCCGTTGCCTTCTGGGAACTGTGTGTGTTCCCAGAAAACCACGGGGCCATTCACAGATCGCCGTGCCGCTCGCTCGCGCGTGCGTAGTAGGAAACTGGCAGTGAAGCCGCAAGGCTCCACTGCCTGTTTCCCTTAGTTTGAATGGAGGTGCCGGGACCCGAGAGCCGAGGGATGGGTTGGCCTCGGGCGGCCGATATCGCGGGCACCCAGGACAGGTAAGTGTACTTATTTAAAGTCAGCAGCTACAGTGTTTGTAGCTGCTGACTTTAAAAAAAAAATAAAAAATTCATAGCCGGAATCCCGCTTTAAGGCAAACAGACTGTGCAGTTGCTCCAGGGCTTAGTAAATGTGGTAAATCTCTGCTGACTTCCATTAACCAATCATGTTGTGCAAACAAGAATGCTTTTTTTTTCTCCTTGCATGTGATTGTGTATTCTTTGTAAAATAAAGCTTTACCTCATTTACTAAGCTCTGTTGCAACTGCACTTGCAGAGGGCAACTGCACACGCAAAGTGTACTGTCTATTTGTCTTTAGTAAATCAACCCCCCTATAAGATGGGTGCATTTTTTTTTTTTTCATAAAATATTTGTGTGTATAATTCTAGCAAAGTGAGGGTAAATTAAAGCCTGTTACACACATTACGTTTTTTGTTCAACCTAGCGGTCACCATATATGATGATCTCGCCCGCTAAGCTATTGTGTTTTGACACAGGGATTGGTTTTCCAGCATGCTTGTTCGACAGAACCTGGTTGTGAGGCCGATTTTCGGCCCATGTTTACCCAGCATTAGATTGCAAAATGTTCTTGTAACCTGGATAGTTTTCATTAATATGTAGATTAACAAAGCAGAATATCCAACATGAAAGTAAAAGGCAGATGTTGTGTCCTTGAATGAAAATTGCCTCAAGGTATGCAACATGCATGAAACTTACTCCTCCAACAGTGAAAGAGAAACCTAGCCAGTGGGGACTTTACCAAATGTGACTTCAAAGTCATCTCCTTTTATGCAACACTACAATCTTGTGGGTGCAAAGTAAACTCACTTTTTTACCCCAAAAAATTACATTTCTTTTTTCCTATAATTGTGTGCAAATTCCTGTTAAAGCGATAGTATTGTAAATGTTCTTTTTAAGAAAAATTAAAATAATAAACATGTTATACTTGCTCTGTGCAATGGGTTTTCAGAGACATCCCTTTCCCCCTCTTTTGGGGTCCCCCAGTGGCGCTCGCAGCTCCTCCTACCTTCAGAGTATCGAGATGATGCTTGCTGCAGGCATCATCCCAACACCGTTTTTTTTTTTTTTTTTTTTTTTATACCTGACAGTCGGCTCTCTTGTAAAAGCAATCCTACCTGATAACTAGCCACTGGGTTGCTTTTACAGGCAGTGGGAGGGGATGTCCCCCCCCCCCCTCCCGCTGCCTTCTGAAGCTCGATTGGGATCTCCCGTCCCCCTGGGAGTCCCAGTCGACCAGCCAGTGCTTTGCTAGCTGATCAGAGAGCCCAGCAAAGACCTGATCAGCTTTGCTGGGCTCTGATCTAGTAACCCGGAAACTATGAAGTTACATCACTTCTGGGTTACCGGATGTAAACGGCACCATTTAAAAAAAATCAAAAGCATGTGATCTCACCGATGTTTACATTGCATGTGATAGCAATAAAAGTGATTAAAAAAAAGTGACCGTGTAAAAATAATTAAAAACATTTTTTTTTTTAAGTGCCCCTGTTCTCCCGTGTTTTTGCACAAAGACTAATTCACATGTCAGTCCCTCACACAAACAACGATCGTCCCGCACATGAGGTATTACCACGAACAGCAGATCATGGGCAGTAATTCTAGCAACAGACCTCCTCTGTAAATCTTAAGTGGTAACCTGTAATGGCTTTTAACCAGCTGCCGACCAGTCACCGTACATATACTGCAGTAGGTCGGCTCTATTGCACAAAATGACGTACCTGTACGTCGCTCCATGTAATAGATACTGTGGGCACACGTGGACCCAATGCGCACCGCAGGAGCAAGCTCGCGGGTCCGGCGGACTCTGTGATCGCTCCACAGAGAGGCCGAATGGGGATCTGCCTATGTAATCAAGGCTGATCCCCGTTATGACAGGGGACAACAAGGTGATCTGCTGTTCCTAGTTATCGGGAACAGCGATCTATGTTGTCCCAGTGAGCCCATCCCCCGCACAGTTAAAACACACCCAGGAAACACAGTTAATCCCTTGATCGCCCCCTAGTGTTAACCCCTTCCCTGCCAGTGTCATACATTGATAAGTGCATTTTTTTTAGCACCTATCACTGTAATAATGTCACTGGTCCCCAAAAAGTGTCACTTGGGGGCAGATTTGTCCTCTGCAATGTTGCAGTCCCGCTAAAAATCGCACATCGCTGCCATTACCAGTAAAAACGTAAAGAGAAATAAGTCCATAAAAATAACCCCTATTTTTTTAGGCGTATAACTTTTGCGCAAACTAATCAATATACGCTTATTGCGATTTATTTATTTTTTTTACCAAAAATAAAAACTGCAGTGGTGATCAAATACCACCAAAAGAAATCTCTATTTGTGGGGAAAAAAGGACATCAATTTTGTTTGGGTACAACATCGCATGCCTGCGCAATTGTCAGTTAAAGCAACGCTGTGCTGTATAGCAAAAAATGGCCTGGTCATTAAGGGGTTGCATGGGCTTACGTAATTTTAATGTGATGTGTTTGGCATCTATTTGCTCGGCGTAATATTAACTTTTATATTTTACCAAAAATTGGTAAGGCAGAATTTCTCCAGTGAATCATGTTAAAGTATAAGTGGAACTTAAGCCTAGTACCCACTAGTAGTTTTTTATTTTCATTCCACCCAGCAGGGCTGAACAAACAAACAAACTGATGGCTGTATGCAATGTTAGTACAGCGATCTCCCCTGCTTTTTCTATTGTGTCCTGACAGGGGGACGCCCCCCCGTCAGAACTCTACAGTCAGCGATCTGTCATTAGCTGAAAGCGCTGATCGGGAGCCGATCAGCAGACCTTTTTCGTTCATGCCCCATCAACAGAAGCCGGCCGAACAGTCTGCGGTACACACCGCCTGAATGTCGGACAGTTTCTATTGAACCTGCCTATGCTGCCCGACATTCAGGCCCTGTGTACTAGGCTTTACTCATTGAACTGTACACTTTCTCTCAGCAATTTATCAGTACACTCTGAGCAGATTATCTGTGTGTCTGTACACCAATTTATTCAGGCAATTATCTAATCAGATCATATGGATGGTGTAAAATCATGAAGATGCAAGTCAGGGGGGGGCTTCAGTTAAAGAATAATTCCAGAAGTGGCTACGTTATTGTTATTAATAAATATACAGTGCGGCAAAAAAGTATTTAGCCAGCCACCAATTGTGCAAGTTCTCCCACTTAAAAAGATGAGAGAGGCCTGTAATTGTCATCATAGGTATACCTCAACTATGAGAGACAAAATGTGGAAACAAATCCAGACAATCACATTGCCTGTTTGAAAGAATTTATTTGCACATTATGGTGGAAAATAAGTATTTGGTCACCTACAAACAAGCAAGATTTCTGGCTCTCACAGACCTGTATCTTCTTCTTTAAGAGGCTCCTCTGTCCTCCACTCATTACCTGTATTAATGGCACCTGTTTGAACTTATCAGTATAAAAGACACCTGTCCACAACCTAAAACAGTCACACTCCAAACTCCACTATGGTGAAGACCAAAGAGCTGTCGAAGGACTCCAGAAACAAAATTGTAGACCTGCACCAGGCTGGGAAGACTGAATCTGCAATAGGCATACAGCTTGGTGTGAATAAATCAACTGTGGGAGCAATAATTAGAAAATGGAAGACATACAAGACCACTGATAATCTCCCTCGATCTGGGGCTCCATGCAAGATCTCAGCCCGTGGTGTCAAAATGATCACAAGAACGGTGAGCAAAAATACCAGAACCACATGGGGGGACCTAGTGAATGACCTGCAGAGAGCTGGGACCAATGTAACAATGGCTACCATCAGTAACACACTATGCCGCCAGGGACTCAGATCCTGCAGTGCCAGACGTGTCCCCCTGCTTAAGCCAGTACATGTCCGGGCCCGTCTGAGGTTTGCTAGAGAGCATTTGGATGATCCAGAAGAGGATTGGGAGAATGTCCTATGGTCAGATGAAACCAAAGTAGAACTGTTTGGTAGAAACACAACTCGTCGTGTTTGGAGGAGAGAGAATGCTGAGTTGCAACCAAAGCACACCATACCTACTGTGAAGCATGGGGGTGGCAACATCATTCTTTGGGGCTGTTTCTCTGCAAAGGGAACAGGACGACTGATCCTGATCTTGAAGCATTTCAAGGTCCTGGAGTGGCCTAGCCAGTCTCCAGATCTCCACACCATAGAAAACCTTTGGAGGGAGTTGAAAGTCCGTGTTGCCCAGCAACAGCCCCAAAACATCACTGCTCTAGAGGAGATCTGCATGGCGGAATGGGCCAACATACCAGCAACAGTGTGTGACAACCCTGTGAAGACTTACAGAAAATGTTTGACCTCTGTCATTGCCAACAAAGGATATATAACAAAGTATTGAGATGATCTTTTGATATTGACCAAATACTTATTTTCCACCATAATTTGCAAATAAATTCTTTCAAAAATCAGACAATGTGATTGTCTGGATTTGTTTCCACATTTTGTCTCTCATAGTTGAGGTATACCTATGATGACTATTACAGGCTTCTCTCATCTTTTTAAGTGGGAGAACTTGTACAATTAGTGGCTGACTAAATACTTTTTTGCCCCACTGTATATAATTCTCCCCCCCCCCCCAAATCAAAGTTTATTGTATACAAAAGATATAATGCACAATAGAAGTACATTTGTAAAATGTCTAAATTGTAGTACAATGCAATGTTACAAGTCATCAGAGATATTATTGGGAATAGTACATTGTATTTCAGTAGGGTGTAACAATAATGACTCAAAAAGAAACAGATGAACAACATGAGCACTTAGCCCTGAAAGCGACCGGGTAGTTATATAATCATCGCAGTTACCCTATTCGGTTAGCGTACTGGAGTTTCCCTATCTTGACAGTGCGCTTGACCGTTAGGGTAGCTGTGAACCCTCGTGCTTCTTGGGGTATTTTCACTATATTGGTATTGGTCAAGGGTAAACATTTTAGGGAGTTTCGGCGATAATAGGGGGTGAGTATAGACTTACTGGTCATGTTTCCCTTTTAGAGCTAGTTGTATGCTGCTATGGGTTGGATGCACAGTGGTGTCCATCGGTTAGGTGGCTAATGTTTCTAGGTCAGTTGAATTCCTGTGGGATTGCGGTCACCGGACCACTAGCAATTCACAGGTGAAAGGTGAATCTAGTGAGCATATTCTGTGTTCAAGTAGGTTAATTGAGTCGGTGGGGAGAACCTATTAGGTCAGTTGAGGGGGAGAGGGGACCTAAGGTAGAGAAGCTCCTCTCGGGTGAGGATTGCTATAGCAGATCTAGTTAATGGGAGGGGATAAAAGGCCTGGGTAGAAGGTGGTGGTTGGTATCGTATTTTATGTAGAGATATGTTATTTGGACTCATAGTGTGGTATGTGTATGAAAGAATAGGAAAGCAGAAGTGTGTGTGTGGGGGGGTAGCTTAAAGGAGAAAAGGGTAGACTTTTCCTCCTCCAACCTGACATGTTCCCTCAAGTATCACTGAGACAATAGGTGGGCGGCGTATTCATCCGTTGTTTTGAAGTGATGCCAGCAAGACCAAATTTTCCTGAATTTGGTCGGAGCGTGTCTTTGGCTTGGTAAAATAAGTCCTACATTTCTGCCACTTTATTTATGCGTCTGATCCAGTCCGCAACGGTTGGGGGTTCGGAGGACTTCCAGAGAGTTGGGATACACATTTTTGCAGCTTTTATAAGGTGTAGAGATAGTGAGCGTTGATCTTTTTCTTTGGGATGGTGGAGTGGTGTAGAAGCATTTGGGCTGGGGTAAATTCTATCTGGTAGGTTGTGATTAGGGGAGTGAAGCGTTGGACCTCTTTCCAGAAATTTTGGATTGGGGGGAATAGTGGGGGAGATTTTATGTAGTCTAAGGGGGGTCTTGTACCATCTAGAAAAGACTGTGAAGCCATTTTCCTGCGCGGATACATTGATTGACCCCTTGTAGATGTACAGTGCCTTGCAAAAGCCCCCCTTGGCATTTTACCTGTTTTGTTACATTACAGCCTTTAGTTCAATGTTTTTTTAATCCTGAATTATATGTGATGGATCAGAACACAATAGTCTAAGTTGGTTAAGTAAAATTCGAAAATGATATACATAAAACTATTTTTCAGAAATAAAAAACTGATAATTGGCATGTGCGTATGTATTCATCCCCTTTGTTATGAAGCCCATAAAAAAGCTCTGGTGCAACCAATTACCTTCAGAAGTCACATAATTAGTGAAATTATGTCCACCTGTGTGCATTCTAAGTGTCACATGATCTGTTATATACACATCTTTTTTGAAAGGCCCCAGAGGCTGCAACACCTGAGCAAGAGGCACCACTAACCAAACACTGCCATGAAGTCCAAGGAACTCTCCAAACAAGTAAGTGACAATGTTGTTGAGAAGTACAAGTCAGGGTTAGGTTATAAAAAAAATATCCAAATCTTTGATGATCGCTAGGAGCACCATCAAATCTATAATAACCAAATGGAAAGAACATGGCACAACAGCAAACCTGCCAAGAGACTGGCACACACCAAAACACCAGGCAAGGAGGGCATTAATCAGAGGCAGCACAGAGACCTAAGGTAACCATGGAGTAGCTGCAGAGTTCCAAAGCAGAGACTGGAGTATCTGTACATGAGTTGGGCTTTATGGCAGAGTGGCCAGAAGAAAGCCATTACTTTCAGCAAAAATGAAATGGCACGTTTTTGTTTTTTTCACAAAGATATGGCACGTTTTGAGTTTGTGAAAAGGCATGTGGGAGACTCCCAAAATGTATGGAGGAAGGTGCTCTGGTCTGAAGAGACTAAAATTGAACTTTTTGGCCATCAAAGAAAACGCTATGTCTGGTGCAATCCCAACACATCAAATGACCCAAAGAACACCATGGTGGTGGCAGCATCATGCTGTAGGGATGTTTTTCAGCAGTCGGGACTGGGAAACTGGTCAGAGTTGAGGGAAAGATGGATGGTGCTAAATACAGGGATATTCTGGAGTAAAACCTGTACTACTGTGTGTTATTTGATGCTAGGACGGAGGTTCACCTTCCAGCAGGACAATGACCCCAAACACACTACTAAAGCAACACATGAGTGGTTTAAGGGGACACATGTAAAATGTGTTGGAATGGCCTAGTCAAAGACCTCGATCCAATAGAAAATCTGTGGTCAGACTTAAAGATTGCTGCTCACAAGTGCAAACCATCCAACTTGAAGGAACCGGGAGCAGTTTTGCAAGGAGGAATGGGCAAAAATCCCAGTGGTAAGATGTGGCAAGCTCAAAGAGACTTATCCAAAGCGACTTGGAGCTGTGAAAGCCGCAGAAGGTGGCTCTACAAAGTATTGAATTTAGGGGGGTGAATAGTTATGCACATTGACTTTTTTCTGTTATTTTGTCCTATTTGTTAGCTTCACAATAAAAAAATAAAAATCTTCAAAGTTGTGGACATGTTCTGTAAATTAAATGATGCAAATCCTCAAATAATCCATGTTAATTCCAGGTTGTGAGGCAACAAAACACGAAAAATGCCAAGGGGTTGAATACTTTTGCAAGGCACTGTAAGAATAGATGTTTTCCCATTCTCTAAGAGGTTAATCGAGCGTTCCCTTTCCCAGCTTGCGATATTGGATTTGGGGTTGTGGTCCGAGAATAGGATAGAATATATGTCAGAGATCAAATGTCTTTGCGGTTCTTTTTTGGTACAAATCTCTTCGAAAGGTGTGAGTTGTCTAGCATAGTCAGAGCGTGTTTGTGGGTGAGTGAGTAAATGTCGGAGCTGGCAGTATGTCCAGAATGGGAAGGATTGTCCTGACATCTGGGTAGAGTCAGGTGTCCCTGGAGAAGAAGTGTTCTGCCCTCATGTCAGTATGGGGTCAGGTTTTTGAAAGGAACAAATCTGATAGGCCTGATGGGAAATCCGGGTTGTTACGGATAGGGGTTAGTGGGCCCAGTGAAGAGGAAATTTTGCCATTGACGGCATGCTTTCTGGAAGATTTGTAGTGTGTTGTAAATCAGGGGGTGTTTGCAACCTGGTGGAACAAACCTTGGGGCGGTCCAGCGTAGTTGCCATATTGGTATGGGGAAGAATGCATTTTCGATGTTCGGCCATGCTTTCGTATGGGTATGAACATTCCAATCTATTATTCTCGTCAATTGGCACGCCCTTTGATATTTGACAATATCGGGAAAGCCTATGCTACCTTTTAATTTCCTTTTGCATAACATACAGTATTCTCGGGAGGATGTTCATGTTCATCCCAAACAATGAGAAGATGCCCGGCGACCATGACTTCAGGTCATTCTGAATGTGGTGAAGGATCAGGAGGTAATTTTTGGTATATAATTCAGATAACTGAGATGTCAGTTGGATCCCAAGATAGGTGATCGAATCTCGGTTCCACCTGAACATAAAGTTACCTTGACAGTGCGCTAGGGCCTCTTTTTGCAGGGAAATATTCAGAGCTTCTGATTTCGCGAGGTTGATTTGTAGGTTGGTTAGTGTGTTAAACGTGGCAAATTCCTTAAGTAAGTTGGGCAGTGTAATGTGTGGTTCTGTCAGAAACAAAATGATGTCGTCTGTGAATGCCGCTAACTTGTATGTAGTCTTGGAGATGGTCACTCCTTTGATGTCTGGGTTGGACCTAAGGTGTTTGAATAGCGGTTCCAAGATGAGAACAAATATTAATGGGGAGAGGGCAGCCTTGGTGAGTTCCGTACACTATGGAGAAGGCGTTCGATAGGTGGCCGTTGGCTCGGACCTTAGCAGTTGGGGAGGAGTAGAGTTCCAAGATAAATTGTAGCATGCGATCTCGTATGCCAAACACTTTGATTGCTTCTGACAGGTAGTGCCATGCCACTCTATCGAATACCTTCTCCGCATCCAGGGGGTTGAAAAAATCCATGTTCTTGAGTAGAGGTTAGTCATTTGTCAATATTAATGGCTTTTAGGGTGTTGTCTCTCACTTCTCTGCCCGATTTATTATTATTATTATTATTATTATTATTTTTATACAGGATTTATATAGCCCCAACAGTTTGCGCAGCACTTTACAATATGAGGGCAGATGGTACAGTTACAATACAATTCAATACAGGAGAAGTTGTGGATGGCTTTGTAAGTTGTTAGAATTTTGAAACACAAGAGATGACCAGGGAGTAAACTAGGAGCTATGTGGTGTCATTGGTTAGCAAGGGGGGTATTCTGGAGGCTGAGGTGGTAAGATTTGGACAGTGATTGGACGTGGGGCCTTAAGGATAGTTCAGGGTCCAGGATTACACCTAGAACTTTGGTGTGCGAGTATGGGCTGATGATAGTGCTATCAATCTTGACAGGAATCGGGGAAAAAACATCTCAATGCAGCATATGTCAAACCTTGATGAGGATGACCACATTGGGGTTGATTTATTAAAACTGGAGAGTGCAAAATCTGGTGCAGCTGTGAATGGTAGCAAATCAGCTTCTAACTTGCAGTGTACACAGGGTTGTTTATAGTCGTTTCTGAGTTTAGAAGCATTTTTAGGAAAGCAGTTAAAAACGTTCAGGACGGATGTTCAGAGGCATTTGAAACAGCAAATGCTTGTAAACACGGTAACTCGTGTTTAGCCGCGTTTCGTTTACAGGCGTTTTTTAATGGAGATACATTTTTGACTATTTGAATATCTTTTTTTTTTTTTTTAAGGGACATGTAAATGCGCCAAAAACTGACATTTTTAAACGTCGGTTACTATCTGTCAAGGAAAATCGCTCAGGAGAGGTTTTAAAACGTCCCGTGTACATTAAGCCTAAGGCTGTGGTGGGCACAGGCTGACCAAAACTGGACAATTGAAGACTGAAAAAAATGTATCCTGGTCTGATGACTCAATTTCTGCTGAGGCACACAAATTGTCATTTACCACATCTGAATCCAATAGAAGTACTTTAACCACTTCAATACAGGGCACTCCCCCCCTCCCCTTCCTGCCCAAGCCAAGTTTCAGCGCTGTCTCTTTTTAAATGACAATTGCGTGGTCATGCAGCACTGTACCCAAACAACATTTTTATTATTTTGTTCCCACAAATAGAGCTTTCTTTTGGTTGTATTTGATCACCACTGGGGTTTTTATTTTTTGCTAAACAAATATAAAAAAAGACTGAAAATTTTGAAAAAAAAAAGTTTTTTTTTTTGTTTCTGTTATAAAAGTTTGTAAATGGGTATGTTTTCTCCTTCACTGATGGGCACGGATGAGGTGGCACTAATGGGCACTACTGATGCAGCACTGATGGGCATTGATAGACAGCACTAAAAGGCTACACTGATGGGTACTTATGGGTGGCACTGATGGGCATCACTGATGGGCACTGATTGGCCTCATTTATGGGCACTGAGTGGCATCCCTGGTGGCCATGGGTGGCATACCTGTTGGTCATCCATGGTGGGCATCCCTGGTGGTCCTGGGTGGGCATCCTTGGAGGCGGGGGGGCGCAAACCCCCCCCGTCATAAGAACAGCCGATCAGCTCTCCTCTACTCGCGCCTGTCAGAGGCGATAGAGGAAAACCATTTACATGGCTTTTCCTGTTTACACAGTAATCAGCTGTGATTGGACACAGCTGATCACGTGGTAAAGAGCCTCCGTCAAAGGCTCTTTATCTAGATCGGAGTTGCGGTGTGTCACTGACTCACTGCACCACTAATCGCCGCGCTGCACGCTCCCACAGGCGCTCGACGGCCTGTTATCCAGAAACACGTCAGGATAACGGAACCACTGCCCGGCCGTCATTCTGCTATAGGCCGGGTAGGAAGTGGTTAAGATGTTGTTGAACATGAGATTTTCAGCATGAATGTGCAGCTGACAAATTTGCACTAACTGTGTTATGCAATAATGTCAGCATGCACCAGACTCGCAAAGGAACGTTTTTGAAATCCGTGTCATGAGCTACTTGCCTACAGGGCACTTTTACCACCTTCCTGCCCAGGGCAATTTTCAGCGCTCTTGCACTTTGCATGACAATTGTGTGAGGTGCATAGAATGCATTAGGATAAAAAAACCTTCTGCCTTTAGAACCACTTTAATTTATTTTCCCCTAAGACTTTTTTCTTTACATTTGTTCAAGAGCATCCTGAAGCCATTCTAAGGAGATTTCCAGTAAAAATTATCCCGGCTTTTTACTATGCTTGACAAATTAATTGAACACCATGGTCTTATGGGTTACTCAACTTTTCCATTTACACCATGTGGCTTTTCACAGCTGCTTCTGACCTTAATACTCTCCCAATCAGATCCATAAGAAACATGCATCTAGTTAACCACTTGACCTCCGGAAAGGTTTCACCCCTTCATGACTAGATCATTTTTTGCTATTCAGCAATGTGCTACTTTAAAGGCAGAAGTTTTTTTAAAATGTTCAATACATTTTATGCATTAGGATAAAAAGCCTTCTGTGTGTAGCATCCTCCCCAGCACCCCCTAATACTTACCTGAGCCCCATCTCTGTCCAGCGATGTCCACGATCCCTTTGGCTGTCTGGGACTCTCCTTCCTGATTGGCTGAGAGACAGCAGTGGCGCCATTGGCTCCCGTGGCTGTCAAAGTCCACCAATCAGGAGAGAGAGGGCGGTGCTGAGCGGCAGCTCTGTCTGAATGGAAAGCTGCTTGTTGTGGGGGCACTCAATGGGGGGGAGGGGCCAGGAGCAGCGAAGCAGGACCAAAGAAGTGGAGGATCCAGGCTGCCCTGTGCAAAACCACGGCACAGAGGAGGCAAGTATAACATGTATGTTTGTTTTAAAAAACGAAACAAAAAAAAACCTCAAGACTTTAAAATCACTTTAACTGGCTATTGCCCAGTTATGCAAGACTGTATGCAAATGCAATTTTTATAATTTCTTTCACACAAATAGAGCTTTCTTCTGTTTAGTATTTTATCACCACTGGGTTTTTTTTTTTTGCTCTATAAACGGAAAGACCAAAAATTTTCTACTCTCTGTTGTAAAACATGTTTAATAAAATCAAATTTCTTCATAAATGTAGGCCAAAATGTATTTAGCTACATGGCTTTGGTAAAAAAGAAATACCAAAAATGTATATTGTATATGGTTTGTGCGAAAGTTATAGCATCTACAAACAATGGTATATATAATTGAAATTGATCAATCCTGATGGCTTCTTCTCATTTTTTGATGGCCTAAAATGCCAGGACAATACATATACCCCCCAAATGACCACTTTTTGGAAATTAGATAGTCTGGGGTATTTAGTAAGGGGCATAGTGAGTTTTTTGAAGTTGTAATTTTTTGTCACAATTTTTGGAAAATGAATAAAACTTTTTTTTTTTTTTTAATTTTTACATACTGTCACCGATCACTGTAACAGCAATGCTTTGAACTGTCATGAATGGGTTTCATTTCACAGCTGTGATTACTATTATGATGCTGTGATTGGCCTACAGCTATCACATGGTACAGGGTGCTGTGATTGGCTCAGGTACCATGTGATAGCTGAGGGCCAATCACTGCATCACAATATGAAGCACAGCACAGTGAAAACCATTCACAACAGTTGTGTTTACATTGTGATCATGTGATTGCAGCAACGAGCCACATTCGCACCAGTGTGCATGTGCTGGGTGATGCACAGGTAGGTCCCTGGCCTGTAGCTGGCACCCACTTGCAGTAAAACTACTGTGGGTGGGCGAAAAGGGTTTTTTATTTTTTCACATTTTGCTGGCTGGAAGCTGAAAAGTTGGAAATTTGAGGGACCCCACTTTCTACCCCTGACCATTCTGAGTACTCCCTGTTTATCACCACCCTCTGAACTCGCCCTTGTAGCCAGTTTTCTATCCATGTACTCACCCTATGGTCCATGCCAAAGTACCTTACAGTAAACGTTTATGGGGAACTTTGTCAAATGCTTTTGCAAAATCCAGATACACCACATCTACGGGCCTTCCTTTATTTAGATGGCAGCTCACCTCTTCATAGAAGGTTAGTAGATTGGTTTGGGAAGAAAGATTCTTCATGAATCCATACTGATTACTGCTATTATACCATTTTCATTACTAAAATCTTGTATATAGTCCCTTATCATCCCTTCCAAGAGCTTGCATACTATTGATGTTAGACTAACTAGTCTGTAATTCCCAGGGATGTATTTTGTCCCTTTTTAAAACATTGGCGCTACATTGGCTTTTCTCCAATCAGCTGGTACCCTTCCAGTCAGTAGACTGTCAGTAAAAATTAGGAACAATGGTCTGGCAATTATTTGACTGAATTCCCTAAGGACCCTCGGATGCAAGCCATCTGGTCCTGATGACTTATTAATGTTAGGTTTTCCAAGTCTATTTCTATTTCTGTCCTCTGTTGGCCATGAGGGTGCTTCCTGAGATGTGTCATGAGAATAAACACTGCAGTTTTGGTTACTGACGCTCCCCGATTCCCTTGTGAAGACAGAGGAGAAAAATATATTCAATAACTTCGCCATCTCTCCATCCTTAGTAACCAGATTGCCTTCATCATTCTTTATGGGGCCAATAACGTCTGTCCTCCCTCTTTTACATACTTAAAGAATTTCTTGGGATTTTATTTTGCTCTCCTCCGCTATGTTTCTTTTGTGTTCTATCTTTGCCTCCACGCCCTTATTGCACCCTTATAAATCATCTTTTTACATTAAAATACTGCCACTATATGCCTTTTTGGCTGATCTGTATACCACATTCACATGATAAACTGCAGGGTCTGCCCGATTTAAATGTGCCATCCCACCCACTGTGTTCTTTTTTTAGTTACTGGGCATGGAGGAAGAGGGAGGGACTGGGCTGTCATTTAGGATCTGTATACACACCCACATGTGTGACGTCAATATCATGTGATCTGAAAAGCTCAGCTCAAACAGGAAATATTCTCTCCAGCAATAGAGACCAAACTGAGCATGTGCAGCAGTACTACCCTCACTGTGTCTTATCTGGCCTTGCCAAGATAGACCCTGCAGGAGGGGGAGGATCTGTCCATACAGGATCAAACTGCCTTTTTACACAATGTGTAGGATAAGCCCCTTAAGTTCCACAGTGAGTATAACAAGCATGTTATTCTGCTTATACAGACAGATTTGTTGCGGGTTTGGTAATACTTTATTACAAGAGACTTTGCTCATTTTGGAAACCGCAGCTTGGCATTGCATGCCATTATTAAGCTTATGATCTAGCAAAACACCCAGATCCTTCTCCACCATTGATTTCCCCAGTTGCACTCCCCCTAGTATGTATGATGCATGCATATTCTTATGCCCCGTACACACGATCTGATTATCAAACGACAGATCGTTCGCATTTTGTTGCATAAAACTAAGATCAAATACAACAGTGCAAAATGTGTGTAAGATTTTTGTCGTACGATTCTGGAAAAATCTTCCGCTGTGCGTTGTTACGTATTTTAAATGATGTCAAATACGTGTGACCCCTGTGTCCTTCTGGTTTATTTTTTTTTTTTTCAAGTATAAATTTTATTCAACTCCAATCAAGGGCGAGGGCCCCATTACATACAAGCAAAAACAGGTGCCGATTCGGCCATTTCAAGTTAACAAACCTCAGACCGATAAATGGTCATATCAGTTACATTTAGAGTGTGGTTGTTGGCTCGTACATACAACTTTTAGTTCAACATGTAATAGGTGAGCTCACGTCCAGATTCAGGTAGTATATTCGGGGTGAACCTCGCCTACTTTTTCCAATTTACAACCATATAGAGAGAAGAAAGAGGGAAGTGAGGGGAATCAAGGGGGGGGGGTAAAGGGGGAGAGAAAAAACAGGGGAGGGGGCGTGGGAGACACGGCGGCGACGCTCTCGGCATGTTATATCTAATCTAGCCTCCGAGGAGGTCAAAGAAAGAGGGGAGAGTTAGTTACTAAGCAGTTGTTGACCTTCATCTGAAAAAATGAAGACATTCCAGATATCCCACGTACGTTTGAATATCTCTTGTTTTTGTTGCGCAGAAAGAATCAGATCTTCCATCTGCTTGATCTCTTCGACCTTACGTATCCACATAGATGTGGATGGGGGATGACTTTGTTTCCAGAGAAGAGGGATACATCTCTTAGCCGCATTTAGGAGGTGTCTGATTAGAGATTTCCTGTAAGCTTTGATGGGTATTGTGGAGAGATGTAGGAGAAAGAATGTAGCTTCGTCTGGGATAGCATATTCAGTGAACCTCTGAGTTATTTGCCTGACCTCTTCCCAAAAGCTCCTTAACTGAGGGCACGACCAGAAGATGTGTATTAGTGTTCCCTCCTCCTCTGAACAGCGCCAGCACCGTCCCGAAGAGCCAGGGAAGCATTTCTGAAGTCTAGAGGGGGTCATGTACCATCGCGTAAGTAGTTTGAAATTGGTCTCTTGGATCTTGGTACAGAGTGATGATTTCAGGGAGAGTGTAATAATGCGTTGTCGCTGAGCTGCTGAGAAAGAGAGGTGTAGATCCCTCTCCCAACTGTCTAGATAAGGCAGTTGTGGTGGTACGTTCGGCTCAGTTAGCATCGAGTATGTTTGAGAGAGGATATGTGTTAGTGGCTCCTCCCCAGTACATAACTCCTCAAAGGATGTGAGAATCCGAGAGAAATTCCGTGGGCTGGGAAGTGAGTGTAGGAAGTGGTGTAATTGTAGCGCTTTCCAGTAAGGAATGCGGTAAGGACCTGTCTGATTGGATAAGTCTGCTACTGAGGGCCATTTCTCATCCGAGATGAAGTTGGATGCGTGATCATAACTTTGTTCTTTTAGATGGGGGTATTCCCTGGAAAGTAAACCCGGTCTAAAGTTAGGATTGCCCAGTATGGGGTATAGCGGTGAAGTTTTGGTTGTGAGCAGAGACCTGAGGGAGGTTTGGTGACTATGTCGCAGGGTGGTGCCAATTAAGGGGTGCGATTTTGTGCTAGGCGGTAAGATATTATAGCACCACATCGCCCCCTTTAGAGGAATGGGGGATTGAGCTTTTTCAATCTGAACCCAAAGTTTACATGCCCCATTTCTCCTCCAGTCCAGTACTCGACCCAGGTGAGAGGCTAAATAATAGAGTTTGATGTCGGGCAAAGCTAGACCTCCTAGATGTTTAGGGAGTATCATCAATGAGCGCCGTAACCGAGGTTTTTTATTTGCCCACACAAAACCGGTGAAAAGTGAGTGGATCTTCTGGAAGAAGGAGGTGGGGATTTGTATAGGTAGTGCTTGGATCAGGTAGATAAATTTTGGCAATATGCTCATTTTCAGGAGGTTACACCTCCCAAACCATGAGTGGAAGCCCGGTCTCCATTTCTCTAATAATGTTCTGATCTTAGCTAATAAAGGGGGGAAGTTCAAGTCAAAAGTCCGAGATATGTCAGCCGGGATTCTAGTTCCCAGGTATTTTATGTCGGTCTTGGTCCATTTGAAACGAAAGTTGGATGCTAATTGCTGTGATATTTGGGGGGGTACCTCAATACACATTGCCTCGGATTTCGAGAAATTTATCTTTAAATTAGATAATGAGCCGTATGTATTAAATTCTCGCATGAGGTTTGGGAGGGAGATTCTTGGTTTCGTCAAAGAGAAGAGCAAATCATCAGCGTATGCAGATATTTTGCATTGTAAATTACCAACCTGTAGGCCTGATATGTCAGGATTTAGTCTGATTTTACATAAGAAGGGTTCTAGGGATAGTGCAAATAGTAGGGGGGAAAGAGGGCATCCCTGCCTTGTGCCATTTCTTATGGGGAAGGGGTCGGAAAGTACACCATTGGCCTTCACCTGTGCAGATGGGTTGGAGTAAATACTCTCTATCCACCGCATCATCCTATTGCCCAGACCAATGTGGCGGAGAACAGATAGCATAAAGCTCCAATTTACCCTATCAAAAGCCTTTTCGGCGTCTGTGCTTACTAGTATACATGGCGTCTTCTCGGAGGTTGCTACTTGGATTAAGTTGAGAACTTTAATGGTATTATCTCTCGCCTCTCTAGAGGGTATGAAGCCAACTTGATCCATGTGGATAAGGGACTGGAGATGTTGGGCTAGTCTAGTAGCTATTATTTTGGAAAAAATCTTAAGGTCTAAGTTTAAGAGGGAGATGGGTCTGTAGCTGCCACAAGAACCCGGATCTTTCCCTTCCTTGTGGATTAAGGAAATATGGGCTTTGAGGGTTTCTCCGGGGAAGTTTGAGTTTGCTCCGAGGGCGTTGAAGAATGTTACCATTCGTGGGCCTAATGTTGGTAGTAGGGTCTTATAATACTGGGCGGTGAACCCATCAGGACCTGGGGCTTTCCCTACCTTCATAGATTTGATTGCTAGCTGTAATTCCTCTAGTGATATGGGCTCATCTAATACAGTTTGGGATTCTAGTGGTAGAGAGGGGAGGCATGAGTCAGATATGTACTGGTCAATAACGTCCTGGGAAGGGGAAGGGTTTGTTAGGTTATAGAGTCCCGAGTAAAAGTCTGCGAATCCTTTCGTAATTTGCGTCGGTAGAATAGCTTTCTGTCCGTTGGGGGTGGTTATTTGGGGGATGTATGCAGTGGATTTGATTTCCTGAACGGATCTGGCCAAGAGTCTCCCACATTTGTCACCCGATTCATAAGACAGCCTGCGAGAGAATTGTAAGGCAGCCTTAGCTTTATAATGCAGTAGATCTGTGATTTGTGATCTCAAGGACCGCAGTTTCATCTCCAACTCCTGAGTGGGGGAGTGTTTATGTTGTGCTTCAACTCTGGCCAGATCCGCTAGGAGTCTGGTTAGCTGTTCGTTTCTCTTTCTCTTAATGGACGCCCCATGTTTAATAAGGACTCCTCGGAGGACGCATTTATGAGCCTCCCACAGTATACCCGGGTCACAGTCTTGTGTGTCATTCTCACTGAAGTACAAGTTTAGTTCTTTGGTTACGTCTGCTAGTATCTCAGGAATTTGGAGGAGGCTCTCATTGAGACGCCAGAAAGTGGATCTGGGTGATGATCTCTCAGTGAGAGTGTAAGTCAGAGAAACTGGAGCATGATCAGACCAAGTGATCTGACCTATAGAAGTAGATTGCACTAAGTGTAGCTGGTCGTGAGGGATAAGAAAGAGGTCAATTCTGGAATACACCCCATGTGGAGAGGAGTAAAAGGAATAGTCACGTTCTCCAGAATGCTGGAGACGCCAAGCATCAATTAGTTGAGCTTTGTGTATTGTCTGGGCTATTCGTTTCCTGTTTTTGGGGGGATAAGAAGAGGTACCAGAGGACGTGTCTACTGGGGGTGAGAGCGGAACATTAAAGTCGCCTCCTAGTATGAGCTGACCCTCCTTATATTCCATCAGTTTATTTACAGTTGACATTATAAACCCGTCTTGATGTGCGTTAGGGGCGTAGAGTGTTGCAAGGGTGAGTTGGACTTCTCCAATCTGACCTTTGAGGAACAGGTATCGGCCTTCAGGGTCTGCTAATATGTCCTGGAGTTTCCAAGGGAGACTGCCAGAGAGTAGAATAGTTACCCCCTTAGATTTTGCGTTGTTATTCGTCGAGTGGTATACATGGGGAAAATATCTATTCCTGAGTACAGGAGATTTGTCAGTTTTAAAATGAGTCTCCTGAACGAAGGCGACGTCCGTGCGCGACTTTTTAAATTCTTGTAGGAGAATGCGCCTCTTCTCTGGAGTATTCAGGCCCCTCGCATTAAGCGAGGTCACTTTTAAAGAGCTCACCGCCATGTCTCACACGGGGGGAAGAGGGAGAAAGGAGGGTTCAGGTGCGGGTGAAAGCAAGGGAGGGGAAGGGAGGGAAAGAGGAGAGAGAAGGAAAAGAAAGACCGGAGACGAGGGTCTAGTACTATTGCACCTCACGTCTCTGTTTAGTTAAGCTAAATGGGTGAGTTTTACTAAACTAAGAAGTAAACCAAACCGGATATCCGGAGGTAGACTTACAGCCTAAGTGGGGCGAGGGCAGACAACAACCTAAAAGGGAGGTCCCGACCCTCCCACCCCATCTAGCCTAAAGATTAGAAGCAGTATAAACACAGTATATATAGCAAGAATAAAAAACTTTAAATATCTTCAAAAGAAAAACATAGAGACAAGAGCTAGGAGAAGCATCACTTTGCATACCATTCCACTCTTGAGTGTTAGGCATAATAATAATTCCGTTCCCCTCGTGCGCCACCCGGCGAGGTGACCCGCTCCCCCCCACAACATCCACGACGAGACGTAGATAGACTGCAGCAGGGAGAGGCCAAATCACCAGAAGCGCACCGGGAACGTCCTGGAGCTTCCTCTACCCTTGTGGAAAAACATGTATCAGATTCATCTACATCATGAAATCCCGATAAGGAGCTCTAGAGCGGGCCGAGCCCCCGTAACGGGTCCAGCACGCCCCCGAGTCACCCCAGAGCCCCTTCGTACTTTTAAAACCCCATTAAATTGCCCGACCCTCCTCCCCCTCATCACCATTCTATCATACACTCTCGTCCTTGTCAAGATGTCTCTCCAGAAAGAAGGGCATGTATTTCCTCTCAGAGAGTAGATGTCCGTAGGAGTGAGAGAACTCTTCCCGCGGGACCTGCTGGGGACCACATAGGCCCTATACGGGGGTGGCTTGCGGAATGAGAGGAGAGGGCATAATGCAGGTGACTCGCCAGCTACAGGAAGCCCTAGTCCGAAGCATGTCAGGAGACAGTATGACTTTTATCGTCCTCCCTGAAGTGAACCGTTGAGATAGTGCAGATAGTGATGAAGCTTGGGGCTTGTAGCTAAGGTAAGTCCGGCATCCAGGAGTCAGAGCGGAGGCAAAACTAGGGGGGTACGGAGAGACCGGGCGGATGGGGCAGACCCAAAACCAAAAACGAAAAACGAAGAGAAAAAGGTAGCTGATCAGGTAATCATAGCATCGAAGGGGATAACATGAGTAGAGTTAGTCAAAGGAGCAACTCACATCTCTCTTGGCTCATCTAGTGAAGCTGAGCGAGGTCGACGGCCGTTCCTCCGTGAGCGCTGCGGTCTAGGAGCTTGATCTCTCATCTCGTGCAGTCGACCAGGAGCCCGGTGTAGATAATCCAGCCAGTTAGGAACAGGGATAGGTTCCGTATCTAGGAAGTCGAATAGAGCAGGCAGATTTTCCGGTGATCGAAGAAGGAAGGAGCGCTGTTCCTTGTGGAAAGTAACCGAAAGGGGGAAGCCCCATCTGTACGTCGCATTACATCTCCGGGCAAGATCTAGTAGGGGTTTCAGCATGGCACGTCGAAGCAGGGTCGGTCTGGAGATGTCCGGAAGAATTTTAACCGATGCTCCGTCGAATTCTATTTCTCCTGATTCCCACGCTCCTCGTGCTATGGCCTCCTTATGGATGTAGTGATGAAGTCTGCATATTATGTCCCGAGGTCTGTTTGGATCGGTCGAGCGGGGACCTAGGGCTCTATGTATTCGATCTACTTCGATCTGTTCCGGTAAGTGTGCTCCCGCCACTCTTCTGAAGATGTCTGTAGCTGTGGCCAGTAGATCCGACGGGCCCGTGGCCTCAGGTAGACCGCGGAGCCGGACGTTGTTTCTTCTGCTCCGGTCCTCCGTTTCTTCCATGCGAAGCTGAAGCTCCACTGCAGCCAGAGATTGGGCTTTTTGTTGGGTCTCCCTCCTCTTCTTCCTCCTCTTCTTCCTCCTCTTCCTCCTCCTCTTCCTCCTCTTCTTCCTCTTCAAGAGAGAAGCATACTTTGCCAATTCTTTAGCAAGAGGCTCCCACTCATTGTCTCTGGCCCAGATAGGTAAGCTGCACACTCCCCTATGGACACCAGAACCCTCTGCAGCCTTGCTGTCCCTAAACGGCTTACGCAGCATTTTTACCTAGTACAAGCTACACAACACACCACAGAAAAACAGGTCTGCTTCAGTTGAATTGTAGCTCAGATCCCGGACGAGCCCCCAAATGTTTTGCTTGCATCTATCTAGCAAGGTTGCTTTGTGGTATAAGCAAGGAAGCTGAGACCTCTGTAGTTTGTAAATGTGCTTTTACTGAAAAAAAATACTGTACATGCAAAACTATTGCAATATTAGGAATACAATACAAGACTGACAGATATCTATAACAAGCAAAATGCCTAGCAAATAAACTATGGTCTATACACTGTAAAAGTATGCTTAAAAGTTACTTAACTCCAGTTACTGTGTGTTCGTGATCTCCGTTGACAACTTGGACTCGGGCTTCTTCTTTTGGCGATCAGGTGCCTTCTTCTTAACTGGTTACAGATGAGTCTTACGATGTTAATGCATTATGGAGCCTTCTGGTATTACAGACTGTCCTTGGTGTTTAAGGCATAATAAGAGGCTCCCAGCTTATGCCCGACAACCCCTTTTATGTGTCAGGTGGTTTACCAGTTTGTTGACAATGGTTACAAACTTATTTACCTCAACAACCGTCAAGAGTTCCCATTGTTACCAAGGCATTCGTTTGAGAAACACCCTCAGACAAACCTGAGCTCTGTTAAAATAAACTAGTCTGATAGAGAAAGTCATTAGTGTTTGTGTGTGTATATGTATGTGTGTGTGTGTGTGTGTATAGATACATACACATATATATATATATATATATATATATATATATATATATATATATATATATATATATATATATATATATATATATATATATATATATGTGTATGTATGTGTGTGTGTGTATGCATATCTATCTATGTGTATGTGTGTATGTATATGTATATATATATACATTTTCAAACGCAACACAGTGGACAGGGGCAACCAAAACGTGTGTCCATTTTTGTGCAGTAAAACGATGGTACTACAAATTGCACATTCCTGAAAAAAATTATAGAATACAATTGGGATGTAATGTGGGTTTGTATGCATATTTTGTAATTTGATTTTTTTTTTTTTTTTGCCGTCTTCTTTGCAAAGGGGTGAAGCAGATGACTGTTACAGAGCTCAATGATCTTCTGGAGGAAATTGAGATTGCCATTAAGAATTATTCAGAGGAACTGGTACAGCATCTGGCCTTAAGAGATGAGCTTGAGTTTGAGAAAGAAGTAAAGAACAGTTTCATTTCTGTCCTAATTGAAGTTCAAAATAAACAAAAAGAGCACAAGGAAAATGTGAAAAAGAAGAAAAAGCTAAAAAGTAACAGCACACAGAATGGCAAGCAGGAAAGAAGTAATTTACCAGGAACGGTACGTATGTTTTCCTAATCTTGTGACTTTGTGAAAAGTATTTATAGTGTAAATCTGCATTTGCCTTTGTGAATTGAATTTTACAGTAACTCTTACAGGGGACCAGTGAGAACAAAATATGGGAGTTGCGACTACTGTCTTGGTTTATAGAGGCGTATGTCCCAGACACTAATCCTGATCTTGGCTTCACTAACCTGAAACAAGTATACACAATGGGACTGGGCTGTTTGCTTGTTCCATGCATGCTTGGTCATTGATTCTCAAGATATTAAAACCAGCATCAGGATGTCAGCCGTGAAGCCTGCACTTTACAGAAACGAGATGGGACAGAGCAGTGTCTATATTTCTATTCTCATAGGTTTAGATTTAAAGGGGTTGTAAAGGTAAAAATTTTTTTAACCTTAATGCATTCTATGCATTAAGGTGAAAAAACTTTTGACAGTACCGCCGCCCCCAGGCCCCCCGTTTTACTTACCTGACGCCTCGAATCTTCGCTCCTCGTCCTCGTCAGCTTCATTGCAGCTCAGCCTGGTCGCTGATTGGCTGCAGTGGATGGATCACGGGAGCGCGCCCGCAAGCACTCACCACCGTGCGAGGGAGCTCGCATGAAGGTGGTAAATGCTTGCGGGGAGGAGCTGAAACAGCCGCCGAGGGACCCCAGAAGACCAGGTTCGGGGCCACTCTGTGCAGAACGAGCTGCACAGTGAAGGTAAGTATAACATGTTTGTTATTTTTAAAAAAAAAAAAAAACAACTTTACCAACCCCCTTTAATGGACAGATCACTTAGAACTGATATTTCTCACGCTAGTGAGTTGAATTGTGCACTGCATTCTCATTTTTTTATGGACTTGGGTAGATATTCATGTTTCCAATTCTGATCAGCCCCTTTACAATGGAGTTTTACAGCGTCCTCTCCTCCCATCATAACAGAGAAAGCGAGCGACTTTTTCACTATTTATTGTAGTAAAGGAGACCTGTGAAATCTTGCCAAAGGAGCTCCTTAAAAATTTAAACAGGCCAGCGACCGAAATAACAGTTTTTGGTAGATTGACTCCTTAATGAAGTCTGATGTTTTTCCTTTAAAGGACAAGTTCACCTTTGGAACATGTTACATGCCCAGCATCTGCAGCTCTCACCCGAATCCCACCCCCTCCCTGTGACTGCGGGTTGTGTATCTCCTCCCCACACCCGCTGTCACTATTTAAAAACCAGCTCGACCCACACTACCCCGTCAATTATTCAGTTTCCTGTGGAAAAAAGGTAAAATTCTCAGAATAAATAAATAGCTGGTACCTACATCCTATAGTCATGTACAGTTGTGCTCATAAGTTTACATACCCTGGCAGAATTTGATTTCTTGGCCATTTTATAGAGAATATGAATGATAATTCAAAAAACATTTCTTTCACTCATGGTTAGCCATGAGTGAAGCCATGTATTATCCATCAACTGTGCTTACTTTTTCTAAATCAAAATGGTAACAGAAACTCCCCAAATGACCCTGATCAAAAGCTTACATACCCTGGTGATTTTGGCCTGATAACATGCACACAAGTTGACACAAAGGGGTTTGAATGGCTATTAACCACTTCAGCCCCAGGGGATTTGGCTGCTCAATGACTTGTTTTACAATTTGGCACTGCTCTGCTTTTAACTGGTTATTGTGCGGTCAAGCAATGCTGTACCCAAACGAAATTTGCGTCCTTATTTTCCCACAAATAGAGCTTTCTTTTGATGGTATTTGATTACCTCTGCGATTTTTATTTTTTGCGATCCAAATGAAAAAGTCCAAAAATTTAGAAAAACAATTATATTTTCTACTTTTTGTTAAAAAAAAAAAAAAAAAAAAAAAAATAAACTTAATTTTTGTCATACATTTAGGCTAAAATGTATTCAGCCACATTTGCGTATATTTATTGGTATGTGCAAAAGTTGTAGCGTCTACAAATTGGGGTACATTTTCTGTAATTTACGCAGCTTTTAGTTTGACTGCCTATCTCATTTCTTAAGGTGCTAAAATCGCAGGGCAGTACAACCCGCCCCCCCCCCAAGTGACCCCATTTTGGAGAGTAGACACCCCAAGGAAATTGCTGAGGGGCATGTTGAGCCCATTGAATATTTAATTTTTTTGTCACAAGTGATTGAAAAAGGACCAAAAAAAAAAAATTACAGTAAATGATCTATTGCTCAAACATGCCATGGGCATATGTGAAATTACACCCCAAAATACATTCATTGCTTCTCCTGAGTACGGGGATACCACATGTGTGAAACTTTTTGGGAGCCTAGCCGTGTACAGGACCCCTGAAAACCAATCACCGCCTTCAGGCTTTCTAAGGGCGTAAAATGGTGATTTCCCTTCCTCGCTACCTATAACAGTTTTGGAGGCCATGAAATGACAAGATAGCACAACACCCCCCCCCCCCCCCAAATGACCCCATTTTGGAAAGACACTGCAAGTTATTTGCTGAGAGGCATGTTGAGTCCATGGAATATTTTATATTTAGCCACAAGTTTCGGGAAAATTACAATTTTTTAAATATATTGTTCAAACATGGCATGGTTATATGTGGAATTGCACCCAAAATCCATTCTGCTGCTTCTCCTGAGTATGGGGATACCACATGAGTGGGACTTTTTGGCAGTCTAACCGCGTACAGGACCCCGAAAACCAATCACCGCCTTCAGGCTTTCCAAGGGCGTACATTTTTTATTTCACTCCTCACTACCTTAACAGTTTCGGAGGCCATGAAATGCCCAGATAGCACAAGACCCCATTTTGGAAAATCGACACCCCAAGCTATTATTTGAGAGGCATGTTGAGTATTTTGAAGATCTTGCTTTTTGTCACAAAGTTTTGAAAAAAAAAAAAATTATATTTTTCTTTTCTTTCTTCATTTTCAAAAATAAATGAGATCTGCAAAATACTCACCATGCCTCTTAGCAAATTCCTTGGGGTGTCTATTTTCCAAAATGGGGTCATTTGGGGGGGGGGGGGGGGGGTTTGCTATCTAGACATTTCAGGGCCTTCGTAACTGTGATAGGTAGTGAGGAGTAAAATCACAATTTTACGCCTTTAGAAAGCCTGAAGGCGGTGATTGGTTTTTGGGGTCCCGTACGCGGCTAGGCTCCCAAAAAGTCTCACATGTTAAATTTCCCGAAACTTGTGGCAAAATATCAAATATTCCATGGACACAATGTGCCTCTCAGCAAAAAGCTTGAAGTGTCTTCTTTCCAAAATGGGGTCATTTTTGGGGGTTTTGGGCTATCTTGACATTTTAGGGCCTCCGAAACTGATATCGAGGAAGTGAAATCACCATTTTATGCCCTTAGAAAGCCTGAAGGCGGTGATTGGTTTTCGGGGTCCTGTACACGGTTAGGCTCACAAACAGTCTCACACATGTGGTATCCCCGTACTCAGGAGAAGCAGCAGAATGTATTTTGTGGTGTAATTTCACATATGCCCATTGCATGTTTGAGCAACAGATCATTTAGTGACAACTTTGTGCAAAAAAAAAAAAAAAGAAATTTGTAATTTTCCTGCAACTTGTGGCAAAATATAAAATATTCCATGGACTCGACATGCCTCTCATAAAATAGCTTGGGGTGTCTACTTTCCAAAATGTGGTCATTTGGGGGGGGGGGGGTTGTGCTATCTTGGCATTTATGGCCTTCAAAACTGTGATAGGTAGTGAGGGGTGAAATCAAAAATGTACACCCTTAGAAATCCTGAAGGCAGTGCTTGGTTTTCGGGGTCCTGTACGCGGTTAGGCTCCCAAAACGTATCACACATGATGTATCCCCGTATTCAGGAGAGGCAGCAGGATGTATTTTGTAATTCCACATATAACCATGCCATGTTTGAACAATATATAATTTAGTGACAACTTTGTGCAAAAAAAAAAAAAACATTGTAATTTTCCCGAAACTTGTGGCAAAATATAAAATATTCCATGGACTCAACATGCCTATCGGCAAATCGCTTGGGGTGTCTACTTTCCAACATGGGGTCATTTGGGGTGGTTTTGAACTGTCCTGGCATTTTATGCACAACATTTAGAAGCTTATGTCACACATCACCCACTCTTCTAACCACTTGAAGACAAAGCCCTTTCTGACACTTTTTGTTTACATGAAAAAATATTTTTTTGCAAGAAAATTACTTTGACCCCCCAAACATATATTATAAAGCAAAGGCCCGACAGATTAAAATGGTGGGCTTTGCAAATTTGTTTTTTTTTTCATACAGTATTTGCGCAGCGATTTTTTTTTTTTTTTTTTTAATTTTAATGCACTAAAACACACTATATTGCCCAAATGTTTGATGAAATAAAAAAGTGATCTTTTGTTGAGTACATGGATACCAAACACGACATGCTTTAAAATTGCGCATAAACGTGCAGCGGCGACAAACTACATACATTTTTAAAAGCCTTTATAGGTTACCATTTTAAATTTACAGAGGAGGTCTACTGCTAATATTACTGCTCTCGATCTGACCTTCGCGGTGATACTTCACATACATGGCGCAATTGATGTTTACATATGACACCAGACAGGGGTGCTTTTCCTTTTTTTTATTATTATTATTATTTTATTTTGCTTTTTTATTTTATTTTTAAACTGTTCATTTTTTTTGACCATTTTTAGGGAATGGTAAATATCCCCTATGTTGGCAATACTGACTTTTAAAAAAAAAATTGGGGTCTATTAGACCCTAGATCTTTCCTCTGCCCTCAAAAGCATTTGGCCACACCAAGAGCGGTGTGATAAAATGCTTTGCCAATTTCCCAATGACATTTTTATATCCGGCGAAACCTAAGTCATGAAATGCTCGTAGCTTCTGGTTTCTTAGGCCATAGAGATGATTGGAGCTGTTCTGGTCTCTGATCAGCTCTATGGTCAGCTGGCGGAACCACCGGCTGCATTCTCGGATTCCCTGTTGGGACAGGAGAGCCCGAGAAAACCATGGAAGTCGGGGGGGGGGGGGGGGTTCCACTGCTTGTAAAAGCAGTCTAGTGGCAAATTAGCTGCTAGGATTGCTTTTACATGAAAGCCAACCGCTGGCTGAAAAGAATGATGCCAAGATGATACCTAAACCTGCAGGCATCATTCTGGTAAACCACTCAAAGTCCAGCAACATATCAGTACATTGCAGGTCCTTGTTGGGCTGACATTGTAATATTCTTTTTTCATGCAGCCTGTGGGCTGAACGAAAAAAAGAGATTGGTCGGTGGGTATGCACCATTAGAATACTACCCTTCATCCACCCACTTCTAATGATGGGCATACACGCACCATTTTTTTTTCACCACTGTGATAGTGAAATCGCCTCCTACAGCGCTCGAGTCTCTGATTTACGTATCGTGGGAGCAAACGCTGTTGCTGTCAAAATAAATCAGTGCTGCAGCTGAATGGCGTACCTGAAAAAAAAAAAAAGGTTAACAATAAAACACAGTAAACAGTAAAGTATAAAATAATTATACCTGAAAAGCAAACATGATAAAACATAGTAACAATAAAACATTGCATTGTAGAATACAGTAAAAAAAGAGCAGAACAATGGAGAGAGAGAGAACAATAAAATAACTTTCGCCTAGCAGTAAGAAGGGTCACTTTTTCGAATCCCAACCATGACACTACCTGCCTGGAGTTTGCATGTTCTCCCTGTGCCTGCGTGGGTTTGCTCTGGGTACTCCGGTTTCCTCCCACACTCCAAAGCCATGCCGGTAGGTTAATTGGATCCTGTCTAAATTGTCCCTAGATTGTAAGCTCCTTGAGGGTAGGGACTGATGTGAATGTACAATGTATATGTAAAAGCGCTGTGTAAATTTACGGCACTATAGAAGTACCTGAAATAAATAAAATAAATATATATATATATATATATATATATATATATATATATATATATATATATATATATATATATATATATATATTTTTTTATATTATTACACTACTTTTGTTTGTAACTGTAACGGTTGTAGTGGTTGTAACGTTCAGTTCCAGGTTCGGGTCTCTCAAAATGCGACAGCATCTTTGGAGACCCTGTGAAAGTGTGTCCTAGTCTGTGCAGTGCTGTACCCTACGCTAATACTCCACTAGTGTGTAGTAGCGTTCAAAACATTCACCAATGCAAAGACCCGAAGGGACAATAATAGCGTGTGTCACACCTATATCCGCGCTTTCTACAGACACAATATTTTCTTTGGAGGCTCGTTTGGTAGGGGTACCAGGGATGACATACAGAAAATGCCTCTCATGCAGCCGGCTTACTGCATTTGGATTTGGAAGTTGGGCCACAGCACCGTCTGGAAACAGAAGGGCTGTGATGATCTCTTCCTGGAACTTAAGGAAGGATCCAGTTCGTCCATGAAGCTTTGTATAGCTCATAAGCATTCAGCAGAGCCAATTGAAATAAGTAGACAGACACTTGTTTTTTTTTTGGGGGGGGGGGTTTTGTACCAGCGTCTGGCCTTACGGACAACTAGGTACGGCGCCAACAACTGGTCATTGAGGTCCACCCCTCCCATATTAAGGTTATATATTCGTGGACACGGAGGGGTTTCTCCACAACACCAGTTGTCATAGGAATTTGGACCGTTGTGTCTGCTTGAAGGGAGAACAGAAGGAAAACATTCCGAGTATCCCTCCACTTCACAGCGCGCAAATTATTAAACTTCAAGCAGGCTCTCTCCCTCAGCCTAAGATGGGAATCTACAAGCTGCTGGGGTAAGCCCCGGCGATTAGATTGCACGGTCCCACATGCGCCAATTCCATGATCAAACAAGTGACTAAAAAGCGGCATGCTCGTGTAATAATTGTCCACATACAAGTGGTACCCCTTTCCGAATAAGGTTGACACCAAGTCCCACACAATCTTACCAGCACTCCCTATGTAATCTGGACAGGTCTCCGGCTCTACATGACTATCTCTTCCCTCGTAAACCATAACACTATATGTATAGCCTGTGGCCCTGTCAGAGCTTATACATCTTGACCCCATATCTGGCACGCTTGCTGGGAAGATACTGTTTGAAAGACAAGCGGCCAGAAAACTTAATCAGGGACTTATCGGTAGTAAACAAGGCTACAAACTGTTGGTTGAAGTGGTTTATGAGGGGCCAAATTTTGTAGAGCCGATCGTATCAAGGGTCACCCTGAGGACGACGGATTCCATTAACATTGAAGTGCATGAACCGCAAGATCTGCTCGTATCATGCCCTGGCCATGGAGGCAGAGAACACTGGCATATGGTGAATTGGGTCATTGGACTAATATGACCGCAACTCACTTTTTAGTTATGTCCATGAGGGATAGACCCAAAAAGGTCTTAAATTCGGAAACCGTAATAGGTTTCCATTCCCTGGCAAGAGTCAAATGGGGATTAGCAGCGATGAATTGACCAGCATACAAATTGCTTTGGTCCACAATAGATCTATAGAGATCTTCCGTGAAAAACAGTGAATAAAAATCTAGTGACGTAAAATCAACTGTTTCCACCTGAATTCCGGGTTGGCAAGTGATTGAGGGAAGTACGGGTGCTACAGAAGTGGTGGGCTCCCAATTAGGATTGGCAAATGCAGTGGGAAGGGCACTATGGGCTCAACGGGCCTGTCTTTGTCTTCTTGGTAATTTGCGGGACACTAGTTGTGCTAGCCACCTCACCAGCTTGAACTGTACTTATGGGACTCGCCACATCACCATGTGATACTGCAGTGCTGGTTTGACTACAGCCAGGGTGTACTAGGCCACTGGTGCTTGCCAGTTCACCAGAAGGATGAGTGGCACTAGTACTGGCTCTCTGCTCCTGCGTTTCTTGCACCTCAACAGCAGCAGAAGAACGGGGTCGGGTACGCCTGACCTTGGCAGGGACCACGACTCCATCGTCAGAGCTATCTGTCAGGGTGCCGCTGCTGTCTACTGGTTCATATTCTGAGCCTGAATCTGACAGATGGGTTACATAGTTACATAGTTAGTAAGGTTGAATAGACACACCAGTACATCCAGTTCAACCTGAGTGAGTGTCTACAATTGTCCCTATACACAATTGTACATTGTGTATTATTAAGATGCTCATCTATTATATCATTTATTTAAGGTACCTATATAGCGCCGTCAATTTATGCAGTGCTCCACACATACATCGCACACTCACATCGATCCCTACCCACAATCCAAGGTCCCCAACTCACATTCATATACTAGGGCCAATTTTGGACAGAAGCCAATTAACCTACCTGCATGTCTTTGGAGTGTGGGAGGAAACCCACGCAGGCACAGGGAGAACATGCAAACTCCAGGTAGGTAGTGTCAGTGGTTGGGATTCGAACCAGCGACCCTTTTTACTGCTAGGCGAGAGTGCTACACACGACACCACTGTGCCGCCATGGGTAAATTCCTCTTCACTGTCTGTCATGCTCAGAAACGTATAGGCCTCTTCACTAGTGTACCTTCAATTTGACATCCTGATCTCTAATTTTACTGGTAAACTAGTGAGACTCACAGGAAAAAGAGCTCCTGACTGTCAGCGACTGATTCAAATGCTGCCAAAAAAACTGTTAGCGTTCACAGGGATCAGGCCTGACTCTGCGAACGCTGCAGTTATGTGTGTTGTGTTTTTGTAAGTGACAGTGATCGCTTGATACTGCACTTGGGTGGGCTGGGTGGAGGGGCTAAACGCGGGAGCTAGCAGGTATCTGGGCTGATTCCGCTAACGCTGAATTTTTGGGAACCCTAAACTATTGGGGATGCTAATATAGTTCTGATAAGATCAAAGATATCGATCCGTTCAGACACTATACTACTAAGGGAAGTGTATGGTGCTTGTGTGGGTGTTAGCGCTACTTGCACTAATCTGAAGCAGCCTGGGGCGACGCAGACCCTGACTGATGCTAAAACTTTACTGATGTCACCCGCCGGGTGATCAGGGAGTTTAAACCTTTTTGGGTAATATACGGCGGGTGCCCTGATGCTATAAAAAACAAACTAACCAGCGTCACTCGTAACACTAATACAGTGATCACTGGTGACAACGTAAAAGGGTTAACTATGGGGCAATCAGGGTGATAAAACCTTTATTAGGTAATATATTGGGTCTACCTGATGCTATAAAAACCTGACGGTGGAACTAATCAACTAACTGGCTAACTAGCGTCACCCGTGACACAAATACAGGGATCAGAAAAAAGATCTATTAGTGACACTGGCAACAGGGAGTGAAAGGGTTAACTGGGGGGCCATCGAGGGGTTAAACCTTTATTAGGGGGGTTTAGGGGGATACCCTAGACCTAACGGGGCCTACTACTAACTGCCCTAACAGGGGTGGCAAGTGTTCCTATGTGTACTGGTGTTAGTGTAGTGTTGTGCAACTCACAGTAAGACATCCTCTCTCCTCTCACTGGAATCAAAAAGACTTCACGAGGAGAGATAGCACTTCCTCCTGTCTGTGTTTGCATTTGCACAGACGGGAAAGATTTCATTTGTTAGGACTGATCAGCAGGTCCAGGCCATAAACCGTTGGCCGTGACCTGAGGACTGATTGGTCCTCTAACTAATCCGACCGCTGCAGGCAGGCGGAGGGGTTGTGCGATCGCCCATTTGCCCACCCGTACCATTCTGCCAACGTAAATTGGTGTGCGGCGGTCGGCAAGTGGTTAAAGGTAACCACCCTCACCTGTGATCTGTTTGCTTCTCATTAGTGTGTGTGTGTGTGTGTTTATAAAAGGTCAGTGAGTTTCTGGACTCCTGACAGACCCTTGCATCTTTCATCCTGTGCTGCACTGACGCTTCTGGATTCTGAGTCATGGGGAAAGCAAAAGAATTGTCAAAAGATCTGTGGGAAAAGGTAGTTGAACTGTATAAAACAGGAAAGGGATATAAAAAGATATCCAAGGACTTAAGAATGCCAATCAGCAGTGTTCAAACTCTAATCGAGAAGTGGAAAATGAGGGGTTCTGTTGAAAACAAACCACGGTCAGGTAGACCAACTAAAATTTCAGCCTCGACTGCCAGGAAAATTGTTCGGGATGCACAGAGAAACCCACAAATAACTTCAGGTGAAATACAGGACTCTCTGAAAACATGTGGTGTGGCTGTTTCAAGATGCACAAAAAGGAGGCACTTGAAGAAAGATGGGCTGCATGGTTGAGTTGCCAGAAGAAAGCCATTACTACTAAAATGCCACAAAGTATCCTGCTTACAATATGCCAAACAGCACAGAGAAAAGCCTCAAACCTTCTGGCACAAAGTCATTTGGAGTGATGAGACCAAAATTGAGCTTTTTGGCCACAACCATAAACGCTACATTTGGAAAGGAGTCAACAAGGCCTATGATGAAAGGTACACCATTCCTACTGTGAAACAGAGGTGGATTGCTGATGTTTTGGGATGTGTGAGCTACAAAGGCACAGGAAATCTGGTCAAAATTGATGGCAAGATGAATGCAGTATGATATCAAAAAATACTGGAGAACATTTGCATTCATAAGCCAGGAAGCTTTACATGGAACATACTTGGACATTTCACCATGACAATGATCCAAAACACAAGGCCAAGTCATCCTGTCATTGGCTACAGCAGAATAAAGTGAAGGTTCTGGAGTGGCCATCTCAGTCTCCTCACCTCAATAGCATTGAGCCACTCTGGGTAGATCTCAAACGTGCAGTTCATGCAAGACAGCCCAAGAATTTCCAGGAACTGGAGGCTTTTTTGCCTAGAGGAATGGGCAGCTTTACCATCTTAAAAGATAAATAATCTCATCCACAAATAACACCAAAGACTTCAAGATGTCATTGATGTTAAAGGGGGAAATACACGGTATTAAGAACTGGGGTATGTAAACTTTTGATCTGGGTCATTTGCGTAGTTTCTGTTGTCATCATGATTTAGGCTCCATTCACACTAATGCGTTTTTGATGCATTTTTCAGAAATGCATGGGAATTTTTTAACATGGGTTCCTATGGAACATGTTCACATCAATGCATTTTTGTGCCTCTGCGTTTTTGGAAAGGGTCAGGGACTTTTTTTCATGCAAAATGCAGTGTTTTGGATGTAATAGAACTCAATGGACCAGCATCAAAAATGCAAGTACATCGTTTTTACAGTGTTTTTACAGCTTTTTTGCGGGGTTTTTTTTACACTGTATACAGTATTAAAAAAAAATTGTAAAAAAAAAAACCCCGCAAATCGCTGTAAAAACGCTGTTCAAAAACGCGGCAAGCACCGCAAAAAACACTGCAGAAACGCTCAAAAGCAACATGCATAGATGTGAATCGAGCCTAAAAGAGTAAACACAGTTGATTGATAATAAATGGCTTCAACCAAACACTAACCATGAGAGAAAGAAACGTTTTTGGATTATCATTCATATTCACTGAAATATGGCCAAGAAATCATAAATTCTGCCAGGGTATGTAAACTTATGAGCACAACTGTATTTAAACAGGAAAAATGGAGGGGCAAGAGGATGTTACTTGGTACAGACATAACACTGGATTTAAAATTACAAAAGACATGCATCTAGCCCTCTATACAACTGCACTACACCAACGCAGTAAATGTCATTGGCACCATTAGGTGTAAAACCTATATGAAAGTGTGCATGTAGTCAGACGGACCATGTTTCGCGGTCGCCCGCTTCTTCAGGAGTCTATTTGAGGGAGTTGCATTCTATAAACATCAAAAAGAACATACATCATAATACCAATAGCACCTATTATACATTATAATATACTATTTATATACAGAATTATATATGATTGCTGGGATTACTCCAGAGGCCAGATGGAAACAGCTGATATTTACCATGAAGACCCCAAAAGTAGCATCTGCCGGGCGAGCATGGGAGCGAGCTACTAAGCCATAAGATGTCTAAATGTAGATATGACATAAATAGTAAGTCAATATCCAATCAAAAAAAAAAAAATTATTACTGGTCTATGCATACTACACATACCAAAATAAGTCCCACATAGCGGTAGTTCCATACTATGGGAATATGGGAAGTGAAGCAGAGCTGAACATCAAGAAGGTTATCCTAAAATAGTTTAGGACCAAGAGTGAGTGCAAGTAGTGCTTAAAAAGATACTGCATCTAAGAATGAAAACAAACCTATAGGTAGATAAAGGGTGGGGTCTATTTCCACAATGTAAGGAAAGCCCAAACGCTTAATTCAGTGTATACACCACTATGTACAAGGGCCATATTCACTCGTCTAGTAAAGATATTGTGAGGAAATACAGAGCACACTGTACAGAACAGATGGTCCAAAAAAGGAAACGCTCACAGGTTAGATATTGGTGACCCTCAGTAAGTCTTAGAAAGGTAATACAGACCATCAGGTCACATTTCAGAAAAGTGAGGCAGAACATTTAAAAAGGTCTGCTGTGAAAGACTAGCCATATAGGAGCTACGGGTAGAGAGAGAAACAAAACAAGCTGCAAAATGTACCTCTGAAAAAATGTTGGTTGTCGTGTGAGATTGATTAGTATATAGAAAGCAAGTCAAATGCAGCCATCAATATAGAACTAAAATATCTTACATAGATAGGTAGGTTTACCTATATACTATATTTTAGTTTTATACTAATGGCTGTATTTGACTTTTTATATACTAATTTCTCTCTACTATGGTGCTACAAAATAGTAACGCTGGATGCTAGGACTGTCCTTTATGCCATAAGAAGTGTTTGCCTTTCACCTGAATGGAGACCCGATGCTTCTGTCACTGTGTCCCAAAACAGTACACCCTAAGGAATTGGCCCTACATGCCTTGGATATAGTAGGGACAGTTTAGGTGTACTCAAAGTCCACGGCCAAGTTACACAGGGCAGACAACCTGCTCTTAATTGTAAAGGGCCCACATAAAGACCTTGCAGTGTTTTCTACTATCTCGTGCTCAATCGAGCAATCCAATGTCCAAATGTGTGCCATCGAGCACCAAGAACAACTGTTTCCAGTTACAGCACACTTAAGCAGGGCAATAAGTGTATCCTGGGCATTCTACCATCAGGATTAAATTTCTAATTTTTATAAGGCAGTCACTCTGTTACTGTTTCATACAGACTCCATATTATATGCTGGATGTGTGGCAGTATCGGCTGATTTCATACAGACTCCATATTATATGCTGGATGTGGCAGTATCAGCTGATTTCATACAGACTCCATATTATATGCTGGATGTGGCAGTATCAGCCAATGTAAAGTTTTGCAGCCAGTTTGTCCTGTAGTTTTTTTTTAAACCATTATTTTCCCTTCTGTTTACTTGCCCACCCACCCCATTGTGGCACTGCTTTGAGATGTCAGGGTAGATTATCTAAAACAGACTTTTGTCTTCCAATGAAAAACAGAGAAAATAGGATTTTTTTTTTTAATCTTCTCTTCTGGCTTGCTGCTACTCTATGTTTAAATACTTTTGTTCTTGTTCTGTGCACTGCCATGCCTTGTAACCAAATTGTCCAGAGCTATGGAGAGCTTGTTTGGATCTTTCTCTGCTCCCCAGCTGAAACACTTGTTACCGGGCCAGTGCTAAAGGCAAACAGGCAGGATCTGTCATACTGACCATTAATGCTAGTAAGTGTAGAAAAAAATGTTTAGTGCTATAGAAAGCAATTCTTTGTTTAACCCTTCTAATACACTGGCTTCATATCATTTACTCTGGTCACTGTTAACTTTTCCTGGTATAGTCATCTTTTCTGCCTAAGAGAGTAAGCAGCAGTTCAGGCTAATGAGATAAAGTTTCAGTTTAGATGGATTGCTTTACATCTGCTATCTTTTGGTCACATTGTAAAGGTTGTGTGTGTGTTTTTTTTTTTTTTTTTTAAATCGTCATACTTACCACCACCTCTGTGCAAGTGTTTTGCACAGAGTGGCCCTGATCCTCCTCTTCTGGGATCCCTCAGTAGTGCTCCTGGCTCCTGCTCTTCTCGAGTGCCCCCACGGAGAGCCGCATTCCCTGGGGGCACCCATGCGGATTCCAAACATGTGGAAAAGAAGAGAAAAACAGGCGCCTCCGAGCGTAGACTGTAAGCATTTATGGAGGTATCGGTAAACAGACACGTGTTAGTCCCGTTTATGACGCTGGCATCCATCTGTGCTCTATGCTGTTCCCGCGGCTCACATAACCTTTTGTGGTGGCGATCAAGTGAGATCGAAACCGAGGGGTGGAGGGAGCTGCAACAGAGTGTTGGACACAATGGCGTCACTGGCTTGCTCGCAATGCGTTTTGGAGCATGCGCACTAGGGATTTGTACGCAGTGAGAGCTCATTTTTCAAGCTGATTGAAAAAGGAGTGTATACTGTGTACATCTCCCTAGTGCGCATGCTCCACAATGCGTCGCATGCACACCAGTGACGCCATCGCATCCAACGCTGCGTTCCAGCTGCGCTTCAGCCCTCGGTTTCGATCTCACTTGATCGCCACAGCATCCTGCTGGCCAGGAGAGCCATCACAAAAGGTTATGTGAGCCCCAGGAACAGCATATAGCATGGGCGGACAACCATCACAAAAGGTTATGTGAGCTGCGGGAACCGCATACAGCACGGACGGATGCCAGTGTCTTAAACTGGACCAACATGTGCCCGTTTACCGATACCTCTATGTGAGTTTTTATTGTACTTATACTCTATTAAATGCTTACAGTCTACGCTGAGAGGTGCCCGTTTTTCTCTCATTTTCCTTTTTGGAAAATGGCTGGCATGCTGCACATCTTAATACTTTAAGGCCAGTTGTAAATGAGCGTAATGATTTACTTAGGAACTTGTTGACAGAAAAGCTGTAAGTAAAGAAAACTGTGTACATCCCTGAATAATGTTGAGTACTGTATAGGCGAGTAAAGGTGCATCACCGTGTAATTGAGTAAAATTCTTCTTCATTGCCAGTGTTGTAATATACTCGATTATACTCGTGTAAACATGCTTAACAAGTAAACACGTGTATGCAAATAAATTACTGCACTCCAAATGTAAAAAAAAAATTCTATTTTTTTTTTCCACTGCTCTGGAGCCAACCCTGTATTAATGGAACTGTGCACAGTAATACAGCGTTGAGTACAGAGCAGTAAAAAAAAATAGAAAATTTTCATTTTAGTGCAGTTATTTACTCTTATACGCGTGTTTACTTGTCTGTAAGCATGTTTATGCGAGTATAAATGAGTATATGATAACACTTGCACTGAAGAAAAATTTTACTCATCTATATACTTGCACACATTTACTTGCCTTTACTCAACATTACTCAAGTCTTTACACACAGGTTTTTTTGCTCATGGACTTTGTCATCGGGTTCCTGAGTAAACCTCAGTAGTATTACGCCTGTGTATAACTGGCCTGACACGTTTATGTCAAGTACAACAGCGCTGAGAACTGAAGGTGTGGTAAGGGGTGCCAGTTCCTGTGTAGATGAAGAGCAGGCAAATGCATTTGGTCACAAGACAGGAAAATAAGGATTAAAGTGCAAGGAAACCATGACTTTGAAAGAGGACATCACTGTTTGTCTCAAGAATATATTTTTGCTAAAGGCACAGAGGAAAGGTAACTTATTGCCAATATACAGGCTGATTTTAAATTTTGCATGGAGTTGGGATTTAATTGTACATTTAATTACTTCTCATCCCTAGGACGTACCTGTACGACCTTAGGAACAAGTGGTTTTACCAGAATCATAGCTGCAGCCATGATCCTGGTATCAATTTGTAGACGGTGATGGGATTTCATGTAACTCTGTTCCAAGCATCTCCTACAGCCATTTAATCACTTTTGCAGGGTATGGGAGGGGCCCAACCACCTCCTGTCACCATTCCTGGGCTCTTTCGTTTCACCATGGAACATGGGACCATTGCACTTGGTCGGGCCAGCTGCAGACAGAGGACAGGAGGAACATCCATTCTTTCCCTTCCTCTGACGAATGAAGCCAGAAGTGACGTGTATTACGCCACTCCTGGTTTCGATTGCTCCTGTTCGGGCCTGTACTGGTTTGATTGAATGCCTTGGAGGGCAGAGAAGAGATCAAGAGTCTAATGAATCCCAGATCTCTCAATAAAGAGTACCTGTCACTGCCCATGCTATCACAAGTGATGTTGTTCCTCCCTTGTGATAACAATACAGTTGAAAAAGAAAAAAAAAGAGTAAATAAAATTATAATTTAAAAAATGAAAGCACCCCTGTCCCCAGTGCTCATATGCAAATACGCATGTAGGTCCCGTACGCATACGTAAATGGTGATTGCACCACACATGTGAGGTATCATCTTGACTGTCAGAGTGAGAGCACTACTAGCACCAGAGCTCATGTTTAACTCTAAACTGGTAACCTGTAAAGGCTTTTAAAACGTCACCCATAGAGATTTTTGGGTACTATAGTTTGTTGTAGTTCCATGGGCATGCGTGGCACGTTGAGTATCTACTTACTCGCCGTAACATCTTTTCTATATTTACCAAAAAAAATTAAGGTGGCATTATACACACATATTGTGTTGGTGTGCACTAAAATGTATTTAAGTGTATTTTTTCCTGCCAGTTTGATAAATGGCTGTGCAAACATTGTGCGACATAAGAAAATTGCAACAACCACCATTTTATTCTCCGGGACCTTTGCTTTCAGAAACTATAAAATGTTTGGGGGTTCTAACAATTTTTCTAGCAAAAAAAAATCTGGTTTTAACATTAGTGAAAAATGTCAGAATTGGCCTGGACTGGAAGTATTTGGGAGACACAGGATGAAATCGTTCAGGTACAATACATTGGGATTTTTGCTAGTGAACAGTTCTCTCTCTTCTGAAAGAAGCAAACATTTTTCCTATATTCTTTGTACTTGAAGATTCTTTTTCTTCTAGAATGTTTCTACAGTTGCTGCAGAGCCTGAAGGAGCTCAAATGGCAGCTCTCCAAATTGTCTGATCCTGGACATTGCCATGGAATATGTACTCGGCTCTACTGAGAAGGAATAAGTGGGACTGGCCTATACTGTGACCTTGAGCTCTGGGCTTTACTGAAATCCCTTGTTGTAACGTGTGAGTCAGCCAAAAATCTTTACAGGCTATGCTGCACCCACTGATAGAAGCTTGTCCCTGAAAACCCTCTAGGGGGTATGCCTGTCACCGGTGCGAAGACTTTCTTGAAGGGGGTTTATTCCCTGCACTCTACCCAACACTCTCCAGTTCTCACTTCTAACGGATGTTGGCCTTTTGCAGTGGGCACACAACATAACCAATTTGTTGCCTGGCCCCAGATCCATGGGTCTTCACCAAGGCGCTAGCCCCTTCTTTTGCTCTGCTTCACTCTCAGAGCATCCCCATAATGGGATATGTGGCCTAGCTTCTTTTGGAAGATCAGTCGGCAGAGGCTTTATCAGCCAATGTCCAACAGATTATCCAGACCCTACAGAAGTTCAGATAGATACTAAATATTCAGTAGTAAGCACTAGAATGAATTTCATTGCTTGCAGTACATAGGCCTGGACACAACCCTGTCCTAAATTTTCCTTCCACAATAGACTGCAGACCCTCTCTGCTTCCACATTCGAACTCTAGAGTCCAGGAGCCTGCCAACCCTCCTTTTTTCCATGAGGGTTCTAAGCTTAATGGTGGCCTCTTTCTTAGCAGTTCTATATGCCCAATTTTAATCCAGACCATTGCAACACAACATTCTGACAGCGTGAGGCTGCCCGGCACTGGGCTGTTGACTTCACCTGCTCCACAAAATTAGGCATACCCTGGTGGAGCACAAGTACAAAGCTGGAGTTGAGCAAATCCTTCCTTCCACTGGTTTGAAAGGTTCTTGGAACAGATTCCAGCCAGTCAGGCTGGGTATATTCTCAGTGCAGGGATGTGGTCACCAGAGGAAGCTTGTCTCCTGATCAGTATTCTGGAGCTCAGAACATTATTATGTTTATATGTTTATATGATTATCCCCTCAGTGCTGGACCTGAGAGTTTTTTACGTAATCCATAATAGGATTTAATCTGGAAATGCTACGGCAGTGGCTTATATCAAACATCAGGGAAAAAACAAGTCTTACAGCTTGAAGTGAAGGTGATTAGATCCTGGCTTGGGCAGAATGTTACATTGGTATGTGTCTGCACTGTACGCTATGCACTTCCCAGGCGTGGGATATTTTCAAGCAGACTTCATCAGTCTTCAGTGTCTGGGCTCGTAGAACTTAACCTAGGTTTTTGGTTCAACACAAACTGAGAGTGTTTATCTCAAGGTCCAGGAATCCTCTTGCTTTTGCAATGGATGCTCTGGTGACTCAGAGGGCTCTCTTTAGCGTGATCTACTCTGTTCCTCCTCTAAAATCCCTTCCTCACCTGCTCTGCAGGGTCAAGGCTGAAGGTACACGGCTAATGTGTAAGGCTTGGAAAAATCTTTGCAAATAGATAGAAAACTGGCTTAAAGACCGAATTCAGAGCGTAGTGGTTAATGATTCATAATTTTAATAGTCTAAAGTTATTAGTGTTGTACCCCAAGGTTCAGTGTTGGGACCCTTACTATTTAATGTATTTATAAATGGGGTTGCACCAATACCGATACTAGTATCGGTGCTGATAAGTATTTGCAGGAGTATGTAACCTCCTCCTGGGTCCCCCTGCGTGTCGTCCTCCCCAGGTCCTTGCCGTGTGCCCCTCTAGTCCCCCCCCCATGTCTCGGATCTTTAAGGATGGAAAGCGGAGGAAGGAGCCGGTAAATCTGTCATTTACCAGCTCCTTCCTTTTCCAAATGCACAGAGTCCATGATGGCTGAAACATCATACTGTGTTTTATTAATAAACAAGTGATCTTGCGCAGTAATAAAATAACAAAAACAATAATATAATATAAATGTGCAAAATTGGTGTACTAAATCAAGTCCCAAAAACATGCAATCCACATAGTTCTTCATGCTAGAGGTGTCTCTAATATGTATTCATTTCGTGCCTTCACACAACTGTTATGTGCTCTCAGAACTCTCACCTTAAACCTATGAATATCCAGCCTCAAATTGTAAAGGAATATCCAGCCTTCAAATATATCACTCCGGGATCCTCTTACTGGTATATTCACGCCTTCGTACTGTGTTTACAATGCTTCAGTTTATGAGTGGAGAGGAGCCGCTGTCTCCTGTCCATTCATCTTCAGTGTAGCTGAAGGGGCTGGGGAATCTGTGTCCTCAGTCCCTTTCCCTGTCTCAAAGGGGGGATATCAGGGGTTTGTTTAGACCCCAGATATCTCACCAAAGCCCCCTCCCCAACAGGGCTTAAAAAAATATATATATATTTCAAAGTTAAGTTGTAAAATAAAATAAACACTGACACCATCCACTCCCCCCCCCCCCCCAAAAAAAAAGAGCATTATAAAATATTAGGGCTGTTGCTGATTAAAATGTTCGTGTTTGATCAATTTTTTTTTTTTTTAATCGATAAATCAACTAATTTCGATTAATTATAACGCACATACAGATCCAACTACTTTACTTACTTCAATCAGAACTTCCTCAGTGGGGCTACGGCGTCACCCTACAGTCTATTTAAATAGCACTGTTGTTATGGCAACGACCGAAGCCGGACATAGCGGGGCATGGCTAGGACGTCACACGTCAATCAAAAGCAAGCGCCGCCGTCATGTCAACAGCAGAAGCCGACCCACACGGCAAAAATATCAGCTTATCAGCCTCAACACAACAATGTTAAAAACGGAGGTTATCAAATTTGCCTAAACTTAACTCACTAAATGATCCCAGTTAACCACATCCATATTTACCATCACTGTCCAGGCACGTCACGGACATCGACGTCACCGGACTCCTCCCCCCTTCCCTTCGTTAGCAGACGGAGGCACTTGGGGAAGGGGGGAGGAGGGGGGGCTGGAGTCATGACGTCACCGGATCTCCGACGGAACTCACTGAAGACCCGGAAGCCGGCGGAGAGGTGAGCACCGATCAAAAAAATTAATGATTAATCGAGGAAATAGTCGTTAATTTCCGCAGCCATATATATATATATAATTGTATATGTATAAAAAAAAAAAACTTCTGACACGTACCACTGTCGCATGACATTAAAAAAAAAAAAGAATCGGTATCGGCGAGTACTTGGTCTTACAAAAGTGGTATCTGTGCAACCCTATTTATAAATGATATAGGGTCTGGGATTAAAAGTACCATTTCAATTTTTATAGGTTGGACTTGATGGACTTGTCTTTTTTCAACCTCACCTATGTAATCTTTGCAGATGACACCAAGCTATGCAGTGGAATACCGTATATACTCGAGTATAAGTCGAGATTTTCAGCCCTTTTTTCTGGGCTGAAAGTGCCCCCCTCGACTTATACTTGAGTCTTCACTGTCTGCCTACATGATCAGCGTGTCATGTAGACAGACGGCGGCCAGCGTGTGATATTACCATTCGGCGGCCATTTACTGTTCAAAAGCTGCGCCTCCTCCTCGTCTGTGATAGGCAGAAAACTCCATTTCCCAGCAGTCAGTGTACAGCCTATCACGGACATTCTCTCATCCTCGTCCGTGGTATGAGGATGAGATAAAGTCCATGATAGGCTGACTGCTGACTGCTGGGAAATGGAGTGTTCTGCGTATCACAAACGAGGAGGAGGCGCGGCTTTTGAACAGTAGAATGGCCTTATCACGCGCTGATCGGTGCAGAGCGGCACACAGAGGCATGCACAGGACACAGGTAGGATGCACACATACACAGGGACACATGCACAGGACGCGGGTAGGTGACACATGCACAGGACACAGGTAGGTGATCACCCACCACTATAGACTAATTTTGCTACATCATCATAACTGAGAATATACTCTTCTGTGGAGTTGGACACTTATCCAGCATTAGCGCTGTTTTAACATTGGACGTTTTTATTAATTAAGACTGTTTGTTTTTTGAATGTTTCTCTATTTTGATAGTTTTAATACTGTACTGTATGGGAATACCTATTACTGTACTTTAACCGCCTGCTACCTCACGTGATCCCTGATAGAGTTAAAGGATTATTGGGCTTATAGCATCACTGCTATTAATATATATTGCATATAATTATTTGCTGCCTTTAGATATTGAGAAGGAGACTCAAGAGTGGTGGTACAATTTGGCGCTGAGTAGTATACCGAAGGCCTGTTTTGTATACTCCCTTTTTTTTTTTTAATATATAAAATAATATGCAAAGTGGTTGGAGGGAAGCTTTAGAATGGCACAGATGTTTTATTACAAATTATGTGAGCAGGCTGTAGTTCCTCTTTAAGTGAGGCTTGCTTAATTATTGATGTTTGAAGCTCTTGTCCTATGAGCTGCCTATCATGCAAGTTGACTCTCAGAAACTTGTCTTCTGATTCTGGTGGATTTTGGTCTGCCAGTCCTGTCTCTGTCCCACTTTCTTTTCCTAATTGAAAGTCCAATGCTGATATTTTTCACATACATGTAAAAATCTGCATTTTTTGCTAGAAAATTACTTAGAACCCACAAGCAATATATATTTTCAGAAATGAAAGGCCCTTAAGAATAAAATGTTGGATATTGCAATTTTTTATGTCACACAATATCTGTGCAGTGGTTTATCAAATGCAAATTTTCAGGAAAAAATTTGCTTTCATGAATTTTAGGCACACTAACACAATATAATACCCAATTTTTTGGTAAAATATAAAAGATGTTATGCTGGGTAAATAGATATAAAATTGCACATGGCAAAAAAAAAAACTAAGGTACATTAAATTATCCATAGGCGATGTTTTTAAAGGCTTTACAGGTTTACCAGTTTAAAGTTAGAGGAGGTCTGGCACTAGAATTGTTGCTCTCACTCTGATGTTAACGACGATTCTTCTTCACATATGTGGTGCGATCACCATTTACATTTGCGAGTGGGACCTTTTGTTCTCATTTTTGCATGAGCACGGGGGATGAAGGAGCTTTCAATTTTTATTTCATTATTTTATTTGCATTTTTTTTCCTTGAACTTTATTGCTATCACCTTTATTGCTATTGCTATGAGCAACATCACTTGTGATAGCATGGGCAGTGACAGGTCCTCTTTATAGAGAGACCCTCAAACTCTACTCTGGCCTCCAAAGCAGCCGATCAAAGCGAAGATAGTTTTGATCGGCTGCTTTACAAGCAGCCAAAACAAACCAAAACTGAAAGTGATGAAATCCTTGTAATTTCCTTTTTCTGACATCACAGAGGAGGGGGAGGGAATGGAAGTGGGGCAGGAGAGTCTGGGAAAGGTGGTGGTGGAAAGGGAACCCTCTTCCACCCCCCTGTTAAAGTGATTGGGTAGCTGTAGAGGCATTTGATCACTTTTAATAGAAAACCCATCACCTACTCTAAGGTACGATACCAGGATGATGGCTGCAGCCATCATCCAGGTATAACTGCTTCCCTCTGAGGGTGTTTTTATATAGCCTAGGTATGGGAAGCAGTCAATTTAACATTATAACATTTAATTTTTTTTTTCAATTTTTAAGCACCACTTACCTTTGTACCATTTTAGGGTATTCACTGTACTTGAACTGCTTGAATTCAATAAGTTGTAAAAGTGGCGCTGTTCTAAAATTTTTGCCAATAGTGTATATACAAGAAAAAGATTAACATTTTGACATTACAGGAATGTGTGCAACAACATATTTGGTTTATAAAGTGCATTTCTACTTTGGCAGCCAGTTTTGAGAAAACCCTATACTATGTTGATCTATTCCCATTCGTACAACATGGCTAACAAAAAATTTGTTTTAAATGTTTTTTTAGTTTTTCTCTCAGGGGGAGGCGTCATGTCTGACTGCAAGGTTTTTTGAACATTATTAAACTGAGCCTGTCCCAAGTTTATCCTCATTACCATACAATGTTACAAGCCCAGCCTCTACATCTTTAACCCTTTGTTAGGTCATAGTGTTAAAATCTAGTTGCAAATGATAATAAAGATCTGCCTGCACAGTGCAGACAGGATTAGTTATGGCAAACCCTGCTCCCTGCCCCCTCATAATCAAAGAAGAATACCTAAATAATTGGAGGAACTGGAACAGAGTATCTAAACAGGTAATCTGCAATTTTTTTTAAATTTTTTTTTTTTAAAGTCATGCGGTGCAAATGGGCACATGTGACAAATATTAAGTAGGTGTTATCCCAATTTGGCTACAAATGTGGAAATACGCTTTTAAGTCTTTGAGTTTAGAATGCAGTTCAAGGAAGGAAATGTTTTGAAGTAAGCTAATAAGTGCCTGTTGGAAATCCGGTTATTTGCTGTTGGAGTCTGCAACCCTCATAATACCTTCTTTCAGTATGTGAAGAAAAATGATTTTATCCCTGTTAATCACATATTTTTTTATTTTAGACTAGATATGTTTTTACTGCTGTTTATCCCATTGGGAATATTTTACTTCACTTTCTGTCCTAAATACTTAGAGAACTTCAGTCTTTCCCCGCCCCCATTCCCCCCCCCCCCCGTTTACCTGATACTGTGTTCGGCACAGTAAGGATACTCACCTAGCCAGTGGGTTCAGCGTTGAGCTGCTGGGATCCTTCTCTCTGCAGCTGCTGAACGTGTCCAGCACCACCATCTTGCCTGTGACGGCTGCTGGCCCTTCCAGGTGTAGGTACCTCTAGCCCCTCCTTACTGCATGGGACTGCACGTCATGCATCTCAGGAGGAACCGTGTCATTTGCCTAGGCAAATTCCTCAAGTTGGGGGTGGGCCGAGCCTTTTAAGCCATAAAAAAAAGTGAATTAATTAAAAAAAACAGTAACCCAATATCAGTGCTGTGGAGAGGAGCAGAGTTCACTGGGAGGGTGAAGATCCACCTCAAGGCCCCATGCACACGAGACGCCAGTGCAAACTCTGCTGAACACGTTTTTAAAAGCTGATACCAGCGTTTAGAAATGCCTGTTTTGCCGCGTTTGCATGCCACGTTTAGCCGCGTTTTACCGCGTTTGCGTCTAGAAACGTTTAGTTAAGATAACAAAAACTCTCCCCGAGCACTTTTCTGCAGCAGGGAATGACATTTTGCAACCCGAATTTGGGGCCCCATATCTCGGGGCCACTTAGTGCTAGGAACCCCAAATTTGGTGTGCAAACTATTTTTTTTGGACCAGAAAACACAGAAATATGATGGTAAACTGCAGCAGAGAATGACATTTTGCGACCCGACTTTGACTCGGGGCCACTTAGTGCTAGGAACCCCAAATTTGGTGTGCAAACACAGTGGAACTACACTACAACATATCCAAAGTTGGGGTTTCTAGCCTAAGTGGCCCCAAGATATGGGGCCCCAAAGTCGGGTCGCAAAATGTCATTCTCTGCTGCAGAAAAGTGCTTAACATTTTCCGACCCGACTTTGGGGCCCCGTATCTTGGGGCCACTTTGTGCTAGGAACCCCAACTTTGGATATGTTGTAGTGCTAGTTCCACTGTGTTTGCACACCAAATTTGGGGTTCGTAGCTCCAAGTGGCCCCAAGTCAAAGTCGGGTCGCAAAATGTCATTCTCTGCTGCAGTTTACCATCATATTTCTGTGTTTTCTGGTCCAAAAAATAGGTTTCCTTTTAAAAACACTTATAAACGCAAACGCGGCTAAACGTGGTACCGGCGTTTAGCCGCGTTTGGCGTCTGAAATGTGGAAAACTTTTGCGTCTGAACCCATTTTTTTGTGCTTCTGGAAAAACAAGGTTAAACACAACTGCCTAAAAACACCAAAAAACGAGACTGTGTACATGGACACATGGGATAACATTGAATGAGTTCAGAGGCAGTTGAAAAAAGTGTCCAACTGCCTCTGAACGCGTGTTTAACAGCGTCTCGTGTGCATGAGGCCTAACCGTAAACAAGAGCAATTCTATCCACGTAGCTCCTCGATCAGTGACAACTGTAACATTTTTATTCCAAAACATTTTCTTTTGGACAAATAGGGGAATTCTATCTGTGGGGACACAATTAAACCTGACAGGGATAAATGCTTTAAGGTTTTAGATGTTTTAACTGAAGAACAATAATTCATCAGCCCAGCATCAGACGTGTATTTTGTTTAGAAACATACATAATGTTACATAAATTATACCTAATGTGACTGTGCTGTGTCAAGTAAGGGACAAATAAGGGCAGTCCAGTGTCTGAAGATACTTAATCACTTCAGTAATACTTTCTTTTCTGTTTCAAATCAAAATCATAGTATGCTTATTAGGGAATGTGTATATCTTAGTTGAACCAAGTGCACGCTAGTGTCAAATAGTTACAGCCTCTTCTAATGCTTACAAGATGTTAGTGTTACTGCATTTCTTGCAAGTTTGTCTGAAATAACATGTCAATTATAAAAGACCTTACTAACCACCTTTCTCTTACTTTCTCCACTGCTTGCTGTACTTCTGTGGCTCTGTAGCGCTTCAGCATGGAAGGTCTGTCAAATGTCATACAGCATAGCTTTCGTCAGACGTTTGGGAGTTCAGGTGGCGAGAAACAGGTGCTGGGATTCTTTTCTCTTATTTCTGCTGTCTTTAAGTTATTTCCTCACTTCATCTGTCACTTGTTTTTGTACGTGCATACCTGCCAGTAATTTATACACTTCTAGGGGGTAACCGTGATGGGTTCAAGAACTAAAGAACTACTTCAGACTTCAGAATATAATTTTCAAGTTTAAGACAGTACTTATACAGTTACTATAAAAATATTGTTGAACCGCAGTGAATTTTATTTATATATATATATATATATATATATATATATATATATATATATATATATATATATATATATATCTATCCACTGCAATTCAACAATATTTTTATAGGAACTGTTAAATATTAAATGTTTTTTTTTGTTTTTTTTACTTGGTTCAAGAGATATAGACCCTTTTCATGGCAAAGGTAAACAGATGTCTGTGAAGTGGCTTGAACGAGAAGAATGACGCAAGCTCTTTTGGCCATACTTCTCCTGTGGGTCACCGGAGTGCCCTTAGTCCTGCACTCCTGTGACCCAGGTTCAGCTGACAGCAGGTTAAAGTCTCCTGTTGGCTGAAGTCACAGAGCTAGTGCAGGCTCTGCAGTGATCCCGACAATGACGGGATCCACCCAACTGCCTGACTGGCAGCTGGCTCAGCCTATCAGTGTGTTGCTATGAGCCGGAGCCCAGCCGCTTCCACCGCCTCCCCAGCCAAGGGTTCCAGTGAGCAGTGGAGAGGCAGAGCATAGAGCCAGTGACTGACAGTTACCACTCTTTGCTCAGAGCAGACCCAAGATTATGCATCTTATAGTGGAGTTAATCTTCTCATTCCTGTGTCAGAAGTTTTAGCTTTACTTGAGGTCATTGTTTTGTTGCAAGGCCCATCCTCTCCAAGGCTTGGGTTTCTTTTAGGTCCCTTTCACACAATTGGCCCGCAAATATCTGTCTGTCCGTTTTTCAGGCCAATCTGAGCGTGCCATCCATTGACTTGCAAGGGCAGGTGGATGGCAGTGGAGATGTGTTCACTGACACCTGCCTGCCATCAAAACTAACAAGATCTGCTCAAAACAGACGATGGTGATACGTTTGCCATCCGTCAATTAGATCGGATGAAAATGGACAGCATGTATCATCTGATCTTCCCATAGAGAACAGTGGAGGGACTTGTCATCTGCCGTCTCAGCGGGGATCAACGGGTGGATCCCCCACTGAGGGGGCGGATCTGCCCCATGTGATAGAGGCCTTTAGAGTGCATCAAGTATCTCTTCAAGATTTTCGTTTATATTTACCCACAGTATAATTCTACCACCTTGTTAACAGTGAGTATGGTATGTTCATGATTATGTGCAGTGTTTAGCTTACATAATACATGGCATTAATATAGTTATGATGGTCAAACAGCTCAGTTTGTTCTCCTCAGACCATAGGACCTTCTTCCATTTTACTTCAGAGTTTCTCACGAGCTATGTGGAAAATAGGCAAGATTCCGAGAGTTTTTGTCAACACTTTTTTGCTACTCTGTCATAAAGCTATGACTAATGAAGAAAATAGGCAATAGTTATATGCATAGTTTCTTCAGTCTCAGTTACTGACTATTTTACCTTAAAGTGGAGGGCCACCCTGAAAAAAAAAAAATCACCAAAAATCCTAAAAAAAATAAAAATTTGAAAAAAAAAAAAAAAACTTACCTAAACCCTTGTTGCTAGGCAGTCTTCCTAACCTGCCTCTTCCTATTCCGCGGTGAGTTCTTCTCCTCGGTGAGCGGCCCCATTGTCTTCTGGGACCTGTGTGTGTTCCCAGAACACCACGGGGCCATTCACAGAACAGAGCGCCGCTCGCACATGCGCAGTAGGAAACTGGCAGTGAAGCCGCAGGGCTCCACTGCCTGTTTCCCTTTCCTAGGATGGCGGTGCCGGGACCCGAGGGACGGGTCGGCCTCGGGCGGCCGACATCGCGGGCACCCAGGACAGGTAAGTACTTATTTAAAGTCAGCAGCTACAGTGTTAGTAACTGCTGACTTAAAAATTTTTTTTTTTTTTTAGGACAGAATCCCGCTTTAAGACCCCTTTCACGCTGGAGGCGTTTTTCAAGCGCTTTAGCGCTAAAAATAGCACCTGTAAAGCACCTGAAAAATGCCTTCCCCTGCAGTCCCAGTGTAAAAGCCTGAGTGCTTTCACACTGGGGCGGTGCGCTGGCAGGACGTTAAAAAAAAAAAAAAGTCCTGCAATCAGCATCTTTGGGGCGCTTTGAACCCTTTATTCGGCTGCTAGTGGCCAAAAAGCTCCTCTAAAACAACGGTAAAGCGCTGCTAAAAATCGTGCCGCTTTCCCGCTAACGCGGCCGCGCTGTCAGTGTGAAAGGGCTCTAATAGTTGTCATAGGGCTCTTGTCGTTCCTTACTAGTCTCTTCCTTGTACGGTCAATTCATATGGTGGACAGCCTGCTTTTGGAAATTTCCTGTTGTGCTATAATGTATTTCTTCATAGCTGATTAACTATATGCTAAGGCATAGTTAGGGTCTTGGAAAAGTTTTTACATCCATCCTCTGACTTGCCCTTTAATACACCTTTTCTCCCAGCATTCATTGGAGGGCACAATCTTTAAAGTAAAACCACACTGCATCTGAGCACCAAAAACGCTATTCGATTCATTTTTAATATTCAAAGCAGTCTCACCCATCCATTCATGTCTACATGCTTTATTTTGTTGAGAAATCACTTTGAAAAACACCCCCTAGCTTTTCTTGTCATTGCTATCTTGTGTACTGGCAGATGATTCATGTAGCATTTACATGCTGGAATCCATCTGTCTTTAGTTAAGGCATGCAGGCAGGTGGGTGTGCTTAGCTGAGATAACCCCTCCTCCCCTCCAGAAGACTCCTGGGATGTATAACCCCAATTATAAAAGAAGTTGGGATGCTGTGTAAAATCTACATAAAAACAGAATGCAATGAGTTGCAAAGCTCATAAACCCATATTTTATTCACAATAGAAAACGTATCAAATGTTTAAACTCAGAAAATGTACCATTTTACAAAAAAAAGGTATTTTTGAAGTTGATGGCAGCAACACATCTCAACAAAGTTGGGAAAGGGCCAGGTTTACTACAGTGTAGCAGTGTAGCATCCCCTCTTCTTTTTAACACTCTGTAAACGTGTGGGAACTGAGGAGACCAGTAGCTGGAGTAATGGGAGAGGAATGTTGTTCCATTCTACCTGATTTAGGATTCTAACTCTAGGCCTGGGCCTAATTTGTGGTATTTTCAGTTTCAAACTGCAGCAATGCTGTTTCTTTAATCGTACATCACGGGACACAGAGCCATAGTAATTACTATGTGGGTTATAGTCCACCTTCAGGTGCTGGACACTGGCACACCCTAAACAGGAAGTTGCCTCCCCATATAACCCCTCCCACTACTGCGAGTATCTCAGTTTTTCGCCAGTGTCTAAGGGGTTCGACACGAGTGAAGATGTGCTGTGCTGAGCTCCTCTGGAGCAATCCTTGCTGGGGCTAGCTATGCAGCCGGATCCATTCAAAGTGTCTTTTAGGCTGAATTGAATGGTACCTGGGCCTCGTATCCAAAGAAACAAGGTTTTGCCTGTAACGCTTCTCTTTTTAGAGAGCTGGACCCTGGGATCCAGTACTTTTGGTATTAAGGCCATAAAGTTTTACTGGCGGGGTGCTTTTTACAGGTCCAGGATTGTGGGTTCTCCGAGAGTCCCCGGTTCCTGAAGGTTTTACGGAACTTACCGTCAAAGGGTGAAGATTGGGTCTGTTTTACCACAGAAAACCCTGCAGCGGGAAAGGTAAGTGGAGTTTTTCTAAGGAATTTTTAAATTTTCTTACGACATGTCTCCTTTAAAGTAAATGTTGGCATTGCCTAAGTGTCACTGCTGGGGGGCTGAATGGAGCACGTACCTTCTCATGCTTTGCTCAGAGTCACGCTGTGTCACAGAAGCAGCAGACTTTTTTTCTCCGGCTAGCAGGCAGACTTTCTGTAAGTTGGGGGGTTTTGCTTCCTCCAGACACCCCCACCTGAGCTGAACTCTTCCCCTCTTCATGAGGCTGAGAATAAGGGAGAACTAAAAACGATTGGCAATGCCGTTTTTTCTTTCACCGCCCCTACACGGCGGCGGCTTCCAGGTCTCCTCCACGCCATCCCTCCCTCACTCAGTCGATCCCGTCGGATCGGAGGCCTGTGCTTGCACGGGAAAACTCTTTTTCTTATCGTACATCATAGGACACAAAGCCTCAAGTAATTACTTAGTTGTTATGGGCCTACCTTCAGGTGTTGACACTGGTATAACCAATACAGGAAGTTTACTGCCCTATATAACTCCTCCTCCTTCCAGGAGTCCTCAGTTTTTTCGCCAGTGTCTGAGGTGTTGGTCACAAGTGAAGATGTGCTCTACAGGAGCTCCAGGGAGGGATCCATGCTGGATTTAAAAAACCTCCACAACCAGATCCATCCTCACCACTGAGGCCATAGGCTGGTACCTGGACCTCGATTCAAGAACAAGGTTTTACCTGTAAGCTTCTCTCTGAGAGCTGGACCCTAGGAACCAGGACTCTTTTGCTCTTGTTACATTACCTAAAGCTGTTCCTGAGGGGTGCTATACAGGTCCAAAGGAGCGGAACCCCTATTAAAGAGGGCCCCAGTTTTTGAAGGTTTAACTACGCTGCCTGCCGTGATGGGTGAAAGTTGGATCTGTCTGTTAAGTCAGCAGTATCCTGCAGCAAGGAAAAGGTAAGGGAAGAGGCTAGGTAGTGTAAAAAGGTGCCTATGCTTTCCTTCCATATTAAAAACTATGCCTTTAAAATGTCTCCTCTAGAAGGAGTAAGTTACACATACCTTACTGTGATGCTTCAAGCAGCTCTGTGTCTGGCTATCAACAGCCATGTGTGGTCCCAGCAGCCAGAGGGGGGTTCTCAGTGAACAAGGGCCTCTTCTAAAGGAATCAAGTAGATACAGCAGTTACAGAAGCAGCAATTTTACAGGTTATAGGTACTCTGGCAGCAAATGCAGCAGCTCCATACAAGAGCAAACTGAAGTACACAGGCATAAGATTTTTATCCACAAGCCACTAGATCTGCTTCATGTAAATCATGTCATGTAGATACAGCTACTATTGTAAGGCTATATATCTTCTGGATATTCCCCCCTCCCTCCACTGGGAGACACGGTGGCCAATTTTAGTGTATATATATATATATATCTCTTGCCCTTATACACTTAGCTTTGCTGGGTATTTATGCAAAATAGCCAGCCTGTTGTTAGGCAGTACTTTCAGTACGTACAGCGGCTTTACAGGCATTGCAGGCTCTTGTCCGCAACACCGCCTCCCCCTCTCCTGTCTGTTTTAGTAAGAACCGCGTGCGTGCGTGCACACAGATTATATTATACTGAAGAGGAGGGGGCGAGTTGCTAAGGGGCGTGTTCTTACAGACAGGTGACGCCGCGTGTAGGACATAAAGACGTCCACACAGCTGAACAGTCTGGAAACACACGGTGCTAAGGGGATAAGACGCTGAGGATGCCAGTCAGGTTTTTTCACCTGATGCTTGTAACACAAACGCTCTCAGTATGCAAAGCTAAGCTGATAAGAGTGTGTTACAGCCTACGGCCACATCACACTAAGGAGACACAGCAGTGCTGGGCACGTAAGGGGTGTAAAGCAGGCATTTCCAGTACAAGAAATATATTGTTATCAGCATTTTAAAAGACTGATCCTATGGTGACATTGTCTTTTTGAAAATTGTTGTTAAAACAAAAAAGATATATTCTGTTACCTCTGTTTTTGTACCTTGCACTATGACTTCCAGAGCTACTGTAAAGGTACCTAAGGTGCCACCCCCAGGCCTAGTCATGCCACCATACTGTCATCCTCTCTGGAGATACCATACATGGCAAGACAGGGTGAGTCATTGGAAGCTAGCAGTTGTTCAACTGTTTCACACACTTCAGCCCCTGTATACGTGACTGAAGATGCATTTTCCTCAGCCCTGCAGGGCCTAGAAGGAAGATTAGTGGCTTTAATCGCATCCTCCATCCAGGTGGATAGGAAGCGTCCTAGGTCCCCCTCCCCCACCTTAAACTCTTTACAAACAATGGAGGGTCCAAGGGAATTGTGGGAACAAGATGAGGTATCACCCTCAGACAATTTAGAGGAAAGACAAGACGGTTATTCCTCTGCAGAGGAAACAATACTTGATGTTTCAGCTTCACAAACTGAAGTACAGAGCCTTACTGAAATGGTTCGCTCTGCTTTCATGCTACCCCTAACAGAGTTAGCTGAAGGTCTGGTCTCCTCCCTGGGTTCCCTGAAACCGTTACAGCCTTTGCATGCATTTCCCGTCCACCCATTACTAGAGAAGCCTATTTATACCGAATGGGATCATCCGGATAAGCATTTTTTCCCCTCCAAAGAGATTTTCAGTTCTCTATCCTATGGAGGAAAAATTCACAAGAAGATGGAAAGTTCCAGCAGTTGACGCTGCGATTTCCAATGTGAATAAAAGTTTAATTTGTCCAGTGGACAATGCGCATATGCTTAAAGATCCAACAGATAAGAAGTTGAAAGGTCTGTTAACCACTTCAGCCCCGGAAGGTTTTACCCCCTTCCTGACCAGAGCACTTTTTACAATTCGGCACTGCGTCGCTTTAACTGCTAATTGCGCGGTCATGCAATGCTGTACCCAAACGAAATTTGCGTCCTTTTCTTCCCACAAATAGAGCTTTCTTTTGATGGTATTTGATCACCTCTGCCGTTTTTATTTTTTGCGCTATACACGGAAAAAGACCGAAAATTTTGAAAAAAAATGATATTTTCTACTTTTTGTTCTAAAAAAAATCCAATAAACTCAATTTTAGTCATACATTTAGGCCAAAATGTATTCGGCCACATGTCTTTGGTAAAAAAAATGTCAATAAGTGTATATTTATTGGTTTGCGCAAAAGTTATAGCGTCTACAAACTAGGGTACATTTTCTGGAATTTACACAGCCTTTAATTTATGACTGCCTATGTCGTTTCTTGAGGTGCTAAAATGGCAGGGCAGTACAAAACCCCCACAAATGACCCCATTTTGGAAAGTAGACACCCCAAGGAATTTGCTGAGAGGCATGTTGAGCCCATTGAATATTCATTTTTTTTGTCCCAAGTGATTGAATAATGACAAAAAAAAAATTACAAAAAGTTGTCACTAAATGATATATTGCTCACACAGGCCATGGGCATATGTGGAATTGCACCCCAAAATACATTTAGCTGCTTCTCCTGAGTACGGGGATACCACATGTGTGGGACTTTTTGGGAGCCTAGCCGCGTACGGGGCCCCGAAAACCAAGCAACGCCTTCAGGATTTCTAAGGGCGTACATTTTTGATTTTACTCCTCACTACCTATCACAGTTTTGAAGGCCATAAAATGCCCAGATGACATAAAACCCCCCCAAATGACCCCATTTTGGAAAGTAGACACCCCAAGCTATTTGCTTTGAGGCATGTTGAGTCCATGGAATGTTTTATATTTTGACACAAGTTGCGGGAAAGTGACAAATTTTTTTTTTTTTTTTTTGCACAAAGTTGTCACTAAATGATATATTGCTCACACAGGCCATGGGCATATGTGGAATTGCACCCCAAAATACATTTAGCTGCTTCTCCTGAGTACGGGGATACCACATGTGTGGGACTTTTTAGGAGCCTAGCCGCGTACGGGACCCCGAAAACCAAGCACCGCCTTCAGGATTTCTAAGGGCGTACATTTTTGATTTTACTCCTCACTGCCTATCACAGTTTCGGAGGCCATGGAATGCCCAGGTGGCACAAACCCCCCCCAAATGACCCCATTTTGGAAAGTAGACACCCCAAGCTATTTGCTGAGAGGCATGGTGAGTATTTTGCAGCTCTCATTTGTTTTTGAAAATAAAGAAAGACGAGAAAAAAAATGTTTTTTTTTCTTTTTTCAATTTTCAAAACTTTGTGACAAAAAGTGAGGTCTGCAAAATACTCACTATACCTCTCATCAAATAGCTTGGGGTGTCTACTTTCCAAAATGGGGTCATTTGGGGGGGTTTTGTGCCACCTGGGCATTCCATGGCCTCCGAAACTGTGATAGGCAGTGAAGAGTGAAATCAAAAATTTGCGGCCTTAGAAAGCCTGAAGGCGGTGCTTGGTTTTCGGGGTCCCGTACGCGGCTAGGCTCCCAAAAAGTCCCACACATGTGGTATCCCCGTACTCAGGAGAAGCAACAGAATGTATTTTGGGGTGTAATTTCACATATTCCCATGGCATGTTTGAGCAATATATCATTTAGTGACAACTTTGCGCAAAAAAAAATAAAAAAAATAAAAAATTGTCTCTTTCCCGCAACTTGTGTCACAATATAAATTATTCCATGGACTCAACATGACTCTCAGCAAATAGCTTGGGGTGTCTACTTTCCAAAATGGGGTCATTTGGGGGGGTTTTGAACTGTCCTGGCATTTTATGCACAACATCTAGAAGCTTATGTCACACATCACCCACTCTTCTAAGCACTTGAAGACATAGCCCTTTCTGACACTTATTGTTTACATAAAAAAATAATTTTTTTTTGCAAGAAAATTACTTTGAACCCCCAAACATTATATATTTTTTTTAAAGCAAATGCCCTACAGATTAAAATGGTGGGTGTTTCATTTTTTTTTTTCACACAGTATTTGCGCAGCGATTTTTCAAACGCATTTTTTGGGGAAAAAACACACTTTTTTACATTTTAATGCACTAAAACACACTATATTGCCCAAATGTTTGATGAAATAAAAAAGATGATCTTAGGCCGAGTACATGGATACCAAACATGACATGCTTTAAAATTGCGCACAAACGTGCAGTGGCGACAAACTAAATACATTTTTAAAAGCCTTTAAAAGCCTTTACAGGTTACCACTTTAGATTTACAGAGGAGGTCTACTGCTAAACTTACTGCCCTCGATCTGACCTTCGCGGCGATACCTCACATGCATGGTGCATTTGCTGTTTACATTTGACGCCAGACCAACGCTTGCGTTCACCTTAGCGCGAGAGCAGGGGGGACAGGGGTGCTTTTTTTTTTTTTTTTTTTTTTTCTCTTTATTATTATTATTTTTTTATCTTATTTTTAAACTGTTCCTTTCATTTTTTTTTTTTTTAAATCATTTTTATTGTTATCTCAGGGAATGTAAATATCCCCTATGATAGCAATAGGTAGTGACAGGTACTCTTTTTTGCAAAAATTGGGGTCTATTAGACCCTAGATTTCTCCTCTGCCCTCAAAGCATCTGATCACACCAAGATCGGTGTGATAAAATGCTTTCCCAATTTCCCAATGGCGCTGTTTACATCCGGCGAAATCTACGTCATAAAATGCTCGTAGCTTCCGGTTTCTTAGGTCATAGAGATGTTTGGAGCCACTCTGGTCTCTGATCAGCTCTATGGTCAGCTGGCTGAATCACCGGCTGCATTTTCAGGTTCCCTGTTGAGACAGGAGAGCCAGAGAAAAACACGGAAGATGTTGGGGGGGGGGGGCATTCCCTCCCACTGCTTGTAAAAGCAGTCTAGAGGCTAATTAGCCACTAGGATTGCTTTTACATGAAAGCCGACCGCTGGCTGAAAAGAATGATACCAAGATGATACCTAAACCTGCAGGCATCATTCTGGTATAACCACTCAAAGTCGTGAATGGCATACCTGAAGACAAAAAAATGGTTAACAATAAAGCACAGTAAACGGTAAAGTATAAATAATTACATACCTGAAAAGCAAACGTGATAAAACATAACAACAATAAAACATTGCAGAATAGAATACAGTAAAAAAGAGCAGAACAATAGAGAGAATAGAGAGAGAGAGAACAATAAAACGACAACTATTTTTATTTTATATTTTTGTTTGTGTTTTTTTTTTTTTTACACTTTTTTTTGTAACTAACTTTTATAACGGTAACCGGTTCCAGGTTCGGGTCTCTCAAAATGCGATGGCATCTCGGGAGACCCTGTGAAAGTGTGCCTAGTCTGTGCAATGCTGTACCCTACGCTAATACTCAACTAGTGCATGGTAGCGTTCAAAACATTCACCAATGCAAAGACCAGGATTATCAGGACAGGAGGGACAATAATAGCGGGTGTCACGCCTATATCCGCGCTTGCTGCAGACACGACATCTTTTTTGGGGGGGTTCGTTGGGTAGGGGTACTCGGGAGGACATAAAAATGCCTCTCATGCAGCCGACTGCATTTGGTTGGGGATGTGAATGGGGGAAGTACGGGCGCTGCAGAAGCGGTGGGTTCCCAATTAGGATTGGCGAATGCAGCAGGAAGGGCATTATGGGCACGACGGGCCTGTGTTTGTCTTTTTGGTGGCAGCGGGACACTACTTGTGCTTGCCACCTCACCAGCTTGAACTGCACTTATGGGACTCGCCACGTCACCACGTGTTACTGCAGTGCTGGTTTGACTACGACCGGGGTGTACTAGGCCACTGGCGCTTGCCAGTTCACCAAAACGCTACAAAAAAAACTGTTAGCGATCACAGGGATCCGGCCTGACTCTGCGAACGCTGCAGTTATGCGTTTAGTGTTTTGTAAGTGACAGTGATCGATCGATACTGCACTTGGGTGGGCTGGGCCGGGCCGGGCGGAGGGGCAAAACGCAGGTGCTAGCAGGTATCTGGGCTGATCCCGCTAACACTGCGTTTTTGGGAACCCTAAACTGCTGGGGACGCTAGTATAGATCTGATCAGATCAGATATTGATCCGATCAGATACTATACCACTAAGGGAGGCGTATGCTGCGTGCGTGGGTGTTAGCGGTATTGGCGCTAATCTGACGCTGCCTGGGGCTGGTGCTTGCCAGTTCACCAAAACGCTACCAAAAAAACTGTTAGCGATCGCAGGGATCAGGCCTGACTCTGCGAACGCTGCAGTTATGCGTTTAGTGCCTTGTAAGTGACAGTGATCGATCGATACTGCACTTGGGTGGGCTGGGCTGGGCCGGGCGGAGGGGCAAAACGCAGGTGCTAGCGGGTATCTGGGCTGATCCCGCTAACACTGCGTTTTTGGGAACCCTAAACTGCTGGGGACGCTAGTATAGATTTGATCGGATCAGATATTGATCCGATCAGATACTATACCACTAAGGGAGGTATACGGTGCGTGCGTGGGTGTTAGCGGTACTGGCGCTAACCTGACGCTGCCTGGGGCTGGTGCTTGCCAGTTCACCAAAACGCTACCAAAAAAACTGTTAGCGATCGCAGGGATCAGGCCTGACTCTGCGAACGCTGCAGTTATGCGTTTAGTGTTTTGTAAGTGACAGTGATCGATCGATACCGCACTTGGGTGGGCTGGGCTGGGCGGAGGGGCAAAACGCAGGTGCTAGCGGGTATCTGGGCTGATCCCGCTAACACTGCGTTTTCGGGAACCCTAAACTGCTGGGGACACTAGTATAGATCTGATCGGATCAGATATTGATCCGATCAGATACTATACCACTAAGGGAGGCATATGCTGCGTGCGTGGGTGTTCGCGGTACTGGCGCTAATCTGACGCTGCCTGGGGCGACGCATATCACCGCCGGGCGATCAGGGGGCTAAACCTTTATTCGGTAATAAACGGCGGGTGCCCTGACACTATAAAAAATAAACGAACTAACCAGCGTCACCCGTAACGGTTATACGGTGATCAGTGGTGAAAGGGTTAACTAGGGGGCAATCAAGGGGTTAAAACATTTATTAGGTAGTATATGGGGGTCCCTGTCGCTATAAAACGCTGACGGCGAACCTAAATATTTACGTTCCTAACTAGCGTCACCAGCGACACTAATACAGCGATCAGAAAAATGATCGCTTAGCGACACTGGTGACAGGGGGTGATCAAGGGGTTAAAACTTTATTAGGGGGGGTTAGGGGGGTATCCTAGACCTAAAGGGGGGTAATACTATCTGCCCTAACACTAACTGTCACAAACTGACACTATGCAGTAATCAGAAAAAAAAAAAAAAAAAATACTGCTAATGTCAGTTTGTGACAGGGGGGGGGGGTGATTGGGGGGGGATCGGGGGGCGATCGGGGGGGGATCGGGGGTGTAAAGTATGCCTGGCATGTTCTACTGTGTGTGTGTGTTGTGCACTCACTTGTCATCTCTCCTCGGCGCTGGAACGGAAACTGCCAGACCGGGGAGAGATGACATCACATCCTCTGCCTGTGTGAAATGACACACAGGCAGAGGAGGATTCCCATTGGCTGGGAGCGATCGCGAGGGGGGGGCCACGATCGGATGGTCTCCCCCTCGCCTCCCGACGCTCCCAGTCAGATGCCGACCGCCGGTGGCACCGGGGGGGGGTCCGATCGGACCCCCCGCCCGCGGGAGGCAGATCACGTACGGGTACGTGATTTTGCCTGCCCGTGCCGCTCTGCCGCAGTATATATGCGGTAGGCGGTCGGCAAGTGGTTAAAATCCTCTTTCTCCTTAGCAGGGAGCGTGACTCAGTCGGCTATTGCAGCTATAGGCATCTGTCAGTCTTTAAAGGACCAGTTCACAGATGCTCTTAACGAGCTCTCTGCACAACAGGCCCAGGAGTTGGCAGAGCTACCAAAAGCATTATGCTTTGCCATAGATGCTATGAAGGATTCTATTCATCTTGTTTCTCGCCTTGCGCTTGTACTAGTTCACATGCGAAGGACCCTTTGATTAAAGGGTTGGTCAGCTGAAGCGCCTTGTAAGAATCTTTTAACTAGTTTTCCCTTTAATGGAGAAAGACTATTTGACGAGAGTTTGGATAAATATATCCAAACTATTTCTAGCGGAAAGAGTACTCTTTTGCCAGTTAAAAGAAAATATAAACGTCCTTCATTTAAGCGCACTTTTTCTCCCGCGCCAGGTACATCCACCTCTAGGCAGGGGTGACAGCCTCCACTGTCAGACTCTAGAGGAAGAACTCAGGGTCAAACCCAGGCACAAAGGAAGACCTGGGGCCGCAAGTCTGCAAAGCAGAATACCAAGGCCTCGTCATGAAGAGGCATCTCCCCTCACCAAAGTGGGGGGAAGACTTCTGAGGTACTCAGTCTGGCAAAGGGAAATTCAGGACAAATGGACTCTCTCCACAGTTTCTAGGATAAAAGCTAGAGTTTTGAGAGTTTCCACCATCTTGTTTTCGGAGATCAAGCGTTCCCAAAGATGCAGGGAAAAAGCAATCCCTGTTGCAAGCATTAGACCGATTATTGGCTCAAGGGGTGATCATACAGATTCCCAAACAAGAGCAAGGTTTGGGGTTTTACTCAAACCTGTTTACGGTACCAAAGCCAAATGGGGATATCAGACCAATTCTAGATCTACGGAATCGAAATCAGTTCCTGAAGATCCGCTCCTTTCGCATGGAGTCAATCAAGTCAGTTGTTTCCATCCTACAAGGAGGAGAACTTCTGGCATCCATCGACATCAGAGATGCATATCTGTATGTCCCTATATTTCCTCCTCCCCAGAGGTTTCTGCGGTTCGAAGTAGAACAAAGGCACTTTCAGTTTGTAGCCTTGCACTTTGGGCTTGCTACAGCACCCCTGGTATTCACAAAAGTACTAGCCCCACCTCTAGCAAGGTTAAGGGCACAGGGATAACTGTCTTGGCTTACTTAGACGATCTATTGTTAATAGACCAGTCGGTGGCTCGCTTGAAGCAAGATGTAGCCATTACAAGCAGTTTCTTGGAGAGTCTAGGTTGGATTCTCAACCTTAAGAAATCCTCAAAGCCACTAAAAAGGCTGGAGTATCTGGGCCTGATCATAGACACAGCCCAGAAAAAGGGTGTTCTTGCCTCCCGCAAAGATCAGCTCCATACAAGAGCTGGTGCGGGTGGTCAGGTCAAAGGGAAATCCCTCAATACGTCTTTGCATGAGGTTGTTAGGAAAGATGGTAGCTTCATTCGAAGCAGTTCCCTATGCCCAATTCCATTTGAGACTGTTTCAAAACAGTATTCTGTCTGCTTGGAACAAGACGATACAAGCTTTGGATTTACCAATGCGGCTGTCCCCAAGAGTGTCCCAAAGCCTCAGTTGGTGTTACTAACTCGGAACCTGCTGAAGGGAAAGTCCTTCAGGCCAATTATCTGGAAAGTAGTAACGATAGATGCCAGCCTTTCCAGGGACAGTGGTCAAGAACCGAAAGAGCCTTGCCCATTAACATCCTAGAGATTCGGGCAGTGTATTTGGCTCTGAGAACCTGGACCTCCAGGTTAAAGAATTGTCCTGTCAGAATCCAATCTGACAATGCCACGGCCGTGGCATATATCAATCACCAAGGGGGCACCAAAAGTCTCTCAGCTCAGAGAGAGGTGAACCAGATTCTAACTTGGGCAGAAAAGAATGTCCCATGCCTATCGGCAGTTTTCATTCCGGGAGTAAAGAATTGGCAGGCGGACTACTTGAATCCCAGGGGCAGTTATTCCCGGGGGAATGGTCTCTTCATCCCGAGATTTTTCAGGCTGTTTGCCAAAGATGGGGGACTCCAGACGTAGACCTTCTAGCGTCTAGGTTCAACACGAACCTAGTCAACTTTGTGTCCAGGACAAGGGACCCACTCGCATACGGAACAGATGCATTGGTGATCCCATGGGATCAGTTCTCACTGATCTATGCAATTCCCCGATTCAGTTGCTACCTCGACTTCTTTGCAGGATCAGGCTGGAAAGCAAGTCGGTAATACTGGTAGCACCAGCATGGCCAAGAAGGTCATGGTATGCAGAGATCATAAAGATGGTAGTGGAGGGTCCTTTGCCTCTCCCACTAAGGCCAGACCTGCTATCGCAGGGGCCGATATTCCATCCTACTTTACGAATACTAAGTTTAACGGTCTGGCTATTGAGACCCACATTCTGAAGAAACTTGGGCTTTCCAGGGCAGTTATTTCTACTTTGATTAATGCTAGGAAGCCAGCTTCTAGAGCTATATATTATAGAGTCTGGAAAGCTTATGTTTCCTGGTGTGAATCCAAGGGTTGGCACCCTCGGAGATATATTATAGGCAGAATTCTCTACAAGTAGGCGTAGAAATGAAGTCTGCCCTGAGTACTATTTAGGGCCAAGTCTCAGCCTTATCAATTTTATTTCAAAGACCACTTGCTACGCATACTTGGGTTTCATGCAAGGAGTGATGCGGATTAATCCGCCAGTTAAATCACCCTTAAGCCCTTGGGACTTAAATTTAGTTTTGTCAGTGTTACAAAAACCGCCATTTGAACCATTACAGCATGTTCCCTTAGTCCTTCTGACTAGGAAGCTGATATTTTTGGTTGCTATATCCTCAGCAAGGAGGGTTTCAGAATTGGCTGCTCTTTCCTGTAAAGAGCCATATTTGATTATTCATGAGGACAGAGTGGTGTTACACCCTCGTCCAGGCTTTTTGCCAAAAGTGGTTTCAGGCTTTCACCTGAATAAAGATATTGTCCTGCCATTGTTTTTTCCAAAACCATGTTCCAAGGAAGAAAAGTCACTACATTGTCTTGATGTGGTGAGAGCAGTGAAGATCTATTTAAACAAAACTGCTCAGATTCGTAAGACTGATCTCTTATTTATTCTGCCAGAGGGTCCAAAAAAAAGAACAGGCAGCGTCAAAATCCACTGCTGCTAAGTGGATTTGGCAAGTTATAATTCAAACTTATGATTTAAAGGGAAAGATTCCCCCTTTTCAAGTTAAGGCGCACTCTTACCAGAGCGGTTGGTGCTTCTTGGGCAGTGCGTAACCAGGCCTCCATGTCTCAGATCTGCAAGGCCGCGACTTGGTCTTCAGTACATACATTTACAAAATGTTATCAAGTAGATATAAGATGGAATGAGGATATCGCCTTCAGGCGCAGTGTGCTGCAGGCAGCAGTATAATTCCTCAAGGTCTGGGGATGCCCTACGGGTTGTGTCTCCCTCCCCTCAAGTAGCTTTGGTATGGAATGTCCCACTAAGTAATTACTTGAGGCCCTGTGTCCTATGATGTACGATAAAGAAAATAGAATTTTTAGAACAGCTTACCTGTAAAACCTTTTCTTGGAGTACATCATAGGACACCAAGCTCCCGCCCCTCTGTTTTATGGGGTGAGAGTATATTGTTTGGCTACAAAAACTGGAAGTAGGAGGGGTTATATAGGGGAGTCAACTTCCTGTATTGGTTATACCAGTGTCAACATCTGAAGGTAGGCCCATAACCACTAAGTAATTACTTGAGGCTCTGTGTCCTATGATGTACTCCAAGAAAAGGATTTTACAGGTAAGCTGTTTTAAAATTTTTTGAAAAAGAAAGGGGGGGGGTGATGTGGGGGCGGGGCTTAGCACGGCCTTGGTGTCCTCCAACACGGAAGTATGTTTTTAAAAAAAAAAAAAAAAAAACTCGGGGCGTGGCCAAGATGGCGGCGGTGTAGGACGCACTGTAGAGGAGCTCTGGTTCCAGCGGGGGAATTTTATCCTGTTTTATATGCTTTGAGACCCCTGAGGTCTGCTAATATACCCCTAGACTGCTTATGTTGGGGAATGAGACGAAACGGGCACAAATCTAAGGCACAGCAGAGGGTGAACGCTCCCAGATCCTCTAAGTCTCAGGGAGAGGCGGCGGCGCACGTGGCAGACAGACACAGCATGGCTTCCCAGACTGAGACCACTCCCCCAGCGCTCTTGGAGCAGAGCAACTTTGATGCGCTCATGCGGGCGATTACTGGATGTCAGTCATCTGTCGGATTTAACCACTAAGATAGACACGGTCCAGCTGGAGGTCGGTCGGAGTCCGACAGGACTTCGACAAGATACCCCAGAGAGTTACAGAGATGGAGACTCGACTCGGTGACACGGAGGACACATTCCGAGATCACACAGCCTCCCTGCATACGTTGCAGGTAAGAGTCAGAACCCTAGAAGCTAGATCCGAAGACGCGGAGAACCGGAACCGCCGGAACAACCTCCGCGTCGTGGGACTTCCAGAAGGTTCGGAAGGCCAAGACCCGGTTCTCTACATGGAGAGACTCCTCCGCATGCTTTTCCCGCAGGCAGCCTTCTCGTCCTTCTTCGCGGTGGAGAGAGCGCACAGGATGCCCCCCCAACGAGGACCACCGGGATCCCAACCGCGCACATTTATATTTCGGCTGCTAAATTTTCGTGATCGTGACCTAATCCTCAGAGAAGCCAAGAAGATGCAAGAAATCAGGCACGAATCAACCCGCCTAATGTTCTTCCCGGACTTCTCTGTGGATACACAGAAGCGTTAGAGTTCATTTGATGAGGTGAAGCGGGCTCTCCGGGGAAAGGCCATTAAGTATAGCATGCTATTCCCGGCGCGCCTCAGGGTGCAGGATGGTGAGGCCACGAGATTTTTTACCTCGCCAGGAGAAGCATCACAATGGCTGAATACTCTCCCGCCTCGATGATCTGCGAGTTTCATGTGTCTGCAGATGCTTGCTGTTTAAACTCCGTGAGTAATGTCCTGCTTCCCTTTCTGCTTTCAGTCATGTCCCGTGTCACCCATGCACTAACTGTATGCAGATGTCTTACTACTTCAGCCTTTGCCCTCCATTAGCCTTTGGACGATACTCCCCCTCCATTTTGTCTGATATCAACATCTGAAGTCTTAACGCTCTCTGGAACGAAATGGAGGGGATAGTCTGTACCCCCTGGGTTAAAAATGTTCTTCGTTCTGATGAAGGAATGTGTACAAGGTAATTGTGCCACTATAGATGATATATGTGTTATCTCTGTTTATTATGTGGGGGAGTTGTGGTGGGAGAGAATGGGGATTGTCTCCTGGGATCCAGGTGCACTATTATGTTGGCTAGTTGTGCCATGGCACACTAATTTCTACTTTCAAATATGGCCCCTTTAACAGTTATATCGTGGAATGTCCGGGGACTTAATTCCCGGATAAAGCGCTCTCTGGTGTTCAACTTCCTGAAAACGCATCGCCCTGACATATGTATTTTTCAGGAAACCCACCTAACAGGGAGCAGAATTCTTGGGCTCAAAAAGCCGTGGGTGGGGCACTATTATCATGCCACCTACTCCTCTTATGCCAGAGAGGTGAGTGTGCTTATCCACAAATCCCTGTCATTTAGCTTGGTTGATCTGCATCTGGATCCCGGGGGAAAATTTGTAATTATGAATGCTGTTATTGCAAATACACCAATGGCGGTGGGATTGTATATCCCCCCTCCGGCATCTTTAACAATTTTGAACACAATTACCCAAAGATTAGCTAACATGTCAGTGAATAATGTGGTGATAGCAGGGGATTTTAATATGCCTCCATGCCCTGCATTAGATAAGTTGACGCCAGGAGGGGCCAGTGATTCCCCGCTGTCTCGATGGGCTGACACATTCGGATTCACTGATGTTTGGCGGTGGAAACACCCCCTCCTAAGAAGGTATACATGCCAGTCCGCCACCTACGCAGCTATGTCCAGAATAGACTTAGTGTTTGTTAGTGGATCGGTTTTGCCAAAAGTCCAAGAGATATCCATTTTACCAAGGGGGATATCTGATCACACTCCTATCCTCCTCCACTTAAACGTTTACCAGGCCCCCGCCGACTGTCTGTGGCGCCTGTCCCGCTTCTGGATCTCTGATGTGGGGTGGCCCCGGAGGCGGAGGAACACATTGCTGACCTCTGGAATGTGAACCCCCCTGCAACTGACCCATCATCTAGTTGGGACGCCTTTAAAGTGCAGGTGCGCAGTTATTATCCGAAGAAGATAGGGCAGGTTAGCCGTCAGGCAGGAAAGGACTTGGTGGTCGCGGAGAGGAGGGCGGTTGAACTTGAGCAAACCTGAGTACCAAAGATGAGGTGACGCGGAGGGATCTACAGTGTGCCCTCCGGGGGGTAATGCTATTAAGGACTATGTCAGCCAAAAAACTACTACTACACCAGTCACAAAGAGTGTTTGAACAGGGTGAGCGGACAGGCCGACTTCTGGCGTGGTTGTCTAAAGAGCACTCGGCTATGCCAGGTATTGCTAACATTAAAAACTTTTAAGGGCAAATAATCTCTGATCCTGAAGGCATTAATGCCTGCTTTGCCTCCTTCTATAGGGACTTCTATTCCTCCAGGGTCGGATATTCTACAGACGAACTCCAAACGTATCTGGAGGGAGTCGAACTTCCTGTGCTAACAGAGGAGGCCCGTGGGAGTCTGGACGCTCCGCTCACTCTCAAGGAAATACCGCAGGCTATTGGCTCTATGCAGGCCGGAAAAATGCCTGGCGACGATGGTCTGCCGGCGGAGTTCTATAAGGCCCATGTAGATACATTGGCCTGTAGACTGTTGGAAGTGCTGGAGGCCTCATTTGAGGCCTCTTCTCTCCCCCCCTCGATGTTGGCAGCAGTTATAGTGGTCATCCACAAGCCTGGTAAGGACCCAGAGCTGTGTTCCTCATATAGACCCATCTCGCTGCTTAATGTGGACGCGAAGATCCTCGCGAAGGTGCTGGCCAATCGTCTCAATAGAGTTATCCTAGCCCTGGTTCACAGGGACCAAAGTGGTTTTATGCCAGGGAAAGGCACAGATATTAATCTGAGAAGGTTATACACTGTATTGGCGGGGGCTCCGGTCGGGGAGGATACTGCAGCGGTTGCCTCGTTAGACGCGGAGAAGGCCTTCGACTCAGTGGAGTGGGAATATCTATGGTCTGTTCTTCAAAAATTTGGTTTTGGGCCCAGATTTATAGCCTGGCTGAGGATGCTATATTCGGCCCCCTCGGCTAGAGTCCGTACAGGTAGTATACTCTCACCGGCTTTCCCACTTCACTGAGGAACGAGGCAGGGCTGCCCTCTGTCTCCGGCTCTGTTTGCGCTGGCGATTGAGCCGCTGGCGGAGCTTCTGCGGTCCGCTGATGAGGTTCGGGGCATTTCCTTTCCCCCCCTGGTCGAGAAGGTATCTCTATATGTGGATGATATGCTGCTATACTTGCAAGATAGCCACCGCTTACTACCCGCAGCTTTAGCCATTATAGATAGATTTGGATACTTTTCTGGGATAAGGATAAATTGGGATAAATCGCTCCTCTTCCCGTTAGCGCCGGGAAAACAAACAGTACCCCCTCAGATTCCTTTACAAGTAATGACTAGATTTAAATATCTAGGCATATATGTTCAAGGTGATCTCAAAAAATACCTAGAAGATAATTTATACCCTGTTCTCCAACAGCTATCACTTAAATGCGGGGTGTGGAAGAATCTTCCCCTTACCCCGGTTGGTAGAGTCAACCTTATCAAAATGACCTTTCTCCCTAAATTTCTGTATGTGTTCCGACAAGCCCCGACCCCTATTCCCAATGCCTTTTTTTGCTAAATTAGATCGCATAATCTCTACATTTATCTGGGCGGGGTTGGTTCCCCGGGTGGCCAAATTAAAACTCCAACTCTCCCTTACTGAGGGGGGACTGTCCTTGCCGAACTTTAAAAAATACTATTGGGCTGCACAATTGGTTACTGTAAGATGGTGGTTTACTCAGGACAAGTCAAATCCAGCTGTGAACTTGGAGGCGGCCATCTTGGGATCTTATTCGGAACTCACCAACCTAGTATAGCGCGGTCCCAAGTATAGCCCACAAGTGACTGCTCCCATGAAAACAACACTATTAGCCTGGAAACAAGTTACCAACTGTTTAGTAGAGGGGGGCGCTGTGTCCCCTCACACTCCGCTTTGGGGAAATCCTAATCTGCAACATCTTAGATCTGTTCCGGACCCACAAGTCTGGGCTAGGTTTCAGATAACTAAATTAAAACATTGTATCTGGGGGAAGGCTTCTTTCTCTAGCGGAGCTCAGGAGACAGTTTCATCTACCGCCGTGGATGTACTTTAGATATATTCAGCTTAAACATGCTATGAGGGCTCAGTTCCCGGGTGGGATTGTTATTGCTGTCAACTCAGTCGAGTCCCTCCTGATGGCGGAAGAGATAGATCGCACATTATCCTCCATATACCTCTGGCACACATGCAGGAAAGATGCTAACACAGTTAAACTCTTTGAGGCCTGGAAAAAAGATATACCTGCCTTAACGGAGGAGGACTGGACGGAGGGTCTACAGCAATGCATTCCGCTTATGATATCAGCCAGAGATCGTTTTGTCCAACTAAAATTTTTACAGAGTATACTATACTCCTATACAAAGAAAGGCTGCGCTGCTGTTAATGAGTGAGTGTGGTCATGAACCATTTATATGACCATAACATGTACACCTATGTTTGATAAAAAACAATTAACGATATTTAGAAAAGGGATGATAATTCCTGGAACAAACATTAAACTTAATTACCACAAATTTGGGACATATAAGATTACTCTTTATATATATATATGTACAATCAAACATCCAGTATGTTAAGCAAAGTCTATACACAAACGTTCCTTTGCTGAAAATGTCTTTCACCAATAAAAGATGAAAAAAATAATAATAAATAAAACACCACTCTTCTGATGATGTGAAGCATGCAATGTTGTCACCCTGAAGAGTGTGATGATAGGGAAATTCCTCCACCAAACAAAACGATCTGCCCCTTACCAGATCTTTTGATCTCTTGTTTAAGGAGATCGTATGTGCAGGTGGCTGTGTCCCCCAGCCACTGGGTCTCTGTCAGAAATATGGCTCCAAGGGTCACCTCTCAAGGGGTCCGCTGGATGATATACTGGCACTCAAATCCCAAGGATAAAAGAAAGAGCTCCATAGCGTAATACTGATATTATTTATTAAAAAATCACAAGAAATGCACTTACAGTGTTGTAGCTTTAAAATCGCGTGTGTACACAAACAATGCCGGCCGGCTCACAGCTGCTGCCCGTCGCTTCCGGGATCAGCGGTGGATGGTGGTGACGTCAGATTTCTTCTGGTAGTACCTCTGCTTTGTGCATCGGTCTATGGTCAGAAGGGGGGGTTGAAACACCCCCAAAAAAGAGCTAAAAGGGTCTCCCTCAAGCTCTAGAAAGCCTACTCATCTCTACAAATGACCAGTCACCCCCTCTCAGGGGAGGATGCCAGAGTGAGCATCAGGGCCATGAAATGTCTGCAACTGTTTTTAACACTGCAGCCCTTGTTTATTTTATGATAATTAAAAAAAGTTTAGCGACTTTAATCGCTTCCCGACCGCCTCACGCAGATATACTGCGGCAGAAGGGCACGTACAGGCAGATTAACGTACCTGTATGTGACCCTTTAAGAGGCGGCTTGCGGGCATTCGTCGGGAGCTCCGTGACCGTGATTGCGGGTCCCGCGGACTCGATACCCACGATTGTCTCACAGTGAGGAAGAATGGGAGATGCTAATGTAAACAAGCATCTCCCCGTTCTGCCTAATGACACTGTCACTGATCACAGCTCCCTGTGATCGGGAGTGGTGATCAATGACGTGTCCCACACAGCCCCTCCCCCCCACAGTTAGAATCACTCCCTAGGACACACTTAACCCCTACAGCGCCACCTAGTGGTTAACCCCTTCACTCCCAGTGACATTTTTACAATAATAATGCAATTTTTTTAACATTGATCACTGTATTAATGCCAATGGTCCCAAAAATGTGTCAAAATTGTCCGATGTGTCGGCCATAATGTCTCAGTCACGATAAAAATCACTGATCGCCGCCATTACTAGTAAAAAAAAAAAAAAAATATCAATAAAAATGCCATAAAGCTATCCCCTATTTTGTAGACGTTACAACTTTTGCGCAAACCAATCAATAAACGCCTATTGCAATTTTTTTTTTTTTTTACCAAAAATATGTAGAGGAATACGTATTGGCCTAAACTGAGGAAAAAAATAGTTTTTTTTAAATATATTTTAGATATTTATTATAGCAAAAAGTAAAAAAATAATGCCTTTTTTTTATTTTTCAAAATTGTCGCCGTATTTTTTTGTTTATAGCGCAAAAAATAAAAATCGCAGAGGTGATCAAATACCACCAAAAGAAAGCTCTATTTTGTTTGGGAGCCACGTTGCACGACCGCGCAATTGTCAGTTAAAGCGACTGTCAGGTCACCTTGAGGCTAGGTGACAGATGCACACCGTTGGGATCAGGAGTGCACCGCAAGGTAGTGGACCCTACAGCTGACTGCTGCGGATGGGAGTCAGGGTGGTAAGGAAGGCAGGGCCGCTGGAACACCAGCACGGATCCCACTGGGGTTAGAGTGTAAGATTCCCTGGGGCGCAGAGCCAGCAGATGTTCACCAGAGCCTCTAGTGGTGAGGATGGACTGGGCTGCAACTGGCTCCAGGTCGCGACCTGGACCAGGTTGCGATAGTTCACGCCAAGGTTCAGGGTTACAGGCAAACAGGGATAGTCGGGGACATGCCAAAGGTCAGGGTCACAAGCAGACAGGAATAGTTGAGAACAGGCCAAAGTCGGTCACTGGAATCAGACGTAGGAAACACAGCAAGTACACACAAAAGCTAACACACAATGATTGATCGGCACTGCTGGCTTGCAGTGCAAAGGGTAAATATAGGGTTCCCTTATAGGGCCTGGGGTGGGGCCATGCTTAGAGGAGAGGTTATAAAACCAGCCAGGTGTGAGTGGCTGATCTTAGTCTGAACACATGAGGAGAATGTAAGCTGACAGAGAAAGATTACTGCATAACCATGACAACGACGCAGTGCCAAATTGCAAAAAGTGCTCTGGTCTTTGGCCAGCCAAATGGTCCGGGGCCGAAGTGGTTAATCGCATCCCAGTGTGGGTAAAAATGCAACAGGTTCTCTTCCTTTACCCAGGACCCTCAAACTGAGGAACTAGGGACAGGAGAAGATGAATTCCCTCAGGGGACCGTGGTGAGGCTGATGACTCCTCTTCTGAGGTGTCAAATGCAGGAGAATCGGCTGTTCCAATCCTAAGATTGATGGTGCAATTTCTTGCTGAATGATTGCTCTGCATTTATGTACCCTTAACTGAGTGTTTGGGTTTATTAAAGCCTCCTCAAGCTGTGCATGCCTTTTCCTGTCCATTCATTGCTGGAAAAGCTTTTTTATCTGAGAGGATCACCCAGATAAACATTTTTTCTCTCCTAAAAAGTTTTCACACTTTATCCTATGTTGGAGGAAATTCACTAAGTAGGGTATACCAGCAATTAACGCTGCTATATCCTCAGTGGATAAGTTTGACTTGTCCGGCAGACAATGCTCAAATGCTTAGGGATCCAACGGATAAAAAGGTGGAATTCCTATTGGAAAAAAAAAAAACTGGCAGATTGAGTGTCTGAGCCTGCTCCGACAGTAATTGCTTAATCGTTGAGAGACCAGTTTAAACAGGTGTTTAAGGTTATCCTGCTCAGCAGGCCCAGGAGGCAGCTTTATGTTTGCAATAGTTGCTATGAGAGATTCTATCCTTCAGGCATTGCGCCCTTCACTAAGCGCTTTGTAAGAATCTCCTGGCTAATCTTCCTTTTTGCTGTGAAACACTATTTGGGGATGTTTTGGATAATACATCCAAAGAAATTCTAGTGGAAAGCACCCCTTTGCCATTTTAGAAAAGGAGTAAATGTATTTTCGTATTAAAGCTCCTTCTACTGTGCCAGAGGCATCAGCCTCCAGGCAGTCACGGCGGTTTCAACCGTCAGGTTCAATCGAATAGGGGAAATTCTTCTGCTGTTCTCAAGGATCTGGCAGGAAGAGTGTCAAGATGAATGGGGGACTTCCTAATGGCTCCAGGGTACAAACTGGATTTCCAAGAGTTACCGTCTCCTCGTTTTCTCAGATCAAACGTTTCTAAGGATCCAGAGAAAAAGAAAAACGTGATCGTGGGGGTCCCCATGTAAGAACAGAGGTTGGGGTTTAATCCAAACCTCTTTTTTTTTTTTTTTTTTTCACGGTGCCAAATCCGAATGGACATTCTGGATCTCAAAAATCTAAATTTTATTTCTGAATATAACCACTCTTTTTTTCGTATGGAGTCAGTCCAAATCAGCTATCTCCATCCTACAAGGAGGAGAACTTCTGGCGTCAATTCACATCAAAGATGCATACCTCCCATATGCCTATTTCCTCACTCACTAGTAATGTCTACTTTTCAAGATGGAAGATATTCATTTTCAGTGTGTAGCTCTGCTTTCTGGGCCCAGCTACTGCACCTTGAGTGTTTCCAAAGGTTCTGGTCCCTCTTCTAGCCAGATTAAGGGCCCAAGGTATAACGATTATAGTTTACCTAGTCGATCTGTTCTTGATAGACCAGTCGGTGGCCCGCTTAGACCAAAGCAACTACCTGGAATATCTAGGTCGAATTCTCAACCTAGGAGAAATCTTTTTTTAAAAACATGAAGGCTAAAATACTTGGGTCCGATCATAGGTTCACCCAGAAAAGAGTATTCTTACCCCAGGCAAAGATCAACGCCATAAAGGAACTGGTTTAGGTGGTCAAAGCAAGATGAATTTCTTCTAATCAACTTTGCATGAGGTTTTTGGGAAAGATGGTGGCTTAATTCGAGACCGTTCCTTATGCTCAGTTTCATTCGAGACTGCTGCAAAACAGTATCCTAGCGGCTTAGTTCAAGCTCTACTTTCCCAATGTGTCTGACTCCAAAGCCTACGGCCACATCACCCTGAAAGCGCCCGATTTTGTCTGATCTTGGAGGCTAAGCAGGGTCGGGCCTGGTTAGTACCCGGATGAGAGACCACCTGGAAATACCAGGTGCTGTAGGCTGGGTGCGCCGGAGCCTCAGTTTATGGTTAATATCCAAAAATCTACTAAGGGGAAAATCCTTCCTTCAGTTACCTGGGAAGTGGTAACAACTTATGCCAACCTTTTTTGTTTAGGTTGGGGAACAGTCCTGGAAGTGGCCCAGATCAGAAATGGCCTTGCCCATTAACATTTTAGAAATTCAGGCATAGGTCTTGGTCCCGGGGGCCTTAACGTTCAGTTTACGTTATTGTCCTGCCAGGATTCAATCCGACAATGCCACAGCAATGGCCTGTATTAATCACCAAGGGGGCACAAAAAGTTGTGCGGCCCAGAGAAAGGTGAATCATATCCTATCTTGGGCAGAAAACAGTGTACTTTGCCTATCGGCAGTCTTCATTCTAGGAATAGAAAATTGGCAGGCGGACTATTTGAGTCGCCAGCAGTTGTTCCCATGAGAATGGTTCCTTCACCCTGATATCTTCCTGTCAATATGTCAAAAATGGGAGATCCCAGATATAGATCTGTTTGCATCCAGGTTCAACAATGAAATCGACAACTTTGTGTCAAGAACAAAGGATCCGCTAGCATGCGGAACAGATGCCTTGCTACTCCCGTGGAATCGGTTCTCACTGATTTATGCATTCCCTCCTATTCTGCCTGCGTCCACGACTTCTTCGCAGGATCAAGCAGGAAGTAATTGATTTGTGTGTCCCCCGGCGGGGCCCAGGAAATCTTGGTATGCAGAGATCGTAAAGATGGCAGTAGGGGACCCATGGACCCTACCATCACGGCCAGACCTTCTCTTGCAAGGTCCCGTGTTCCATCCTACTTTACAAACGCCAAATTTACCGGTCTGGCTATTGAAACCCACACTCTGAAGAAGCGGGGGCTGTCAGGTTCAGTAGTTTCTACCTTGGTTAATGCATGGGAGCCGGCCTCCATAATTATATATTATGGAGTCTGGGAAACATATGTCTCCTGGTGTGAAACCAGGAGTTGCACCCCAGGAAATAGGTCAAAGGTAGAATCCTTGACTTTCTGCAGAATAGGTGAGAAATAAGGCTGGCCTTGAGTGCTTCTAAGGACAGGTCTCAGCCTTATCGTTATTATTTCAACGACCACTTGCTTCGCATTCTTTGGTTCGTAACTTTATTCAGGGGGTAAGACGGCTTTATCTCTGGTTAGGTAACCCCTGAACCCTTGGGACTTGAATTTTAGTTTTGTTGGCATTACAAAACAGCCTTTTTTTTGGGCCGATACAACATATTCCCTTGGTCCTTCAAGAAGGGTATCGGAATTGGCTGCTCTTTCTTGTAAAGAGCCATATTTTTATTTTTCACAAGGATAAGGTAGTATTGCGTCCTCATCCTAACTTTTTACCAAAGGTAATGTCAGGTTTTTATCTAAACCAGGATATTGCACTACCTTCATTTTTCCAGAACCCTGTTCTATGGAAGAAAAATCACTACATTCTCTTAATGTGGTGAGAGCAGTCACAGTCTACTTAAAGGCGGCTGCTCAGATTTGGAAAATGGATGTTTTGTTCGTGTTGCCTGAAGGTCCTAAAAGAGGACAGACAGCATCGAAACCTACCATATCTAAATGGATTTGACAAGTAATCGTTCAAGCTTATGGTTTAAAGAGTTAGTTCTACCCTCTTAAATCAAAGCCCACTCCTCTAGAGCTGTTAGTGCTTCGTGGGCAGTGCATCAACAAGCCACCATGGCTCAATTCTGCAAGGCCGCAACTTGGTCTTCAATCCATACATTTACCAGATTCTATTTGGTGGATGTAAAAAGAAATGAGGATGTCGCCTTTGGGTGCAGTGTACTGCAGGCAGCGGTATAAATCCTCTGATCTCATGGTGCCCTACTTGTGTCTCCCTCCCCTCAGTTGGCATTGCTCTGGGACATCCCACATAGTAATTACTATGGCTCTGTGTCCCGGATTTTTTACTATGGCTCTGTGTCCCGGATTTTTATAACCGCTTACCTGTAAAATCCTTTTCTTTTGAAGTACATCACGGGACACAGAGGTCCCGCCCCTCTTTCTAGTATACACATGTATTGCTTTGCTACAAAACTGAGATACTCCCAATAGTGGGAGGGGTTATATAGGCAGGCAACTTCCTGTTTAGGGTGTGCCAGGGTCCAGCACTTGAAGGTGGACTATAACCCACATAGTAATTACTATGGCTCTGTGTCCCGTGATGTACTCCAAAAGAAAAAATTTTTACAGGTAAGCTGTTATAAAAATCCCATTTTTCATAGATGAAGTATGCGATTTATCATTGTCTTGCTGAAATGCAAGGCCTTCCCAGAAAAAGACATTGTCTGGATAGGCGCATATGCTGCTCTAAAACTTGTATATATATTGTGGTCAAGGTACATCGATGATATACTCATGGTTTGGGAGGGCACAGCGGAACAACTTGAGGAATTTATGTCCCAACTCAATAATAACGACAGGAACATCCATTTAACCTATTCCTACTCTGCTGATGCCCTTTCCTTCCTTGACTTAAAAATCACCAGATGCGGAAATAGGTTGGCGACTAGTACGTTCCGTAAGGAAACAGCAGCCAACACCCTCCTCCTGGCACAGAGCCATCATCCAAAGTCCCTAATAAAAGGGATACCAACGGGACAATTCTTAAGAATCAGGAGAAATTGTTCAGAGGATGAACAATTTCTATCTGAAGCACATGAGATGTACAACAGGTTCAGAAAAAGAGGATACTCACACAACTGCCTTAAAAAAGCTAAAAAAAATGCATTAGAAAGAAAACGTGAGGATCTCCTAATTACACAGAAAAACACTCAAGAACCTGAAAAATTAGAAAATGATTTTCCGAGAATCATCACTAGGTTTGGTGCACAATGGACAAAAGTCCAAGAGATCCTCAACAAACATTGGCACATCCTTAAATCAGCACCTTTAATTACAGATCTAATTAGCCCCAAACCACTACTTACAGCTAAAAGGGCACAGAATTTGGGTGATTTCTTGGTCCACTCAGAATACACCAGAACCATCAATAAAAACTGGCTCACTGAAAGAAGACCTCCCCCTGGCATGCATGCATGCGGACATTGCAACATATGCAAATACGTGGACCACACTGATGAGTTCGCCAATCCGAGAGGAGGTAGGCATTATCAAATTAAACAATTTATAAATTGCTCAACGACACGTGTCATATACATGCTCACGTGCCCTTGTAATAAGAACTATATAGGAAAGACTAAACGCCAACTCCGAATCCGGATTGGTGAACACATCAGTGGAATTAGGAACAAAAAAAAGAACAAAGAAGACGATCGACCTATCCCAGTACATTTTGCCAAATTTCATGACAGCAATCCAAAGGGCCTCAAAATTAAGGGGATCTATGTGCTGAATCTACCCCCCAGAAGAGGGGATTTTGACAATATTCTCCTTCAGAAGGAAAAAATGTGGACGTACTATTTAGACTCCTTAGCCCCCAAGGGGTTAAACACAGAATGTAGCTTTCAACCTTTCCTAGAACAATGATACCCTATCTGTAAAATCCTAGAATTAATTTTCAATATAGCTATTACCATAAATGTTCAACCTCTTCACTCTTTCCATGGCCAATCGTTTTAAGTCACTTTATTTTTACCTCCTTCAATCGATGCTCCCACCTGTTTTATTGGTGTACTTGATATGCACGTCTTTTTCCCTTTGCTGAATGTCTCTCATATGAGTGGTCCGGATGGTGACATCTAGTGGATAAAAATAGGAACTGCATCCCTTAAATGGCTATTTAAACCCTTCACCACTGACCCCTCCTCGCTCTGAGGAAACCAGCGTCCATTGGCTGGTGAAACGCGTCAGCGGTGTGACGTCAGCACGTCATTGGGAGCCGCGCGCTATTCGATCTGGCAATTCGACCTGACAACTCGACCCGCACTATTCGATCCGGCCTATTCCTGCACAACTCAACAGCTGATGTCTGTCTCCCTCATCAACATCTCTTCATACTGAGACACCTGCCTTACGGCGGCTTTATCATCAAACGGTTCCTTCATCTTGGCACCTATCTGCTTATGACAGCGGCACCTATCCATGTAAAGACTCAGGAACTGCGGACTGAGGACTTATTGCAAACCTGACGACAGAGCTACTGAGGCTGGTGAGATCCTTCCATTTCATTCAGCGTCTTTACAAAAGTATGTCAGTATTGTTTGCACCTCCTATACCTGTCTTCATGGACATATATTTTGCTGCTTGAACTGCACAATTTATATCTACTTGCTGGAACCGGGATATGATTTGATTTGCCATCCAACAGCTGTTATACATACAATGCGTGTGCACTAACTGGGCATTGCTTATTCCTCAGCAGATCGATCTATCTAAATTGAATTATTATATACCTCATCAATTGCCAGATTGTCCATCCACCCACATTTTTGCTATTGATATATGACCTGCCCCCACCACACAGGACTTTCAACAATAGGTTTTTGCCAACCGCTACATATATCTGGTACCTTAATAGGGCAGCTATACTTTATCTGAATTATATCATTTAGCTCATTATACCCTATTCATTATTTAGAGATATGTATGATGTGTATGAGTGGATGTGAAGCCGCGGCTCCCACATGTTTTTAATCACCCCTTGTGACAACGTTGTCCCATTTTAATTGGTTTGTGTTAACCGTCAGTCACTATTGCTGGTTTTTTTCACTTTTTTCTGTATTTAAATTGGTATACTATTTGGTAATCAATAAAGCTGATTTGTATCAATATTAGTGTTCCTTGCTGACCCTCTTTTTGAGAACTCTTTCTCTTATGTTTTTGTTATATGATTCATAGGGCACCTTGGAACTGCATGCAGACTTTTGCTTGCATGAATTTTTGATACTTATCTGTTAAACAACCATCTATATAATTAACCTATCGGTTGATCCAGGCAATAATCCCCTATTTTTTGTATATATATTTCAGCATTGATAATACCTTTCCAATTGTGCAAGCTTTTCCAATCCATTCACAATAATATACCCCCATACCATCAGAGATGCAGGCTGTTGAACTGAGTACTGATAACAAGCCAAAAGGTCCCTCTCCTCTTTAGTTTGGAGGGTGCGGTGCTCATTGTCGTCTGACCACAGAACAGTTTTCCACTTTGCCACAGACCATTTTATTTGAGATTTGGCCCAGAGAAGACGGCAGCATTTCTAGATCATGTTCAGATATGGCTTCTTCTTGCATGATAGAGCTTTACCTTGTATTTTTGGATGGCACGCTGAACTATGTTGACAGAGAGTGATGTTTGGAAGTGTTCCTGGGCCCATGCAGTGACGTTCATCACAGAATCATGCCTGCGTTTAATGCAGTGCTGTCTGAGGGCCCAGAGATCATGGGCATCGAATATTGCACTTTGACCTTTTTCCTTTGCGCACAGAGATTTCTCCAGATTCTCCAAATCTTTTGATATTAGGTACTGTAGATGTTCTATATAACCAGTTCTAGGCCGAACAGTGGTTTTGTTATCTTGAACTGGACATCATATGACATCCTGTCAGAATGCGCCATTCGCATGGTCATGCAATGGTGTGATCTGTCACCGGCCATGTCCACGGAACATGACCGATCAGAGTACTGGCTCGCTGCTGGTACCATGTAACCACTGTGACCAATCACAGCCAGTCATATGACAGTTGTATATGATGGATGGCTTCCTTTCATGCCATCCATTGGATACAACTATGTTGCTAGTTGTGATTGGCCAGTGTGATGACATGGTACAGACAGGGCCAATCACAGCCCATCTGTACCATGTGATTAGCTCTGGCCAATGACAGCTAATCAAAACAAAACAGACTGAATCCGTTTCATTCAGTAAAATGCTTGCTTATAGCAATGTAATGCACAATGTAAAAAAAAAAAAAAAAAAAAAAAATCCTGATCACTTCCCCAGAGTATTACAATGTTACTATGGTAACATTATATTGCTCTGGTCTCTGTCATCAGTCAGTGTCCTTGATTACCACCACACCCGTTATATGATAACGCTGTACTGCACCGGTGACAGTATGTTAAAAAAAAAGGAAACTTTTTATTTTTTTTTTCCCAAAAAATCAAAAAATTCTGACAAATTACAACTTTAAAAAACTTGCTATGCCTCTTGCTAAATACCTTGGACTGTCGACTTTCCAAAAATACATTTTTGGTCATTTGGGTCTATTTGTACTGTCCCGGCATTTTCGGGCCTCAAGAAATGATAGACCGTCGGTACATCAGGATTGATTAATTTTCAGATATATCCCATACCCTTTGAGGAACGTTATTCTGAAATTGTTCAACAATTTTTAGATGCAGCTTTGCACAGAATGGTAAACTTCCAGTTTTTTACTTCTGAGACACTCTGACTCTCTAAGATACTTTTTTTTATATCCAAACATGTTACTGACCTATTGCAAAATGTATTTAATACAGGTACGTATATAGCACCGTCATTTTAAAAATGTTTGAAATGTGCACCAAATTTTTTGTGGAATTGGGGTTGTATGACATTAATTTTCACAGGCCTGGAAACTAGTAAATGTGTAAAAGAAAAAAAAAATAGCAAACCTGCAAATATGATCTACTTTCCTATCCATTTACTAATGCTAGCAGCGTAAGGATTACAAATAGTCAATGTTAGCTAAGAGAGTGAAGTTCCACTTAAACCTCTGGGTTTGTGCATCTGCCTCTAGCAGGGTGGACGCTAGTAAATTCAAAGGCACGTCCCCATCTTGTGGCTATAAACCTTTGCTATCCTGAATAAATTCACTTTAGATTTAGTTACCGTACTTTAGCTTGGTGCCCTTAGGAGGTATAACGTCTCTCTTCAGCTCTGTTAGGTCAAGGATTTGAAGGCAATGATTCTTTTTAATTATTGCTGCTGGCATTTTCATACTGGACCCTGAGGTTCATCCAGAATATCCAATTCACTCCAGCAGATATTTGCTTGGTTTCTTACCAGACCTCCAAATCCAAATATTTACAGTTGTTACTATCACTTGGCTCTGTGTCTTACCTGACCCCCAGTTTCTGATATGTACTACACAGCCATTCGGGCACTTCCAGGTTTGGATTAATCATAACGGCCATTACCCTGCAATGTGTCATAATGAACTCCCAGATTTTGATTACATGCCACCCCTGTGTTGTAATAAAAACTTGCCGACTGAGCTATAGACGGATGACGGCTACAATGCAGTCGTCCAGTTCTAGGAGGTCGTCCTATGACGGCCTCCCATGATTGCACCTGCTGCGGGACACAGGTGGCACGGTCAGTGATCAGTATCCTCTGGACACTGCTTATCACAGATTGAGGTAAAGAACCAATCAGTGACTCCTTACCACGTGATCAGCTATGTCCAATCACAGCTGATCACGGAAGTAAAAAGAAGCCGGTTATCGGCACTCCTTTCCTCATGCTGACAGCATGAGGAGAAGAGAGCCAATAACCGGCTTGTGTAAAGGGGACATGTACACTGATAATCAGGGTATTGATTAGTGCAGTCCCAACAGTACCCACCAGTGCCTCCATCAGTACAGCCTATCAGTGCCCATAAGTGCACATCAGTGAAAGAGAAAAATTACCTGTTTGCAAAATTTTATAACAAAGTATTTCAAAATTTTTGGTCTTTATTCATTTATTTAAAAAAAATAAAAAGCCCAATGGTGATTAAATACGACCAAAAGAGAGCTCTATTTGAACAAAATGACAAAAATTTTGTTTGGGTACAGTGTTGCATTACCGCGCAATTGTCATTCAAAGTGAGACAGCGCTGGAAGCTGAATGTTGGCCTGGGCAGGAAGGGGGTAAAAGTGCCCAGTAGGCAAGTGGTTAAATATTAACTGCCTGTAGTTTGCTTTTTTTTTTTTTTTTTTTAATCTCATATGCAAATAAAGGAGGCTTGCATAATGTAATCTATTTCCATTTTTTAATGGTCTCTAAACTGCGGCCCCTTTGCTTGCTTTTATCCGGCCTTTGGGGCACTCTTCCTGCCACTGACACAAACAGAGAGGCATAATCCCTGTTATGACATCAACAACAGGGTAATATTCCTCCCACTGACACCAATGATGGTGCACTATTCTGCCCTCTAATGCCAAATATGCACTGTTTACTGCTGGTACAATTTCTACTCTCAATGGCCACAGTCTGCTCCCCTAAAGTCTGGAGGACCATAAACTGGCCCTTTAGAAAGTTTGGAGACCCCTGTTCTAAACAAAAGACGACATATATATGTAAATGAAATATTACAGTGCCTTGAAAAAGTATTCATACCCCTTGAAATTTTCCACATTTTGTCATGTTACAACCAAAAACGTAAATGTATTTTATTGGGATTTTATGTGATAGACCAACACAAAGTGGCACATAATTGTGAAGTGGAAGAAAAATGAAAAATGTTTTTCAATTTTTTTACTAATAAATATGTGAAAAGTGTGGCGTGCATTTGTATTCAGCGCCCCTTAGTCAATACTTTGTAGAACCACCTTTCACTGCAATTACAGCTGCAAGTCTTTTGTGATATGTTTCTACCAGCTTTGCACATCTAGAGTGAAATTTTTGCCCATTCTTTGCAAAATAGCTCAAGCTCTGTCACATTGGATGGAGAGCGCCTGTGAACAGCAATTTTCAAGTCTTGCCACAAGACTCTCAATTGGATCTAGGTCTGGACCTTGAATGGGCCATGAACACATGAACATACTTTGATCTAAACCTTTCCATTGTAGCTCTGGCTGTATGTTTAGGGTCATTGTCCTGCTGGAAGGTGAACCTCTGCCCCAGTCTCAAGTCTTTTGCAGACTCCTCCAAAAAGTTTTCTTCTAAGATTGCCCTGTTTTTGGCTCCATCCATCTTCCCATCAACTCTGACCAGCTTCCCTGTCCCTGCTGAGGAAATGCATTTCCACAACATAATGCTGCCACCACTATGTTTCACGGTAGGGATGGTGTGTTCAGGGTGATGTGCAGGGTTAGTTTTCCACCAGACATAGCATTTTGGTTTTAGGCCAAAAAGTTAAATTTTGGTCTCATCTGACCAGACCATCTTCTTTCACGTGTTTGCTGTATCCCCCACATTACTTCTCACAAACTGCAAACTGGACTTCTTATGGCTTTCTTTCATTAATGGCTCTCTTCCATAAAGGCCAGATTTGTGGGGTGCATGACTAATCGTTGTCCTGTGGACAGATTCTCCCACCTGACCTGTGAATCTCTGCAGCTCCTTCAGAGTTACCATCGGCCTCTTGGCTGCTTCTCTGATTAATGCTCTCCTTGCCTGGCCTGTCAGTTTAGGTGAACGGCTATGTCTTGGTAGGTTTGCAGTTGTGCCATACTCTTTCCATTTTCAGATGATGGATTGAACAGTGGTCTGTGAGATGTTCAAAGCTTGGGATATTTTTTTATTCCCTAACCCTGCTTTAAACTTCTCCAACTTTATCCCTGTCTGGTGTGTTCCTTGGCCTTCATGATGCTGTTTGTTCACTAAAGTTCTCTAACAATCCTCTGAGGGCTTCACGAAACAGCTGTATTTATACTGAGATTAAATTACAGTAGGTGACCGCGATATTGTGTCAATCTCGCCGCATTTCTCGGCGAGATTTGACACCTGCGAGCTCCGTCGCAGGAGCCAGCGCCGAGATGGCTCACTCATCGGGAAAGGAAAACTTTGTTTTCCTTCCGCGATGAGTGACAGGCAGTGCTGACAGTTGTCTGGTATGAATCCTGAGGGGGAACGCCGCGCCAAATTTTAAATGAAAAAACTGGCGTGGGTTCCCCCCCCAGGAGCATACCAGGCCCTTAGGTCTGGTATGGATTGTAAGAGGTACCCCTTACGCCGAAACATCGGCGTGGGGGTCCCCCCAAAATCCATACCAGAGCCTTATCCGAGCACGCAGCCCGGCCGGCCAGGAAAGGGGGTGGGGACGAGCGAGTGCCCCCTCCTGAGTCGTACCAGGCCGCATGCCCTCAACATGGGGGGGTGGGTGCCTTGGGGGAGGGGGGCGCCCTGCGGGGCCCCCCCACCCCAAAGCACCTTGTCCCCATGTTGATGAGGACAAGGGCCTCTTCCCGACAACCCTGGCCGTTGGTTGTCGGGGTCTGCGGGCAGGGGGCTTATCGAAATCCGGGAGCCCCCTTTAATAAGGGGGCCCCCAGATCCCGGCCCCCCACCCTGTGTGAATGAGTATGGGGTACATGGTACCCCTACCCATTCACCTAGGGAAAAGTGTCAATAAAAAAAAAACACAGTACACAGGTTTTAAGAGTAATTTATTAGGCAGCTCCGGGTCTTCTTCCGACTTCGGGGGGTCTCCTTCCGACTTCTCCCAGTGTTCCGCCTCTTCTCCTGGGCCCCGCCGCTATCTTCTTCCAGCTCTATTGCCAGCGAGGGGCCCGGTCTGCTGCCGCTGTCTTGTCGCCGCTGTCTCGCCGCCGCTGTCTCGCCTCTTCTTCTCTTCTCTTCTTTTCTTCCGATGTTGACACAACGCTCTCTCAGGCTGGAATGCTTTGTGCGAGCTGCGGAGCCATTTATATAGGCGGTGACCCCGCCCCCTTGTGACGTCATGTTGCCAGCATGCGCAGGGACTCTGACGTCATGCCCCCTATATGACACCAGAGTCCCTGCGCATGCTGGGAACATGATGTCACAAGGGGGAGGGGTCACCGCATATAGATGGCTCCACAGCTCGCACAAAGCATTCCAGCCGGAGAGAGCGTCGTGTCAACATCGGAAGAAGAAAAGAAGAGGCGAGATGCGGCGGCGAGACAGCGGCGACAAGACAGCGGCAGCACACCGGGCCCCTCGCTGGCAATAGAGCTGGAAGAAGATAGCGGTGGGGCCCGGGAGAAGAGGCAGAACACCGGGAGAAGTCAGGAGACCCCTCGAAGTTGGAAGAAGACCCCGGAGCTGCCTAATAAATTACTCTTAAAACCTGTGTACTGTGTTTTTTTTTTTTTATTGACACTTTTTCCTAGGTGAATGGTAGGGGTACCATGTACCCCATACTCATTCACACAGGGTGGGGGGCCGGGATCTGGGGGCCCCCTTATTATTATTATTACGGATTCTGATAAGCCCCCTGCCCGCAGACCCCGACAACCAACAGCCAGGGTTGTCGGGAAGAGGCCCTTGTCCTCATCAACATGGGGACTAGGTGCTTTGGGGTGGGGGGGGCCCCGCAGGGCGCCCCCCTCCCCCAAGGCACCCACACCCCATGTTAAGGGAATGCGGCCTGGTACGGCTCAGGAGGGGGGGGGGCGCTCGCTCGTCCCCACCCCCTTTCCTGGCCGGCCGGGCCGTGCTCGGATAAGGGTCTGGTATAGATTTTGGGGGGACCCCCACGCCGATTTTTCGGCGTAGGGGGTTTCCCTTACAATCCATACCAGACCTAAGGACCTGGTATGCTCCTGGGGGGGGACCCACGCCGTTTTTTTCATTTAAAATTTGGCGCGGCGTTCCCCCTCAGGATTCATACCAGACAGCTGTCAGCACTGCCTGTCACTCATCGCGGAAGGAAAACAAAGTTTTCCTTTCCCGATGAGTGAGCCAGCGCGACATGCACAGTACCCTGTCGCCGAGAACCAGCGCGATGGTATCGCGCTGGAAACACAATCTCGCGGTCAGGTACTGCACACACAGGTGGACTTTATTTACTAATTTACAGGTGACGCTTGAAGGCAATTGGTTCCACAAGAATTTAGTTAGGGGTATCAGAGTAAAGGGGGCTAAATACAAATGCATGCCACACTTTTCAGATATTTATTTGTAAAAAAAATTGAAAACCATTTATCATTTTCTTTCCACTTACACTCTTGTGCCACTTTGTGTTGGTCTATCATATAAAATCCTAATAAAATACATTTACGTTTTTTGTTGTAACATGACGAAATATGGAAATAAGGGGTGTGAATACTTTTTCAAGGCACTGTAAATATTTTTATAATGGTACCTGGCACGTCTTTGAAAGCAAATAATATCCCAAACAATTTAATGTAAATGGCATGTTGAATTTCCCCATATATATTGATGTTACATCAATTGTCGTGAACAAATGGGACATTTGCTAACCGTGTGTCCATATATTTACAACCTCGCATGTATAATCAGTCTTTCAGGAGAATGGATTTTTGGTAAATGGTTGGGATCTTTGGAGCTTAAAGCGGAGTTCCACACAAAATGGAACTTCCGCTGTAATGGAAGGTGACCCCCTGATATGCCACATTTGGCATGTCATTTTTTTTGGGGGGGGGGGGCAGCGGAAACCCTCTTTTTAGAGGATTCCAGCTCCCACTTCCTCCCGGGGCACCGCGGTGCTGGAAGTAAGTTCACCTCTCTCCCCCCTCCCTCTAGGCAATCATCTGGGACACATCACAGGTCCCAGATGATTGCCTGGCCAGTCACAGCGCAGCTCACGCATGCGCAGGGGGTGCCCGGCTGTAAAGCCACAGCCGGGCACCCACAGTGACAATGCCGGCGCTGCAGAGAGGAGGGGGTGATGAGTGGGGCTTCGTTCCCCTGCATCGCTGCTGGACCCTGGGACAGGCAAGTGTCTAATTTATTAAAAGTCAGCAGCTGCAGTATTTGTAGCTGCTGGCTTTTTATTTTCTTTTTTCTTTTAAGCGGAACTCCGCTTTAAGGGCACCAAGTATCTGCTCTCTTATATAATCTTTAGTTTTGATATCCCTAATAATTTTTTTGAGTTCTTAAATACTTCTTAGTTTGATCTCCCCCTAATATTTTTAATGAACCTTCTATTCGCCAAAAGTCCTTATCCTGGTTTCATTTTTTCTTTATTGTCTAAAATAATTATCCCTCCCACTTTATTTTTGGGTCTAAGATCTCTCTTTGCTTCTATTTCTTGTAAACCTTTTATTAAATCTATTTGTTCCTTTAAATTTTTCAATTTTAATTCTCCATAGCCAGGTGCCTTAGCAAAATAAATTTACAACAAGTTGCTTGTGTTTTTCCTGGTGCTTTAAATATAAAGGCATTACACTATGCAAAAACTCCTTTGTATTTGCATATGAGTTGCTTAGATTCTGCTTTTGGGGAGGACATGAGAAAAATTAAGCTTAAAGTGGTTTTAAAGCCAAAACGTTTTTTTACCTTAACCCAGTGGGGGTCGGGACCCCCTCGGGAGTCGAATGACGATTTGCTAGGGGTCACCAAATCCTGGGCTGTTCCTGAGGCTCTCCCAGCCTTTTCGTGGCCACCCAGCTGGCCTGTTCCTGGAGCCTGCGACCGCCCACTCAGCCTCTTCGCAGCAGCCCATTCAGTTCACTGCATGGCTTAGGGGGGGGGGGGGGGGGGGAACGAGAGTTCAGCTGACTGGTGAGGAATGTAAAGTGGGAGGGGCTGAAGGAGACCCTATCTCCTGATTTCGGCATAGGGGTTACTGCTGCGAGACACCACAAAGTCGGAGACACAGTGAAGCCAGAGACACAGTGAGTAACACTACCTGTGATTGATTATAGTTGCCATTAAAAGTCCCCACTACAGTTCTCAGATCAGCAGATGAGCTTGATCAAGAGCACCTAAGTTGGCTGATCAGAACTTTCCCAGCACTGCCACTGATCCCACCCCCCCATCAGCACTGCCACTCATCCCAACTTCCCGCCAGCACTGCCACTCATCCAATTCCCCCCCACCAAGGAGTAAGAGAAGGAATAAAAATAGAGAATACATGGAAGGGAGCGGAAAAGAAGGGGAGGAACAAAGAAAAAGGGAGAGAAAGAATAAGAGAAAGAACAAGAAAGACGGCTAGAGAGAGGGATGGGGGAAAAAAACAAGAAATTAGGATAGAGAGAGATAAAAGGGAAAGAAAGGAGAGCAAAGGAAAAGAGTGGTACATCCACAATGTACCATAAGGGGTTTTAATACTGTACAAGTGAAAGGGACTCAGGGAGTGCTAAATGTCCATGGGTTAGGGGCGCAAATTACTTGTCTTGCCTTCGGTGCTGACAATCCACGCTATGAAAATAATTTTACTGTTAGGGGTCCCCACAACTTGGAAAATTTTATCAAGGGTTCACAGCACTAGGACAGTTGAGAACGACTGCCTTAACCACTTCAATACAGGGCACTTATACACCTTCTTGCCCAGACCAATTTTCTGCTTTCAGCGCTGTCGCACTTTAAATGACAATTGCGCAGTCATACTACACTGTGCCCAAACTACATTTTTATCATTTTGTTCCCACAAATAGAGCTTTCTTTTGGTGGTATTTGATCACCTCTGGGATTTTTATTTTCTACTAAACAAATAAAAAAAGACCGAAAATGTGAAAAAAAAGTTTATTTTTTTGTTTCAGTTAAAAAACTTTGTAAATAAGTAAGTTTTCGCCTTCACTGATGGGGCTGCTCTGATGGGCACTGATAAGGTGGCACTGATGGGCACCGATGCGGTGGCACTGATAATGGGCACTAATAGGTGGCACTGATATTGGGGCGTGAATGGGCACGGATAGGCGGCACGGATGGGCACTGTTGGTGGCACGGATGGGCACTGATGGGTGGCACTGATGTACTGTTATGTATGGTACTGATGGCTGCCAATGAGTGCCAAACAATAATGCCTGCCAATCAGTGATACCCGTTGTGGGCACTGATTGGCATCTATTGTGGGCACTGATTGGCATCCCTGGTGGTCTAGGGTGGCATACCTTGTGGTGACATCTCTGGTGGTCCTAGTGGCATCCCTGGTGGTCCAGTGTGGGCATCCTAGGGGGGCTGTGCTGATAATCGATCAGCACAGACCCCCCTGTCTGAGGAGCAGCCGATCAGCTGTCCTCTACTTGCGTCTGATAGACGCGAGTGAGGAAAAGCCGATCACCAGCTCTTCCTGTTTACATCGTGATCAGCTATGATTGGACATGGCTGATCACGTGATAGAGTCTCCGTCAAAGACTCTTTACCGAGATTGTAGTTGCAGTGTCTCAGACTGACACACCGCAACCACGATCGCCATGATGCGTGCCCCCGGGGGCGCGCAGTGGCTTAATATCCTGAGGACGTCATATGACGCCCAGTCAGGGTGTTGAAACCACTTTGCCGCCGTCATTTTGCTATATGGCGGGCGGCAAGTGGTTAAAGCATTTCCTGCATTTTAGGTAAAAAAAGTCCCTTAGCTCTTCTTTATCTGAACCTAGGACTGATTTAATTTTTGTTGATAAATTGGTATAACACAGCTGTGAAAAGTCTCTTGCGGGCTTAAAGGTCCTACCCTTAGGCTGTCCATACATGAGTCATTTTTAAAAAATTTTTTTTCATTCAATCAGAAGGTTAAAAGAAAAGAAAATAAATTCAAAAATAAGTGAGCGCTCAGTGTACCAGTTAAAAAGCCGCTAGCACAAAAAGGTGAATATACAATCCTCAAACAATATACAATCAAATAAGTCCAGCACTAAAAATAAAATTCAAAACAGCAAGTGAAACATCAATTAATGTCCCAACGTGTATTCGTGGTCAAATATATTGTCAAAGGGCAGATCCCTTTCACAATGTGTTTGAGCACGAAACGTGTCGGGAAGGGTCCTATACACTGACGTTATTGCCGCCAGGACCTCGTGGCAGGAGCGGTGTTTTCTTGCAACTTTATACAAGTTTTATAGCCTTTTTGTACATGTACTTCTATTTTATCTAATAAATACTACACCATAGTAGCTACATTCTTGGCTCCTGGTGAGCTTTTTTACACAGTTTAACCCCACTGAAAGGGTACACCGATGTACTGCTGTTTTGCTGCTGCACCTTCATTGATGCAAGATTCGGCTGAGTTCTATCTACCTCTGTCCATGTGTTTTATAACACAAGGCTCATCTTTATTCATCTTCTGGTGAGTGCATTATATACCGGTGGAGGAATATCACAGTGGAGAACCTATAGACCATATTTTGGGTGGAATGTCCTTTGTATGAGATGCTAACTTCCAGCTGAAGTCTGATACATGTTGGGACTCTTTCCAGTTCTTTTCAATAGAGACACTTGAATAGACTTATTGATTTTTTTTTTTTTTTTTGTCATAATGCACTTTTGCACTTTGATCATTAATTGATGTTTTTTATGTTTCACATGCTGTTTTTAATTTTTGGTTAATCATTCACTAATTATTTTTAGTGCTGCACTTTTATTTGATTGTATAAACAAAAGAAAATGGTTAGATTTCCCCATCCACATTATCCACATTATCCAGCGATTTACACATCCACAACCCCCCCACCCCACCCCCACCGCCAGAATACACTGTTTCGGCCAGTGAACCAGGGGCTGGACAAATTTCGATATATGCATGGATGGCTTTAGGCTTTGTAACGGAACACCATCACACTCCGCTTGTGCTTCCGTCAGTACACAGCCTCCTCCAGTCTGAGCATTCTGATATCAGATATTACAGCCAATATATTGTAACTAAGAACCAGGTGAGACTAGCTCAGTTACACAGCTTGAACATGAAATGATTTATTGGACAAGTATACAGCCTTTTTATACACTTGAAAAGTATGTCAGTCCCTACATACACAATTACCCAAATTGCCCTTCAGGTCTGGTATGGATATTAAGGAGAACCCCGCGCCAAAATTAAAAAAAAAATGGTGTCCTGGTCCCCCCAAAAATCCATACCAGGTATGGTGACCCCGCCCCCTCTAACACCATGGGGAAAGCCATAGGGAAGTCCCCGTGCTTCAGGGGGGTGGGTCACCAGGTTGCCCCGCCCTCCATTATATAAGAGCTGTCACAAGAACAGAAGCGTCACACAGCGGGAGACTCCCATTGAGGCGGATCGTCAGGAGCACAAAGCGGGGAAGAAGAAGCTGGAGGAAGATGCCGGACGAGAAGACCGGAGGAAGAAGCAGAGGAAGATAGAGGAAGAAGTGGGGGAAGAACAAGATGGAGGAAGAAGAACACCGAAGGAAGACCAGAAGAAGATGGAAGAAGAAGCGGGAAAGAAGAAGACATTAATAAGGGAATTGTCTATTGTCTTTTTTAACATTTTTGACACTTTTTTTGTGAAATAGTAAGGGTACATTTGTACCCCATTACCATTTCACACAGGGGGGCAGGATCTGGGGGTCCCCTTGTTAAAGGGGGATTCCAGATTCCAATTAGCCCCTCGCCCACAGACCCCCACAACCACCTGGGAAAGGGTTGTGGGCATGAGGCCCTTCTCCCCATCAACATGGGGACAAGGTGCTTTGGGGGGCTACCCCAAAGCACCCTCCCAATGTTGAGGGCATGTGGCCTGGTATGGTTCAGGAGGGGGGTGCTCTCTTGTCCCCCCCTCTTTTCCTGCGCCTTTCTGCGTGCTTGGATAAAGGTCTGGTATGGATTTTTTTTCGGGGGGGGTCCCACGCCATTTTTTTTTAAACTTTGGCGCGGGGTTTCCCTTAATATCCATACCAGACCTGAAGGGCCTGGTATGGAATTTGGGGGGACCCCCACGCATTTTTTTTTTTTTTTTTTTTAATTTTGGTTCGGGGTCCCCTGTGGGGGAATCCCATGCTGTTTTTTTCAATGACTTTTATGTGTATTGCCGGGACCGACAAATCATTATAGCTGTGAGTAGTTTTAAATGACTTTTTTTCCTTTTAGAAATGTCATTTTGCTCTCAGACTGTTCTAAACACGGGAAACATGCGCCACTTTACAGGCATACTATAGACACCCCCCAGGTACAAAATTTAAAGGAATATTATACTTTTATTGTTTCACTTTAAGCATTAATAAAATCACTGCTCCTGAAAAAAATGTCCGTTTTTAAAACTTTTTTTGCATTGATACATGTCCCCTGGGGCAGGACCCAGGTCCCCAAACACTTTTTATGACAATAACTTGCATATTAACTCTTAAAATTAGCACTTTTGATTTCTCCCATAGACTTTTAAAGGGTGTTCCGCGGCAAATTGTTCGCTATTTAGGGAACGGGCGAACTGCCAAGTTTCGAGTCGAACACATGTTCAACCCGACCATAAAGCCCATCCCAAATGTTCTGTGAAGCCCTCAGAGGTTTGTTAGAAAACCTTAGTGAACAAACAGCATAATGAAGGCCAAAGAACACACCAGACAAGTCGGGGATAAAGTTGTGGAGAAGATTAAAGTAGGGTTTGGTTTTTAAAAAATATCCCAAACTTTGAACATTTCGCAGAGCACTGTTCAATCCATCATCAGAAAATGTAGAGTATGGCACAACTACAAACCTACCAAGACATGGTTGTCCACCTAAACTGACAGGCTGGGCAAGGAGAGCATTAATCAGAAAAGCAGCCAAGAGGTCCATCGTAAATATTGAGGAGCTGCAGAAATCCACAGCTCAGGTGGGAGAATCTGTCCACAGGGCAACTATTAGTCTGCACTCCACAAATCTGGCCTTTATGGAAGAGTGGCAAGAAGAAAGCCATTGTTGAGAAAAAGCCATAAGAATTCCAGTTTGCAGTTTGCGAGAAGCCATGTTGGGGACACAGCAAACATGTGGAAGAAGATGCTCTAAAAGGAAAACTCTATGTGTGACGTAAAAACTAACACTGCAAATCACCCTGAACACACCATCCCCACCGTGAAACATGGTGGCTGCAGCATCATGTTTTGGGGATGCTTTTCTTCAGCAGGGACAGGGAAGCTGGTCAGAGTTGATAGGAAGGTGGATGGAGCCAAATACAGGGTAATCTTAGAGGAAAACCAGTTAGAGTCTGCAAAAGACTTGAGACTGGGGTGGAGGTTCACCTTCCAGCAGAAAAACTACCCTAAACTTACAGCCAGAGCTACAGTGGAATGGTTTATATCAAAGCATATTCATGCATTATAATGACCCAATCAAAGACCAGACCTAAATCCAATTGAGAATCTGGCAAGACTTCAATCTAACAGAGCTTGAGCTATTTTAGGAAAGAAGATTGGGTGAAAAATTTCACTCTACTCATGTGCAAAGCTGGTAGAGACAGAATCATAAAGACTTGCAGCTGTAATTGCAGGGAAAGGTGGTTCTACAAAGTATTGACTCCGGGAGGCTGAATACAAATGCACGCTACACTTTTCACATATTTATTTGCAAAAAAAATGTAAAACCATTTATCACTTTCTTTTTACTTCACAATTATGTGCCACTTTGTCTTGGTCTATCACATAAAATCCCAATAAAATACATTTACGTTTTTGTTTAGAACATGACAAAATGTGGAAAATTTCAATGGGTATGAATACTTTTTCAATACACAGTGTGTGTGTGTGTGTGTATATATATATATATATGTACTAGCACTCAGTGTATAGCTATCGGTAATATATGCGGTCTGTACCTCTCTCCCTGCACGTATTAACCACCGCCATACACTCCGTACCCCTCTCCCTGCACATACTAACCACCGCTGTACACTCCGTACCCCTCCCCCTGCACATGCTACCCACCGGCATACATTCCACATCCCTCTCCTGCACATGCTACCCACCGCTGTACACTCCTCCTTACCCCTCTTCCTGCACATGCTACCCGCCACCATACACTCCTTCTTACCCCTCTTCCTGCACATGCTACCCGCCGCCATACACTCTGCACTTCTCCCCTGCACTTACTACCCACTGTCATATGCTCTGAACCCCTCTCATGCACATCCTTCCCACTGCTGTACACTCTGTACCCCTCTTCCTGCACATGCTACCATACACTCTTCACTGTACATTCCCTATTTATCATTACCACATTCTGCACTATGTCAGTCATCCCAGACCCCATTTAGCCCCCCATTTAAGCCACGCCCAATATTTAGGGCATATTTAGGTTCATGACCAGGCCATTTTTTGTGATACGGCACTGAGCTAATTTAACTGACAAATGTGTGATCGTGCGACGAGGTACCCAAATAAAATTTGTCCTTTTTTTCCCCACAAATAAAGCTTTATTTTAGTGGTATTTGATCATCTCCTGCGGTTTTTTATTTTTTGCGCTATAAACAAAAAAAGACCGACAATTTTGAAAAAAAAACAATATTTTTTTCTTTCGGCTATAAAACATATCCAATAAAAAAAAATGGAACAATTCGTACTTCGATTTAAACCAATATGTATTCTGCTACATGTTTTTGTTAAAAAAAAAAAAAAAAATACCGGTAATAAAAAAAAAAAAAAAATCCCAATAAGTGTAATATAAAAGTTATAGCGTCTACAAACTATGGGATAGATTTTATGGAATTTTTTTTTTTTTACTAGGATTGGCGGTGATCAGAGACTTATCGCAGAACTGCGACATTGTGGGGGACAAATCAGACACGAAGTGACACTTTTTGGGGACCCGTGACACTAATACAGTGATCAGTGCTAGAAATGTGCACTGTCACTGTACTATGACACTGGCAGGGAAGGGGTTACCATCAGAGGCGATCAAAGGGTTAAATGTGTGCCTAGAGAGTGCTTGCTGTGTGGGGGTGCTTGTGGGAAGGCAGAGATCCGTGTTCCTGCTTTGTAGGAACACAGAAGTTTAACCTTCCCTTCTCACAGAATGGCAATCTGCCTTGTTTACATAGGCAGGCCGCTGTTCTGCCTGTGTCCCAAATGATCGACGGGTCCCGGCGGACATCGCATCCGCCAGACCCACTGATTGGCTTCCACTGTGTCCAATCACAGGGGAAGCAGGTCGCTGGCAGCAGGTGTGCGCAACCTGGAAGTGCAGGATTACATACATACAGAACCTCTGTGTGTGTGTGTGTGTATGTATATATATATATATATATATAACATGGGCCCACTGATTTCATGATACTCCCCTGGCCATAGAGATTGAGGTCAGGGATTTCTTTATTTACCAAATCCAGGGTCAGGTAGGCCCATCTGCTCTCCACCAAATCAAATCCCTAGTGTAGTACCTGGCAGAGGAGATTTTTGTTACGTATGAGACCTGCAGCCCTGCACAGGGAAGCCAAATACCATCTCAACCCAGGATTTATGCATCTGTTGCATTTCAAATTAGATTTCTGAAGTAGGACCACATTTGCTTTAAGCCTTTGAGATGTTGCAGTACTTGGGTATGTTTTTGAGTGGTATGTTATCCTTTCACATTCCATAATTAACATCAGTTATCCTTCTGCACACTACCATATACCCATATACATTCCTAGCAAATTTTTGCTTAAACAAGGATTTTTAGTTTCAAATATTGCAAGTAAGAATTTGGCAATCTGCAAAGTCTGATAGGGACTAGCCAGAGAAGGATCACTTCACTGCAGTTGGCCAGCTTGAATATGTACTCATTATGCGGCAAGCCCTGAGTGCAACTAAACTTTTATTGGCAAATTAAAGTAATTTGGACTTTTCATGATTCCAGTGTATCTTTCAAAAGACAACAGGAGAGCAAGAAATTGAAAGGGTATTGACGTACCTAGTTTTCCTGAATACATAGTACTCTGCAAAAAATGTAGGTACTTGTGAAAAAATAAAGTTAAAGTGTTACTAAACCCAGGACCCTGCATTCACTATATCTGGTCTGGTCTGGTCCCCAGAACATGGAAATGCAATTATTTTAGTAAATATACACTGCTAAATACCTTTTCTCATCAGCAGTTAAAACAGTCTTGTCACTTCTATCGGTATCTGGTTAAAGCTTGTAGGAGTTTTCATTCTCTGAATGTCCTATGAGGCTGCAGGACCCCTGACCCTCTGGACATTGCTGATTTGGCCCTGTGCTGATCACATGCACCCTTTCAAGAAAAAAAACTGATCTTCCTGATCTGATCTTCCTGATCTGATCTTCCTGATCTGATCTTCCTGATCTGATCTTCCTGATCTGATCTTCCTGATCTGATCTTCCTGATCTGATCTTCCTCTTCCACTGTGCCCAGTCTATCTCCTGATAAGACAGAGCCTTTGGAGTAACTCTGCACATGCTCAGTTTGGTGTGTATTGCCAGAAGGGAGGGGCCAGGATCATAGAAGAGGCACCTGAGAAGAGGAGGATCCGGGCTGCTTTGTGCAAATCCACTGCAACAGAGCAGGTAAATATAACATGTTGTAAATATAACATGTTTGTTATTTTTATAGGAAAAAAAATGATTTTACAATCACTTTAATCCTTACGACTGGATTACATGCAGCTACCTTAAGGTGATTGATCTCTGGCAAAAAAACAAAACCAAGGCTGCAGCAACATTCCCCTTGATAGACCCTCACACCACCCCATTGCTAGGTAGATCAGACTAGCTATCATTAGGTCTTATAGTATGAAAGATGCACTCTCTCCCTTCCATGTTAGGGCACACTGTATCAGATCTGTTTAATGCTTCATGGGCTTTTTTGACCCATTTGTTTGTGAGCCTGTTGCCATTGTTTGCAGTGTTGCCCATTACTCAGTTGGACTGTTTTTTAGGCCTATCCTGTATGACTGAGAAAATAGGATTTTTGTCTTTCCAGTAAAATCTGTTTCTTGGAATACAATACAGTCCACTGGTCCTTCTGCTCTGTTCCTGCTATTCTCCCTATTTTTCCTACAGTCTAGCTGGGAGGGTTTAAATAGGAGGATATCCCTGCAAACTTTTTTTTTTTTTTTTTTTTTTTTGACAGTTTCTAATCACCTAAAGGTAGCTGCATATGATCGAGATGTAGCCGGTGTCCCATACTCTACCCCAAGAAATGATTTTTGGTGGTTATTCAAAAATTCTATTTTCACCTAATGCTAGTATCTAAACTAAATTGTGCTGTCTATACAGAATAGCTTGTGGAGGACAAAATTATATGATACACTTCTTTAGTCTGCAAAGATATAGATGCTTATGGAATGCCTGAAGTGCATGTTGAAGGGAGTCCAGAATAAGGGAGCTGCACAGGAAAGGGTCTGGCAGGTGTTGAGAATTGGGGAAAAAGAAACAGAACAATGAAGTAATCCACATGAGTGAAAATGACATGCCTGGTGCAGAAAGACACCAACTTCAGTAAAAATCTTACTGAGGTTCTACCCTTGGTAAAAGAAGGATCGCGGCAATCTCTCGTTCTGAGCCCCGGTATATCGGCGTTAGAAGTCCGGGGCTTAGAAATCCCCTCGGCATCCATGCATCATCTTTCCAGCTGACAGGACAGGCTATGCGGCTTCTGATTGGTCGGCGCCGCTCATGTGACTGCACCGACCAATTAGAATGCTCCAAAATGCCCCTCCAGACGGGGAACATTTTGGAGATTCAGCTGCAGGGATTTCTAAGCCCCGGACTCCTGATGCAGATATACCGGGGCTCAGAAGGGGTGATTTACGCGATCCAGGTCAGCGGGACTGGAGTGGGGGGGGTGAGGAGGGGGTCCTGTGTAAGTTCACCTTACAGATTTTTCTGTAAAGGTGAACTTACCCTTGAAGCATAAACCTGCTCCCACCCCTTCTAATTAGTTATAGCCTGGATGTCTACTTTAAGGCTTTTTCTTTCTGTACCCAAAAAGATGAGGGTGTTTTGCATGAAAAATTAGACACCGAGTATTTTTCTAGTGTAGCTTACAAGCACATGAAGAGTGGTTCATATGGACACCCCTTGGCTTTCATTTTTTCATGGTCCTACAGGAGAATCATTGTTACTTATAAGGACACTTCCTTGGAGTGCAATTTAAGTTATCTGTGATGCAAGATGTGAAATGCAGAGTTATAATATACTTAACAAAAGTGTTTTATATTTTTTTTTCACAGTATTTAACCACAGTTATTCCCTATGAGAAAAAAAATACTCCACCTTCTGTTGAAGATCTCCAGATACTAACCAAAAGTAAGTAGGCGTGTCTCTGTTTACTTTGTGCTAGAGTTTAAAAACATTTTCTTTTTTTCTGAAGTCACTTTTTCACTTTTGGATAGGGTAGGAAATTGTTAAATCCCCTATCAAGTTTTTTGGATTTTCTGAGTTCTTCACTTCTGTCCCAGAGACGCAACAAAAAGTAAGCGGAAATATCTCTAAAGTGAAGTTGTGCGATAAAACAGTTGCTATCTCAACAGATGTTCCACTTTGATGATTTTCGCTTTCTGGTGACACTAGTAAAGTTTTGAATTTCTTATCATTTTCTGTCCTGGTGGATGTACTAAGTCTCCTCAGCAGGAATACGAACAACAATAAAAACTTTCTGCACTTTTCAATCACACAATTATCTGGCAACATTTGCCCTATTCATAAAACACAGTTACATGCCTGATAACCTGTTCACGGATGTTTGGCAACATTTGTTTTTGAATGGGAAAGGGTGCTTACTGTAGTAACTGCCCTTTCCACTGACAGTCATTGAACACATGCTGAATTCCAGGGGAAAAAAAACAAACATTTTGGCTATGCTGTCACCTTCAGGAGGTTTGAACACTGACAAACTTGAAAAAAATGTTAAGCCAGCCCTCTATTTCTAACCCTCATGCCTCAGTTATCTTATCTGATCTGACTGCTTATTGCCCTGAACTGTCTAGTAGTTTCCAGATCGGTTACTCTTAAGCCACCATAGACTGTGACAGTCCCAGCTGAACCGGCTGAGATTTGAACCATGTATGGGCAGGCTTGATTGTACCTTAGTTGATCAACTTGGGTACAACCAGCCTGTCGGATGTTTTATGCGAATATTCCCAGCAGCTATAGCTGCTATTAATAATCGCTGTGTGTTCTACCAGCCAGGATGACTCCTCGGCCCTCCGCCAGGGGGAGGGATTCCCTTGCTCCGCAGGAGAGATTTCCTCATCAAACTGCTATCCTGGAGTCTATTAGACTGCAGATCTCTCCTCTGCCCTAAAAGCATCTGATTAAACCAAGATTGGTTTGACCAGATGCTTTACAAGCCTGTACTGCTTGTAAACATCAAACCAAAACCAAAATAATGGAAATCCTTATCACTTTCGGTTTCTTACATCACAGAGGGGAGGCGGGTATAGATGTACCTCCCTCCCCTCTGAGTGCACCAGGTATTCAAGTGTCAGCGGTACCGGGCTCCTCAATCGCAAGGAAGCGCCCCATACAGGTGGTGGTGGCCATTCCACGCCCTGTTGAAGTGATTGAGCAGCTGTACAGCCGCCTGGATCCCTTCTACATGAAAGTCCATCACCAGCTGAAAATATTGATACCAGTATAACCTCTTCAACCTGAGATGTACAGATGCGTCCTAAATGTTAAATACTTCAAAGGTGTAAAGAAGGCAGGTCAGTATATTCAATATAAAGCCAAGATCAAGAACACGGTGACATGACTTCAAACTAGCAGGAGGAAAGTTCAAAACAAATATTAGAAATACTTTTTTACCGAAAGGGTAGTTAAAGAGCAACTCCACTTACGTTGAGGAAAAAAAACATTCCTCACAGGGTAATCTTTGAACGTAGCAGGGATTTTAACAAACTTTGTTGCAGATTACTAACTTTTGTTATTCTGAAGAAATAGGTTTGTTTGTGACCATGTGCAGAATGAATCTGTATGGAAGTGGTTTTGCAATTATCAGTCAGCTGCTTGCACCTGCAGGGCTCTAATGAGAAAAGTGGCAGGGTCTACATCCCTTTAGATATGATTTCACTTTGGGCGTTTCTCACCAAAAATGACATTTTTGTTACAGGGGATGCCAAAATTTGACTTGTATCTTAATGCAGACTTATGGGAAAATCAGTAGGCCAATAACACAAGCAGAAAAATATATTTCTGGGGGGTGTTCTGTACACCATCTGTGTACAGACCGCCTCCAGGTAGCCATATTGCTTTTTACAGAAAATTACAGTGCTGTAGTTTGAAAAGGAAATTTTATTTTTATACGCCTTCAATTACAATATGACTTGATTCACAATTGTATGCATTCAATTAATTTTTATTTGCTTTTTTCCCACGAAAGTGGAGTTACCCTTAATTGCTTGAAAGAAACTTCCAGTAGAGGTAGTGAGTCAACAGTGACTCTTGCCATTTCTCTAGCCTGACGTGCCCCCACACTAGGGACTGCACTATCACCTTGTCTTTTTTCATATAAACCATGCCAGTCCACCTGGCTCTTCTATCCTGGAATGTTACCCTTGTAACACAAAAACCTATAGGTCCTACTGCAACTTGTGTGTATTGGGTAAAACATTTGTTGCTGCAGATGAAGAATTCACTATACAGCAATATATTAACTGTGGCACAAACTATGTAATTTACCTGATCACCTGTATTTCATGCAGTCTCCAATATGTAGGTTGTACCACACGTTCTTTGAGAGCCCGCCTAGGGGAATATTATCGTGGCACAAATAATCTGAATGCTAGAAATATGTTGAATGCAACACGTCACTGTAGAGCATGTCATCAGGGCGATCTTTCCTCATTTCGTTTTAGAAGAATAGAACGGTTGTCCCACTCGCCCAGAGGGGGTGATAGGGAGAGAAGGCTACTGGTGAGAGATTTTTAGATTAAAAACTAGATCGCCTCAGGGGTTAAACCTGAGGTGAGATCTGGATTTGCATCTACATTAGAATGCCTCCCCCCAGTGCCTTTTCTCTCCTCTGGGGTCTTTCACATAACTGGATTGTTATTTTCATATTTTTTTAATTTAATGTTTGTTTTTTTAATTTTATGGTATTTTTTCTTGTGCATGTGTATATGAATATATATATGTATGTGTACATACATGTGCATATTATCACCACAAGGTGTGTGAAAATTAGTGGCATACACATGGATCACCCAGTATGTATTGGGGCTGATTCTCTTTTTTTTTTTTTTTTTTTTTTTTTTTTGATAATTGCCTGTGGCCAATCAAGACAACCGGTGGAGTCTTTAGAGCTACTATTTGAAAGTTTCATGTCTGTAATGTGGTTATGACTAAGGCCTTATAGGCTGAAACGCGTCAAATGTTTTCATCTGCGTTTGTGCACTATGGCTTTTCAATAAAATGAAGATTTTCTTTTTCATACATCATGGGACACAGAGTTAGGCTAATATTCATTACCTGCTGGTTATACTTCATCTCCAGGTGAATGGACACTGGTAGACCCAAAGGTCTTTAGATAGGAAGTGATCCTCTATATAACCCCCTCCCATACAGAAAATACTTCAATTTTTTTTTTTTTACCAGTGTCTGCAAGGTGAATGGCACGGTTCTTTGAGCTGGCTGAGCTCCAGGTCTCTAGTCCCACAAACCGTTCTTAAATGAATCAAGGGATTGACTGATCGGATCCATTTGACACAGGCTTTATGTGCTTAGATAAATGGTACCCAAGTCAAGGTATTTCCTTTAATGCGGCCTCCGGGCGCTGGTCCCTGAAAAGTGAAATCCTGGACACTACAGCGCTAAGGCATTCCTAAAGGGTGCTGTATAGGTCCAAGGGAGTGGACTCTAAATATGAAAAGGGTACCCAGTCCTTGAAGGTCCTCAAGTGGCAGGAACCAACTGTGAAGGGTGAAGATTGGGCTCATAGTTTCTAAGCTGCCGTGCGCTTGGATGGGTAAGTAAAACCCCTTTATTATCGTGAGGTGTCCCAGTGATTGTAGAAATCAGTCAAGATAGCTAGAGGCTAGACACCTGTGTGCAGTGACCATACAAGGGAGTTTTTGCGCTAGCTGTTGGTGTTTGCAAAGTGTACCTTTTTTGCTGGTGTCTGGCTGTTTTTTTATCTGTATGATGGCGCCATTTCGCCTTGGTTCACATGGCCCACTTGCATTCGCAAAAGCGCCGCTGGGCTCAGCAGTTTGTTTGGCGGCCATGGCGCACGCGGCTTCACCACACATGCGCCGTAGCCTTTATGTTCAGCGCACGAAGATTTGCATCATTTGCGGATACGACAACATTCCGGCGCATAGCCAGCTTATTTCTGCTGTGTATGCCAAGCATGCAGTGCTTCCAGAAGGCAGCTGTGGGACACAGAGCAGGTTCTGAACCAGGCACTTGCAGTGGTTCATTTCTCCTTACCCGGGTCACGTGAGTCACCAGGTGTTGCTTAGCAGGATTGTTGCATAGGGGCTTGGTGAGCCCTATTAAAGGGTCTCCCTTCTGAGGTGTGTTAATACTACACCCAGGTACTCCCTTTTTGTGGCTAGTAAGTGTCTTCAAAAAACAGGAGTGGAACTAACACTACAGGGAAGGGCACACCTATGTCATCAGTAGTTCCTGATGAACCTAGTCGTATCCCTAGTGTTGTATCCCCTAAAAGACCAGAGGCTTCCGGGCAATCTGAGCCGCTGCGCCTATCTGGGATTGTGCTTACAGTCAAAGCTGCTGCTTCACCCTTTATCACTAAGGATGCACTCTCCTCAACCCTAGCCGGGTTAGAGCACAGGATTGCTGGCATGATTTCCTCCATCCCGCAGGGTGGCAAGAAGCGTGACAGATCCCGCCCCTCCCCGGAGCCTCCTAGTCTGTAGCAGGAATGGGTTGAAGATGGGGATGAGCTTAAAGCTCAGGATTCTGTGGTGGGCCTGGCGGATGCATCTGCTTCTGAGCAATCTGGACAAGAAGATTTCCAGTTGGTGTCTGCCTCTCAATCACAGAGGCTTTTTATCCTGACTCCGACTGAAATGGTTCGTTCTGCCTTTAAGTTGCCTCTTGCAGAGGTTACTGAGCCTCCCTGGTCCTCTTTTGGGATCCCTGAGGCCTCTTCAGGCTACATAGGCTTTCCCCTTACACCCTCTGTTGGAACAGGCGGTGTATGCTAATTGGGAACATCCTGACACGATTTTTGTTCCTCCTAAGAGGTTTTCCCTTTTATATCCCATGGATGAAAAGTTTGTTGATAAGTTGAGCATGCCAGCCTTAGATGCAGCAGTCTGTTCCTTAAACAAGAACTCGACTTGGTAGATAATGCACAGGGCTTGAAAGACCCTGTTGACAAGAAACTGGAGTCAATATTAAAGGCTTTCTTTTCTTTGGCCAGTTCAGCTATTCAGCCAGCTGTTGCAGCAATTGGTATCTGCCAGTCCGCAAAGGATCAGATCAGACGTCCTGACATGCCTAACCGGGAGGATGATCTGCCTGAAAATAAGGCAGATATTCCTCGAGCACTGTGTTTTGCTGTTGACACCATAAAGGATTCAATACAGCAGGTTTCTCGATTGACTCTCTTGTCTGTACATATGTGCAGACTTTTGTGGCTTAATATGTATTATTGTCCCCCTGTTATGGCAATCATGTTTTACACTCTGTTTATATGTATGCAATTTACTTCCCAAGATGTCTGCATATGCACTGAGCAATTTTTTATTATATATAACATTACGCAACTTGATACTCATGTACATTAAAAATATTTATTTTTACTGTCAAATTTGTGTTTGAACCTGCCTCATTTAAAGTCCCATACTCTTTTTTTTTATTATTTTTTGAATTTGATCTACCAGTGTCCATTCACCTGGAGATGAAGTATAACCAGCAAGTATTATGGCTACCTCAGCAAGAACCTGGAAGGCTAAAAACAGCCAATCAAATTAACTTGGCATGCTTGATTGGTTTCACAGAAGAAAAAGTATACAATATAATTCTGCGCTGCCCTGAAAACAAAAACCAGCAGCTAACACGGCCAACAGGATATATGCCAAGTAAAAAGAAAACAAAATAAGTGTAGCGCTAAAAGGTTTTAAAATGTCCAATATCAAAATGAAAAAATGAACCAACAGTTCTGAGTATAGAATGTGTGAGGAAATCATCCATATGTATATTAATCCTAGTGATAGGAAGTCCTCAGAGGTTATGTGACTTCAGACAAAGAGCACATCAATGGGTATATAACATCTGGAGTGAAGACAGACACACCACCACCGACAATGAAGAGGCTTACCAGATCTAATGGACCCAAAGGGGCATACGCCGAGTTGGGATAGACAAAGCTTGGGTGGTCAGTGGCTGTAGATGATCCAGAAGGGTGATGTTCTTGGGATGAACCATAAGCTGATGTGTCCCTCAGAATGATATTAGGAACCAAGTAGTGGTGATGACAAGTAGGAAAAAAGGAGGAAAGGCCACATAGTGTAAATCCATAAACAAATGTAGAATTTATTAAAAGTTAAGAAATACACTCACATGTAAATCCTTTTTAAAACAGCGCTGTAAAAATGTGGTGTCAGTGGGGTCCTACCTGACGCGTTTTGTCCTCTTAGACGTCGTCTGGGGGGTTCCCCCACTGCAGCCAACAAAGTATATATAGGGGATGCATCAATACTGATGAGAAACAGCTCCACGGGTGCACAAGTACCACTTCCGGTGTTCGTGCAAGATGGCCGCCCAGCGTGCGTTCCACGCCTCACATTGAATCTAATGTGGATCCCGGAAGAGTAACTGATGGGGTCAAAGTGGTGAGAGGTCAAATCTGTCTAAATGGTCATATTTAGGAATTAAGCATATTAGCAAATAATACATAAGAAGTGTCCAATGTGAAAAACGGGTCTAAAAAGACCGCGCCGTCTCTGAAGTGAGTGACCGATGTGTGGCTTGTTGCTAGGCGGCATTGTGCGCGCGCATCACGGTCAAACAGGTAATACTGCGCCTGCGCAGTAGATGGAAGGACGTAAAAGTATCATCCTGCTAATGCTAATCAGGGGGCGGTCAACAGTTAGGAAGACGGCAGCGTCTTATCCTGGTGGCATGACGTGACTCATATGTAAATTAATGTAGTATCGTGCAAATGACCTGGAAGTGCGTGCGGTGGCCCCAAATAAACAAAAAGAGCCGTGTATTCCGGGTGTGTGTATATAAACAAACTTGTGTAAAGTTGTGAAAAAACCAAATGATATGTGTGTTTAAGTCACATACCATTTAGTCAGCGGGCGTATGTGTATACTGTGTGGAAAAAGGTTTAAATCAAATGAAAATTATTGTAATCCATAATCATGCACTTAAAAAAGGCAAAAAGACATATGAATAATAATAATGCCTCGAGAGCATGATATGCACTGCATTAAAAGTGTGCAGTTATTGAATGTGAAAATATGTGAAATTGAAATGAAATTCCCATTGTGGAAATCCAAGACAGAAAAATAGTATAGTAATAACTATACTAATCTAAATTCATGTATAAATACACAATCGTGGAGTGGGTTCCCATGGTGATGCACAGATGAATAGTCATCTAATACATGTTTATTATAAAAAACATATAAATACATGCAAAATTGACAAAATCAATACATGTATATAAAGATAAACTTAGTAAGGATAATAGTAATAAAATATAACTTATGACATGTAAAAAGGAGAGAGCAACGAAAACTAAAATAAAATGAAACCAGGCGTCAAGCTCTAATAATAAAGGCATTGACATCTGGTTCCACATTAATACCCAGTGGGAAAAATGTGCGGAGCTCATGGATCCAGGAGGTCTCTAAACAGGACACGCCCCTGGTCATGGCACCCCCCCTCCAGGGGGGAACATATCCATCTATGACCACAAATTGTGTCCCCTCTATAACACGATTGTGGTGTAGCTTGTAATGTCGGGGGACAGTATGTTTAGTGTCCCCGCTCTTGATGAGAGCGATATGTTCAGCTACTCTTACGGCAAAAGAGCGGATGGTGCGGCCCACATACTGTTTCCCACAGTGACATGCTTGATTGGTTTACCTGCCGAAGTAAAAACAAACTTCTGGGCCTTCAAATGGAACCAAAAGCTCTCTATATCTCGACTATTGAAATAAGTATATATACTCTTTATAGCTCACAAGCTTTGCTAAAACATGCTAAAACACGGAGCTCCGCTTCTTGAGCTGGGGAAAAAGAATGACTCTGAATACAGTGTATCCTTCTGGGTGATAAACTGCATACTCAGTATAAAACCGGGAATCAAATCTACAAAATATTAAATATCTGGGTCTTCAAGAAGTGTGTCCTGCACTGGGCTCACAGCAGCTGATTCCTACGCCATCAATTTAACACGTGTGGTTTTCCTTTGTCTCCAGCCTCCTCCAATGGAGGCAATAAGGTGGCTGGATTCAAATGTACACATTTTTCATTGTTAGATTTGTACATAAACAAACAAAACAAATTCATATTTTGAACCTTTCATTAGACAAACATTTAGTTAGCTGTATATTTGCTACGCAGAATGTGGGACCATTAAAAATTAAATATTTGACCAAAATAATGTCTGTAACTTTGTCTAATAGCACCTTTCCATAAAGCTACAGCTCTGATATATTGGAGTGAACCCTTCATTACTGGGTCCAGCTTGCATAAATATATTACAATGGCTTGTTTTCTATCATGCTGTTTGTGTAAGAACTCCAGTTTCACGTTTCAAAAAGACAAATTTTTCCTGGCAATATTATACATTTCTCATTGCTTGCTCTGTTAGTTTTAGCTAGATAACACAAGTCCTTAGTTTCCATCTGACCTTATGTTATGACATTAGGAAAATAATGAATAAAAATACCCTGCGGGTCTAAATCCAAAATATTCTTCTGCTTATACCACTGCACTTACAAGTAAAAAGGGCACACCATTTCACAATCCGCACATTCTGCTTTGGATTTCAAAATTAAAAACAAAAGGACCAACAATCTGACAGAACAGAAAGCTCTTAGCCACATCAAAAACTATACAATTGGCTGCAGGTGGCATCTATTCTAACAGGGTGTGTGGACTTGATGTGATGGGTCTGTTATATTTAAATCTTAATTATTATTAGTCTCACATCATGGCCCGCACATCAAGTTATAATCAGCCCTTTAGATTTCATTTCTGTAGAAAAACTTCCTATGTATCCCATCCATCTTGGCTTTGTAAAATATTATGGCAGCTGTATTCCAATTAACAACCTCATCTTAATCTTTTTTTCCACTCAATAAGGGTCTATTGTAAAAAAATGTAAAATTACAAAATTGTTATCTTAATCTAAACGAATCCCATCTTACAAATTTCCCCAATAACCTGGATTTCATTTCCAACCAAAGGTTGTCTAAACCAGTTATAATATATCTATATTATTAATAAAATTGTTAAACTCATATTAGAAATGTAATACTCAAGTGATAATCTCAATATCACACCCTAATACTAATATATATCCACAGATATATTTCCTTAAAGGAGGACATTTTACTCAGATTCCCTTTTTTAAATGCACTGTCTCCACTATCAAAGGATATTCAATTTGTGTAATACACAATTAAATGTAACCTTCATTTTACCATGTTTGAAAAACAGATTCAAAATAATTGTGATCACAATGTTTGTCATTAGATTAATTAACCTGGCACATTTTGTTATAAATGTTTGGTCTAAAAAACAGAAATTGGCATGGTGTCCTTCCAGCTTATCACTGATCTCACATCCCAGCTACAATCTTTAATTAGAGTGCAAAGGAGGGGGTCACATCTGCATACATGACACAAGAGATAAAGGTTCCAGCATTCACACACATACACGAATATCTCTCTAAAATCGCTTACATTTTTCCCATTTGTACACAAAACATGCATATCATTCTCTCACTTTCTTTTAACTCTTTAATATTTCCCTGCTTAAATTCTGCTTTCCTTATTTTGTTTTGATATCCTTTGCATCCAATGTACTGTAATCCCATACTTCACATACTCTAGCTTCTATGATTCTATGTGCAGACGGGCAGCCACAGTGCTCCTCCCTTCTTCCCTCTCTGACAACATATAAAGTATTCTGTTTTAACTCTCATTTCTCTGTTTTACTAGTTGTAGTGCCTGACCCCAAATTCATGACACAACTTAACATCAAAATTTCCTAGTGTTAATTGTCACCCTTGATCCATCCACCACACATAGATAGCTCTTTCTCTAGCTGTTTACTCTGCATGATTCTTGGTCCCTGTGGACTTTGGTAACCCGTTGTGGATCCCTGTCCACTCTAACCATTTATCTAGGAGCTCCGTATAGGTGAAGCAGCACCTTCGGTTCTTATATTTTTATAGTGCTCCTCTTGCACTGGGCATTTTTTGAGGGTCTCTTACCCTTCATTCCCTTACTTAATTTAATGCCCATAATGACTTGCCAGTCTACGTGTGCCTATACCCTCTTGCCTCTAAACTACTTTATCTAGCAGATGTGTACTACATATAACCTGTTAACAGCACTAGTCTTCCCTTTCTTATCTTTAACACTCCGATGGACCATAGACAGTGACAACATAACATATAACCACCAATCGATACAGTTCGATTAAGGGGAGTAAAATAGGTACCCTTTGTCCCGAAAATGCCTTACCGATCAAGGAAGTCTGATAACTCAAATGTAAGCAAAAGGCTTACCTCAGCCGGCTGATTATCAGAAATTCCCAGATCGTCTCAAGCTCGTTGTTTCGGATTCTCAGGGTCACCTGTAAATCCTCTCCTAGGCAAAGCTCGCCAAATTTATAGATAGGCAGCTCCTATCCTCATATTGATTAGTGGTTCCAAATTAATAACTACTGCAGTAGGGAATAGACACAAAAGATACACTCTGCATCTTTCCAAATAACTGTTCTGCTTTATTATGATGCAATTGAAGGTTTTTATACACATGATTACGTAGGTATCACATTAATATTACAATTGTACTTTTAGAGGGCTTTAACACCGAGCCGCCTGGGGCGTCAGCGGTAAAGCGGCGTTATTTTTAGCGCCACTTTACCAACGTTTTAGTGGCGCTATTCAGCCGCTAGCGGGGCGGTTTTAACCCACCGCTAGCGGACGAAAAGGGGTTAAATCTGCCCGCAAAACGCCGCCGGTATCGCAGCACTGCCCCATTGATGTCAATAGGGAGCAGCGGGGGAGGAGCTGTGAGTTCACTGCTCCTTCACTGCTCCAAAGAAGCTGCTGTGGCAGGACTTTTTCTGACGCCCTGCCAGCGCACCGCTCCAGTGTGAAAGCCCTCGGGCTTTCACACTGGATTGAATGGAGCCGCTTTTTTCAGGCGCTATGCAGGCGCTATTTTTAGGCAGTGTAACATAGGCAGGCTAATTCTTATCAGGACTCGAAAGAATGCAAACATGTACTGAAAACATTATTAGTGCTGTGTGCAATACATACAAAATAGAATACAATTAGAACTTAGACCTTACAAATTTCCTTTACAAGTCCAACCTATGTGTGTGGTTATATGTCAGTATTACATTGTATATCCCTGTATGTTGCATTCGTTCAGGTGCTTATCTAATAGTTTTTTGAAACTATCGATGCCCCCCCCCCGCGCTGAGACCAACGCCTCTGGAAGGGGATTCCATATCCTTGCCGCTCTTACAGTAAATAACCCTCTACGTTGTTTAAGGTTAAACCTCTTTTCTTCTAATTTTAATCAGTGGGTATGTGTCTTGTTAAACTCCCTTCCGTGAAAAAGTTTTATCCCTATTGTGGAGTCACCAGTATGGTATTTGTAAATTGAAATCGTATCCCCTCTCAAGCGTCTCTTCTCCAGAAAGAATAAGTTCAGTGCTCGCAACCTTTCTTCATAACTAATGTCCTCCAGACCCTTTATTAGCTTTGTTGTCCTTCTTTGTACTCGCTCCATTTCCAGTACATCCTTCCTGAGGACTGGTGCCCAGGACTGGACAGCATATTCCAGGTGCAGCCGGACCAGAGTCTTGTAGAGTGGGTGAATTATCGCTTTATCCCTGGAGTTAATTCCTTTTTTAATGCATGCCAATATTCTGTTTGCTTTGTTAGCAGCAGCTTGCCATTGCTGAGCCAATCATCTACTAGGACCCCCAGGTCCTTTTCCATCCTAGATTCCCCCCAGAGGTTCTCCCCCTAGTGTATAGATTGCATTCATATTTTTGCCACCCAAATGCATTATTTTACATTCTTCTACATTAAACCATTTGCCATGTAGTTGCCCACCCCAATAATTTGTTCAGATCTTCTTGCAAGGTTTCCACATCCTGCGGAGAAGTTATTGCCCTGCTTAGCTTAGTATTGTACGCAAATACAGAGAGATTGAACTGTTTACCTCATCCTCCAGGTCATTTATAAACAAATTAAATAGGATTGGTCCCAGCACAGAACCCTGTGGGACCCCACTACCCCCCCTGACCATTCCAAGTATTTCCCATTTATCACCACCCTCTGAACTTGCCCTTGTTGCCAGTTTTCAATCCATGTACTCACCCTATGGTCCATGCCAACAGACCTTATTTTGTACAGTAAATGTTTATGGGGAACTGTGTCAAATGCTTTTTGCAAAATCCAGATACACCATGTCTACAGGCCTTCCTTTATCTAGATGGCAACTCACCTCCTCGTAGAAGGTTAATAGATTGGTTTGGCAAGAACAATTCTTCATGAATCCATGCTGGTTACTGCTAATGATACCATTTTCATTACTAAAATCTTGTATATAGTCCCTTATCATACCCTTTAAGAGCTTGCATACTATTGATGTTAGGCTGTAATTCCCAGGGTTGTATTTTGTCCCTTTTTTAAATATTGGTGCTAAATTGGCTTTTCTCTAATCCGCTGGTACCATTCCAGTCAATAGACTGTCAGTAAAAATTAGGAACAATGGTCTGGCAATTACTTGATTGAGTTCCCTAAGTACCCTCGGGTGCAAGCCATCTGGTCCCGTTGATTTAATAATGTTAAGTTTCCCAAATCTATTTCTCATTCTATCCTCTGTTAGCCATGAGAGTGCTTCCTGTGATGTCACGAGGATAAACACTGCAGTTTTGGTTACTGAAGCCCCCCGATTACCCTCATGAAGACTGAGGAGAAGAATAAATTTAATACATTCGCCATCTCCCCATCATTTGTAACTGGATGACCTTCCTCATTCTTTATGGGGCCATTATGATCTGTCCTTTCTTTTTTACTGTTTACAGACTTAAGAATTTCTTGGGGGTTTTTTTTGCTCTCCTCTGCTGTGTGTCTTTCGTGTTCTATCTTAGCCGCTCTAATTACACCCTTACGGTTCTTGTTGCATTCTTTATAAAGTTTGAATGCTGATGATGGTCCCTCAGCCTTGTATTTTTTTGAAGACCTTCTCTTTTGCTTTTATGTGCATTTTTACATTGGCGGTAAACCATCAGGGACTTTTGTTCGCTCTTTTAATGTTATTACTCATGGGATGCACTGACTAATGCCTTTATTTAATATTCTCTTAAAGCGAACCCATCTCTCCTCCGTGTTCTTTGTTCCTAAGATTTTATCCCAATTTATATCTTCTAGCAAGGTTCGTATTTTAGGGAAGTTGGCTCTTTTTAAATTCGGTGTCTGTATTTCCCTTATGTTTACTATTTGTGAGATTTATACTGAAGCCAATTGACCTGTGATCTCTGTTTCCTAAATTGCCTTGTATTTCACATCCGTGATCAAGTCTGTATTGTTGGTAATCAGTAGATCTAGTAACGCTTTATTTCTAGTTGGTGTGTCTACCTTCTGACCCATGAAATTGTCCTACAAGACATTTAGGAACTGGCGAGCCTTAGACAAATCCATGGTTCCCTCCGCCCAGTTTATGTCTGGATAATTAAAATCCCCATTATGATAACACTTCCAATCCTTGCTGCTAATCCAAATTGTCATAGGAGGTCCGCATCCCCCTCCTCCCTCAGATTAGGGAGCCTATAGCATACTCACAGTATTATTTTCTCTTTAGCTTCATCCCTTTGGAGCTCTACCCATAAGGATTCCACCTCCTCCCTAGCTCCCTTAGTGATGTAATCTCTCACATTCACTTGTACATTATTCTTGATATACAGGCATACCCCTTCCCCTTTTTTACCCTCTCTATCCCTGTGATAAAGGGTATACCCTTGAATGGTTGCCAGCCAATCATGAGAGCTGTTGAACTAAGTCTCTGAAATTCCCACAAAATCCAAATCCTCCTCGCACAACAGTATCTCTAGTTACATAGTTAGTAAGATTGAATAAAGACACCAGTCCATCCAGTTCAACCTGAGTGAGTGTGGATGCGTGTCTACAATTATCCCTATTTTTTATTTAAGGTACCCATATAGTGCCATCAATTTATGAAGCACTCTACACATACATAGTTAACCCATCTTGTCCGCCAGGCTCCTGGCATTGGTGAACATGCCACGTAGTTTAGACCGGTCGCATACTATCCTCTTATTGGGTGTTCCGAGATTGCAGCTAGGACTTGTTACTATACTTACCTGGGGTTTATGTGCTTTACTCATTCTACCACTAATGCGTCCAATACTACCCTCTGGACTATGTTCCGCGCTGACTGTCGCTACCTCTGGACCCCCCCGTCGCCTAGTTTAAGAACCCCTCTAACTTTTTGGCCATCCTTAGTCCCAGCACATCTGCACCCTCCTCATTTAGGTGCAGTCCGTCCCTTCTATAGTACTGGTGACCTCCAGGAACCCAAACCCCCCTTGCTACACCAGCTCCTCAGCCACTTGTTTATTTCCCTAATCTCCCTCTGCCTTTCTGGTGTGACTCGATGTACCGGTAGTATTCCTGAGAATACAACCTTGGAGGTCCTTTTCCTCAATTTATCTCCCAAGTCCCTAAAATCGTTCTTTAGGACACTCCATCTGCCTCTGACTTTGTCATTGGTGCCAATGTGCACCATGACAGCCAGGTCTTTCCCAGCCCCATCCCAGTAATCTGTCCACCAGATTTGTGATGTCACGAACCCAAGCGCCCGGTAGACAGCATACAGTTAGGCACTTCAGGTCTTTGTCACAGATTGCTCTCCTAAGAACTGAGTCTCCTACCACCAGAAACTGTCTAAACTTTCCCTTCGCTTCCTTCCCCCCCCCCCCCACTCTCACTGGAGGAGTTCTTCACCTAGCAGCTAGAAGAGTCCCTCAGCTCCAGCAGTGCTGGTCCTTGACTGGTTTCACCAATGTCACTCAATGGAGCATACTTATTGGGATGTTCCAGCCCAGGATCAGCCTTCCTGGCACTTCCCACTCTATCCTTTCTGACTGTCGCCCATCTACTCTTTTCTGGTGCCTGCACCCCTTTGTCTCCACCCGCCTCGGTGCTGGCCACTGACGGCACCTGCCGGGTACGTTCCCAGCTCTCCTTTAGTGTGGAGGGTCTTCTCAGTGCTGACAGTTGCTTCCCTAGATTAAGAACCTGGGCTTCCAGGGAAACATTGTGCTTACATTTTGTACAGCCGTATTCGCCCTCGGTCAGATAATCAAGGAACGCATACATGCCGCAAGATGTATACCGAGTTGCATCTCCACACCCGCCAGGCATCGTACCTACCAATTTAATGAGGATTGGGATTATACCCTGTCCAAATGACCATCAACTAGCTTCCTCACAGTACTACTCAACAATACAATACACAGGTACTCAACAAGGCAATACGCAGGTACTTGCAGACCGCGTGTGCTCGCGGCCCACGTGCACTCACAATACACAGGTACTAACGATCCACACACTACTCAGACAACACTCATGCACTCGCACTACACAGGTACTTTGAACCCTGTTACCCTGTTTCCACGAAAATAAGACCTAGCGTGATTGTCGGTGATGGCTGCAATATAAGCCCTACCCCCCAAATAAGCCCTACCCTGTTTCCCCGAAAATAAGCCCTACCCTGAAAATAAGACCTACAAGGACTTTAAATAGGGCTTATTTGGGGGGTAGGGCTTATATTGCAGCCATCACCGTCAATGACGCTAGGTCTTATTTTCGGGGAAACAGGGTATAACCTCCTGTTTTCAACTCTGGTTTTTAACTCTCCACTTAGACCAGTTCCACTTGGTCTAAATTCCAGCAAGCACAAAATGAGTTCTACAGAAAGTTTTATATAGTTCTCAAGCACCTTTTGACCAATTAACCACTCCCCTTAAATACTAGGCTGAAGGAAGAAGAGAAAAAAAAAAGAAGAGCTTTTAAAAAAAGTGAAAGAGAGGGTGTTAAAAACCTGCAAGGAAAACCCCCCCCCCAAAAAAAAAACGAAATATGCAACACAGCAGTCAAAAGCAAAACTTGTTCTCACACTCCACTCAAGGTTCCTATGGTTCAGCTTCTAATCAGCAAGTCTGGCAGATTTAGATGTGCTCTACAGTAGCAGGAACATGGATCTATGCCTTCCCCTCGTAAAAGCACCTCCCACACAGTGCACAAGCACTGGCTAAGTGCTAAGTTACACAGGTAACCCTTTGATTGTCCCTGATGTTAACCCTTACCCAGCCACAGTAATTAGTCTTTAATTTTTTAGCGCTAATCACTGTATTTAGTGTCACTGGTCTCCAAAAAGTGTCAGTGTCAAATTTGTCCGCCACAATATCGCAGTCCCTCTATAAATCGCTGATCGCCGCCATACTAGTAAAAAAAAAAAAAATTCCTTACATCTATCTCATCGTTTGTAGACGCTATAACTTTTGCACAAACCAATCAATATATGCTTATTGGGATTTTTTTTAATCAAAAATAGCAGAATACATATTCGCCTAAATTGATGAAGAAATTCGATCTTTTTTTTTTTTTTACAATTTTTTTATTGGATATGTTTTATAGCCGAAAGTTACATTTTTTAATTGAAAATTGTGTTTTTGTTTTTGTGCGCCCCCGCCCCCCACCCACCTTGTCACCATGCCATGTTGATGGGGATAAGGGCCTCCTCCCGACAATCCTGGCCGGTGGTTGTCGGGGTCTGCGGGCAGGGGGCTTATCGGAATCTGGAAGCCCCCTTTAACAAGGGGACCCCCAGATTCTGGCCCCCCACCCTATCTTAATAAGTATGGGGTACATTGTACCCCTACCCATTCACCCCAAAAAAAGTGTCAAGAATGAAAGCACTACACAGGTTTTTAAAGTAATTTTATTAAGGCAGCTCCGGCGTCTCTTCCGATTTCCTCTCCCTCCGGCGATGTGTTCATCCTCCGGTTCCTCTCCCTCCTCCTTTGATGTCTTCTTCCCCTCTCCGGTTCTTCTCCTCTCTGTGCTGTCTTCTGCCTCTGCTGGGTATCCTCTATCCGCTGTCTTCTCCCTCTGTTCTTCCGATGTTGTCTCGACACGTTCTCCCGGTGTAATGCTAGGGCCGCCGTGTGCTATTCCTTTTATGGACATGGGGTGGGGCCACCCGGTGACCTCATCCTGAGGCCCGCCCACTGCATGATGGGGCGGTAACATCACAAGGGGCGGGGCCTCCGGATGATGTCACAGGGTGGCCCCACACAGACCAGTTTTTTTTTTTTTGGCGAGGGGTTTCCCTTCAAGATCCTCAGCACACAAGCTGCACCTGAAGTCGGATTATCCTGATCCAACTTCTGGTGTGACTTCTATTCAAATCAATAGGCTTCCATAGGGAACCATTGCTTTTGAATAGAGGCAGAGAAACGCTGCCAAAAGCTAGCGCAGCTAAATGCGCATTAACGCCAATGCATAAATCTTCTTAAAGCACGTTTTTACAGCCGCTTTTTCCTGGCGTTAGTAGTGGCTTTGCAGCCCTTTTTTTCTAAAGCCCCATGTGCATGAGGCCTTATTGTTAGGACAATTTATTTCTGAGAAGACACAACAGAAGTAATGGTTTGCTACATCCAGGTCTCCCTCAGCATAGGTATTGTGCCCAGTTTTCATTTTAGTGATCTCATTGTATTATTTCCTGCTATCACTAATGTACCTAAAAAGAAAAAAAAAAAAAAGGTTTTACCTCCTTTTCAAAAGATTTGGCAATTTCCTCCTCTTTCTGTGCTTTGGCAGTACTGATGACGTGTTTGGCTTTCTTTTGTCTATTTTTATACTCTTCTCTGTCAGCTACATCTTCTATCTCCTATTTCCTTGAACCTTCAATATGCTGATTTGTTTTCCTTTACTATCCTACTTTAGTGAGCCATATTGTTTTTTTTTCTTCCGTTTATTCTTATCACCTTTCTGACATGTAATTGCCTCCAGGGTGGTAGGCTTTAACAGTGCCCATAGAATACTTACTCCTGTCTTTTTACTCCAACCTTTCAATTCATTTTCTTTTTTTAGAAATCACTCCATTTCAGAAAAATGTGTCCTATTTGAAATCTAAAACTTTTTTGTTTTTGTATCTAATTTTTTAGCTTTTGTTTTAAATTTAAGCCCAAAACATTGGTGAGCACTACAACCCACATTTTCTCCCACCTCAACATCAGACAGTCAATCCCCATTTGTGAGTATCAAGTCTAGGACATGATCACCTCAGGTTAAGGTTTTTAATAACTTTTTTAGGGAAACCACATTCAGTGCTTTCATTACATCCCTTCTCCTGCTTGTAATAACAGTTTTTCAGTCATGCAAAAAAATTCTTTCAAATAATCAATGGTATTGTAAAATATCAATGATCACATTTTTGGGATTTCCAAAGACAGTTCTTTCAAATTGTTGATTGGGCATTTGGAAACGGGCTCATTTCCAGGGAGACAAAAGATTTTCTGAAGGTATTACATCCCATCATACCCACATTTTATACGCTCCCAAAAACACAAAAACCTGCAGAATCCACTGGGGAGACCCATTGTCTCCGGAGTAGGCTCTTTGACGCATAAACAATTTTGGTAATTGACAATTACTTATGCCCTCACGTTGAGAGTCTTCCATCTTATTTGAAGGACACCATTCATTTGCAGACACTATTATCGCCTCTATCGACGTTGAAGCTTTATATTCGAGCATACCTCACGAGAAGGGAATTTCTGTTGTGGCATCATTTCTTCTGGAGAGAAGCGTGGGGATGGCATCTCATAACACTTTTATCCTGGAAATGCTTTCATTCACATTAACCCATAATGCGTATTTTTTGAGGGTTCCCACTACCTTCAGGTGTGGGGAGTGGTGCTGGGGACTACGTGTGCCCCATCATATACAAACCTTGTACCTGGAGGGGTGGGAACTGAACATTTTTTCCTCTGATGTCCTGTCAATCTACCTGCGCCACATTTTATTGTGGCATAGGTATATCTATTGCATCCTAATTTTTGGACGGGTCCTAGTGATTTATTGATCGCATTTATTAAACTATTAAACATCAATGAATTTTTACATTTTCGTGGGCCAAAAAATGTCTTTTTTTAATTTATTTTTATTTATATATTTTAATAGATATTGAGGTTAAAAATTGATACAGATTTTATACTGAAAAGAAACAGAAGGTAACTTTCTTCTTCATTACAGGAGTGCCCATCCCCCACATCTGATTAAATTTATACCTAAATGACAATATCTAAATGCCAGGTGTATAGAAACCATTAGATCATTAAAGAAAGCATATAGGAAAGCGAAGACCAACCCCAGGGAGCGATTGCTTTTTCAGGGTGAAAATGATACCCCTAAAAGGATTAGACCTATTATGAAATTTAACAACCAAAATGGGGATTGAAGACTAATCTGAATTACTCACTGGCATCAATGTATGTACGGTAGTAGACTCCGACCCTTGTATGTGCGTCAGGACCCCATATGCACCCCCTTGAGTAACGTCAGACCAGGCTTTTATGCTGTTAATCAACTTATTCTAAAAGCTTGGCATGATGAGCATAACATGGCACAATGTCCTTTCCCTAACTAACTCGAACAGTGGCTGCCTCAGAGTATCTGCATAGGTAAAGTCCTTATGGGTGAAGTCCATAGCTGGCACAACTTGATTGGAGAAAATCATGACTTGGGTGTATTCTGAAGGTCAACATTTCATTGGCGAACTGCCTGTGACCCACGCTCTCGAGACCCGAACCTCTGCCTTTTTATATATCACAGGACAGGAGGCTGGACCCCAAAAGCCTGCGAATGTGAGAAGGGGATGCAAAGTAGAGTTAACCCCTTCCTTAGGGCAGCCACACTAGTATGGCTAACATCAACACAGTAGGAAACCTACCTACACACCTTTTTATCTCTCCTAACAGTAGAATCAGGTAAGCACCTATCTTCCTTTTGACATTTCCACGCGATTTCCTAAAGAAACACTTTTTACAATTGAATCACCAACATGAAGATGACTTCTCCTTTTAGGAGCCTTATCTACAACACTTGCTTGGGTTGCAACATCAGATACAACAGTTACTTTTGGCAAAGCAATTTCTTAGGGACCGCCTTCCTATGCAGCGAAAGGTTGCCATTCTCAAAAGCAGCTATGTTTGCAAACTTTGTACCTACTACAATGTAATGCAGCGTCTCGCCAAAAGCTACATGTTTACGGTCCACAGGCCTCACTCTTCCAGTTGTCCACTCTGTCTTTTTCCTGCGCAGTCTTTGAGGAAGAGGTGGCTTTTTGCAAGGCAGCTCAACAGAACAAATTGGCTTAGTCAGCCTCCTGATTTCAGACTGAAGGGCGCAAACCAATAAATTTAGACAAGCAATGTCGCCATCTGGACTAGAAATCTGCATACAAATGGGACAGCAGACCAGGTTCCAAAAAGTACCCCGAAAAACAAATGCCAAGCAAGTATTGCACTGAACTAAACCAGACATTTAAAAAATATTTACTTAAACTCAAACACTATTACCATACAAAGATAATTGTCTTCAAACTCATGCTGTTTTCAAACTGCTGCTATACTAACTTTTGTCTTGCTGCACTTCTGTCCTGATGCACTCCCAAAGAGCAAACCCCACAGAGTAAACTCTACAGAGTTACTACTTCTCTTAAAGTTGAACCACAGGCACAACTTTTTTTTAATTTCATTTTGGTTTGAGTAAGGGAGGGTTAAATATAACTCATGTCAGTTTTTTTGCCATCTGTGTTTAATTGGGGAGATTTACCTTAAGTCTTTGTTTTCCTATCATTTTATATTTTTGATGTGTGCTTGCTGTACCATGTACTTGTGTGAAAAAGTATTCTGTTCTCTATGTATTGCTTCACTAGTGTGAAATCCCTGGTGTTGCTGTCAGTTCCTCTGCTTTCCTATTAAAAACTGACCACACTAAGCAGAACACACCCTGGTCAGTTCTCTAGCTGTGCCTTCTCTCCTCCAATGATTCAGCTTGTCCTGGCATCCCCCACCCTTTTCAGCCATTCACTGGAAAGACCAGTGTGATGCTGCTTCTCCTCCCACCAGCTCCTTTGCAGCTGAAAACAGAGGGAATGCAATCCCTTATAAAAAAAAAGATTATAAATATCTATACACAAATGTTTTTCCTTTCATTTTTATGTTAAGCTGACACAGGAGGTGGGAGAGAGACATGCTGTGTGAGAGCAGGGTGAGCATTGGAGAGAGGGACCAGGGAGCGAGAGACATTGACCTGACCGGGAGAGGCAGCGGGGACCGGGAGTGAGACGGCTGATCAGCTGCTCAGGAGAGGCGGCAGAGGCCGGGAACTGACAGGGAGACCGTGAATGTGGGGCTGATTAGCTGATCCGGAGGGGGCATGGGGGTGTGATAGTCAGACCGGGAGAAGCGGCAGGCACGAGACCAGAGAGACACAGGCTGACCGAGGGAGGCTGCTGGAGTTGACAAGCTGTACAGGGGCGGCCAAGCAGGAGGAGCGGAGCAGCCACTCAAAACAGACAGTAGGCTGTGTGATTGTGTGTAACAAAGTTGTGTTTTTTTTTGTTTGTTTTTTTGACAGAGGAGGGAAAGGGGCTGTGATTAGTGTGTATCATAGTGAGTAACTGGGAGTACTTTTAGTACCTTGGAGTACCTTTTAGTACCTGAGAGTACCTGGTGTAACTGGTGTAACTGGGAGCACTGAGAGTACCTGGCATTACTGGGGGCACTGAGAGTACCTGGTGTAACTGGGAGCACGGAGAGTACCTAACGTAACTGAGAATACCTGGGAGCACAGAGTACCTGGCGTAACTGGGAGTACTGAGAGTACCTTGCGTATACAGTAACTTAGAGTACTGGGAGTATTGCATAATATAGTAACTGCCTACTGGGAGTAATATTTGCATAATATAGAAACTTGGAGCACCTTGGGAACTTTTTGTAGTTTTGTAGGAGTGCTTGGAGTAACGCGGGGAGCTGAGAGTGGCATAGGGAGCGAGGCTGGGAGTGAGACTGGGAGCTGAGAGTGACTGTGAGGAACTTGGAGTAGCTGTAGCACCAGGACAGCTTGGAGTAGTGTAGAGTACCAATAGCAAGTCTTTCCTTATCCCCACTAGAATATCGTAAAAAATGTCACTCAGTGCACATCCTGCTCCATGTATTGGTTCCTTGATGAAACTTTCGAGGGGGAATACTGCTGTGTGAGATATTAGCGAGTTGTTTCTCTGGAAGCCCAGATCCTGGTTCTGGAGAATCAGGTGGCAACACTGAGAAGCATCAGCAACCTGGAAAGGAACTTGGACATTACCCAGCAGGTGCTGGTGGGACCAGTGTAGCGGAGGGTGGAGATATTGACGCACAGGAGCCAGAGGTAAAGTGGCGAAAATAATTTGATCCCCTGCAGATTTTGTTTGTTTGCCTACTACTTACAAAGAAATGAAGGGTCTATAATTTTTATCATGGGTGTATTTTAAATGATAGAATATCAATCAAAAATCCAGAAAAAACACATAAAACAAATGCTATAATTTAAGTTGCAGTTCAGTGGGTAAAATAAGTATTTTATCCCCAAGCAAAACATGACTTAGTGCTTGGTGGAGAAACCCTTGTTGGCAAGCACAGAGGTAAGACGTTTCTTGTAGTTAGTGATGAGGTTTGTACACATCTCAGGAGGGATTTTGGTCCACTTTTTTACAGATCTTCTCTAAGTACTTAAAGTGTCCTTTACAGAAAAACCTGTAAGGTGAACTTACACAGGACCCCACCCCACACTGTGTAAGTGCACCTTACAGATTTTTCTGTAAAGGTGAACTTACAATTTAAGGTTTCTTGGCTGTCTCTTGGCAGTCTCTTGGCAACTCAGTTTCAGCTCCCTCCTATACATTTTCTATAGGATTAAGGTCTGGAGACTGATTATATCACTCCTTTGTTGCCTTGGTGGTATGTTTTGGGTCATTGTCATGCTGAAAGACCCATCCACAGGGAAGAAGGTTCTTATTCAAGATTTTACAATACATGGCCCCGTCCATTGGCCCCTCAATGCGGCAAAGTCAGCCTGTACCTTTAGCAGAGAAAAATAAAGAAATAGCAATGACTGTTTCACAGTGCCAACATCCAAATATCAGAATATAGAGAAAAAGAGGGTTCCTCTTGGGGTAGGACTTTAACGGCACTTATACAGAGTCACAAAATAGTATAATAGAAAAAGATCAAAATTTATTGAAAATACATGGGTAAAAACATGAATCATGGAGTGTACATATCAACCATAACTGATACTGCAAGTAGTGGAAGTAAATGATAGTAAAGTTGATCCTTCACGCGACGCGTTTCGGAGTCTACAAAAGATACGCCTTCCTCAGGGGTAACTATGATGCACAGACTAATTGCAGCAATCTGATGCTTGCAGCACTCTCCATATAATTAAAAACCGCATCAAACGGAATATTTTGGCCACCGGAGATCACCATTATCCTGGGCATATGCACATGGACAGGCTTAGAAATAGATGTCCTTCATCCAATTAGTATACAAGGAGACACTTAAGCATAAAGATATTCAGCGTGTGTCTCTCTCCTGATGGTCTCCTGTGAACAGGTTGCATTTGGCAACCTTTAGCAGAGAAAAAGCCCCAAAGCATCATGCTTTCACCTCCATGCTTGACTGTAGGGATGGTGTCCTTAGGGTCATAGCATTTTTCTTCCTCCAAAACACCTTCCTTCTTCCTCCTTACACCCGAGAATCCTCAAAGAAGTCAGGTTATAGCTAGACCATTATTTCTAATCTTTGTGGACAGCATACTGACAGGAATTGTAAGCCAATGTGGTACCAACATTCAAAAAAGGCTTAACCTAACATCAATACATCAATAGTAGGTAAATTATTGGAGGGGATAAGGGACTATATCCAATAATTTTCTGCAGAAAACGGTATCATTAGTAGTAAACAGCATGGGTTTAACAGCTTGCCGACCGCCGCCTGTACATTTACGTCAACAGAACGGCATGGCTGCGCAAATGGGCAAACCTGTACGTCCCTTTGAATTTGTCTCCGTGCCATCGCGTACGCGCGCGCCTGCCGCGACACATCAGTGAGGGTCCCGCAGACTCGATGTCCGCGGGGTCCGCGATCGTCTCAGGGAGAGAAAGAATGGGGAGATGCTAATGTAAACAAGCATCTCCCCGTTCTACCTAGTGACACTGTCACTGATCACAGCTCCCTGTTATTGGGAGCGGTGATCAGTGACGTGTCACTCGTAGCCACGTCCCCCCACAGTTAGAATCACTCCCTAGGACATGCTTAACGCCTTCCTAGCCAGCTAGTGGTCAACCCCCTCACTCATTTTTACAGTATTCAGTGCAATTTTATAGCACTGATCGCTGTAAAAATGACAATGGTCCCAAAAATGTGTCAAAATTGTCCAATGTGTCCGCCATAATGTCGCAGTCATGATAAAAATCGCAGATCGCCGCCATTACTAGTAAAAAAAAATTAATAAAATGCCATAAAACTATCCCCTATTTTGTAGACGCTATAACTTTTGCGCAAACCAATCAATAAACGCTAATTGCAATTTTTTTTTTTTTTTTTACCAAAAATATGTAGAAGAATACGTATTGGCGTATAGTTTTTTTATATATTTTTTGGGGATATTTATTATAGCAAAAAATAATGCTTTTTTTTCAAAATTGTCTTTCTTTTTTTGTTTATATCGCAAAAAATTAAAACCGCAGAGGTGATCAAATACCACCAAAAGAAAGCTCTATTTGTTGGAAAAAAAGGACGTCAATTTTGTTTGGGAGCCACGTCGCACGACCGCGCAATTGTCAGTTAAAGCGGTACAGTGCCGAATCGCAAAAGTGCTCTGGTCTTTGGCCAGCCAAATGGTCCGGGGCTTAAGTGGTTGAAAAGGGTTGTTCCTGCCAGACCAATCTGTTACCATTATACAAGGAAGTGAGCTGTCATCTAGATAGGGGGAGATCTGTGGATGTGGTGTATCTGGATTTTGCAAAAGCATTCGATACAGTTCCCCATAAACGCTTAATCTACAAGCTGAAGTCTGCAGGTATGGAGGTTTGTTCGTGGATAGAAAACTGATTACAGGGGCATGTCCAAAGGGTGGAGATAAATAACGTGTACTCAGACTGGTCTAGAGTGGCAAATGGGGTAGCCCAAGGCTCTCTGTCTTGTGACCAATTCTGTTTAATTTATTCATAAATGATATAGAGGGTGGGATAAATAGCTCAATCTCAGTTTTTGAGGATGACACAAAAATAAGTAGGGCAATAACTTCACATCAGGATATAGAAATATTACAGAAAGACCTGAATAAAATAATGGGGTGGGCAACTATATGGCAAATGTGGTTTAATGTGGAGTAATGTAAGGTAATGCACTTGGGGGCTAAAAACATAAACGCAAACTACTCACTAGGGGGAGAACCTCTGGGGGAATCCAGGATGAAAAAAGATCTGGGGGTCCTAGTAGAAGACAGACTGAACAATAGCATGCAATGTCAAGCTTCAGCTACCAAAGCCGGCAGAATTTTGGCATGCATAAAAAAGGGGATATACTCAAGAGATAAAACTATAATCCTGCCATTTGATAAAACTCTGGTTAGGCCACATCTGAAGTATTCTGTCCAGTTCTCGTCACAGGTCCTCAGAAAGGATGTGCTGGAGAGAGTCCAAAGAAGGGCAACAAAATTAATAGAGACTGGAGGACGTCCGTCAATTACGAGGAGCGACTACAAGCACTAAATTTATTCTCGCTGGAGGTGAGAGGGGAGATGATGGCGATTTACAAATACCTCAATGGTGATCCCAGCGTAGGAAAAAAACAATTTAGTCTCATGGAGTGTAAGAGGACACAGGGCCACACAATGAGATTGGAGGAGAAGCGGTTTAACCTAAAGTGTTTGTAAACCTTTGTTTTTTCACCTTAATGCATCCTATGCTGCACAGTGGAGGTAAGTATGCTATGTTTGTTATTTTAAAAAAAAAAGAATACAATCACTTGAAGCTGCGCAGGGGTTTTTTCACTGTCCGGGCGATAGGGATCTCTTCCACAATTGGCGGTGTTAGCGGGGAGTATTGATATTTTTAAAAGACTCCTGGACGTGCATCTTAAAGAACACAATATACAAGGATATGGGAAATTATTATCGACGCTGACACGTACACCTATTCAACCTTACATACTATGTAACTAGTGTCCCCATTGATGGATTTCCCCTATAGTACTTTTCTGGGGACATCCCAGTAGTGGAGATTTTCTTTTACTTTCAATAATAATGGTAAACATTTAAAAAAATAATTTAAGAAAATCAATCAGAAATGCTTTAAACTCACCGTATCCCGCAACTGCTTTTCAAACTATGCTTTTTTTTGTCCTGCTGCGCTTCTATCGTGATGCACTCGCAAAGAGCAAACACCATGGAGAGGTTTCTTCAGGAAATCCCACTATGCTGTCACTCTGAAAAATGCAGCATGGGTCTCACTTCTCAGTTGTTCAGGTCCCTGTCTTTAGTGTAATCCGAAAGAAGATACATCCCATTCAGTTTAAAACTGAAATGCAAGGTGTACAGCAGTACGCTGTTCTTACTTACCGGTGAAGAGCTGTGTGGGGGGGGTGGCAACACAAGTGTGACCACTGGATGACAGGCAAGCTGTGCTCCCAAGTAGAATCCAAAGAAATATAGCCAAACTGGATTGGATGTGCTTTCATGCCTAGCATTGTCAGTTTGAAATATGAAAGCAGGTGGGAGTCGCAGGATATCCAGGCATTTTACACAAAGAAAGCGATGCAAATAGAATAGGATACTTTTTAATACAAGTACGTGGTAAGCTAGATATACAGACACTCGTCAGAAATATGAAATGTTGGGGAAACATGCACTTTTCGTTATATTTCAAAAGCAGCAAAGAATAAAATTCTTAAATTTTTTAACCTTTCCTGCTACTGTAATCTAATAAAGAGATTTTGATTACAAAGGTGAATAAATCACATGTTCCAGATGGCTTACTTCTATGAGTCTTTAAAGAGTTCAGCTCAGTTATTTTGAAGCACTGCCACCAGATGAAAAAAAGCTTGTTAAATCTCCCAGGAGTCCCTGTGCACATGATCTATTGAAATCCGAGCAGTGGATGTTAATGTGATTCTAAAGTCTTGTTTTTTTTCTTTAAAAATAACAAAGATGTCATACTTGCCTGCTCTGTGAAATGGTTTTGCACAGAGCAGCCCAGATCCTCCTCTTCTCAGGTCCTTCACCGGCGTTCTGGGCCCCTCCTGTCGAGTGCCCCCACAGCAAGCAGCTTGTGTCCATTCAGACACGGAGCCGAAGTTCGGCCCCGCCCCGTCTCTCTCCTGTTTGGCTAACTGACTTTGACAGCAGCGGGAGCCAATGGCGCCAATCAGGAGGTCGAGGCCCGGACGGCCGAGGCACTCGTGCACATAGCTGTATAGAGATGGGACTCAGATAAGTATTAGGGGGCTACACACAGGTTTTTTATCTTAATGCATTAAGTTAAAAAAAGTCTGCCTTTACAACCACTTTAAATAAAAATATGGGTATATAGACACCTTCAGGTGATGGACACTGGTATACCCAATACAGGAAGTTCACTCCCTATATAACCCCTCTTCCTTCCAGGAGTACCTCAATTTTTTCGCCAGTGTCTAAGGTGTTGGTCACGAGTGAAGATGTGCTCTGAAGAGCTCCAAAGCTGGAGGGATCCCTGCTGGATTTAAACAGCCTCCATAGACCAGATGCATCCAAAGTGCCACTGAAACAAAGGTGGATGGTACCCGGGCCTCGTATATGAAGCACGAGGTTTTGCCTGTAACGCCTCTTTGCAGGGCTGGACCCCAGGACCCAGGACTTTTTGGTCATGCTACATTACGCCATAAGAGAGCTGGTGCAGATGGTCGGGTCAAAAAGAGATTCCTCAATTCGCCTTTGCATGAGGTTGTCCTCCAGCTCACTTCATCTCTGCCTTCACCTTTGGTCACATCTCAGAGTCTTTCTCCTGCGTTCCTGTTGAAGATTTGCTCAGCTAACATCCCTTCTAGCTCCTGATCCTGCTTGCTGTACTACTACGTTGATCTCCGGCTCTCTGACATTGGCTGACTACCCGATCTCGTTACTGAACTCGCTATGTATTGACTTTGCTTACTCTGTTTACCTTTTTATTATTATTAAACAAGTGTGATCAACTGTACTTCTGTCTCGGTCTGATTCATGTTTTCTGACAGTAGGCGAAGGCCATGAATTCAGAAGATGCAGTCAGTCCACTTGTTGGTAATATTTTTTCCAGATTGGATGACCAGGATCACTGCATGGATCAGTTTGCCTTGGCGTTACAAACGCTCCTGAGTCACACAGCTAACCTGGAATCTTCCACTATGGCTGCTCCGGTACGTCCCTGCTGCTGTTCCAGTCTCTGTGCAGGCACCCGCCTTGAGTATTACCTCTATAAGAGGCATGTCTGGTTCCGCTCCGCTTCCCCAGTGATTTGGGAGTGATCCAGTTCAGTGCAGAGGGTTTCTCAACCAGGTTGAGATATACTTTGAGATGCTGCCCCAGGCATTTCCCATTGACACAAGCAAAGTAGGTTTCGTAATATCTTTGCTTTCTGAGAGAGCCTTGGCCTGGGCAAACCCTCTATGGGAGACGCAAAAACCCGTGGTCCTGAGTTACCCAGAATATGTGGCTTCCTTCAAAAGGGTATTTGACGTTCCACTGCTGCTGCCAAGAGCCTCATGTCCATCAAACAGAGTACGAGAACTGTTGCCGATTACGCCATTGAATTCTGTACTCTGGCAGCAGAGGTTGCTTGGAACAATGAGGCCCTCGTGGCTGCTTTCTCTCATGGTCTCTCGGATAACATCAAGGATGAGATAGCAGCCTGAGATATACCCACTGAGCTGGAGAGGTTGATCACATTTGCCATCCTCATTGACTCCAGACTCAGAAAAAGACTCTCTTTTAAGGAGTGCTGTCGGAAGCCTCCTGTACATTTGACTCCGAGTTTTGCAGTCCCACCTTGCCTCCCTCACCTCCCATGCCTCCTTATACCGAGTTGGTCTGTGAAGATTAACCAATGCACTTGGTCTTCACGCGTCTCTCTGCGGATGAGAGAGCCCTTAGGAGGAGGGAGAGATTGTGGCTGGTCACTTTTTGAAGTCTTGTCCTACCCGTCCAGGGAACGCCCAAACCTTGAGGTCCTGTCACGGACAGACCTTAGGTGGCGTTGTTTTGTCTCTATTTTTCCAGAAAGATAAGCCCCTGGTTTCGGTTACCCCGTCTTGGGCTGAGTCGTCCATCAAGATTCAGGCTCTACTCGACTCTGGGGCTGCAGGCCTGTTCATTGATGCTGCCTTTGTATCGAAGCACTCGATTCTGCTGCAGCTTCGTGACACTCCACTTGCCATTGAGGCTCTTGACGGGAGACCTCTACAGCCTGCTCATGTGACTGTTCCATTGTCCATGGCCGTAGGGGCCTTTCACCATGAGATAATCCAATTCCAAGTTATTTCCTCACCTTTCACCAGTTTCCGCTGGTTATCCTTGGTTACAGAGGCACAACCCTTCTTTTGATTGGCTCCATGCTGAGGTTCTGTCCTGGTCACCACAGTGCAGTGAGAGATGCTTCTGGAAGGTAGCCAAGGTCCTGTGCACTTCTTCACTCTCCTCCCTGCCGGAGGTGTACCGCGATTTTAGTGATTTCTTTGAGAAAGGTCAAGCCGGTACTTTGCCTCCACACCGGTCGTATGATTGCGCAATTGACCTCCAACCTGGTGCCATACCCCCTCGTGGCCTGGTTTACCCTTTGTCGGGCTTGGAGGATAAGGCCATTGAGGAGTATGTTGCAGACACACTTTCTCATGGTTTCATCCGCAAATCCTCATCTCCTGCTGGTGCTGGTTTCTTTTTTGTGAAGAAGAGTGGTGAACTGAGACCTTGTATCAATTTATAGGGGTCTCAATCGTTTCACGATTAAGAATGCCTATCCCATTCAGTTGATTACGGAGTTATTTGACCGCCTCACAAAGCTTGATTTGAGAGGTGCATACAATGTCGTCAGGATTATGGAGGGCGACGAGTTGAAAACTGCGTTTAATACCAGAACAGGTCATTATGAGTATCTCGTGATGCCTTTTGGCCTTTGTAACGCTTCGGCGGTTTTCCAGGAGTTCTTTAACGATGTCCTCCGAGATTTGTTGCAGTTATGTGTGGTGGTTTATCTCAACGATATCCTCATATTTTCCAAGTCCCTGGAGAGCCACCACACATAGATACATAGATACATAGATAGTAAGGTTGAATAAAGACACCAGTCCATCCAGTTCAACCTGAGTGAGTGTGGGTCTACAACCCTGACCCTTGTCCCTAACCCTGAACATCGCACACTCACATCAATCCCTACCCTCAATCCAAGGTCCCCATTCATATACTAGGGCCAATTTTGGACAGAAGCCAATTAACCTACCAGCATGTCTTTGGAGTGTGGGAGGAAACCGGAGTACCCGGAGGAAACCCACGCAGGCACAGGGAGAACATGCAAACTCCAGGCAGGTAGTGTCATGGTTGGGATTCGAACCAGCAACCCTTTTTTACTGCTAGGCGAGAGTGCTAACCACTGCACCACTGTGCCGCCACAGATGTCTGTCGTGTGCTTCAGAGACTATGAGAGAACAATCTCTATTGTACATTGGAAACATGCAAATTCCATGGTGAACAGGTGAGATTCCTGGGCTATATCGTTTCCACTGCTGGTTTTTCGATGGACCCAGAGAAACTTTCAGCGGTCCTACAGTGGCCTCGACCCGTGGGTTTCTAATATGACCAGGAAAGATGGCAACCCACAGAGTTGGTCTCCGGCGTCCATTAACCACTTGCCGACCGCCTCACGACGATATATGTCGGCAGAATGGCACGGGCAGGCAGAATCACGTACCTGTACCCCCCCCCGGTGCCCGAGGCGGTCGGCATTTCTCCCCCCGGCGATTGGAGGTGAGGGGGAGGCCATCCATTCGTGGCCCCCCCCCTCGCGATCGCTCCTGGCCAATGAGATCATTCCTCTGCTGCTGTATAGTAAACAGCAGCCAGCAGCAGAGGAAATGATGTCATCTCTCCTCGGCTCGGTATTTTCCGTTCCGGCGCCGAGGAGAGAAGACATCAACGTGAGTGTAAAACACACACAATAGAACATGCCAGGCACACATTACACCCCCCATCACCTCCCGATCACCCTCTAATCACCCCCCCCTGTCACACTGACACCAAGCAGTTTTTTTTTCTTTCTTCTGATTACTGCATTGATGTCAGTTTGTGACAGTGTGGTAGGGCAGTTAGTGTTAGCCCTCTTTAGGTCTAGGGTACCCCCCTAACCCCCCCTAATAGTTTGAACCCCTTGATCACCCCCCCGTCGCCAGTGTCACTAAGCGATCGTTTTCTGATCGCTGTATTAGTGTTACTGGTGATGCTAGTTAGGGAGGTAAATATATAGGTTCGCCGTCAGCGTTTTATAGCGTCGGGGACCCCCATATACTACCTAATAAAGGTTTTAACCCCTTGATTGCCCCCTAGTTAACCCTTGCACCAGGGATCACCGTATAACTGTTACGGGTGACGCTGGTTAGTTAGTTTATTTTTTATAGTGTCAGGGCACCCGCCGTTTATTACCAAATAAAGGTTTAGCCCCCTGATCGCCCGGCGGTGATATGCGTCGCCCCAGGCAGCGTCAGGTTAGCGCCAGTACCGCTAACACCCACACACGCAGCATACGCCTCCCTTAGTCGTATAGTATCTGAACGGATCAATATCTGATCCGATCAGATCTATACTAGCGTCCCCAGCAGTTTAGGGTTCCCAAAAAATGCAGTGTTAGCGGGATCAGCCCAGATACCTGCTAGCACCTGCGTTTTGCCCCTCCGCCCAGCCCACCCAAGTGCAGTATCGATCGATCACTGTCATAAAACACTAAACACATAACTGCAGCGTTCGCAGAGTCAGGCCTGATCACTGCGATCGCTAACAGTTTTTTTGGTAGCGTTTTGGTGAACTTGCAAGCACCAGCCCCAAACAGCGTCGGGTTAGCGCCAGTACCGCTAACGCCCACGCACGCACCGTACACCTCCCTTAGTGGTATAGTATCTGAACGGATCAATATCTGATCCAATCAGATCTATACTAGTGTCCCCAGCAGTTTAGGGTTCCCAAAAACGCAGTGTTAGCGGGATCAGCCCAGATACCTTCTAGCACCTGCATTTTGCCCCTCCGCCCGGCCCAGCCCACCCAAGTGCAGTATCGATCGATCACTGTCACTTACAAAACACTAAACACATAACTGCAGCGTTCGCAGAGTCAGGCCTGATCCCTGCGATCGCTAACAGTTTTTTGGTAGTGTTTCGGTGAACTGGCAAGCACCAGTGGCCTAGTACACCCCGGTCATATGCAAACCAGCACTGCAGTAACACTTGGTTAAATGGCGAGTCCCATAAGTGCAGTTCAAGCTGGTGAGGTGGCAAGCACAAGTAGTGTCCCGCTGCCACCAAGAAGAAAACAAACAGGCCCGTCGTGCCCATAGTGCCCTTCCTGCTGCAATCGCCAATCCTAATTGGGAACCCACCACTTCTGCAGCACCCGTACTTCCCCCATTCACATCCCCAACCAAATGCAGTCGGCTGCATGAGAGGCATTTTTATGTCCTCCCGAGTACCCCTACCCAACAAACCCACCCCAAAAAGATGTCGTGTCTGCCAAAGAATTACATTCAAAATTCTAACAACTACGTACAAAGCCATCCACAATTTCGCCCCCAGCTACATCACTAGCTTAGTCTCTAAATACCAACCTACTTGTTCTCTTCGTTCCTCTCAAGACCTCCTGCTCTCTAGCTCCCTTGTCACCTCCTCCCATGCTCGTCTCCAGGCCTTTTCCAAAGCCTCTCCAATCCTATGGAACTCCTTACCCCAATCTGTCCGCTTATCTCCTACTTTATTAGCTTTCAGAAGATCCCTGAAAACCCTTCTCTTCAGAGAAGCCTATCCTACCCACACCTAACTGTATTTTCATTTGTTCCATCAGCTCATCCCCCACAGTTATTACCTTTTTTGTTTCCACTTGACCCTCCCTTCTAGATTGTAAGCTCTAACGAGCAGGGCCCTCTGATCCCTCCTGTACTGTATTGATTTGTATTGTAAGTGTACTGTCTGCCCCATGTTGTAAAGCGCTGCGCAAACTGTTGGCGCTATATAAATCCTGTATAATAATAATAATATAGGCGTGACGCCCGCTATTATTGTCCCTCCTGTCCTGACAATCCTGGTCTTTGCATTGGTGAATGTTTTGAATGCTACCATTCACTAGTTGAGTATTAGCGTAGGGTACAGCATTGCACAGACTAGGCACACTTTCACAGGGTCTCCCAAGATACCATAGCATTTTGAGAGACCCGAACCTGGAACCGGTTACAGTTTTAGAAAATTTACAGTTACAAAAAAGTGTAAAAAAAAAAAAATATATATGAAATAAAAAATTGTTGTCGTTTCATTGTTCTCTCTCTCTCCTCTCTCTCTTCTCTCTCTCTCTCTCTCTCTCTTCTCTCTCTCTCTCTCTCTCTCTCTCTCTCTCTCTCTCTCTCTCTCTCTCTCTCTCTCTCTCTCTCTCTCTCTCTCTCTCTCTCTCTCTCTCTCTCTCTCTCTCTCTCTCTCTCTCTCTCTCTCTCTCTCTCTCTCTCTCTCTCTCTTTCTCTCTTCTCTCTCTATTGTTTCTGCTCTTTTTTACTGTATTTTATTCTGCAATGTTTTATTGTTATGTTTTATCATGTTTGCTTTTCAGGTATGCAATTTTTTATACTTTACCGGTTTACTGTGTTTTATTGTTAACCTTTTTTGTCTTCAGGTAGCCATTCACGACTTTGAGTGGTTATACCAGAATGATGCCTGCAGGTTTAGGTATCATCTTGGTATCATTCTTTTCAGCCAGCGGTTGGCTTTCATGTAAAAGCAATCCTAGCGGCTAATTAGCCTAATTAGCCTCTAGACTGCCCCCCCCCCACTGTCTTCCGTGTTTTTCTCTGGCTCTCCTGTCTCAACAGGGAACCTGAGAATGCAGCCGGTGATTTCAGCCAGTTGACCATAGAGCTGATCAGAGACCAGAGTGGCTTCAAACATCTCTATGGCCTAAGAAACCAGAAGCTACGAGCATTTCATGACTTAGATTTCACCGGACGTAAACAGCGCCATTGGGAAATTGGGAAAGCATTTTATCACACCGATCTTGGTGTGGTCAGATGCTTTGAGGGCAGAGGAGAGATCTAGGGTCTAATAGACCCCAATTTTTTCAAAAAAGAGTACCTGTCACTACCTATTGCTATCGTAGGGGATATTTATATTCCCTGAGATAACAATAAAAATGATTTAAAAAAAAAAATATGAAAGGAACAGTTTAAAAATAAGATAAAAAGCAAAAAAATAATAAAGAAGAAAAAAAAAGCACCCCTGTCCCCCCTGCTCTCGCGCTAAGGCGAACGCAAGCGTCGGTCTGGCGTCAAATGTAAACAGCAATTGCACCATGCATGTGAGGTATCACCGCAAAGGTCAGATCGAGGGCAGTAATTTTAGCAGTAGACCTACTCTGTAAATCTAAAGTGGTAACCTGTAAAGGCATTTAAAGGCTTTTAAAAATGTATTTATTTTGTTGCCACTGCACGTTTGTGCGCAATTTTAAAGCATGTCATGTTTGGTATCCATGTACTCGGCCTAAGATCATCTTTTTTTATTTCATCAAACATTTGGGCAATATAGTGTGTTTTAGTGCATTCAAATTAAAAAAGTGTGTTTTTTCCCCAAAAATGCGTTTTAAAAATCGCTGCGCAAATACTGTGTGAAAAAAAAAAAATGAAACCCCCACCATTTTAATCTGTAGGGCATTTGCTTTAAAAAAATATATAATGTTTGGGGGATCAAAGTAATTTTCTTGCAAAAAAAAATAGTTTTTTCATGTAAACAAAAAGTGTCAGAAAGGGCTTTGTCTTCAAGTGGTTAGAAAAGTGGGTGATGTGTGACATAAGCTTCTAAATGTTGTGCATAAAATGCCAGGACATTTCAAAACCCTCCCAAATGACCCCATTTTGGAAAGTAGACACCCCAAGCTATTTGCTGAGAGGCATGTCGAGTCTATGGAATATTTTATATTGTGACACAAGTTGCGGGAAAAAGACAATTTTTTTTTTTTTTTTGCACAAAGTTGTCACTAAATGATATATTGCTCAAACATGCCATGGAAATATGTGAAGTTACACCCCAAAATACATTCTGTTGCTTCTCCTGAGTACGGGGAAACCACATGTGTGAGACTTTTTGGGAGCCTAGCCGCGTACGGGACCCCGAAAACCAAGCACCTGTGTGAGCAATATATCATTTAGTGACAACTTTTTGTAATTTTTTTTTTTCTTTTTTTGTCATTCAGTCACTTGGGACAAAAAAATTAATATTCAATGGGCTCAACATGCCTCTCAGCAATTTCCTTGGGGTGTCTACTTTCCAAAATGGGGTCATTTGGGGGGGGGGGGGTTGTACTGCCCTGCCATTTTAGCACCTCAAGAAATGACATAGGCAGTCATAAACTAAAAGCTATGTAAATTCCAGAAAATGTACCCTAGTTTGTAGACGCTATAACTTTTGCGCAAACCAATAACTATACCCTTATTGACATTTTTTTTTTTTTACCAAATACATGTTGGCCTAAATGTATGTTTAAAATTGAGTTTATTGGATTATTTTTATAACAAAAAGTAGAAAATATCATTTTTTTTCCCAAAATTTTCGGTCTTTTTCCGTTTAAAGGCGCAAAAAATAAAAACCGCAGAGGTGATCAAATACCATCAAAAGAAAGCTCTATTTGTGGGAAGAGTCTCCGTACTGCCGTGCTCCAGACTTACCATTCTCCCAAGGCTGCTGGCCACCCTGGGAAGAATCAACTAATTTGGGCCATTTCCCAACAATTCTGGTGGCCTAGACTACGTCCTGATGTAACCGCCTTCGTAGCTGCCTGTTCCGTGTGTGCTCAGAGTAAGACTCCACGACACCTTCCAGTGGGCCTCCTACAACCCATAGGACAGAGGCCCTGGACCCACCTGCCTATGGATTTCATTGTGGAGTTACCCAACTCCCAGGGCAACACAGTTATCCTTATGGTGGTTGACCAGGAATGGAGGCGCAATATTCCCCGTTGCGTCTCATTTAAAGTCCCAAATATTCCCCTTTTTTCTTTGATACTGATTAGGGATGGAGGTGTGTGTGGTTCAAGAGCCTTCACTTCCTTGTATCTGACCCCTAGTGGTCAAGTTACCATATACTACATTGAACATTGATTTTGATTTACACACTGCTGCTGTAATTGTCTCTACTCCCTTGAGCTGAATTGGTTCAGTGTGTTCTGCAGCTGACAGGTTGGCCGGTGTTTTGTTTGCACGGGAGCTGCGATGCACGCTGCATGCCTTCCCTCTCCCCTCCTTCCCACATATTATGGGGATGGGGGATTGGGCGGGTGATTTCACCATGCATCGGCGCCACACCTTCCACGCCATGCGTGCGATGCCCAGTGGGCATCCCTTCACGCAGGCGTGTGCTATTTCAGCTTAGCTGACACATGGTGAGTAGGTCCGGCTGCTGCCGTGCTGTCTCTCCCTTGTCATGCCAGTGTGACGCTGGATGGGACCCTGGCCGCTGGGCTCACCCTGCAGTTCCCCTTTAGTGACCTTTTCTCAGCAGTCCCACACTGCACTCCATTTTTGGTTCATATCCCATTAGGACCTACATGGGTAAATACATAGCAAACTCTTGATTTATTTTTATATTCCTCTATAACAAGCATTACTAATATTTCTTTACTCTAGTTTTCATGAGATTCCTGAAATCAGGAGAAATTAATCTCCTTTTCCCTATTCTGACTATACGGGAACCCTATTTTTTCATTCTGTTTACCTTGTTGATATGCTCCACAATATACTTCTATACTGTGGTTATGGGTTTACTCTATATGACATTTCTTTTTATTTATACCAGTATGGTAACAAACCACTTACTTTATTGTATACAATACAGAAATCCCATCCACAGTTACATCAAGATTTTTCCATACAAACTTTTTTTGGGGGACTGCGTGTGTGCTCCTGATCCATGCTTGGGTCCTTTCCTAAGCTCCCGTGCTGGACATAATTATCTGGCTGACCTCCGGCAGGTGGTACCTCATGGCCTAGTATCAGCTCTTATGTGAGTACTTTCAGTTATGGCCGTTTATTTGTTCATCATCTTTAATCCCTCTACCCCTCCAGTCTGTGGTTATATCAAACTATAATGTTGATTTTTTTTTTATCCCTTTTTTAGTATATGGGATGCACTTGCTCCTGATGAGTGGATAGAAGTCCACGAAACGTCGTTGAGCTTATTTTGATGCATCCATCTCATATTTATGATTCTAGATGTTTTTTATTGCTCTACTACCCTGATATAATGTTATACCTACTCCATTTGGGGGACTGTGATGTATAATACTTACTTTCTGTGTCATGTTGGTGACTATCCTCAATATGTACGTTGATACTTTGTATTTTATATGCCAATGTGCTATTATGCGTTTATATGGGTTGATCCATGCCCTATCTTTGGTCTTATAAAGAATACAATTTTTTACATATGTATATGGTTTTGTCTAGCTCTACCCCACGCACCTCATCTAAAGTCCCACCCTCCCCCCTCTTTTTTACAAAAGCAACAAGGGATGGAGGTGCAATATTCCCCGTTGCGTCTCACTTAAAGTCCCAAATATTCCCCTTTTTTCTTTGATTATGGAGGTTCTCAAAAATGTCGCATTGTATTCCACTCAAGAAGTTGCCCGCTTCTATTTTTGCTCGGGAGATCTTCTGCTTACATGGGCTACCCCAGGTGATTGTCTCGGACAGGGGTAGTCTGTTTGTGTACTGGTTCTGGCGAGCCTTTTGTGCATAGTTGGGTATTCAGCTTACTTTCTCCTCTGCGTATCACCCGCAGTCTAATGGGGCTGCAGAACAAGCCAATCAGTCCTTGGAGCAATTCCTGCGTTGCTTTATTTCTGACCATCATAACTGGTCAGACCTCTTACCGTGGGCGTAGTTTGCTCACAATAGTGCCTTAAATTCAGCTTCCCGTTTGTCCCCGTTTATGGCGAACTATGGTTTCCAACCTTCCGTGTTGCCTGCCTCATTTGTTCCGCAGAGTATTCCAGCATTAGAGGAGCATCTCTGTGGTCTTCGTTCCACTTGAGCACAAGTCTAGGAGGCTTTGTGACATGCTAACAATAGGTACAGACTCCATGCTGACTGCAGACACCTGCCTGTGCCTTCCTACCAGGTTGGGGACAGAGCGTTCCTTCTTGGAAGTTCGGACCTCAGTTTATTGGGCCTTTCCGTATCCTTCGCAGGATTAACCCAGTGGCTTACGCGTTGGACCTCCTAATATGCGCATCTCTAAAGTGTTTCATGTCTCCTTATTGAAACCTTTGGTCTGCAATTGCTTTACCACCTCGGTGCCACGTCCTCACCCTATACAGGTTGAGAACCATGAGGAGTATGAATTACAAACCATTGTTGACTCCCGTAGGTTCCGTGGGCGCATACAGTACCTGGTGCATTGGAAGGGGTACGGTCTGGAGGAACGCTCTTGGGTCTTGTCCTCGGACGTATATGCCCCTGTCCTCCTCCATGATTTCCATAGACATTTTCCCCTCAAGCCCGGTGGTCCTTTGAGGGGGAGGGGTCGTTGAGGGGGTACTGTCAGGGCTGGGCTCAGCCCTTCCTTCTCTGAGCTGGCCACTCAGCTGTCGGCTAATTGCCAGCTCCTTTCTCTCCACAGTGACTCAGTTGTTGATCTGCTCATTAGTCCTCCCTACTTAAAGCCGTCCGGCTCACTTCATCTCTGCCTTCGCCTTTGGTCACATCTCAGAGTCTTTCTCCTGAGTTCCTATTTAAGACTTGCTCGGCTGACGTCCCTTCTAGCTCCTGATCCTGCTTGCTGTACTACTACGTTGATCTCCGGCTCTCTGACAATGGCATTGGCTGACTACCTGATCTGGTTACTGAACGCTGGCTATGTATTGACTACGCTTACTCTGTTTACCTTTTTATTATTATTAAACAAGCGTGATTAACTGTACTTCTGTCTCGGTCTGATTCATGGTTTCTAACAAGTATCCTGTCTGCTTAGAACAAAACGGTTCAAGATTTAGATTGTCCTCAAAGGTACCAGAGGCTCAGTTGGTGCTCTGTATCCGGGAATCTGCAGAAAGAAAAAAACCTTTATACCAGTTACTGTAAGTATCTGGTAACAGATGCCAACCTTTCAGGTTGGAGAGCAGTCCTGGAAAAGACAACTGTCCAGGGACAGTGGTCCAGAACCGAAAAGGCCCTGCCCATAAACATCCTAGAGATTCAGGCAGCGCATCTGGCTCTGAAGCCCTGAACATTCATGTTACGGGATTGTCATGTCAGGATCCAATCCGACAATGCCACAGCTGTGGGTTATATCAAATCAGCAAGGGGGCACTAAGGGTCACACAGCTCAGAGAGTGGGGGACCATATTTTAGCTTGGGCGGAAAGGGATGTTTCTTGCCTAACGGCAGTCTTCATTCCGGGAATAGAGAGTTGGCAGGCGGACTACGTAAGTTGTTCCCGGGGGAGTGGTCCCTTCACCCCGGAATCTTTCTGGCTATATGCCAAGGATGGGGGATCCCGGACGTAGATCTTTTGGCGTCCAGGTTCAACATGTAGTTGGTCAACTTTATGTCAAGGACAAGGGATCCACTTGCATGCGAGACAGATGCGTGGTGACCCCACAGGGTCAGTTTTCACTTAATTAGGTTTTTTTTTTTCCTTATTCAGTTGCTGCCACAGCTTCTTTGCAGGATCAAGCTGGAAAAAAAGCTGGTAATTCTGGTAGCCCCAGCGTAGCCCAGAAGGTCATGGTATGCAGAAATCATAAAGATGGCAGTGGAGGTTCCATGGTCCCTTCCACTACGGCCAGACCTACTCTCACAGGGGCTGATATTCCATCCTACGCTACGAATGCTAAATTTAACAGCTTGGCTATTAAAAACCACATTCTGAAGAAACGTGGGCTTTCCGGGTCAGTTATCTCTACCTTGATTAATGCAAGGAAGCCAGCTTCCAGCTCTTTATAATATAGAGTCTGGAGGGCTTATGTTTCCTGGTGTGATTCCAAGGGTTGACACCCTCGGAGATGTATCATAGACCAGATTCTTGCCTTTTCTTCAAATTAAGGGTAGAGATGTAGTTGGCCTTGAGTACTATTAAGGGCCAAGTCTCAGCCTTATCGGTCTTATTTCAAGGACCGCTTGCTACACATTCTTTAGTACAGGGTTTTATGCAAGGGGTGATGTGGATTAATCTGCCATTTAGATCACCTTTGAACCCTTGGGACTTGAACTTCATTTTGTAAGTGTTACAAAAACAGCCATTTGAACCGATACAATATGTTCCCATAGTCTAGGAAGGAAGTTGGTGTTCTTGGTTGCTATATCCTCAGCGAGGAGGGTTTCGGAATTGGCTGCTCTTTCTTCTAAAGAGCCAAACTTAATTTTTCATGAGGACAGAGTGATGTTGCGCCCTCGTTCAGTTTTTTTGCCAAAAGTGATCTCAGGTTTTAACTGAACCAAGATATTGTCCTACCATCATTTTTTCTAAAACCATGTTCCAGGGAAGAGTAGCCACTACAGTGTCTTGATGTAGTGAAAGTGGTCAAAGTCTATTTAAAGATGACTGCTCAGATTCGAAAGACTGATGTCTTACTTAATCTGCCCTGAAGGTGCTAAGAATGGACAGGCAGTGTCGAAATCCACTGTCGCTAAGTGGATTTGGCAGGTTATAATTCAGACTTATGATTTAAGGGGTAAAATTCCACCATTTCAAGTCAAAGCGCACTCTACCAGAGCAGTTAGTGCTTTTTGGGCAATGCGTCACCAGGCCTCCATGGCTCAGATCAGTAATACTACAACCTGGTCTTCAGTACATACAGTCACCAAGTTTTATCAGGTGGATGTAAGGAGGTAGGATATTGCCTTTGGGCGCAGTGTACTGCAGGCCGCAGTATAGGTCCTCAAGTCTGGGGGTGCCCTCAAATGTCTCTCCCTCCCCTCAAATAGCATTGCTATGGGACGTCCCACATAGTGATTACTATGGTGCTCTGTGTCCCATGATGTACGATAAAGAAAATAGGATTTTTATAACCGCTTACCTGTAAAATCCTTTTCTTGGAGTACATCATGGGATACGAAGTCCCTAAACACCTTTTGGGGTTTAGGTATATTGCTTTGCTACAAAAACTGAGGTACTCCTGGGAGGAGGAGTTATATAGGGAGTGAACTTCCTGTATTGGGTATACCAGTGTCCATCACCTGAAGGTGCCTATATACCCACATAGTATTATCTGTGTCCCATGATGTACTCCAAGAAAAGGATTTTACAGGTAAGCTGTTATAAAAATCCTATTTCTGCCATTTTTTCCTGGCATTTCTGGGTAAATCAATGGTGGAGAAGGGTCTTGGTGTCCAGTTGGAGTATAAATGTAATAATATGCAATGCCATCTTGTAGCTTCAATAAAAAGCAGAATGCTTTATTGTATTATTAGAATCATTGACTCAAAGAAACATAATCATGCTCTATAGCAGGGGTAGGCAACCTTTGAGAGGTGGACATCTACCTGAATAACATGAAAGAGATCAAAGATCACTAGGCTTCAGCACCATTTTTTCCCCAGAAATTATCTGACAAGGCCTAACCAAATAGTAAGGAAAATATAGTAGAACAAATGTCACTGTAAAAATATAAACTTGGCCTACCTTAACCACTTCAATACAGGGCACTTCCCCCCCTTCTTGCCCAAGCCAATTTTCATCTTTCAGCACTGTCGCGTTTTAAATGACAGTTGCGCGGTCATGCTACACTGTACCCAAACAACATTTTTATCATTTTGTTCCCACAAATAGAGCTTTCTTTTGGTGGTATTTGATCACCTCTGGGATTTTTATTTTCTGCTAAACAAATAAAAAAAAGACAATTTTGAAAACATTTTTTTTTTCGTTTATTACAAAACTTTTGTAAAGTTTTCTCCTTCACTGACAGGCACTGATGAGGCTGCACTGACGGGCACTGACGAGGCGGCACTGACTAGCACTGGTGGGTGGCACTGATGGGCATCACTGATTGGCATCAGTTGTGGGCACTGATTGGCATCCCTTGTGGCCATAGATGGCATACCAGGTGGTCACAAGTGGTGGGCATGCCTGGTGGTCCTGGTGGTGTCCTGGGTGTGCATCCTCTGGGGGGGGGGGCTGCGCTGATGATCAGCGCAGACCCCCCTTAGTCAGAGGAGCAGCCGACTGGCTCTCCTCTACTCGCGTCTGACAAATGCGAGTGAGGAAAAGCCGATACACGACTTTTCCTGTTTACATCATGATCAGCTGTGATTGGACACAGCTGATCGCATGGTAAAGAGTCTCCGTCAGTCTCTTTACCTAGATTAGAGTTGCGGTGTGTCAGACTGTCACGCTGAACCACTGATTGCTGCGCTGTGCGCCGGCTCATTTTCCGGATCCAAGATAACTAAGCCACTTTGCTGACGTCATTTTGCTATATGGCGGGCGGCAAGTGGTTAAAAGTGGACAGTGTCAGTAGGGCAGCAGTGGATGGTATCAATAGTTTTTATTTTTATTTAAAAAAAATAAATAAATTTAGGAGCCCAGTTGGGGGGCTTTGATGAAAGGGGAGCCAGGCAGCAGAAAAAAAAAGGAACAAGGATAGGATAGCATGCGTATAGGACATGCATAACAGAATTAGGACAGAAAGGCACTGGATGCACCATGTAATAAAGTAATGCCCCTCATATTGATGCCATTGCCTTATAGTAACCATAGTTTAGATGACCTCAGACAAAACTTGTGTTCAACCGGAACATCTTAACTGCAGAAAAAAAGGTGGTTTCTCACAACATGGCCGAAGCGGTCGAGTGTTCCTCCAACCAATTGCGCCATACCTTATCATATTTTTTGGGGCAACTCCTATTTATGTACGTATCTTTATACAAAGGGAGACTATTATTTGCTAGTTTCTACTGGAAAAGGGATGGAGGAGAGGGCTTTTTCCACTGCATTGTAATGTTCTTTCTAGCATATAAAAGGAGCAAGCTGATCAGTGTTCTTTTGGACACAGTCGGCACTATGGCTTCAACTAGGCCCAATAGACAAACTTCCATGGAGGCTTGTAAAGAGATAGAAGCAACTAGATCAATCAGAGCCTGTACTTCTTCCCAACATACCTTAACCTTGGGATAGTGCCAGAAAATGTGTGAGAAATCTCCCAGAGAGATACCACACCTCCAACGTTCCAGTGAAATATCTGGGTTCATCATGTGGAGCCTATGAGGAGTGAAGTTTGCTGTGTGTACTATTTTAAATTGTACAAGACGGTCGTATATTGAGACCAAGGATCAGAAGGGGAAATCCCAGACGTCATCACAAATATGGTTGTCCAATGCAGGAATGTCAGTTTGCCAGCGAGTCCAGAGCCCTTCAAGAGGGGGTAAGGACACAAATATTAGGTGGGAATATAAGTGTGAGGCAGGCTTCTTATCACACTCTGTGCGGAGTACTTGCTCCAGTTCCGATTGGACAACCATACAGGAGGACTGTGGGAATTGAGCAGTAAAGGCATGAGAGAGCTGTAAGTGACGGAAAAGATAATGCAGAGGGATATTATACGTGGAAGAGAGTTGAGATAAAGAGGTTAGCGACTGGTGTGATACCACTTGTGAAATCAATTTAACACCATACTTGGTACAAGTTTAGGGATCTGGTAACTTATGGATAACGGTCCATTAGGAGAAAAAGCAGTTTTTTGGTAACCCCCACTAGCTAGACCTACCCTCCAGGCACGCAAAGTAGTGAGTATGGAAGGAGTCAGCTCTTAAAGGGACCGTGGTCCTCTTAAAAACAAGAAACAAGTTTAGGAGTTGTAAAGATAGGTTTTTTATCTTGATGCATTCTATGCATTAAGATAAAAAGCCTTCTGTGTGTGGCAGCCTCCCAGCACCCCTAATATTTATCTGAGCCCCATGTCTGTCCAGCTATGTCCTCGAATGTCTCTGCCATCCGACTCTCGCTCCTGATTGGTTGAAACACAGCAGTGGCGCCATTGGCTTCCGCTGCTGTCAATCAAAGTCAGTCAGCCAATAAGAAGGGAGAGGGGGCCGGGCCCGCAGCTCTGTGTCTGAATGTACACATGGAGCTGTGACTCGGCTTGGTTGCCCCCATAGCAAGCTGCTTGCTGTGGGGGCACTCGACAAGAGGGAGGGGCCAGGAGCCTAGAAGAGGGACCCGAGAAGAGGAGGATCCAGGCTGCTCTGTCCAAAACCAACTGCACAGAGCAGGTAAATATAACATATTTGTTGTTTTTATTTTTTTTAAAAATGAGACTTTACAATGATTTTAATTCTGGTGACTGTAACAAAGGAGTTTACAACATGTAGGGCACCCTGCCATGGCGAACTTGCGTAATGTAAAGAGAGTAACATATCTGCATATAGGGCGACCCTCTCCTCCAGTAAGCTAATATGAAGACCTCTGATGGGTGGTGAGGTGTGCAGAGCCCCTGCCACTGGTTTGATAGCTATAGCGAATAACACAAGGAGAGAGAAGGCACCCATGTCTAGTTCCCCTTTGTAGCCCGAAGGGGGTAGAAAGACCACCTCCTAATCGCACCAAGGAAGTTTGACAACTGTATATCACCTTGAGCCATTCTATAAAAGCCAGAGGGAAACCCATTCTACGAAGCATCTTGATAAAGGCCTTTTCTATGTCCAGCGAGGTCACCATTCGCGAACTTGTGTTGGGTTGTTGGACATGTATGTTAATATGCAGTCTTCGGAGGTTAACATCTGTGGCTCTGAGTCTATCACAGAAGATAACATTGGGTATAATCTAAGGGCGAGTAGCTTCGTAAGCATTTTAAAATCATTATTTAATAAAGCAATGGGTCTGAAGGACTGAAGTCTCAGGGGACTTGTATATAAGCGTTAAATGGGCATGGTACATAGAGGCAGGTAATTTTCCGTTTGTGAGGCACTGAGTATATAAGGAGTCTAAAAGTGGTGCCAGTAGCTCGCCGTTTGACTTATAAAAGTAAATCGGGAGACCATCTGTGCCTGGTACTTTCCCTGAAGGGAAGGACTAGATTGCGTTTAGGACTTCCAAAGCGATAAAAGGCTGTACCAGCACTTCTCGCTCCACATCCGAGAGCCAACCAAGCGCCAGGAGATCTAAGAAATCATTTAGATCACTCAGTTGAAAATCAGAGGAAAGAGTGGAGTTATATAATGTTTCATAGAACATTTTTAAATTTTCTAAAATGATGAGGGCGTGTCAGTCTCGCCATCAGGGGTAGTAATTTCAGGGATAAGTGTGAGTGGTCGATTTATGTTGGGCCATCATGGCCAGCAGTCAACTATTTTGGTCACCCTGCTCGAAGAAACGCTGTTTGTTTTTGAACACGTCAAGTCTGGTAACCTCTGTCAGGTGAAGTTGTAATTCCCTCTGGGCAGCTATCAGAAAGTCAAAATTGCCAGTTGTAGGATTGGTATTGTACATTGTGGTATGATCAGTAACCAATTGTTGAGTGGTGGCCATTTGTTCGTTCTTAGCAGCAATGGAGGAGATTTATTGCCCTCTAGTATATGCCTTAAAGAAGCCCTCAAATTTTCCACTCGCATTTTCGAAAATGGCTGTTAACGTGCATGGGGCTGCCTCAGAGCGGGGGGGGGGGGGGGCGGGTCTGAGTTCCTCTGGCACGTTTTCCCAGCCAGGGGAAGAGAGGAGAGGAAGAGGCGAGCTGTCGGGATTGATAGAACACCAGTCCATTGCGGGACGTGTGATGTCATCAAAGGCGTCTGGCCAAGAGGTGGGGCTATGTGACGTGTGGAACACGGGAAATTCAAATGAAAGCTATTACAGCGGGCTATTCTGCTCTCTGCTGATCCGGACGGCTCGCCTCTTCCTCTGCACAGGTGAGGCTGCATGTGGCACAGGTGGGGCTGCACTCATGGGCACTGATAATGTTGTTGTTCACATTTATTTTTGTTACTTAATTTCATGAGATAATTTATAAGGGCGTGGTTAGGGGCATGGCAGGGGTTGGGTGGAGTAACTGGTGGTGAGTAACCCTTAAGGCCTGGCTAGTAGCTCAGGGCTTGAAATTTTGAGTCCTTCCTTAAAGGCATCCTATGTATTTTCGGGAGAGGAGGACCCGCATTATGTTCCCAGAATTCGGCCAATAGAGGTGGGATTTTTTTCAGTTAGGTCTGGATGAGAGATCCAGTGAGGACAAAGCCGTCACAGAGCAGCACTGCATGAAGCAGGGGAGCAAAGCACTATAGCTAGGGCACTATGGCCGGATAGACCGCCAGGCAAATAGGATGCCTATTTGCCTGGCGGCTCTAGTGAGGAATTGGCAAAGGCCAGATCGATACGGGAAGCAGTCTTATAAGAGGCAGAGAAATAAGAGTAAGATCTAGTATTTTGATGTTTCAATCGCCAAACCTCAGTCAGTCCCCCGCTGCCTGAGCCCAGGCAGAGAGATCAGTGGAAAAGCATTTGGGGGGCGGGTCTATCTAGGTCAGGTGACAAAATGGCATTAAAGTCTCCCATAAATATTACTTTTGCAATACAATAAGGGGTGTTCCTCTCCAGAACGGTATACAGAACTGAGAACTATTGGTGAAAAGAGGGGAGGGACATATATCGCAACAATTGTATATCTCTGAGACCACATAGTAAGGACTAGCACCACAAGTTTTCCCTGGGGATCTGTATGAATCTCTTCAATCAGGCAGGGAAACCCCTTGTGTACCAGCACCGACACTACCCTAGCAAACGTGGAATAAGTGGCATGAAATGCCTTTTTGTATCCATGGCTTTTTTGGAGCTAGGATTTTGCTGCCCAGGAGGTGTTTCTTGTAAAAGAATTAACTAAGGAGAGTGAGATTTCAGATATTAAAATAAGAGAGCTCTTTTAAATTTAGTGTTGAGCCCCCGAACATTCCACAAAAGAACGGTAAAGGAGGCAATATCACGGGTAGTCATAGTGGACACACAGTACTATGGAAACAGGGGGGAAGATTTGCAATTTAGGACAACTCGTGAGCAGCAAGATCCATGTAGGGCAGCACCACAAAACATGGAAGCAACATAACCCCAAACAGCACCGAAGTGCATACCCTGCCCATATAAAACAGCTTCCCAAAAACAAAGAAGGGTGAAGATAGGAGCCTAATATCCATAACAGATTTATACTAACTGGTGATTGCAACCAAACTATGATCAGTAAGGCACTAAATAAGTCTAACATGAGAGACCTAAAGGTTACAGTCTATAGTGCCAACATGTAAACCGGGAGGGGGAGTTTTTCGGAAGAGTGTAATTTGGAACCAGGCTACAGCCAAGCCTTGTGGATAAGAGCAGAAGAACCGCGAGCGGCTTGTAGTTGATACAGTCAGAAAAACCTGACGAAGCAGTTGGACCTTCAGTGATGTATTCAACGGCATATGCCACTATATGTGGGTAAAGATGGGGGGGGGGGGGGAGGCAGATAACATTTATTGGTCAGCATAACTTGACTCACAGCAGAGAAGGGAGAAGATCAAAATCAAGAACAATCGAAACAAACAGAATGGAGGGGTTCTGCGGTCATTTAGCCTAAAAACAAGTAGTACAGCCAAAGGTGGAACCTCGGCTCAGGACTGAGATATCATACCAGTCTTAATGTGCGTCAAGCAATAAAAAATGAATAGTGCAGCGCTGAAAATACTAATCAATAAACATAAATGTCCATAAATGGAGAAACACAGAGTGTCAGCAGTGATGCAGGGTGCTTCATGCAAGTCCAAAGTGCTCTTAAAATCTGTGCTCCCCCTCTTGCCAGTCAAACCGCTCACCTTATTGCACGGACCCCTGAACTAACAGGAAGGTCTCATAAGCGTTTACCACTAATTAGTGGTCAGGGTGGTATCTTGACTGGAAAAAACGGTAACCTCTTCCTTATTAGGGTTCAACAATTTTCATCCAAATATGCATGAAATAAAATAAAGAAAATACATAGTGCTCTCTGCATAGCTAAAAAAAGAATCCTTTTATTAAAGACAGGTACTCACAAATATAGCACTATAACCAGTGCTGGGAGTTAAGGCACGTATTAGTTACAGATGACAATGAATGATAAGGTGGCTGCAGCGACGTCTAAACCGGGATAAAAACCAATCCGCACGCGTATCGTCCAGCAGGACTTCCTCAGCGGTGCGGTGCGTCAAGCCACTTCGAGGTCGCCTCTGGGGGTGCCGAAAAAAAACAGGCCCGACCACCAATGATCCTCAATCTGCTGGGATAATGTATGCTGAACCGAATGCACTTTTCCCAGAGCCTCCTACGAATTTCAGTGAAAGATCTGCAGCGTTGCTGTATTTCTTATGTGTAATCAAGAAAGAAGAGAAGTTTGGTGTTCCCAAATTTCAATTCAGGGGTCACCCACGCAGAAGCCAGTATTCGGTCATGATCCCTGTAAAGTAATAATCGTAGCAGGAACGGTCGCAGGGGGGCTCCCAGGGCAAAGGGGAACGATGGGACCCTGTGTGCCTGCTTGACCACATATGTGGATGGCATATTACCAAGCGTAAACAAATACCTTCAGCTGCTCGGCATACTCCGCAGGCTTGTTCCTCTCTGCGCGCTCTGGCAAGCTCAGGATCCAAATATTATTTTGCCAGAGGCAGTTTTCAGTTTTGATCACTCGTTCCTTGCAGGGCTTTGACTTGCAGTTGTAGAGCACCCAGTTCTCTGGAATCTCTGTGTACTGTCACCCGGGAGCAAAATCTGTCCAGATCGTTCCTGATTAGACTAATGTCCATGGCCAAGAAGTCTATTTTGGCTGTCCGCTTCTCCGTGCTGGTGGTAATAGCAGCCAGGATGTCTGCGCCCGATGGGGAGGCAGCCATCTCAGATTCCAGGGAGGTCTGTGTGCCAACAGACATGGTGGTGTGTGGAGGCCTCATGGGCAAGATGGCAGCCAAAGAGGAAAGGTGGGGGGTAGACGGTTTAGAGCGGGTGTTGCGCTGCTTGCTCTAGGCCAGTGATGGCGAACCTTGGCACCCCAGATGTTTTGAAACTGCATTTACCATGATGCTCGTGCACTTGTAGTGTAGTTGAGCATCATGGGAAATGTAGTTCTGAAACATCTGGGGTGCCAAGGTTCACCATCTGAACCAGGCTGAGCAACCGCAGCATTGTCAGGGAGTGTGCCCGAGTCCAATGTGGGGAATTAAGTCACCCAGTAATGCAGGCTAAGCCCGTAGATAAAACGGGATCAGGAGCTCCAGTACCACGCGTGCTTTCGCACTCACCATACCATATCTGCATATGGTACCATACCAGCCACACCCCCAGCAGGAGAGGCATTTACTGGAACCAATCCCCCCCGGATTTTCCTCATGCAGCAGCTGTGTGTGGGGGGGGGGGGGGGGGAGAATAAAGCGGATCATCGGAAGACAGGTATTTTAAAAATCAGAATTCCCAGCAAGTGGCTGGGGATTCAAATTTTATCGTTTTTCTTTTTCCGTTCAGCGCTCTGGGTTGAACGAAAAAAAAAAAAAAAACTACTAGTGTGTGTTTTGAGGGTTTACCCTTCAAATACAGAAAGAGTTCAAGCTATAAAAACGTGGAAAAGTCTACAACGGAAGTTAGTTAAAACTCAGTAGGTTGTGAAAAAAAATGACCGAATTTGAAATAAGGCACATAATAATATATATGACTATTGATTTCTAAGAAATAGCATTGTAGAATGTTGATCCATGGAGTATCTGATGGCTTTGAGAAACCAGAAATAATTTTGTCCTGTATTAGTGCAACTTTGATAATGCTTTATAATTTTATTTACTGTTCTCTGAAATAACTATATCTTTTTTTCTTTTTGTATCGTCAGTTCTCAGTGCAATGAAAGAGGATAGTGAAAAAGTTCCAACATTGCTAACTGACTACATTTTAAAAGGTACGTTCTGTAACTTTTTTATATGCTCTTTGCATCTGTTCTCCTGTTTTTAACCCCAGGTGCATAACTTACATTTATCTGTTAACATTAAACTTAATTTGCCACATAGTTGCTCAATTAGTGCATTGTGGTCAGCTTTTACATTATAGACATCCTGTAAGAATGTTATTGTATACTTTTTATCCTTTTATTCTTAATTATGTTAAAAAGTAAAGCCCCATACACATTGGCCGAATGTCAGGAGAAAACGTCCGGTTCAAAAAAAAACAAACAAAAAAATATCTGACATTTTGGCCTGTGTGTATGTCGGTCTGGAAAACCCACAGCCGACCAACTTCCGATTAGTGCGCTCAGCCAATGGCAAAGAGCACTGATCAGAGTGATCTGGCAGGGGGCCCTGCTTCTGTCTGAACACCATAGCTCAGCAGGAGAGATCGCTGAACTAACCTTGCATGGTTAGTACAGCAGCTCGAACCGGAGCTGTCTGTTTTTTTTTCATGCAACCAGCTGGGTTGCATGGAAAAAATTGTTAGTGTGTACCCGGCTTAAGAGTCCCAACACTGAGCCTTGACATACACCATTAAAAGCCCTAAATCATTGAGAGTATGACTCATATTAATGTGAAAAAAACGAACCTCAGTCCCTCTTAGCAGTTCTGCCCTGATTTCAAAACGCTCTGCTAAAACGATAAAACGCACAACGCGAATTTCAGATACCGTTCATTTTAATCGCGGCAAAATCGCATCTTGTGAAGCTTGTGTAGGAGCTTATTTATGGTTTGCCACGATTGCAGTGTGATTTGGCGCATTACAACTGCAGCAGAATCGCATTTTTAGGTATTCAAATGAACAGCATCTGAAATTCACATTGTGCGATTTGTCATTTTAGCAGAGCGTTTTGAAATCACCATCATTCTGTCCAATATTCAAAACACCCAGGTGTGAATCCAGCCTGAATGATAACTGTCACATTTGCTTGTGCTCTCAACCAAACTGTGAAGCCATCAAATGGCTGGTGTCACAGCTGATCACTTGTGCAGCACCATGGCAACTGCAGGTCAAACAGAGGCCGCTCAATTGCCGCTTCCTTGGTTGTAATGTATAGGAGGGTTTAGTTCCCTTTTAAAGCAGATCTTCACCCTCTGAGTTACTTCCCTCTAATCAACCCCTCCTCCCATTCATCCAGAGGTGACTCTTTAATTAGGCAAGTTAGGAGGTCGCCTAAGACCTCGCACTCACAGGGGCCATCTAATTTGCCCAATTAAGAGCTGCCACTGAAGCTGGCAGCAAGGATCCCCCATTAGCGCAGTGCTGAGTCCCTGCCAGTTTTCTGTACAATCCGCTCAACTGCTCCAGGGAGAGGTCTACAAGGTCTGTGGAGAGATAATGGGCTGTGATCAGGACTGGTTCACCGAGGGGCGGGAGCTCACTGACAGCTCTGGATCACAGTCAGATAGAGCTGCTCAGCAGAACCAGCACTGCCGCTGACAGTTCCCTCCTCCCCTCTCACTCGTATGAGAGAGCTGCTTCTGCTCTTCTTCCTCCTCATGGTTGGATCTAGGGGGTGCTGTGCAATTTAAAGAAGCTGTCAGGGCGAGCAGGCTAGCTGCACTTGTGAAGCTCAGTGTCTTTGACATTCTCTTGGAGCCAAGCCAGCACTTCCCTCCAAACACGGGACGGGAGAGAAGAGAGATATCAATTTGCTCCACCCCTTCCGCCCACATTCCAATCCTTTTTTAGTGCTGTGCCCGAGAAAGGAGTATGGGCAGGAAATTTGAAGCACTGCGGGTGGCATATCCACCTGGCTGTATGATTGCTGCTGTTTAAGCCTGCAGAGACCAGCTTTGGGTGAGTGAGCTCTATTTTACCACTGAATGGACTCTCCCCATCTCCCTCCCTTCTCTCCCCCATCTAGAACTTAGGGCAACTGGATTCTGATGTAAGGGGGGGCACTCTGCCATATTCTGACGTAATGGGGGCACTCCCCTGGATTCTGACGTAATGGGGGCACCCCCCTGGATTCTGACGTAATGGGGGCACTCCCCTGGATGGTAAGGTAGAGGGGGAGTTGCCATTCCATTTGTAGATTTAGCCCAGTTACAGCCAAAATAGGTAGGATCTGTGAGAGCAGCTTCCGTGCACAGCTCTGCTTAAGGAGACCATATCTGTATTGTACATTACTGCGCTAATACTGTACCCTCCTGATTTCTGTACTGTGCCCACTTACCCCCCCCCCCCTCCCCTGTACTGTGTCCACTTACCCCCCCCTCCCCTGTACTGTGTCCACTTACCCTCCCACTGTACTGTGCCCTCCTGCTCCCCCCTGTACTGTACCCTCCTTATACAGTTAACTTTTATTGCTTGAATTCTTTTTCCCATTATGGGTGTGAGTGGGGCCTCAAGTCTAAGTTTTGCCTAAGGCCTCACAAAGCCTAGAGCCACCTCTGCCTCCGCCCCTTCCCCTATGGACAGCTGGGAGTAAAGTTGTCCATTATGCATGACCCCCTCCTCTTTGTCCATTAGGAAGGTCAAGTGGTTGCTAGGTAACCTACAGTGTTGTAGTGATGTAAACAAAAGGGCAAAGTCATCTGAGTTTCAAACTTGAGCAAGATATAGCCTGCATTGTTCAAAATGCATCTGATGGAGGTCCTGCAGTGTAACTAGTTACTAGCCATGCAGCATAGGTGAGAGGGACCCACATAAAATATCTTTGTTATATGGCATATGTTGGCCAATAAAGTAGGAACTACATGTACGTGTTGTGTTAATGAGCACAAATCCATTTTATGTACCTTCCTTAAAGTGATACTAAAGTCTCTCTCTGTTATTTTTAACAAAAAAAAAATATATATATATATATTATACTTGCCTACCCTGTGGAGTGGTTTTGCACAGAGCAGTTCAGATCCTCCTCTTCTTGGGTCCCTCTTCGGTGCTCCTGGCCCTCCCTCCTGTTGACTGCCCCCACAACGAGCAGTTTGCTTTGGGGGCACCCGAGTCGAGCCACAGCTCTGTGTCCATTCAGACACGGAGCTGCGGCCCTGCCCCCTTTCTCTCCTCATAGGCTGACTGACTTTGATTGACAGGAGGGGAGTCCCAGGCAGCCAAGACACTCCTGCAACATTGTTGGATTTAGATGGATCACAGGTAACTGTTAGAGGGGCTGAGGGGGGCTGCTGCACACAGAAGACTTTCTTATCTTAATGCATAGAATGCATTAAAAAACCTTCTGCCTTTACAACCACTTTAAGGCCACCAGGGAACACATAGATAGAAATAGCAAGAATAGTACTAATGATACTGCTGTAGATGGGCACTTTTAGACATTGGGGCTCTGAACTGAAATGGCACATGCATAAGCAAATTGAGAGTTTGTATGGTAATGTATTGAAAATCAAACTGTAAAAAATGCATATTGACATTGCAAATAAGCATTTTTACACAGCAAACAGATAAGCCCTAGAGAGCAATTCTCTTTCAAATGCTTCCTGCGGCCTATATGCCTGCATGTAATTTCCTAGACTTTGCTATGCCTGGATCCTGACCATCTCCGTATCCTGACGTTAAGCATAAAAATTCAGTGATTTGGCTTTACACTAGATAGCTATGAACATTTCTTAAACAACCTAATGGTTCTCTGTTAGACACTACACTACAATTATTCTAATCCCCACCATGCATATACGCTTATTTATTGGTTTGCGCTATAACTTTTGCGCATACACAAACTAGGGTACATTTTCTGGACTTTACACAGCTTTTAGTTTATAACTGCCTATCTAATTTCTTGAGGTGCTAAAATGGCAGGACAGTACAACCCCCCCCCCCCCCAAATGACCCCATTTTGGAAAGTAGACACCCCAAGGAAATAGGTGAGAGGCATGTTGAGCCCATTGAATATTTAATTTTTTTGTCCCAAGTGAATAATGACAAAAAAAAAAAATTTTTTTACAAAGTTGTCACTAAATGATGAATTGCTCACACATGCCATGGTTATATGTGAAATTGCACCCCAAAATACATCCTGCTGCTTCTCCTGAGTATGGGGATACCACATGTGTGAGCCTTTTTGGGAGCCTAGCTGCGTACGGGGCCCCGAAATCCAAGCACCGCCTTCAGGACTTCGAAGGGCGTACATTTTTGATTTTACTCCTCACTACCTATCACAGTTTTGAAGGCCATAAAATGCCAAGATGGCACAAACCCCTCAAATGACCCCATTTTGGAAAGTAGACACCCCAAGATATTTGCTGAGAGGCATGTTGAGTCCATGGAATATTTTATATTTTGCCACAAGTTGTGGGAAAATGACAAACCTTTTTAAATTTTTTTTTTTTTGCACAAAGTTGTCACTAAATGATATATTGCTCACACATGCCATGGTTATATGTGAAATTGCACCCCAAAATACATTATGCTGCTTCTCCTGAGTACGGGGATACCACATGTGTGAGACTTTTCGTGAGCCTAGCCGCGTACGGGGCCCCGAAAACCGATCACCGCCTTCATGATTTCTAAGGGCATACATTTTTGATTTCACTCCTCACTACCTATCACAGTAAGGCCATACCTGTGAAAGTAGACACCCCAAGCTATGCACAACATTTAGAAGCTTATGTCACACATCACCCACTCTTCTAACCACTTGAAGACAAAGCCCTTTCTGACACTTTTTGTTTACATGAAAAAATATTTTTTTTTTTGCAATAAAATTACTTTGAACCCCCAAACATTATATATTTTTTTAAAGCAAAGGCCCTACAGATTAATGGTGGGTGTTTCATTTTTTTTTCACACCGTATTTGCGCAGCGATTTTTCAAACACATTTTTTTATGCAAAAAACACTCTTTTTTTTTTTTTTTAATTTTAATGCACTAAAACACACTATATTGCCCAAATGTTTGATGAAATAAAAAAGATGATCTTAGACCAAGTACATGGATACCAAACACGACATGCTTTAAAATTGTGCACAAACGTGCAGCGGCGACAAACGACATACATTTTTAAAAGCCTTTACAGGTTCACACTTTAGATTTACAGGGGAGGTCTACTGCTAAAATTTTTGCCCTCGATCTGACCTTCGCGATGATACCTCACATGCATGGTGCAATTGCTGTTTACATATAACGCCAGACCAACGCTTGTGTTCGCCTTTGCACGAGAGCAGGGGGGACAGGGGTGCTTTTTTTTTTTTTTTTTTTTTTTTAATTATTTACTTTGCTTTTTTATTTTATTTTTAAACTGTTCCTTTATTTTTAATTTTTTAAATCATTTTTATTGTTAACTCAGGGAATGTAAATATCCCCTATGATAGCAATAAGTTGTGGCAGGTACTCTTTTTTTTTTTTTTTTTGAAAAAATTGGGGTCTATTAGACACTAGATCTCTCCTCTGCCCTCAAAGCATCTGACCACACCAAGATCGGTGTGATAAAATGCTTTCCCAATTTCCCAATGGTGCTGTTTACATGTGCGTAGCTTCCGGTTTCTGAGGGCATAGAGATGATTGGAGCCATTCTGGTCTCTGATCAGCTCTATGGTCAGCTGGCGGAACCACCGACTGCATTCTTAGGTTCCCTGTTGGGACAGGAGAGCCAGAGAAAACCATGGAAGATGGAAAGACGTGGGGGGGGGGGCTAATTAGCCACTAGGATTGCTTTTACATGAAAGCTGACCGCTGGCTGAAAAGAATGATACCTAAACCCGCAGGCATCATTCTGGTATAACCACTCAAAGTCCAGCAACATACCAGTACGTTGCTGGTCCTTGATGGGCATATATTGTAATCTTTTTTTTTTTTTCATGCAGCCTGTGGTATGCCCACCATTAGACTACCTTGCTTCATCCACCCACTTCTAATGATGGGCATACATGCACCATTTTGTTCTTAACTGTGGTGGTGAAATCACCTCCTACAGCACTGGAGTCACGGCTTTATGTATCGTGGGAGCAAACGCTGTTGCTGTCAAGATAAATAAATCCACACTGCAGCTGAATGGCGTACCTGAAAACAAAAAATGGTTAATAATAAAAGATTGCAGAATAGAATACAGTAAAAAAGAGCAGAACAATAGAGAGCAAATAGAGAGAGAGAGAGAGAGAACAATAAAACAACAACTATTTTTGTTTGTTTTTATTTTAGATTTTTTTTTTTTTTTTTACACTTTTTTATTTGTAACTGTAACTGTAACGGTTCTGTTCCAGGTTCGGGTCTCTCCAAATGCGATGGCTTCTTGGGAGACCCTGTAAAAGTGTGTCATAGTCTGTGCAGTGCTGTACCCTACGCTAATACTCCACTAGTGTATGGTAGCATTCAAAACATTCACCAATGCAAAAACCAGAATTGTCAGGACAGGAGGGACAAAAATAGCGGGTGTAACGCCTATATCCGCGCTTTCTACAGACACGACATTTTCTTCGGGGGCTCGTTGGGTAGGGGTACTAGGGAGAACATACGGAAAATGCCTCTCTTGCAGCCTGCTTACTGCATTTGGATTGGGAGGTGAGGTGGAGCACCATCTGGAAACAGAAGGGCTCTGACGATCTATTCCTGGAATTTAAGGAAGGATCCAGTCCGTCCTGAAGCTCTGCATAGCACATGAGCATTAAGCAAAGCCAATTGAAACAAGTATACAGACACTTTTTTGTACCAGCATCTGGCCTTACGGGCAATTGGGTACGGCGCCACATACAGGTCGTTGAGGTCCATCCCTCCCATACTTTGGTTATATTTGTGGACACAGAGGGGTTTCTCCACAACACCAGTCGCCATAGGAATTTCGACCGTCGTGTCTGTGTGAAGGGAGGATAGAACGAAAACATTCTTATTATGCCTCCACTTCACAGCGAGCAAATTATTACACTTGAAGCAGGCTCTCTCCTCCAGCCTAAGACGGGAATCTACAAGCCTCTGGGGTAAGCCCTGGCAATTAGGTCGCATGGTGCCACATGCGCCAATCTGATGATCAAACAAGTTACTAAAAAGTGGCACGCTCGTGTAATAATTGTCCACATACAAATGGTACCCCTTTTTCGAATAAGGGTGACACCAAGTCCCACACAATCTTGCCAGCACTCCCTATGTAATATGGGCAGTTCGGCGGCTCTACGTGACTATCTCTTTCCTCGTAAACCATAAAACTATATGTATAGCCTGTGGCCCTGTCACAGAGCTGGGAAGATACTGTTTGAAAGACAAGCGGCCAGAAAATTTAATCAGGGACTCATCAACGCAGACAACTTGATGGGGAGTAAACAAGGCTGCAAAACGTTCGTTGAAGTGGTTTACGAGGGGCCCAATTTTGTAGAGCTGATCTTATCCAGGGTCTCCACGAGGACAACAGAGTTCATTGTTGTTGAAGTGCATGAACCGCAAGATCTGCTCGTATCATGCCCTGGCCATGGAGGCAGAGAACACAGGCATATGGTAAATTGTGTCAGTGGACCAATATGACCGCAACATACTCATTTTAACTATGCCCATGTCGAGGGATAGGCCCAGAAAGGTCTTAAAGGTCTTAAATTCGGAAACCGTAATTGGTTTCCAATCTCTGGCAAGAGAGGACTGGGGATTAGCGGCAATGAATTGACCAGCATATAAATTGCTTTGGTCCACAATAGATCTATAGAGATCTTCCATGAAAAACAGGGAATAAAAATCAAGTGACGTAAAATCAACTGTTTCCACCTGAATTCTGGGTTGGCCAGTGAATGGGGGAAGTATGGGTGCTGCGGAAGTGGTGGGTTCCCAATTAGGATTGGCGAATTCTGCAGAAAGGACACTATGGGGCCTGTCTTTGTCTTCTTGGTGGCAGCGGGACACTACTTGTGCTTGTCACCTCGCCAGCTTGAACTGCACTTATGGAACTCACCACGTGTTACTGTAGTACTGGATGTACGACCAGGTAGTACTAGGCAGCTGGCGCTTGCCAGTTCACCAGAAGGATGAGCGGCACTAGTATTTCTCTGCTCCATACGAGAGCCCTGCAGTTCTTGCACCTCAACAACAGCAGAAGAAGATAGGGTCTGGTACACTAGACCTTGGCAGGAACCACAAATTCATCGTCAGAGCTATCTGTCATGGAGCCGCTGTCGTCTACAGGATCCTATTCTGATCCTGAATCTGACAGATGAGTGACTTCTTCACTATCTGTCATGCTCAGAAATGTGTAGGCCTCTTCACTAGTGTACCTTCGATTTGCCATTTTGGGCTCTAAATTTACCGGTACACTAGTGAGACTCACAGGAAAAAAAGTTCCTAGGCTGTCAGCAACTGCATCAAACGTTACCAAAAAAACTGTTAACGTTCGCAGGGATCAGGCCTGACTCTGCGCACGCTGCAGTTATGTGTTTAGTGTTTTGTAAGTCACAGTAATCGATCGATACTGCACTGGGGTGGCTGGGCGGAGGGGCTAAACGCAGGTGCTAGCAGATATCTGGGCTGATCCCGCTAACACTGCGTTTTTGGGAACCCTAAACTGCTAGGGACGCTAGTATAGATCAGATAGTGATCCGTTCAGATACTATACCACTAAGGGGAGGTGTATGCTGCGTGCGAGGGTGTTAGCGGTACTGGCACTAATCTGACGCTGCCTGGGGCGACGCAGACCCTATCTGACACTAAAACCTAACTGATATCACCCGCCGGGCGATCAGGGTGTTAAACCTTCATTGGATAATAAATGGCGGGTATAAAAAACTAACCAGCGTCACCCGTAACACCTTTGTGGTGATCACTGGTGAAAGGGTTAACTAGGGGGCAATCGGGGTTAAAACCTTTATTGGGTAGTATTTGGAGGTACCTGACGCTATAAAAAGCTGACGGTGAACCTAAATAACAGGCTAACTAGCATCACCTGTGACACATACGGCGATCAGAAAAATGATCGATTAGTGACACTGGCAATAGGGGGTGAAAGGGTTAACTGGGGGGGCGATCATGGGGTTAAACCTTTATTAGGGGGGTTAGGGCGGTACCCTAGATCAGTGATGGCGAACCTTGGCACCCCAGATGGTTTGAAAGTACATTTCCATGATGCTCAACTACACTGCAGAGTGCATGAGCATCATGGGAAATGTAGTTCCAAAACATCTGGGGTGCTAAGGTTTGCCATCACTGCCCTAGAACCTAAAGGGACCTACCACTAAATCCCTAACACTTATAACAGTCACAAAATGATACCAATGCAGCGATCAGTAAAAAAATTAAAACTGCTATTGGTGTCACTGTGACTAGGGGTGCAGCGGTTAACTGGGGGGGGGGTGATTTATGTGCCTATATGTACTAGTGTTAGTGCAAACTCATATTGATGTCTTCTCTCCTTGGGCACTGGAACGAAAAGGCTGCATGAGGAGAGATGACATCACTTCCTCTGCTTCTGTTTACATTTCAGAAGCAGAGGAAGCTTCTCATTCGTCAGGAGCGATCGCGAGGGGGTAGCCATTAATCTGTAACCTCCCCCTCAGCACGGATCGCTCCTGGAATGAAGCTGACCGCCACTGGCACCGGGGGCGGGGCCGATTGGGCCCCCCGCCTACTGGGAGGATCCTGTAGACAGCGGCTCCATGACAGATATGCCTGCCCGTGCCATTCTGTCGACGTACATCGTCGCGCAGCGGTTGGCAAGTGGTTAATTATCACTGGGACTTTTTTTTGCTAAGCAAACTAAATAGGATCAAACATTTTGAAAAAAAATAAAGTTTTTCTTCATTTGTTATGAAATTTAGCAAACCGGTAATTTTTCTCTCTTATGTGCACTGATTAACCACTTAAGGACCGCCTCACGCCGATATACGTCGGCAAGGCGGCACGGGCAGGCAAAATCACGTATATGTACGTGATCTGCCTCCCGTGGGGGGGGTCGGACCCCCCCCCCCCCCCCCCCCCTGGTGCCCGAGGCGGTCTTCTTTTGTCCCCCGGCGATCGGAGGTGAGGGGGAGGCCATCCATTCGTGGCCCCCCCCTCGCGATCGCCGCCGGCCAATTAGATCATTTCCTTTGCTGCTGTATGCTAAACAGCAGCAAAGGAAATGATGTCATCTCTCCTCGGCTCGGTATTTTCCGTTACGGCGCCGAGGAGAGAAGACAGGAATGTGAGTAAAAACACACACACAGTAGAACATGCCAGGCACACAAAACACCCCCGACCCCCCCCCCCCGATCACCCCTCCCCCCTCCCTGTCTGTCACACTGACACCAAGCAGTGTTTTTTTTTTGTTTTGTTTTGTTTCTGATTACTGCATGGTGTCAGTTTGTGACAGTTACTGTGTTAGGGCAGTTAGGGTTAGCCCCCTTTAGGTCTAGGATACCCCCCTAACCCCCCCCTAATAAAGTTTTAACCCCTTGATCACCCCCTGTCACCAGTGTAGCTAAGCAATCATTTTTCTGATCGCTGTATAAGTGTCGCTGGTGACGCTAGTTAGGGAGGTAAATATTTAAGTTCACCGTCAGCGTTTTATAGCGACAAGGACCCCCATATACTACCTAATAAATGTTTTAACCCCTTGATTGCCCCCTAGTTAACCCTTTCACCACTGATCACCGTATAACTGTTATGGGTGACGCTTGTTAGTTAGTTTATTTTTTATAGTGTCAGGGCACCCGCCGTTTATTACCGAATAAAAGTTTAGCCCCCTGATCGCCCGGCGGTGATATGCGTCGCCCCAGGCAGCGTCAGGTTAGCGCCAGTACCGCTAACACCCACGCACGCAGCATACGCCTCCCTTAGTGGTATAGTATCTGTGTCAGTTTGTGACACTTAGAAGTGGTAGGGCAGTTAGTGGTAGCCCCCTTTAGGTCTAGGGTACCCCCCTAACCCCCCCTAATAAAGTTTTAAACCCAGTGATCACCCCCCGTCGCCAGTGTCACTAAGCGATTGTTTTTCTGATCGCTGTATTAGTGTCACAGATGACGCTAGTTAGGGAGGTAAGTATATAGGTTCGCTGTCAGTGTTTTATAGCGACAGGGACCCCCATATACTACCCAATAAAGGTTTAACCCCCTGATTGCCCCCTAGTTAACCCTTTCACCAGTGATCACCATATAACTGTTACGGGTGACGCTGGTTAGTTAGTTTGATTTTTATAGTTTTAGGGCACCCGCCGTTTATTACCTAATAAAGGTTTAGCCCCCTGATCGCCCGGCGGTGATATAAGTTAAGTTTTAGGGTCAGATAAGGTCTGCGTCGCCCCAGGCAGCGTCAGGTTAGTGCCAGTAGCGCTAACACCCACGCACGCAGCATACACCTCCCTTAGTGGTATAGTATCTGAATGGATCAATATCTGATCCGATCAGATCTATACTAGCGTCCCCAGCAGTTTAGGGTTCCCAAAAACGCAGTGTTAGTGGGATCAACCCAGATACCTGCTAGCACCTGCGTTTTGCCCCTCCGCCCAGCCCACCCAAGTGCAGTATCGATCGATCACTGTCACTTACAAAACACTAAACACATAACTGCAGCGTTCGCAGAGTCAGGCCTGATCCCTGTGATCGCAAACAGTTTTTTTTGTAGCGTTTTAGTGAACTGGCAAGCACCAGCCCCAAGCAGCGTCAGGTTAGTGCCAGTAGCGCTAACACCCACGCACGCACCGTACACCTCCCTTAGTGGTATAGTATCTGATCGGATCAATATCCGATCAGATCTATACTAGGGTCCCCAGCAGTTTAGGGTTCCCAAAAACGCAGTGTTAGCGGGATCAGCCCAGATACCTGCTAGCACCTGCGTTTTGCCCCTCCGCCTGGCCCAGCCCACCCAAATGCAGTATCGATCGATCACTGTCACTTACAAAACACTAAACGCATAACTTCAGCGTTCGCAGAGTCAGGCCTGATCCCTGCGATCGCTAACAGTTTTTTGGTAGCGTTTTGGTGAACTGGCAAGCACCAGCGGCCTAGTACACCCCGGTCGTAGTCAAACCAGCACTGCAGTAACACTTGGTGACGTGGCGAGTCCCATAAATGCAGTTCAAACTGCTGAGGTGGCAAGCACAAGTAGTGTCCCGCTGCCACCAAGAAGAAGACAAACAGGCCTGTCGTGCCCATAGTGCCCTTTCTGCTGCATTCGCCAATCCTAATTGGGATCCCCAACCAAATGCAGTCGACTGCATGAGAGGCATTTTCTTTATGTCCTCCCGAGTACCTCTACCCAACAAACTCTCCAAAAAAGAGGTCGTGTCAGCAGCAAGCGCTGATATAGGCGTGACACCCGCTATTATTGTCCCTCCTGTCTTGATAATCCTGGTCTTTGCATTGGTGAATGTTTTGAAACGCTACCATTCACTTGTTGAGTATTAGCGTAGGGTACAGCATTCCACAGACTAGGCACACTTTCACAGGGTCTCCCAAGATGCCATCGCATTTTGAGAGACCCGAACCTGGAACCGGTTACAGTTATAAAAGTTAGTTACAAAAAAGTGTAAAAAAAAAAAAATATATATATATATATATATATATATATATATATATATATATATATATATATATATATATATATATATATATATATATATATATACCGTATTTATCGGCGTATAACACGCACCCCAATTTAGGAGGGAAGTTGAAGGAAAAAAAACTTACATTTAAATGCCCATCATTGCAGCCTTCTCAGTGCAGCCATGTCAGTGCAGCCTTCCCCAGTGCAGCCTTGTTAGTGCAGCCATGTCAGTGCAGCCTTCCCCAGTGCAGCCTTGTCAGTGCAGCCTTCCCCAGTGCAGCCTTCCCCAGTGCAGCCTTTCCCAGTGCAGCCATTCCCAGTGCAGCCATTCCCAGTGCAGCCATTCCCAGTGCAGCCTTGCCCAGTGCAGCCATTCCTAGTGCAGCCATTCCCAGTGCAGCCATTCCCAGTGCAGCCATTCCCAGTGCAGCCATTCCCAGTGCAGCCATTCCCAGTGCAGCCATTCCCAGTGCAGCCATTCCCAGTGCAGCCATTCCCAGTGCAGCCATTCCCAGTGCAGCCATTCCCAGTGCAGCCATTCCCAGTGCAGCCATTCCCAGTGCAGCCATTCCCAGTGCAGCCATTCCCAGTGCAGCCTATCCCAGTGCAGCCTATCCCAGTGCAGCCTATCCCAGTGCAGCCTATCCCAGTGCAGCCTATCCCAGTGCAGCCTATCCCAGTGCAGCCTTTCCCAGTGCAGCCTTTCCCAGTGCAGCCTTTCCCAGTGCAGCCTTTCCCAGTGCAGCCTTTCCCAGTGCAGCCTTTCCCAGTGCAGCCTTTCCCAGTGCAGCCTTTCCCAGTGCAGCCTTTCCCAGTGCAGCCTTTCCCAGTGCAGCCTTCCCCAGTGCAGCCTTCGCTTCGATCCCCTGTCCTGAGCTTTAAAATCGCCGACCGCGATTTGAAAATGGCGCCGCCGGCGCCGAAATACACCGAGCCGGTCCTCTGCTCTTTCCGGCAGCTCTCGTTCATTTTCGGCTCCACTCGTAGTCCCGAGCGGAGCTATCCGAACCTAGCCGAGTAGGTTCGGATAGCTCCGCTCGGGACTACGAGTGGAGCCGAAAGTAAACGAGAGCCGCCGGAAAGAGCCGAGGATCGGCTCGGTGTATTTCGGCGCCGGCGGCGCCATTTTCAAATCGCGGTCGGCGATTTTAAGATTGTGACAGCTCGGGATCGCATGGTATCGGCGTATAACACGCACCTGCGACTTTCCCCTGATTTTAAGGGGAAAAAAGTGCGTGTTATACGCCGATAAATACGGTATATATATATATATAATAAAAAAAAATAGTTGTCGTTTTATTGTTCTCTCTCTCTCTATTCTCTCTCTATTGTTCTGCTCTTTTTTACTGTATTCTATTCTGCAATGTTTTATTGTTATGTTTTATCATGTTTGCTTTTCAGGCATGCAATTTTTTATACTTATAAAAAATATAATATACTTATACTATACTACCGTTTACTGTGTTTTATTGTTAACCATTTTTTTGTCTTGAGGTACGCCATTCACGACTTTGAGTGGTTATACCAGAAAGATGCCTGCAGGTTTAGGTATCATCTTGGTATCATTCTTTTCAGCCAGCGGTCGGCTTTCATGTAAAAGCAATCCTAGCGGCTAATTAGCCTCTGGACTGCTTTTACAAGCAGTGGGAGGGAATGCCCCCCCTCCCCCACCGTCTTCCGTGTTTTTCTCTGGCTCTCCACAGGGAACCTGAGAATGCAGCCGGTGATTCAGCCAGCTGACCATAGAGCTAATCAGAGACAAGAGTGGCTCCAAACATCTCTATGGCCTAAGAAACCGGAAGCTATGAGCATTTCATGACTTAGATTTCGCCGGATGTAAACAGCGCCATTGGGAAATTGGGAAAGCATTTTATCACACCGATCTTGGTGTGGTCAGATGCTTTGAGGGCAGAGGAAAGATCTAGGGTCTAATAGACCCCAATTTTTTCAAAAAAAGATTACCTATTTCTATCATAGGGGATATTTACATTCCCTGAGATACCAATAAAAATGATAAAAAAAGGAAGAAAGGAACAGTTTAAAAATATAATAAAATAATAATAAAAAAAGCACTCCTGTCCCCCCCCCCCCCATGCTCAAGTGCAAAGACGAACGCAAGCGTCGGTGTCATATGTAAACAGCAATTGCAATCACTACCTATTGCTATCATAGGGGATATTTACATTCCCTGAGATAACAATAAAAATGATAAAAAAAAAAAAATGAAAGGAACAGTTTATAAATAAGATAAAAAAGCAAAAAAATTATAAAGAAAAAAAAAAAAAAAAAGCACCCCTGTCCCCCCCTGCTTTCGCGCAAAGGGCGAAGGCAAGCGTCGGTCTGGCGTCAAATGTAAACCGCAATTGCACCATGCATGTGAGGTGTCACCGCGAACGTCAGATCGAGGGCAGTAATTTTAGCAGTAGACCTCCTCTGTAAATCTAAAGTGGTAACCTGTAAAGGCTTTTAAAGGCTTTTAAAAATGTATTTAGTTTGTCGCCACTGCACGTTTGTGCGCAATTTTAAAGCATGTCATGTTTGGTATCCATGTACTCGGCCTAAGATCATCTTTTTTATCTCATCAAACATTTGGGCAATATAGTGTGTTTTAGTGCATTAAAATTTAAAAAAGTGTGTTTTTTCCCCAAAAAATGCGTTTGAAAAATCGCTGCGCAAATACTGTGTGGAAAAAAAATGAAACACCCACCATTTTAATCTGTAGGGCATTTGCTTTAAAAAAAATATATAATGTTTGGGGGTTCAAAGTAATTTTCTTGCAAAAAAAAATATTTTTTTCATGTAAACAAAAAGTGTCAGAAAGGGCTTTGTCTTCAAGTGGTTAGAAGAGTGGGTGATGTGTGACATAAGCTTCTAAATGTTGTGCATAAAATGCCAGGACAGTTCAAACCCCCCCCAAATGACCCCATTTTGGAAAGTAGACACCCCAAGCTATTTTCTGAGAGTCATGTCGAGTCCATGGAATATTTTATATTGTGACACAAGTTGCGGGAAAGAGACATTTTTTTTTTTTTGCACAAAGTTGTCACTAAATGATATATTGCTCAAACGTGCCATGGGAATATGTGAAATTACACCCCAAAATACATTCTGTTGCTTCTCCTGAGTACGGGGAAACCACATGTGTGAGACTTTTTGGGAGCCTAGCTGCGTACGGGACACCGAAAACCAAGCGCCGCCTTTAGGCTTTCTAAGGGCGTAAATTTTTTATTTCACTCTTCACTGCCTATCACAGTTTCGGAGGCCATGGAATGCCCAGGTGGCACAACCCCCCCCCCCCAAATGACCCCATTTTGGAAAGTAGACACCCCAAGCTATTTGCTGAGGGGTATAGTGAGTATTTTGCAGACCTCACTTTTTGTCACAAAGTTTTGAAAATTGAAAAAAGAAAAAAAAATGTTTTTTCTTGTCTTTCTTCATTTTCAAAAACAAATGAGAGCTGCAAAATACTCACCATGCCTCTCAGCAAATAGCTTGGGGTGTCTACTTTCCAAAATGTGGTCATTTGGGGGGGTTTTGTGCCACCTGGGCATTCCATGGCCTCCGAAACTGTGATAGGCAGTGAAGAGTGAAATCAAAAATTTACACCCTTAGAAATCCTGAAGGCGGTGATTGGTTTTTGGGGCCCTGTACGCGGCTAGGCTCCCAAAAAGTCCCACACATGTGGTATCCCCATACTCAGGAAAAGCAGCTAAATGTTTTTTGGGGTGCAATTCCACATATGCCCATGGCCTGTGTGAGCAATATATCATTTAGTGACAACTTTGTGCAAAAAAAAAATAAAAATGTGTCACTTTCCCACAACTTGTGTCAAAATATAAAATATTCCATGGACTCAACATGCCTCTCAGCAAATAGCTTGGGGTGTCTACTTTCCAAAATGGGGTCATTTGGTGGGGTTTTGTGCCGTCTGGGCATTTTATGGCCTTCAAAACTGTGATAGGTAGTGAGGACTGAAATCAAAAATTTACGCCCTTAGAAATCCTGAAGGCGGTGATTGGATTTCGGGGCCCCGTACACGGCTAGGCACCCAAAAAGTCCCACACATGTGGTATCCCCGTACTCAGGAGAAGCAGCTGAATGTATTTTGGGGTGCAATTCCACATAGGCCCATGGCCTGTGTGAGCAATATATCATTTAGTGACAACTTTTTGTAAATATATATATTTTTTTTTTTTGTCATTATTCAATCACTTGGGACAAAAAAAATAAATATTCAGTGGGTTCAACATGCCCCTCAGCAATTTCCTTGGGGTGTCTACTTTCCAAAATGGGGTCATTTGGGGGGGGGGTTTGTACTGCCCTACCATTTTAGCACCTCAAGAAATGACATAGGCAGTCATAAACTAAAAGCTGTGTAAATTCCAGAAAATGTACCCTAGTTTGTAGACGCTATAAATTTTGCGCAAACCAATAAATATACGCTTATTTACATTTTTTTACCAAAGACATGTGGCCGAATACATTTTGGCCTAAATGTATGACTAAAATTGAGTTTATTGGATTTTTTTTTATAACAAAAAGTAGAAAATATCATTTTTTTTCAAAATCTTCGGTCTTTTTCCGTTTATAGCGCAAAAAATAAAAACCGCAGAAGTGATCAAATACCATCAAAAGAAAGCTCTATTTGTGGGAAGAAAAGGACGCAAATTTCGTTTGGGTACAGCATTGCATGACCGCGCAATTAGCAGTTAGAGCGGCGCAGTGCCAAATTGGAAAAAGACCTCTGGTCCTTAGGCAGCGTAATGGTCCGGGGCTGAAGTGGTTAAGCTGCACTAATGGGCTGCACTGACTGCCATTCAAAGGCTGCACTGACTGCCATTCAAAGGCTGCACTGACTGCCATTCAAAGGCTGCACTGACTGCCATTCAAAGGCTGCACTGACTGCCATTCAAAGGCTGCACTGACTGCCATTCAAAGGCTGCACTGACTGCCATTCAAAGGCTGCACTGACTGCCATTCAAAGGCTGCACTGACTGCCATTCAAAGGCTGCACTGACTGCCATTCAAAGGCTGCACTGACTGCCATTCAAAGGCTGCACTGACTGCCATTCAAAGGCTGCACTGACTGCCATTCAAAGGCTGCACTGACTGCCATTCAAAGGCTGCACTGACTGCCATTCAAAGGCTGCACTGACTGCCATTCAAAGGCTGCACTGACTGCCATTCAAAGGCTGCACTGACGGCCATTCAAAGGCTGCACTGATCATCAGGACACTGATGATCAGTGTAGATGGCCCCTTTCACACTTGCCGATAACCGGCAAATGTGTTTACATCGTGATCAGCTGTAATTGGACACAGCTGATCCTTTGGTAAAGAGCCGCGATGACTGGCTCTTTACCCTGATCTGTGATCAGCTGTTTCCGAAGATCACAGTGATCCTAGAGCTCGTCGTCGTCGTCACAGCAGGCATGCAGGGTTGCGTTTCTGGGAGGACGTCAATAGACACCTTCCCAGAAATGAACGACCGCGCTGTAACTGTCATTCAGCTACAGCGCGGTCGGCAAATGGTTAAACCGTGACAAGGCTTCTGGTGACTATTCCAAACTGGACGACTTGTTCCCTTCATTTATGCTGCACACCTGGTAACATGTATTTCTGCACATCGGGATCTCCCTCAGATGCCTTTTGAACATTGCAGACTGTTTTACTGCTTGTAACTGAAATTTCAGTGACTCCAGTCTTCTTTGTGTCAATTATTTGGACTTCCTTTTAGAAGCAAGGTTTGTTATTTTCAGACACTGCTGATCAATGTTCCAGCTTTTTATTTACATCTACTCCAGAACCGGATTTTAACCTTTATTTGGGCCCACAAAAGCCCTAGAGTCCCTCGTACTGCTCTTTACACCCATAGGCTTCAAGGTGGCTTGGCAGTTCCGAACGATGAAGCTATTGCTAAGTATAGCTGCTATTATGCCCAGCTTGTTTCAGACACTGACCTGAAGACTTTTTCAGTCGGTTACCAGCTCTGACAGGGACAGACTACACCTAAATAAGGAGGGTGCAGCTCTATTGGGGAAGAGCATGGCCAAAAAAAATAGAGGAACCTTTAAACTAGGTGGTTAATGTGTGTGTGTGGGGGGGGGGGGGGGGGGGCTTTTTCAGCTAGTAAATGAAGGGCAGGAAGTAGAACAGTGGTCAGTGTAACTGGTTCAACACATGTGGGCTGGCAGAATCCTACTGCAGCTTCGGAATGTACAGGGATAAAATAAAATGCGGCCTTACAAAAATAAAAGGCATTTTCACTAATGCTAGAAGGTTGGAGGAATTGGAACTACTCATACAACATAAGGTAGGTTTTGACTTCATGGGAGTAACAGAGACCTGGTTTGACAGCACATGACTGGCTTGCAACTGTCCAGGAGTACTCCCTCTATCAAAGGGACTTGGTAGATAGAAGCGGGGGAAGGGGTGTGCATGTACTTCAAGAGTAATGTACTGTGAACACGAGGAATTATATTACTAATGGTGCAATGGAAGAGGTGGAAGCCTTGTGGCTGAAACTTCAAAGGGAAGAAACAAAAAGAAAATGAATAGTGGGGGTATACTCCAGGCCCCCTACCCTGAAGGATGAAGAGGAGACCAATCTCTTTTCAGTTGGAAATTGTGGCAAGGCAGGGTAATGTAATAATCACGGGGCACTTCAATTATGCAGATATTGAACTGCTCACTCTTCTAAGCAGGGCCAGATTAAGAGCATCATGGGCCTGGTGCTGAGGATTTTGGTGGGCCTTTTTATGGAAACAAAATGAAAATACTAACATTTTTTGCTAAAACAAATTAAATATACTCTCACCAGTAATATAAGCCGTGCAGCCTCTGAGCAGCAGCAACACCACCAATACCACCTGCTATGCAGTCTCTCACTAACAGCAACATAGGGTGACCACATTTCCAAACTGCCTTTCAGGGACATCCCCCCTCCCAATAAAAGATGAGGGGAGATGTAGTCTCGAGGTTGATAGGGAAATAGGTGGCGGGGGTGATTTTTCGGGCAAATGGCTGGTGTTGGCACTTAAAATCATCCTGACACTATGCTTGATATAGCGTCAGGATGATCAAATTCCATTATTTCTTTTACTACATTGTAATATATAGTAAAATAGTTCAACACACCATGATGCAGAATCAGTGGGAACCTGAGCTTGTCACTTGCCACCAGATGTAGCATGTCACTTGCCACCATCGCCAGCCGCCAGATGCAGCATGCCAGATGCCACCCACAGCCTGCCACCAGATACAGTGTACCACTTGCCACCAGCAGCCTGCCACCTGATACAGTATGCCACTTGCAACCAAAAGCATGCCATCAGATACGGTGTGCCACTTGCCACCAGCAGACTGACACCAGATACATTGTGCCACTTGCCACCAGCAGCCTTCCACCAGATACAGTGTGCCACTTGCCACCAGCAGCCTGCCACCAGATACAGTGTGACACTTGCCACCACCAGCATGCCACCAGATACGGTGTGCCACTTGCCACCAGCAGCCTTCCACCAGATACAGTGTGCCACTTGCCACCAGCAGCCTGCCACCAGATACGGTGTGCTACTTGCCACCCGCAGCCTGCCACCAGATACAGTGTGCCACTTGCCACCAGCAGCCTGCCACCAGATACAGTGTGCCACTTGCCACCGGCAGCCTGCCACCAGATACAGTGTGCCACTTGCCACCAGCAGCCTGCCACCAGATACAGTGTTCCACTTGTCACCAGCAGACTGCCACCAGATACAGTGTGCCACCAGCAGCCTGCCACCAGATACAGTGTGCCACTTGCCACCAGCAGCCTGCCACCAGATATAGTGTGCCACTTGCCACCAGCAGCCTGCCACCAGATACAGTGTGCCACTTGCCACCAGCAGCCTGCCACCAGATACAGTGTGCCACTTGCCGACAGCAGCCTGCCACTAGATACGGTATGCTACTTGCCACCCACAGCTTGCCACCAGACACAGTGTGCAACTTGCCAACAGAAGCCTGCCACCAGATACAGTGTGCAACTTGCCACCAGCAGCCTGCCACCAGATACAGTGTGCCACTTGCCACCAGCAGCCTGCCACCAGATACAGTGTTCCACTTGCCACCAGCAGACTGCCACCAGATACAGTGTGCCATTTGCCACCAGATACAGTGTGCCACTTGCCACCAGCAGCCTGCCACCAGATACGGTGTGCTACTTGCCACCCACAGCTTGCCACCAGACACAGTGTGCCACTTGCCAACAGAAGCCCACCACCAGATACAGTGTGCCACTTGCCACAAGCAGCATGCCACCAGATACGGTTTGCCATTTGCCACTAGATACAGTGTGCCACTTGCCACCGGCAGCCTGCCACCAGATACAGTGTGCCACTTGCCACCAGCAGCCTGCCACCAGGAGCCTGCCACCAGATACAGTGTGCCACTTGCCACCAGCAGCCTGCCACCAGATACAGTGTGCCACTTGCCACTGGCAGCCTGCCACCAGATACAGTGTGCCGCCTGCCACCAGATACAGTGTGCCACTTGCCGCCAGCAGCCTGCCACCAGATACGCTATGCTACTTGCCACCCACAGCTTGCCACCAGACACAGTGTGCCACTTGCCAACAGAAGCCTGCCACCAGATACAGTGTGCCACTTGCCACCAGCAGCCTGCCACCAGATACAGTGTGCCACTTGCCACCAGCAGCCTGCCACCAGATACAGTGTGCCACTTGCCGCCAGCAGCCTGCCACCAGATACGGTATGCTACTTGCCACCCACAGCTTGCCACCAGACACAGTGTGCCACTTGCTAACAGAAGCCTGCCACCAGATACAGTGTGCCACTTGCCACCAGCAGCCTGCCACCAGATACAGTGTGCCACTTGCCACCAGCAGCCTGCCACCAGATACAGTGTGCCACTTGCCGCCAGCAGCCTGCCACCAGATACGGTATGCTACTTGCCACCCACAGCTTGCCACCAGACACAGTGTGCCACTTGCCAACAGAAGCCTGCCACCAGATACAGTGTGCCACTTGCCACCAGCAGCCTGCCACCAGATACAGTGTGCCACTTGCCACCAGCAGCCTGCCACCAGATACAGTGTGCCACTTGCCACCAGCAGCCTGCCACCAGATACAGTGTGCCACTTGCCACCAGCAGCCTGCCACCAGATACAGTGTGCCACTTGCCGCCAGCAGCCTGCCACCAGATACGGTATGCTACTTGCCACCCACAGCTTGCCACCAGACACAGTGTGCCACTTGCCAACAGAAGCCTGCCACCAGATACAGTGTGCCACTTGCCACAAGCAGCCTGCTACCAGATACAGTGTGCCACTTGCCACCAGCAGCCTGCCACCAGATACAGTGTGCCACTTGCCCCCAGCAGCCTGCCACCAGATAGGGTATGCTACTTGCCACCCACAGCTTGCCACCAGACACAGTGTGCCACTTGCCAACAGAAGCCTGCCACCAGATACAGTGTGCCACTTGCCACCAGCAGCCTGCCACCAGATACAGTGTGCCACTTGCCACCAGCAGCCTGCCACCAGATACAGTGTGCCACTTGCCACCAGCAGCCTGCCACCAGATACAGTGTGCCACTTGCCACCAGCAGCCTGCCACCAGATACAGTGTGCCACTTGCCACCAGCAGCCTGCCACCAGATACAGTGTGCCACTTGCCACCAGCAGCCTGCCACCAGATACAGTGTGCCACTTGCCACCAGCAGCCTGCCACCAGATACAGTGTGCCACTTGCCGCCAGCAGCCTGCCACCAGATATGGTATGCTACTTGCCACCCACAGCTTGCCACCAGACACAGTGTGCCACTTGCCAACAGAAGCCTGCCACCAGATACAGTGTGCCACTTGCCACAAGCAGCCTGCCACCAGATGCAGTGTGCCACTTGCCACCAGCAGCCTGCCACCAGATACAGTGTGCCACTTGCCACCAGCAGCCTGCCACCAGATACAGTGTGTCACTTGCCACCAGCAGCCTGCCACCAGATACAGTGTGCCACTTGCCACCAGCAGCCTGCCACCAGATACGGTGTGCTACTTGCCACCCACAGCCTGCCACCAGATACGGTGTGCTACTTGCCACCCACAGCTTGCCAACAGACACAGTGTGCCACTTGCCAACAGAAGCCCGCCACCAGATACAGTTTGCCACTTGCCACAAGCAGCATGCCACCAGATACGGTTTGCCATTTGCCACTAGATACAGTGTGCCACTTGCCACCAGCAGCCTGCCACCAGATACGGTGTGCTACTTGCCACCCACAGCCTGCCACCAGATACGGTGTGCCACTTGTCACCAGATACAGTGTGCCACTTGCCACCAGCAGCCTGTCACCAGATACTGTGTGCCACTTGCCATCAGCAGCATGTCACCAGATACGGTGTGCCACTTGCCACCAAACACAGTGTGCCACTTGCCACCAGCAGCCTGCCACTGCCTCCAGGACTCTGACTGGATGGATAAAAGGGACAGGGCCTGCATAGTCAATCAAATTCCTGGAGCCCCCACCCCTCCTGAGCTGGGATGGTATGGCTGTGTGTGTGTGTGTATGCCAGGAGTATTGATCAGACCAAGTTATACAGGGGGGTTGTGTGTGCAAGCCTTTGGGCTCACAGCCTCACACTTGTGTGCTGTAGTCGGCCGCACTGCTTGTGTATCTGCAGTTTTAGCTTGCAGTCCTATTGATATATATCAGGTTGCAGCTTTTTGCTGCATTTTCTGACAGTGCGCCAAAGATGAGATGTAGCATGTAGGAATTTTAGTGCGCTTTCAGAAAATGCAGAAAAAACACACAACCTAAAAGAAATAAATAGGACTGTGGGTAAAATGCAGGAAAACTGTGGATACACCAATGGGCCAAAACATAGCAAATCAGTGTGAACCCACCTAAAAGCACAAGGGACCAAGCACTACCACAGGCTGATGACACAATTCTAAACACTTTGGCTGCAGTTATAACAGCTACTGCTGAAGAAAAAAGTTAAAAACGAGGGTAAGGGACATAAGAGTCCAGTCACTGAGCTCACATGTGGATGGTCCCTGGAGGCTCATCACTCAGAGATATCCTGTTCACCTTCTATCTGCCGGTGTTCAGTTCATAATTTCCCACCCACACGGCTCCTTCACTGCACAGACTTCGGAGAGGGGAGGGGGAAGGCAGAGCCGACTCAGCCTCTCCCATTTGTGCAAGGGGGAACTGTGCACTGTGACAGTGTAATAACCACAGTGAGCAAACACAGATGCAGCCAGACACCCCTACATTTACATACAGCTTTAAGAAGTTTATGGACAGGAGAAAATCGGGCTTATACTGCTGGCTGGGCGGGCCGATTTTAAGGCAGGGGCCTGTAGCTGCAGCTCCATCAGCCCCTATGTTAATCCGGCCATGCTTCTAAGGCTCAGCACTTCTTTAATGTCTTGGGGGACAATTTTGTGTGTCAGTTGGTGGATGCCCCAACTAAAAACAGGGCTCTGCCAGACCTACTATTCGCAAACAATCCAGAGCTGATAGCAGATGTGGAAGTAAGGGATAACGTAGGAAACAATGATCACAGGGCAATTATGTTAACTGTTAAGCACAGGAAAAGCAGACACGATGGTAGCACAAGTATTATACATTTTATGAGAGCAAACTTTACCAAACTGCTCTCCATACTGTCGGACATTAAGCCCTCATGCACACAGGCTGTTAAAAAAACGTTATGAAAACGCCAGTATTTTTGCAGTGATTTTTTTTTTAGCTTTTTTCAGCTTTTTTCAGCGTTTTTGCAATAGCGTTTTTGAGCGTTTTTTTTTTTTTTTTTTCAAATTTTTTTTTTTTTTTTTTTTTCAATGGATCAAAAACGCTAAAAAACTTTGGTGAATGACGTTTTTGAGCATTTTTCAGCGTTAGAGCGTTTTTACAGCTGAAAAACGTCTTTTTCAGAACCCACTGGTCCTGGTTTTTTTTTACAGCTTAAAAACGCCTATGCCACTTGCAGCTCAAAAACGCCTAGGTGGGCATGAAGCCATAGACTAACATAGACAGGCCTTTTTAAGCTGCAAAAAAAGCTCAAAAAAGCAGCTGTAAAAACGTCCGTGTGCATGAGGACTTAATGGGAAGGTATTATAGAATCAAAAATACATGGGAATGCTTTAAGAACATTTTAGGTAATGGCATTGGCCAGTACAGTGGGGACGGAAAGTATTCAGACCCCCTTAAATTTTTCACTCTTTGTTACATTGCAGCCATTTACTAAAATCATTTAGGTTCATGTTTTTCCTCAATGTACACACAGCACCCCATATTGACAGAAAAACACAGAATTGTTCACATTTTTGCAGATTTATTAAAAAAGAAAAACTGAAATATCACATGGTCCTAAGTATTCAGACCCTTTGCTCAGTATTTAGTAGAAGCACCCTTTTGATCTAATGCAGACATGAGTCTTTTTGGTAAAGATGCAACAAGTTTTTCACACCTGGATTTGGGGATCCTCTGCCATTTTTCCTTGCAGATCCTCTCCAGTTCTGTCAGGTTGGATTGTAAACGTTGGTGGACAGCCATTTTTAGGTCTCTCCAGAGATGCTCAATTGGGTTTAAGTCAGGGCTCTGGCTGGGCCATTCAAGAACAGTCACGGAGTTGTTGTGAAGCCACTCCTTCGTTAATTGAGCTGCGTGCTTGGGGTCATTGTCTTGTTGGAAGGTAAACCTTCGGCCCAGTCTGAGGTCCTGAGCACTCTGGAGAAGGTTTTGGCCAGGGTATCCCTGTACTTGGCTGCATTCATCTTTCTCTCACTTGCAACCAGTCTTCCTGTTCCTGCAGCTGAAAAACACCCCCACAGCATGATGCTGCCACCACCATGCTTCACTGTTGGGACTGTATTGGACAGATGATGAGCAGTGCCTGGTTTTCTCCATACATACCGCTTAGAATTGGGGCCAAAAAGTTCTATCTTGGTCTCATCAGACCAGAGAATCTTATTTCTCACCATCTTGGAGTCCTTCAGGTTTTTTTTTTAGCGAAATCTGTGCGGACTTTCATGTGTCTTGCACTGAGGAGAGGCTTCCGTTGGGCCACTCTGCCATAAAGCCCCGACTGTTGGAGGGCTGCAGTGATGGTTGACTTTCTACAACTTTCTCCCATCTCCCGACTGCATCTCTGGAGCTCAGCCACAGTGATCTTTGGGTTCTTCTTTACCTCTCTCACCAAGGCTCTTCTCCCCCGATAGCTCAGTTAGGCTGGACGGCCAGCTCTAGGAAGGGTTCTGGTCGTCCCAAATGCCTTCCATTTAAGGATTATGGAGGCCACTGTGCTCTTAGGAACCTTAAGTGCAGCAGAATTTTTTTCGTAACCTTGGCCAAATCTGTGAATTGCCACAATTATGTCTCTGAGCTCTTCAGGCAGTTCCTTTTCTCATGATTCTCATTTGCTCTGACATGCACTGTGAGCTGTAAGGTCTTATATAGACAGGTGTGTGGCTTTCATAATCAAGTCCAATCAGTATAATCAAACACAGCTGGACTCAAATGAAGGTGTAGAACCATCTCAAGGATGATCAGAAGAAATGGACAGCACCTGAGTTAAATATGAGTGTCACAGCAAAGGGTCTGAAAACTTAGGACCATGTGATATTTCAGTTTTTCTTTTTTAATAAATCTGCAAAAATGTCAACAATTCTGTGTTTTTCTGTCAATATGGGGTGCTGTGTGTACAAAATGAGGAAAAAAATGAACTTAAATATTTTAGCAAATGCCTGCAATATAACAGAGTGAAAAATTTAAGGGGGTCTGAATACTTTCCGTCCCCACTGTATATTCCAATGGTCAACATATATAAAAGCTATATATGAAGAGAGTTTTTGCACTTAGTGTATGTTTGACTGCAGCACACTGAATGTTTGAAGACAAGAAACTGAAAGACCTATTTATATAAACAGGTGCACTTCCTATATAGTAGCCTATGGGTGTACAAAACCATAAATAAATCAATATGATGTCAAAAAATCCATATATTGTAACCATCTCAAATTTTGCAAATACTTAAAAAATGCTAGTGCATATACACTCGCTGGCCACTTATTAGGAACACTTGTTCAATTGCTTGGTAACACAAATTGCTAATCGGCCAATCACATGGCAGGAACTCAGTGCATTTAGGCATCTAGACGTGGTGAAGATGACTTACTGAAGTTCAAACCGAGCATCAGAATGGGGGAAGAAAGGGGATTTAAGTGACTTTAAACGTGGCATGGTTGTTGGTGCCAGACGGGCTTGTATGAGTATTTAAAAAACTGCTAATCAATTGGGATTTTCATGCACAACCATCTCTAGGGTTTATAGAGAATGATCCGAAAAAGAGAAAATATCCAGTGAGCAGACGTTGTGTGGAGGGAAATGCCTTGTTGAGTTCAGAGGACAATAGGCAAACTGGTTTGAGATGATAGAAAGACAACAGTAACTCAAATAACCACTCGTTACAACCAAGGTATGCAGAATTCCATCTCTGAACACACAACACATCGAACATTAAAGCAGATGGGCTACAGCAGAAGAAGACCTCAACGGGTGCCACGCTGTCAGCTAAGGAAACAAAGAAAATGGGGCTTCAATTCATACAGGCTCACTAAAATTGTACAATAGAAGATTGGAAAAGCGTTTCCTGGTCTGATGAGTCTCGATTTCAGCTGCGACATTCAGATGGTAGGGTCAGAAGTTTGGCGTAAACATAAAAACATGGATCCATGCTGCCTTCTATCAATGGTTCAGGCTGGTGGTGGTGGTGTAATGGTGTGGGGATATTTTCTTGGCACAGTTTGGGCCCCTTGGTACCAACTGCGCATCGTTTAAATGCAATGTTCTACCTGAGTATTGTTGCTGATCGTGTCCATCCCTTTATGACTACAGTGTACCCATCTTCTGATGGCCACTTCCAGCAGGATAATGCACCATGTCACAAAGCTCAAATCAACTCAAACTGGTTTCTTTAAAAAGAGACAATGAGTTCACTGTAATCCAATGGCCTCCACAGTCACCAGATCTTAATCCAATAATGTACCTTTGGGATGTGGTGGAATGGGAAATTCACATCATGGACATGCAGCCGACAAATCTACAGCAAGTACATGATGCTGTCATGTCAATATGGACCAACACCTTGTTGAGTCTATGCCACAAAATAATTAAGGGATTTCTGAAGGCAAAATGGGGTCCAACCCGGTACTAACCAGGTGTACCTAAAAAGAAAAAAAAGTGGCCGGTGAGTGTATAAACCATAAATAAACCACAGGTGCTAGTGAAAATGTAAACCATACATAAACAAATATGCAAATGGATACCAAAATCACTACATCAAAGTAACCAATAGATAGAAAACTAGTGCAAGTTTCATAGTGCAAAAAATTAAAGATGAAAGTGTAAAGTCCACGGGGACCAAGAAATTTTTTAGCCTCTTACAAAAAAGTTGTTAATCTCCTGGGTTAATGGAGATCAATATGCATTCGATGTGTATATCCCTTTAAGAGCCACCTGTCAGGACTACTGCAATAATCCAGAACTCCAGCTGGTGAGACACCAAAGGGTTAAAAGCAGAGCCTATGCAGCATATTCATTCTACAAGAAGAACCAAAAGGAGCCATCATAGTGTTGCACTGCCACACAGTTTTTTTTTTTTATTACTTAACTCCACAATACACAATGGAGCATGCTCCATTCCCCTGAAGATGCTCATTGGTAGTGAAACACATTGGGCAGGGCCTACCCGTGATGTAATTACACCTGCCGTGTCTGATTGGTGTGGCGTTCCACGCTTGTGTACTCTGTTAGCCTGGCTGTGTAAGTGCCTGTGTATTGTAGATCCAATAAGAATGCAATAAGCCTTGAAAGAGTGTGATCAGGGCAGCAAAAATAGACCACAAAAGATATATAGCGGAGGAGCGTAAAAAGAATCCCCAAAAAATGTACCTATATTAATTGTAAAAAAAAAAAGCAAAGTCAAAACATATTGTCCCCTTAAAGGATGATGTGGTACCAATATTCAAAAATGGGCCTAGATGTTTCTAGATGTACCTAATGGCCAGTCAGCCTAACATCAATAGTTTGTAAACTATTGGATAGAATGATAAGGGACCATATCCAGGAATTTGCAGATAAGAGTAGTATCATAAGTAGTAACCAACAAGGATTTATAAAAAAATCCTACTTACCAGACCAACCTATTGCCATTCTATGAGGAAGTGAGCTGTAATCTGCATAAAGGAGGGCAGGTTGATGTAGTGTATCTAGAGTTTGCCAAAGCATTTGACACAATACCCCATAAATGCTTAGTTCAAAAATTGAGGTCTGTTGGTGTTGACGATAGTGTATGTACCTGGATAGTAAACTAGTTTCAGGAGTGTGTCCAGAGAGTGGTGATGAAAAGCGTATCTCCTGAATGGTCTGCAGTTATAAGTGGGGTACCCTAGGGCTATGTCCTGCGACCAATCCTGTTTAACACGTTCATAAATGATATAGCGGTTGGGATAAATAGTTCAATCTCAGCGTTTGCTGATTATACAAAGCTAAGCAGGACAAAAACCTCACAACAGGATATAGCAACTCTGCAGGAAGACCTTGATAAAATAGAGGGGTGCGCAAATGCATGGCAAATGAGGTTCAATGTAGGGAAATGTAAAGTAATGCACTTGGGGGGCTAAAAATATGAATGCAAGTTGCACGCTGGGGGGAGAACCTCGATTTAGGGGGGAGAACCTCCATAGATCGACTTTAGTACAACCGGCTTGCCCATAGATGGATCAAATCTCGGCTGGTGGCTGCTGAACCAACCAAGATTTGATCCATCTATGGCCGGCTTAAGCCCGATATCCATCTAGGCATAGGGTTTCATATGGGACTTTAAGATAATTGGGAACTTCCATTATCTACCTATAAAATTACCTAGTGGTTGGTTTTATTCATCGTATCAAGGACTGGGCTTGGTAACATTCAATTTCCAATGCAGCTATGCAAAAGCGGATATCGGAGATTCTTTTCTATCTCGGGATTATGGGGGGGACATAGGGGACAGTTTTTGCTCCAGGTTGCTGGAGTGGGGGTTGGGGGTTTTTGGGTTAAGTGTTGGGTTTCTGGTGGGAGGGTTGTTGGGGGATCCCCCTTAGAGGGAAAGCGGACACATACAGTCAATTGTTATTTCTTATGTCCAAAATAATTTGCAATAAGTAGCCTCTGGTGTGCTTTATTCTTTTCGTGTTGTTTGTTTTGATATATCACAGTTAGAGCTTACAGAGCTCCCATATGAGATTTTAACCACTTCATCCCTGGAGGATTTGGCTGCTCAACGACCAGAGCACTTTCTACAATTTGGTACTGCACTGATTTAACTGGTAATTGCGCAGCCATGCAATGTTGTACCCAAATTAAATTTGCTTCCTTTTTTCCCCACAAATAGAGCTTTTTTTTGATGGTATTTGATTGCCTCTGGCATTTTTAGTGATATAAACAGAAAGACTGAAAATTTTGAAAAAAAAATATTTTCTACTTTTTGTTATAAAAAGAATTTAATAAACTCAATTTTAGTCATACATTTAGGCCAAAATGTATTCAGCCACATGTCTTTGGTGAAAAAAAAAGTCAATAAGCGTATATTTATTGGTTTGCGCAAAAGTTATAGCGTCTACAAAGTAGGGTACATTTTCTGGAATTTACGCAGCTTTTAGTTTATGACTGCCTATCTTATTTCTTGAGGTGCCAAAATGGCAGGGCTGTAACCCCCCTCCCCTCCCAAATAACCCCATTGTGGAAAGTAAACACCCCAAGGAAATTGCTGAGAGGCATGTTAAGCCCATTGAATATTTTTTTTTTTTTTTATCACAAGTGATTCAAAAATGACAAAAATGCACAAAGTTGTCACTAAATGATATATTGCTCATACATGCCATGGTTATATGTGGAATTACACCCCAAAATACATTCTGCTGCTTCTCCTGAGTATGGGGATACCTCGTGTGAGACTTTTTGGGAGCCTAGCCGCGTACAGGACCCCGAAAACTAAGCACCGCCTTCAGGCTTTCTAAGGGCGTAATTTTTGATTTCACTCCTCACCTACCTATCAGTTTCGAAGGCCATAAAATGCCAAGATAGCATTAAACCCCCCCAAATGACCCCATTTTGGAAAGGAGACATCCCAAGATATTTCCTAATAGGCATGTTGAGTCCATGGAATATTTTATATTTTGCTACAAGTTGCTGGAAAATGAAATATATATTTTTTTTCCATAAAGTTGTCACTAAATGATATATTGCTCAAACATGCCATGGGCATATGTGAAATGACACCCCGGAATACATTCTGCTGCTTCTCCTGAGTACGGGGATACCACATGTGTGAGACTTTGTGGCAGTCTAACTGCGTACAGGACCCCGAAAACCAATCACTGCCTTCAGGCTTTCTAAGGGTGTACATTTTTTATTTCACTCCTCACTGCCTATCACAGTTTCTGAGGCCATGAAATGCCCAGATAACACAAAAGCCCCACAAATGACCCAATTTTGGAAAGGCGGTGATTGGTTTTCGGGGTCCTGTACACAGCTAGGCTCCCAAAAAGTCTCACACATGTGGTATCCCCTTACTCAGGAGGAGCAGTAGAATGTATTTTGGGGTGTAATTTCATATATGCCCATGGCATGTTTGAGCAATAGATCATTTAGTGACAACTTTGTGCAAAAAAAAATAAAATTTAATTTTCCCGCAACTTGTGGCAAAATATAAAATATTCCATGGACTCAACATGCCTCTCATCAAACAGCTTGGGGTGTCTACTTTCCATAATGGGGTCATTTGGGGGGGTTTGTGCTATCTTGGCATTTTATGGCCTTCAAAACTGTGATAGGTAGTGAGGAGTGAAATCAAAAATTTACACCCTTAGAAATCCTGAAGGCGGTGATTGGTTTTCGGGGTCCTGTTACGCGACTAGGCTCCCCAAAAGTCTCACACATGAGGTATCCCCGTACTCAGGAGAAGCAGCAGAATACTTTTTGGGGTGTAATTCCACATATAACCATGCCATGTTTGAACAATATATCATTTAGTGACAACTTTGTGCAAAACAAAAAGGTGTAATTTTCCCAAACTTGTGACAAAATATAAAATATTCCATGTACTCAACATGCCTATCAGCAAATAGCTTGGGGGTGTCTACTTTCCAAAATGGGGTCATTTGGGGGGGTTTTGAACTGTCCTGGCATTTTATGCACAACATTTAGAAGCTTAGGTCACACATCACCCACTCTTCTAACCACTTGAAGACCAAGCCCTTTCTGACACTTTTTGTTTACATGATAAAATATTTTTTTTGCTAGAAAATTACTTTGAACCCCCAAACATTATATTTTTTTTTAAAGCAAAGGCCCTACAGATTAAAATGGTGGGTGTTGCAATTTTCTTTTCACACAGTATTTGCGCAGCGATTTTTCAAAAAGCAATTTTTTTGGAAAAAACACACTTTTTAATTTTAACCACTTGCCGACCGCCTAACGCAGATATACTGCGGCAAAATGGCACGGGCAGGCAAAATCACGTACCTGGTACGTAATTGCCTTCCCGCGGGGGATCCGATCGGACCCCCCCCCCCCCCCAGTGCCCGAGGCGGTCGGCTTTGGTCTGGGAGCGTTCAGTGATGAGGGGGAGGCCATCCATTCGTGGCCCCCCCCTCGCGATCGCTCCCAGCCAATCAGAATCTTCCCCTGCCTCTGTGTAGTACACAGAGGCAGAGGATGTGATGTCATCTCTCCTCGGCTCGGCAGTTTCCGTTCCGGCGCCGAGGAGAGAAGACTGAAATGTGAGTGCACAACACACACACATCCCAGTAGAACATGCCAGGCACACATATCACCCCCCTTTACCCCCGATCACCCCTCCCCCCCCCCCTGTCACACTGACACCAAGCAGTTTTTTTTTTTCTCTGATTACTGCATGGTGTCAGTTTGTGACAGTTAGTGTGGTGGGGCAGTTATTGTTAGCCCCCTTTAGGTCTAGGATACCCCCCTAACCCCCCCCTAATAAAGTTTAACTCCTTGATCACCCCCCGTCGCCAGTGTCGCTAAGCGATCATTTTTCTGATCGCTGTATTAGTGTCGCTTGTGACGCTAGTTAGGGAGGTAAATATTTAGGTTCGCTGTCAGCGTTTTATAGCGACAGGGACCCCCATATACTATCTAATAAATGTTTTAACCCCTTGATTGCCCCCTAGTTAACCCTTTCACCACTGATCATCGTATAACTGTTACGGGTGACGCTGGTTAGTTCGTTTATTTTTTATAGTGTCAGGGCACCCGCCGTTTATTACTGAATAAAGGTTTAGCCCCCTGATCGCCCGGCGGTGATGTGCGTCGCCCCAGGCAGCGTCAGATTAGCGCCAGTAGCGCTAACACCCACGCACGCACCGTACACCTCCCTTAGTGGTATAGTATCTGAACGGATCAATATCTGATCCGATCAGATCTATACTAGCGTCCCCAGCAGTTTAGGGTTCCCAAAAACGCAGTGGTAGCGGGATCAGCCCAGATACCTGCTAGCACCTGCGTTTTGCCCCTCCGCCCGGCCCAACCCAGCCCAGCCCACCCAAGTGCAGTATCGATCGATCACTGACACTTACAAAACACTAAACACATAACTGCAGCGTTCGCAGAGTCAGGCCTGATCCCTGCGATCACTAACAGTTTTTTTTGGTAGCGTTTTGGTGAACTGGCAAGCACCCGCCCCAGGCAGCGTCAGGTTAGCGCTAGTACCGCTAACACCCACGCACGCACCGTACACCTCCCTTAGTGCTATAGTATCTGATCGGATCAATATCTGATCCGATCTATACTAGCGTCCCCAGCAGTTTAGGTTTCCCAAAAACGCAGTGTTAGCGGGATCAGTCCAGATACCTGCTAGCACCTGCGTTTTACTCCTCCGCCCGGCCCAGCCCACCCAAGTGCAGTATCGATCGATCACTGTCACTTACAAAACACTAAACGCATAACTGCTGCGTTCGCAGAGTCAGGCCTGATCCCTGCGATCGCTAACAGTTTTTTTGGTAGCGTTTTGGTGAACTGGCAAGCACCAGCGGCCTAGTACACCCCGGTCGTAGTCAAACCAGCACTGCAGTAACACTTGGTGACATGGCGAGTCCCATAAGTGCAGTTCAAGCTGGTGAGGTGGCAAGCACAAGTAGTGTCCCGCTGCCACCAAGAAGAAGACAAACAGGCCTGTCGTGCCCATAATGCCCTTCCTGCTGCATTCGCCAATCCTAATTGGGAACCCACCACTTCTGCAGCGCCCGTACTTCCCCCATTCACATCCCCAACCAAATGCAGTCGGCTGCATGAGAGGCATTTTCTTTATGTCCTCCCGAGTACTCCTACCCAACGAACCCCCCCAAAAAAGATGTCGTGTCTGCAGCAAGCGCGGATATAGGCGTGACACCCGCTATTATTTTCCCTCCTGTCCTGACAATCCTGGTCTTTGCATTGGTGAATGTTTTAAACGCTACCATAAACTAGTTGAGTATTAGCGTAGGGTACAGCATTGCACAGACTAGGCGCACTTTCACAGGGTCTCCCAAGATACAATCGCATTTTGAGAGAATCGAACCTGGAGTCGGTTACAGTTATAAAAGTTACAGTTACAAAAAAAAGTGTAAAAAAAAACAAAAAAAATATAAAAAAAAAAAAAAAATAGTTGTCGTTTCATTGTTCTCTCTCTCTCTCTATTCTCTCTATTGTTCTGCTCTTTTTTTACTGTATTCTATTCTGCATTGTTTTATTGTTATTATGTTTCATCATGTTTGCTTTTCAGTTATGCAATTTTTTATACTTTACCGTTTACTGTGCTTTATTGTTAACTATTTTTTTGTCTTCAGGTACGCCATTCACGACTTTGAGTGGTTATACCAGAATGATGCCTGCAGGTTTAGGTATCATCTTGGTATCATTCTTTTCAGCCAGCGGTCCGCTTTCATGTAAAAGCAATCCTAGCGGCTAATTAGCCTCTAGACTGCTTTTACAAGCAGTGGGAGGGAATGCCCTCCCTCCACCGTCTTCCGTGTTTTTCTCTGGCTCTCCTGTCTCAACAGGGAACCTGAGAATGCAGCCGGTGATTCAGCCAGCTGACCATAGAGCTGATCAGAGACCAGAGTGGCTCCAAACATCTCTATGGCCTAAGAAACCGGAAGCTACGAGCATTTTATGACTTAGATTTCGCCGGATGTAAACAGCGCCATTGGGAAATTGGGGAAGCATTTTATCACACCGATCTTGGTGTGGTCAGATGCTTTGAGGGCAGAGGAGAGATCTAGGGTCTAATAGACCCCATTTTTTTCAAAAAAGAGTACCTGCCACTACCTATTGCTATCATTGGGGATATTTACATTCCCTGAGATAACAATAAAAATGATTTAAAAAAAAAAATGAAAGGAACAGTTTAAAAATAAGATAAAAAAGCAAAAAAAAAAGCACCCCTGTCCCCCCCCCTGCTCTCAAGCTAAGGCGAACGCAAGCGTCGGTCTGGCGTCAAATGTAAACAGCAATTGCACCATGCATGTGAGGTATCACCGTAAAGGTCAGATCGAGGGCAGTAATTTTTGCAGTAGACCTCCTCTGTAAATCTAAAGTGGTAACCTGTAAAGGCTTTTAAAGGCTTTTAAAAATGTATTTATTTTGCTGTCACTGCATGTTTGTACGCAATTTTAAAGCATGTCATGTTTGGTATCCATGTACTCAGCCTAAGATCATCTTTTTTATTTCATCAAACATTTGGGCAATATAGTGTATTTTAGTGCATTAAAATTTAAAAAAGTGTGTTTTTTCCCCAAAAAATGCGTTTGAAAAATCGCTGCGCAAATACTGTGTGAAAAAAAAAATGAAACACCCACTATTTTAATCTGTAGGGCCTTTGCTTTAAAAAATATATAATGTTTTGGGGTTCAAAGTAATTTTCTTGCAAAAAAAAAAAAAAAATTTTTCATGTAAACAAAAAGTGTCAGAAAGGGCTTTGTCTTCAAGTGGTTAGAGTGGGTGGTGTGTGACAAAAGCTTCTAAATGTAGTGCATAAAATGCCAGGACAGTTCAAAACCCCCCAAATGACCCCATTTCGGAAAGTAGACACCCCAAGCTATTTGCTGAGAGGCATGTCGAGTCCATGTAATATTTTATATTGTGACACAAGTTGCGGGAAAGAGACAATTTTTTTTTTTTTTTTTGCACAAAGTTGTTACTAAATGATATATTGCTCAAACATGCCATGAAAATATGTGAAATTACACCCCAAAATACATTCTGTTGTTTCTCCTGAGTATGGGGATACCACATGTGTGAGACTTTTTGGGAGCCTAGCCTTGTACGGGACCCCGAAAACCAAGCACCGCCTTCAGGCTTTCTAAGGGCGTAAATGTTTGATTTCATTCTTCACTGCCTATCACAGTTTCGGAGGCCATGGAATGTCCAGGTGGCACAAAACCCCCCCCCAAATGACCCCATTTTGGAAAGTAGACACCCCAAGCTATTTGCTGAGAGGTATAGTGAGGAGAAGCAGCTAAATGTATTTTGGGGTGCGATTCCACATATGCCCATGGCCTGTGTGAGCAATATATCATTTAGTAACAACTTTGTGCAAAAAAAAAAATTGTCACTTTCCCGCAACTTTTGTCAAAATATAAAATATTCCATGGACTCAACATGCCTCAAAGCAAATAGCTTGGGGTGTCTACTTTCCAAAATGGGGTCTTTTGCGGGGGTTTTATGCCACCTGGGCATTTTATGGCCTTCAAAACTGTGATAGGTAGCAATATATCATTTAGTGACAACTTTTTGTAATTTTTTTTGTCATTATTCAATCACTTGGGACAAAAAAAATAATATTCAATGGGCTCAACATGCCTCTCAGCAATTTCCTTGGGGTGTCTACTTTCCAAAATGGGGTCATTTGTGGGGGTTTTGTACTGCCCTGCCATTTTAGCACCTCAAGAAATGACATAGGCAGTCATAAATTAAAGGCTGTGTAAATTCCAGAAAATGTACCCTAGTTTGTAGGCGCTATAACTTTTGCGCAAACCAATAAATATACACTTATTGACATTTTTTTTTACTAAAGACATGTGGCCGAATACATTTTGGCCTAAATGTATGACTAAAATTTAGTTTATTGAATTTTTTTTTATAACCAAAAGTAGAAAATATCATTTTTTTTTCAAAATTTTCGGTCTTTTTCCGTTTATAGCGCAAAAAATAAAAACGGCAGAGGTGATCAAATACCATCAAAAGAAAGCTCTATTTATGGGAAGAAAAGGACGCAAATTTCGTTTGGGTACAGCATTGCATGACCACGCAATTAGCAGTTAAAGCGACGCAGTGCCAAATTGTAAAAAGTGCTCTGGTCAGGAAGGGGGTAAATCCTTCCGGGGCTGAAGTGGTTAATGCACTAAAACACACTATATTGCCCAAATGTTTGATGAAATAAAAAAGATGATCTTATGGCGAGTACATGGATACCAAACACGACATTCTTTAAAATTGCGCACAAACGTGCAGCGGCGAAAAAACTAACTACATTTTTAAAAGCCTTTTACAGGTTACTAATTTAGATTTACAGAGGAGGTCTACTGCTAAAATTACTGCCCTCGATCTGACCTTCGCGGTGATACCTCACACGCATGATACAATTGCTGTTTACATATGACACCGACGCTTGCGTTCGTCTTTGCACTTGAGCATGGGGGGGGGAACAGGAGTGCTTTTTTTATTATTATTTTATTATATTTTTAAACTGTTCCTTTCTTCCTTTTTTTTATCATTTTTATTGGTATCTCAGGGAATGTAAATATCCCCTATGATAGAAATAGGTAATCTTTTTTTGAAAAAATTGGGGTCTATTAGACCCTAGATCTCTCCTCTGCCCTCAAAGCATCTGACCACACCAAGATCGGTGTGATAAAATGCTTTGCCAATTTCCCAATGGCGCTGTTTATACCCGGCGAAACCGAAGTTATGAAATGTTCGTAGCTTCAGGTTTCTTAGGCCAAAGATGATTGGAGCTGTTCTGGTCTCTGATCAGCTCTATGGTCAGCTGGCGGAACCACTGGCTGCATTCTCGGGTTCCCTGTTAGGACAGGAGAGCCTGAGAAAGCCATGGAAGACGGTGGGGGGGGGGGGGAGTTCCCTCCCACTGCTTATAAAAGCAGTCTAGAGGCTAATTAGCCACTAGGATTGCTTATACATGAAAGCCAACTGCTGGCTGAAAGGAATGATACCAAGATAACTAAACCTGCAGGCATTATTCTGGTATAAGTCCAGCAACATTCCAGTACGTTGCTGGTCCTTGTTGGGCATACATTGTAATGTTCTTTTTTTCATGCAGCCTGTGGGCTGAACGAAAAAGATTGATTGGTGGGTATGCCCACCATTAGAATACCGCCCTTCATCCACCCACTTCTAATAATGGGCAACTGTGGTGGTAAAATCACCTCCGACAGCGCTGGAGTCACGGCTTTACGTATCGTGGGAGCAAACACTGTTGCTGTCAAGATAAATAAACCTGTGCTGCAGCCTAATGGCGTACCTGCTAAGCAAATTATGGTTAACAATAAACAAACATTACAGTATAACATACTATACCTGCAAAGCAAATATAATAAAAACATAGTAAAAATAAAACAGACAGAGAACAATAGATATAGAACAATAGTGAGCGGACAGTAGAGAGCGAACATAAGAGAGAACAATAGAGAGAGAAGAAAAATACAACCACAACTATTTTTGGCTTTTTTATTTTTTTGTGTTTGTGTGTTTTTTGTTTTTTTTTCACTTTTTTCACTTTAATAAAAACTGTAAAAAAAAACTGTAAACTGAACGTTGCAGATTAGGGTCTCTCAAAATGTGATGGCCATCACATCTTTCGAGACCCCGTATACGTGTGCCTAGGACTGTGTGGTGCTGTACCCTACGCTAATACTCAACTAGTGTGTGGTAGCGTTCGAAACGGTCACCAATGCAAAGACCACGTTGGTCAGAACAGGAGGGACAATAATAGCGGGTGTCACGCCTATATCTGCACTTTCTACAGACATGACATCTTCTTTGTGGGTTTCTTTGGGTAGGGGTACCAGAGAGGACATGCGGAAAATGCCTCTCATGCAGCTGGCTTACTGCATTTGCGTTGGGAAGTTGGGCCAAAGCACCGTCTGCAAACAGAAGGTCTCTGATCTCTTTCTGGAATTTAAGGAAGGATCCAGTTCATCCTGAAGCTTTGTCTAGCACAAGAGCATTCAGCAAAGCCAATTGAAATAAACACACTTTTTTGTACCAGCGTCTGGCCTTATGGGCAATTAGGTACGGCGCCAACAACTGGTCGTTAAGGTCCACCCCTCCCATATTAAGGTTACAGTGGGGATGGAAAGTATTCAGGCCCCCTTAAATTTTTCACTCTTTGTTATATTGCAGCCATTTGCTAAAATCATTTAAGTTCATTTTTTTTCCTCATTAATGTACACACAGCACCCCATATTGACAGAAAAACATAGAATTGTTGACATTTTTACAGATTTATTAAAAAAGAAAAACTGAAATATCACATGGTCCTAAGTATTCAGACCCTTTGCTGTGACACTCATATATTTAACTCAGGTGCTGTGCATTTCTTCTGATCATCCTTGAGATGGTTCTACACCTTCATTTGAGTCCAGCTGTGTTTGATTATACTAATTGGACTTGATTAGGAAAGCCACACACCTGTCTATATAAGACCTTACAGCTCACAGTGCATGTCAGAGCAAATGAGAATCATGGGGTCAAAGGAACTGCCTGAAGAGCTCAGATACAGAATTGTGGCAAGGCACAGATCTGGCCAAGGTTACAAAACATTTCTGCTGCTCTTAAGGTTCCTAAGAGCATAGTGGCCTCCATAATCCTTAAATGGAAGACGTTTGGGACGATAAGAACCCTTCCTAGAGCTGGCCATCCGGCCAAACTGAGCTATCGGGGGAGAAGGGCCTTGGTGAGAGAGGTAAAGAAGAACCTAAAGATCATTGTGGCTGAGCTCCAGAGATGCAGTCGGGAGATGGGAGAAAGTTGTAGAAAGTCAACCATCACTGCAGCCCTCCACCATTCGGGGCTCTATGGCAGAGTGACCCGATGGAAGCCTCTCCTCAGTGCAAGACACATGAAAGCCCGCATGGAGTTTGCTAAAAAAAAAACACCTGAAGGACTCCAAGATGGTGAGAAATAAGATTCACTGGTCTGATGAGACCAAGAGAGAACTTTTTGGCCTTAATTCTAAGCGGTATGTGTGGAGAAAACCAAGCACTGCTCATCACCTGTCCACTACAGTCCCAACAGTGAAGCATGGTGGTGGCAGCATCATGCTGTGGGGGTGTTTTCAGCTGCAGGGACAGGACGACTGATTGCAATCGAGGGAAAGATGAATGCGGCCAAGTACAGGGATATCCTGGAAGAAAACCTTCTCCAGAGTGCTCAGGACCTCAGACTGGGCCGGAGGTTTACCTTCCAACAAGACAATGACCCTAAGCACACAGCTCAAATAACGAAGGAGTGGCTTCACAACAACTCCGTGACTGTTCTTGAATGGCCCAGCCAGAGCCCTGACTTAAACCCAATTGAGCATCTCTGGAGAGACCTAAAAATGGCTGTCCACCAACGTTTACCATCCAACCTGACAGAACTGGAGAGGATCTGCAAGGAGGAATGGCAGAGGATCCCCAAATCCAGGTGTGAAAAACTTGTTGCATCTTTCCCAAAAATACTCATGGCTGTATTAGATCAAAAGGGTGCTTCTACTAAATACTGAGCAAAGGGTCTGAATACTTAGGACCATGTGATATTTCAGTTTTTCTTTTTTAATAAATCTGCAAAAATGTGAACAATTCTGTGTTTTTCTGTCAATATGGGGTGCTGTGTGTACATTAATGAGGAAAAAAATGAACTTAAATGATTTTAGCAAATGGCTGCAATATAACAGAGTGAAAAATTTCAGGGGGTCTGAATACTTTCCGTCCCCACTGTATATTCATGGACACAGAGGGGTTTCTCCACAACACCAGTCGCCGTAGGAATTTCGACCATCGTGTCTGTGTGAAGGGAGGACAGAACGAAAACATTCTTATTTGCTCACTGTGAAATGGAGGGATAATTATTACATCTCAAGCAGGCTCTCTCCCCCAGCCTAAGATGGGAATCTACAAGCCGATAAGGAAAGCCGCCACCGCGATTAGATCGCACGGTGCCGCATGCGCCAATTTGATTAAACAAGTGACTAAAAAGTGGCAAGCTTGTGTAATAATTGTCCACATACAAGAGGTACCCCTTTCCAAATAAGGGTGACACCAAGTCCCACACAATCTTGCCAGCGCTCCCTATGTAGTCAGGGCAGTTCTCCGGCTCTACGTAACTATCTCTTCCCTCGTAAACCATAAAACTATATGTATAGCCTGTGGCCCTGTCACAGAGCTTATACATCTTGACCCCGTGTCTGGCACGCTTGCTGGTAAGATACTGTTTGACAAGCAGCCAGAAAACTTAATCGGGGACTCATCAACGCAGACAACTTGATGGGGAGTAAACAGGGCTGCAAAACGTTGGTTAAAGTGGTTTACGAGGGGCCGAATTTTGTAGAGCCGATCAAATTCAGGGTCACCCCGAGGACGACAGAGTTCATTATCATTGAAATTCATGAACTGCGAGATCTGCTTGTATTGTGTCCTGGTCATGGAGGCAGAGAACACGGGCTTATGGTGAATTGGGTCAGTGGACCAATATGACCGCAACTCACTCTTTTTAGTTATGCCCATGAGGAGAGATAGGCCCAGGAAGGTCTTAAATTCGGAAACCGTAATTGGTGTCCATTCTCTGGCAAGGGTCAGCTGGGGATTAGCGGGATGAATTGACCAGCATATAAATTGCTTTGGTCCACAATAGATCTATAGAGATCTTCGGCGAAAAAGAGCGAATAAAAATCAAGTGACATAAAATCAACTATTTCCACCTGAATTCCGGGTTGGCCAGTGAATGGGGGGGAAGTACCTGTGCTGCAGAAGAGGTGGGTTCCCAATTAGGATTGGCGAATGCAGCAGGAAGGGCATTATGGGCTCGACGGGTCTGTCTTTGTCATCTTCTTGGTGGCAGCGGGACACTACTTGTGCTTGCCACCTCGCCAGCTTGAACTGCACTTATGGGACTTGCCACGTCACCAAGTGTTATTGCAGTGCTGGATGTACGATCAGGATGTACTAGGCCGCTTGGTGCTTGCCAGTTCACCAGAAGGATGAGCGGCGCTAATACTGGCTCTCTGCTCCATATGAGGGACCTGCGGTTCTCGCACCTCAATGACGGCAGAAGAACGGGTCTGGTACGACTGACCTTGGCAGGGACCACAACTCCGTCGTCAGAGCTATCTGTCAGGGTGTTGCTGCTTTCTACAGGTTTGTATTCTGAGCCTGAATCTGACAGATGAGTGACTTTCTCTTTACTATCTGTCATGCTCAGAAACGTGTAGGCCTCTTCACTAATGTACCTTCGATTTGACGTTTTGGTTTCTAAATTTACTGGTACAGTAGTGAGACTCACAAGAAAAATAGCACCTGACTGTCTGTGACTGATTCAAACGCTACCAAAAACATTGTTGGCGTTCACAGGGATCAGGCCTGACTCTGCGAACGCTGCAGTTTTGTGTTTAGTGTTTTGTAAGTGACAGTGATCGATTGATACTGCACTTGGGTGGGCTGGGCGGAGGGGCTAAACACAGGTGCTAGCAGATATCTGGGCTGATCCTGCTAACACTGCGTTTTTGGGAACCCTAAACTGCTGGGGACGCTAGTATAGTTCTGATCAGATATTGATTTGTTCAGACACTATACTACTAAGGGAGGCATATCGTGCGTGGGTGTTAGTGCTACTGGCGCTAATCTGACGCTGCCTGGGGCGACGCAGACCCTATCTGACGCTAAAACCTAACCTGATCACTCACCGGGTGATCAGGGGGTTAAACCTTTATTGGGTAATATATGGCAGGTGCCCTGACGCTATAAAAAATAAACTAGCTAAACTGCGTCACCTGTGACACTTATACAGTGATCACAGGTGACAGGGTTATCAAGGGGTTAAACCTTTATTGGGGGGGGGGGGTTAGGGGGGGTCCCTAGACCTATCTGGGCCTAAGACTAATTACCAGAACGATGATTTTTGTCTCTAATGACACCAGTACAGCCATCAAAATAAATCTGATTGCTGTACTGGATATCAGTGACAGGCAGTGAAGGGGTTAACTGGGGGGGTGATCGGGGGGTGAATTGTATGTCTATGCGACTTGGTGTCAGTGTAGTATTGGTGCAACTCACTGTTAGATGTTATCTCTCCTTGGTCTGGAACGGAAAAGACTGACACGAAGAGAGATGACATCACTTCCCCTGTCAGTGTTTACAGTTACACGACAGGGGAAGGATCTCATTCACCAGGACCGATCACCAGGTCCAGGCCAGATTTCATTGGCCTGGGCCTGGAGATTGATCGCTTCTGGACTGAATCCAATCATCAAGGCCGCCGAGGGGGCACGCGCGCCTGACGTAGTATGACGGCGATTCACCTGCCCGTGCCATTCTGCCACAGTACAATTCGGGAACAGGTTAGAAAGGTTGATATATATGCATTTTAAAGTTAAAGTAGTTGTAAACCTCTGAAATGAAAAAATGAACATAGCAAAGCCTTTTATAGTGTGTACTTATCCAAAGCACCTAGTGTAATGTCTGTCTGCTATCATTTCGGACAGTCTATGTCGGCAATCGTGGAAGACGGCCCTGTCTAAGGCTGGCCATACACTATACAATTTTATTGTTCAACTTTCCTTTAGATTTACCAAAACCATATAATATGAGGTCAAACCTAAACCCTTTCAATTTGTATGCAATCAGGCAGGCCCTTCTACGACCTACTTGAAGGTAAATCTAATTGAGTAGGAAAATTGTATAGTGTATGGCCAGCCTAACACTCCCCAACATAGAGCAGGTGATTAATAGCCTCAGCTGTACATATTTCCTTTTGAGACTGTGTAGAGTTGGGGTTGCTTCCCTCCTCTCGGATTACACTCCACTCCCTGCTCTATGCTGTGCAGTATGTGACCCCAGATCCCCGTCCCCGCCTTCTGGAACGAATGTGTGCTTTAGGAACCCATAGAGGACCGAGTGCAAATTATGTAGAAGGATTTGTTTTATTTTTGTGTATTACGTGAGGTTAGTCACTTCATTTGGTATATGTAAGGGTTTACAACAACTTTAACCTTTTTGGGAATATCAAACGGCAAGGAAAGTTTCACTGCAGTTTTTATTCTGAGCAGCAATACAATTGTGAAAATGTTTTAATGATTAGTAATTTTGATAGTTTACAGGTAATTAGTTATTGTATAACTAAGGTCTTGGGTGAGCTGGCCAGATAAGTGTTTTGTGGCACTGCTTTAGCTGATTACTTCAATTGCGTCCAAATCTTTTTCATTTGTCTTGGATTGCACGTGTAAGGGTTAAAACCTCTGCCAGGTTTCTGTTTCTGAATACATATATAAGAGCCAATAGATCTCCGATCATTCATTTCCAGAAACGTGAATGACCTACTTTACTATTACTCAGCTGGATTTCTTAAGTGAGGCTACTTCCATGCAACAAGCGGCAGGAAACTTCTGGAAGTGAAATTAGAGTCCAGAAACATTATTAGCAATACAAGTCCATCAAATTTCAAGGTCTTTCACACACCCCTCCTTCCTCAGGGCTTGAGAAAATGTGACTTCTATATTTATTGACCTAAGGGGATCCAGTGTCAGCAGATTGTGTATATTAAAAAGTCAGCATCACCATTTTGTAGTGCATATCTTGAAAAAAAATATGGTTGTCATATGCAACAGTAATCATTTCCTGGACAGAATTTTTCATATGTAAGCCACTACTGTGCAGTGGTTAAGTTTCTTGACTATTTTTTAATAACAATGATTTTTTTCTTTTACAGTTTTGTGTCCTACCTAGGAATTTTTCATCTCCATTGAACGACCTCCCTCGTGTTTCAGAAGATGCATTTTTCATGGACACATAGAAGTCCCTCTTTGTTAAATGACCCTATAGAGGATCTGCTTTCATCTGCATCCTGTATCAGTTTGGCGATTTGGTGTTTTGAGCATGTTGATATAATTAATCAGCTGTTGCCCTTGTCTGTGGTAGCAGATTGTTCTGAGCTCCTATCATTGCTTATGTAGAGTACATATAACTTGTCTCTTAGGGTGGATAAATTTAATGTGCAATTTATGAGATTAGGACAAATGTACAGTTTTAACTTGGTTTTTATGCATCTAATTCTATTTTTACAGTACATGTAAGTAAAAATGTGCAATGACCCATTCATTTTAAGATGAGAACACAAAAGTTTCATATAGTTTTATCAAACGGCAGAAACAAAAGTTTCATACAGATATATAGTTTTATCTAACAGCTGAATATAAAATCGCACTTTTCAGGAATATTTTCTCGTTTAGTCTAGTATAAAAGTGATCAAATACAAATTGCACTGATATATAAACTATTTTTTTTTCTCTTAAAAGGTAAACATGTTTTTAAACTTCACAAAATAAAAAATATAAACACTACAAATTATGTCAGCAAAAGTCCACTTTATCCTGTCCATACCTTGCTCGGTTTTTATGCAGAATTCGGCGGTAGCAGGAGCGTGGCAGCAAACAGCGGCAAGGATTTGGGGAAGGTGGGCCAGCGAGGAGGGCAGTTAGATGTGAGAGCCCGGGAGGGAGAAGAGCTCCAGCCCCTCCCTGACCACCAAAGAAGCAAACCAGAGCGGGCGCGGCTACCCCGGCGCTCCCAAAACCTCGAGGCCGAAGGACAGGCTGACTGGGGGGCAGGACAGGCTGGAGGCGGAGGCTGGCAAGGAGCCGCTAAAAAGAGCAGAGCAGCGAGCGCACCCTAGGGACAGTGTTATGTGGTCTCTCAGCCCCCCCGTCTCTCAGTCCCCCCCCCCTTGAACCACTGGAAGGAGCAGAGCAGCGAGAGCACCCCAAGGACAGTGCTATGTGGTCTCTCAGCCCTCCCCTCTTTTCCTCAGCCCCCCCTCTCTCTGTCTCTCAGCTCCCTTCTCTCTCATCCCCTTTCCCTCAACCCCCCCTCTTACTCCCATCTCTCTCACTCCCTCTCTCACCATCTCATGATATAAAATAATAGATGTGGGGGCCATTTGGTGGGCGTGATTTTTATTTTATTTTTTGGGGGGGGGGGGGAGTAGCATTTTATTCTTGGACCCAGGCAGCACAATGTCTTGGGCCAGCCCTGCCTATAGGAGAAATAAAGTAGAACGGCTAATTGCCAGTGAAGGGGGGGAGCTTGAGTGGCCATCAGGGTTGGACGGCCAGGGTGGTTTGGCAGGCCGGTATCGGAGAGACCTGTCATCCGCACTGCCCATCACCTCACTTCATGGTGCGCAACCCGGCTCAGCCTCAGCGCCGCTGCATTGCTGAAAGGCAGCCAATGGCTGTGCAGCAATGCTGTTTTCTGAAATGATGTTAGCCCTCCCACTTCACTTGTTCACTTATTTTTGTGCATGTTTGCAAAATTAAAGTGGGCCGGTCTGGATATAGTCCAGGGCCAAATTTTTGTCCCAGTCCAGGCCTGGGTCCCAATATATGTAAACAGCTGGAGCTAAGAAGACCCAGACATTCCGTAAAAAGAATTGATTACCTCCATTTCCAATCTATTCTTCAGCCTTAAAGCGGTCTGCTGTGGCAAGAGGTACACAGTAATGCTGTTCTTAAAAAATGGTTTTTGCTGGCCTGTTAGTAACTTTGGGTTAGTGTATATTATATAAAATTCACTTAAGTACTGTTCTCACATGACCTTAAAAAAGCGACCCACTAGAGCCCAAAAAGCACAGCAAAAATGACCAATCTTTAGCGGCTGTTTTAGCAGCGCTTCGGTGTAAAAAGGGGTATAACAGTTTCTACTTTATAAATTGTATGATGTGCTATCGAACAGTATTCAGGCCAATATGTTGCACTTGTGCATGTTTCAAAGTTTGAGATTTGTGTATTTTTATTTATCATGTTAAGGGGAAGACTCCTGAATGCACAGTGTTATTTTTACTCTTTAATAACTATAACATATTTTTAGACGACTAATGCATTAACCTTGATCAATAGGGTTGGATGATGTGTATTTTATGCTATATTGTCATGCATTTTTCTACATTAGACACATCTTATCCCCAGTATCATTTGTTATGTAAGGACATAGATATTGAGTTGGTTCATATTGTTTACATTGACAACTTGTTTTTCTTTGATAGATTTCTACTTTAAATCTTTCATCTTTCATCTTTCTAATGGAGTACACTTTTATAGACCTAATTAACTGCATCCTAACAAGATTGGATTATTTATTTTGTCTGTATTTCACAAGATAATGGCAAAAGGCAACTAGATGCAACTTACTGCCACCATCTTCACATTCTCACATTTGTTTTTTGTTAGGCTAGGTCTAGGGCAATCAGGGTAACAGTACAATTGTGAAAGTATACTTACAACATATCACATAATTTAATGGGAGTTCTTGCTGTTGGCAGGCTGTGATCCTGTTGTAATATAAAGGGAGGGGTAGGCAAGTCAAGCTTGACTGACATGTACTGTCAGCTGCCTGTTTTTCTTTTTTTTTTTTTTGCCATATTACTTTTACTAAAGGTAACCTCTAAGCCTGGTAATAAAATGTATGTACACCCTAACATATTACCTCCATGTTACCTCCTATTTGCTCCCTTTTGGTCTACCATACCATTGAAAGGATTTTCGTATATTTGTTCAATAATTACAAAAAAAACGTAACTGTTTTATGTCCTGTTTATTTCATATTGTGGACTACAAAACAATGATAGAAATAAGTGGGAGGTGTTCTGTAGTTTACCAGGAGACAAATGAGCAGGGCTAAAACCATTTCATGCAATTTCAGATCAGAAAAGGCGCTGCTATGTAGTCAGCCAAAACAGAATTTAGGAACTGAGTGCATTTCTGTCAGATAAACAAGTACTTTTCTGTACTTGAAGGGTCTTTTAAAGGATAAATCCTGGTTATTCATTCCATTCATGTGGTAACGGAAAAAAAATTCATTTCCGTTGCTCTCACGACATGGCTAATCAGGAATAAAAATATTGTTAAATAATGCAGTAGTAGTTTCCACTTTGTGTGACAGTGAATAATGTTGAGGAGTGCGTAGTGGTCAGACAAAATGCATTAAACTTAATTACTCAACTAGAGACTAGCTGTTGCAAGAAAAGCGGGTAAAAAAAGTATTGTATGTGTGTGATGGTTACAAAAGCCAGACCCAAATTTAGAAGGCAGTTGAATGTTTTGATGCTTTAAATCCGTTCTGCTGACCTAGCACGTTTATCAGTACAATTGGGAGAGGATTTGTTTCTTGCACTGCTTATTGGTGAGACAACAGTATTAAGCAGAACAGGTTTTCCAGCATCTTCTGTCAATGTTCCCACTGAGAACTGTCAGCTGCTGAGTGTTTACCTGCCACTGCGGACATGAGATGGTCACCCGTCCCAGTCCACAGTCATTTGATGTTTATATCCTGAGTAATTCTAACCAATCCTTGTACATTGGAGACATACAGTATTACCCTGAAAATAAGAGCATACAGAAAAACATAGCACTGTGGAAATGTTAAGCAGTTCTTCCACTGCCAACTAAGCAGGCCTAAATTGTTTGGATTTTTTTTTCTGTTATGTAATTGTCCAACATTTTTGCACTTACATGAAATTTGACTCCATAGTTTTATTATTCACAGTCATTAGCAGTGGTTAGAATAAACAACATTTAAATTATATAAATGCAAAATTGATCACATTATGAATTTAATGTTTCAAAACAGAGCAGTTATCATATTCAGTTTTATATACTACAGAAGACTACAGTGGTATCCCATGGCAAGTAGAAAAATGAATACTAATATAAAAGTAAACTTTGCACAGCACTTTGATAAAAATACAAGGGAACATAATTGTTTAACACCAGTGTGTTTAAACTATGCAGTACATGGTTATGTAATTTCAGCTAAAGGGAATATTTAGTAATCGTATGTTGCTTGGTCACTTATTAATTTACAGTTGCATGTATACTTTGGATATGAAATGTGCTAAAAGCTGAATGAAACATATTTCACATAAGATTTAATGTTTTGTAGAATATCTGCAGCTCAAACCGTGCAATGGTAAACACTTTACCGTGGATACTCTGCTCTAATTTTCTTTCCTTTTAAGTAGTTTCACAAAATAATTACTTTTTAATTCGCATTTTTTTTATCAGCAATACTAATTTTATCAGTTTTCTAATGATGCTTTGTTAAAACATTATATGATACCAATGTTTTTTCTTCCAAGAGTATTCTCTTCAGCTTTACTCCCTGTGAAGTCACTACCCTGAAACCACTGTGTGGTTTGGAGCTTCCATTAGTGACTTTTTAATATAGGTGCCTGTGCTTTATGGCAGATTCTTTTTAGCAAGGTTGCTAATGATTGTGAGGAAGCCAGATGTGACATGCTCCACAGTTTTTACATAAGATAATAAAATATTTACATTGCCTTCAAGTGTTAATTGCCCATTCAATATGTGTACAAAATATTTTAAAGCTGCTGCCATTTTTCATTCACCAATTGTTTCCATTTAGTATAAATGTAAATTTCATTAGTATGTTGCACATTTTTTGTTTTTAATTCTGTATGTAGGTTTTTTGTTGCCTGTTTTTTGTTTTTTTCATCTTGTAGCAAAAAGCAAGTCCAAAATAAATATTGATTTACATGTAAAACAGTGTGTATTTTTCCTTTTTAATGCTTTTAATTTATGGTATGCTTGTTGGCTATATGGGTTGTATCCATTACAAAGCCCTTTAGAGCTCAAAAAAACTTGTAATGTTTACAACAAATTTAGTTAACTCTAAAAATGCTAATTAGTAGTCTATAGCCATTTTGTACAGGCATTTTGCTGACTGAGAGCTGTTCAAAAATGTTGGGGCCTGTCCGTCTATACAGTCTGTAGCCGGTCAGTCTACAGACACAAAGTTAACTTTTGCTCTTTTATAGTTTTAGTACAATAGCAATTTATGTTGGCAATATATTCTTTACAATAACTTCCAGAGAGTATTGAACTATTCACAGAATTCCCTGACCTAAAAAGACGTTACACTTTTATGTCCCTCCCATCGTATAAAGGAAACCAAATCATCCTGCGACTACCCACACAAAGAGGGGGGACATGCAAACTCCATGTAGCTAGTTTGACTTGGTTACATGAGACATTTTAATTTCTTGCCACTGAGAATTTTAACTACTTGCCGGTCGCCTCACGCAGATATACTGCGGCAGAATGGCATGGGCAGGCAGCATCGTTCCAGGAGCGATCTGTGCTGAGGGGGAGGCCACTGATTCATGGCCACCCCCTCGCGATCGCACCTGGCAAATGAGAAGCTTCCTCTGCTTCTGTAATGTAAACAGAAGCAGAGGAAGTGATGTCATCTCTCCTTGTGAAGCCTTTTCATTCACATCTACTGTGAGTCTGCACCAACACTACACTGACACTAGCACACATAGGCACATAACCCCCCCCCCCCCCCGATCAGCCCCCCTGCACCTCCTGTCACAGTGACACCAATAGCATTTTTTTGTTTTGTTTTTTACTGAATACTGCATCGGTGTCATTTGTGACTGTTATAAGTGGTAGGGCAGTTAGTGGTAGGCCCCTTTAGGTCTAGGGTACCCCCCTAATAAAGGTTTAGCCCCTTGATCACCCCCCAGTTAACCCCTGTCGCCAGTGGCACTAAGCAATCTTTTTTCTGATTGCCGTATTAGTGTTACAGGTGACGCTAGGTAGCCAGGTAAGTATTTAGGTTCACCGACAGCTTTTTATAGCATCAGGTACCCCCATATACTACCTAATGAAGGTTTTAACCCCCTGATTGCCCCCTAGTTAACCTTCACCAGTGATCACCGTGTAACGGGTGACGCTAGTTAGTTTGTTTTTTTATACCCGCCGTTTATTATCTAATAAAGGTTTAACCCCCCTGATCGCCCGGCAGGTGATATCAGTTTTAGGGTCTGCGTCTCCCCAGGCAGCGTCAGGTTAGTGCCAGTACCACTAACACCCACGCATGCAGCATACACCTCCCTTAGTGGTATAGTATCTGAACTGATCAATATCTGATCAGATCTATACTAGCGTCCCCAGCAGTTTAGGGTTCCAAAAAACGCAGTGTTAGCGGGATCAGCCCAGATACCTGCTAGCACCTGCATTTTGCACCTCCGCAACAGTTTTTTTTGGTAGCGTTTGTTACAGTTGCTGACAGCCTAGGAGCTTTTTTACCTGTGAGTCACTACTGTACCAGTAAATTTAGAGCCCAGAATGGAAAATCGAAAGTACAGTAGTAAAGAGGCCTACACGTTTCTGAGCATGACAGATAGTGAAGAGGAAGTCACTCATCCTGTAGACGACAGCAGCTCCATGACAGATAGCTCTGACGACGGAGTTGTGGTCCCTGCCAAGGTCAGGCGTACCAGACCCCAATCTTCTGCTGTTCTGAGCAGAAAAGTACTAGTGCCGCTCATCCTTCTGGTGAACTGGCAAGCACGAGCAGCCTAGTACACCCTGGTCATAGTCAAACAAGTACTGCAGTGACGTGGCGAGTCCCATAAGTGCAGTTCCAGCTTGTGAGGTGGCAAGCACAAGTATGCCTCGTTTCCACTGAGCGGATCGGTTCGGTACGATACACTATTTTGGGTGTTTCCATTATGAAAGCGGCCCATACAACCGAACCGTTCCATTCAGGGTCCTGCTTCAGATGTGGGGCCATAGAAAATGGAACGGTTCGGTTAGGGCGGAGCTACGATACAATACACTGATTGGCGAACGTGTGACGCCATGCTAGGCATTTTTTAGAAACCCACGCATGGCCCCTGGCGGTCCGACTTGCAGTGGAAACGCTCGCCTGAATAGGCCGGACCATTCTAGGCCTTCCAAACTGTACCGACCCGAACCGATCCGCTCGGTGGAAACGAGGAAGTAGTGTCCAGCTGCCACCAAGAAGACAAAGACAGGCCCGTCGAGCCCATAGTGCCCTTCCTGCTGCATTCGCCAACCTTTTGGGAACCCACCACTTCTGCAGCACCCATACTTCCCCTATTCACTGGCCAACCCGGTATCAGGTGGAAACAGCTGATTTTACGTCACTTGATTTTTATTCACTGTTTTTCACCGAAGATCTCTATAGATCTATTGTGGACCAAAGTAATTTGTATGCTGGTCAATACATCGCCACTAATCCCCAGTCCTCCCTTGCCAGAGGTTGGAAACCAATTACGGTTTCCAAATTTAAGATCTTTCTTGGCCTATCCCTCGATATGGGCATAACTAAAAAGAGTGAGTTGCGGTCATATTGGTCCTCTCACCCAATTCACCATATGCTTGTGTTCTCTGTTTCCATGGCCAGGGCACGATGCGAGCAGATCTTGCGGTTCATGCACTTCAACAACAATGAACTCTGTCGTCCTCGTGGAGACCCTGGATACGATCGGCTCTACAAAATTCAGCCCCTCGTAAACCTCTTTAACCAACGTTTTGCAGCCTTGTTTACTCCCCATCAAGTTGTCTGCGTTGATGAGTCCCTGATTACGTTTTCTGGCCGCTTGTCTTTCAAACAGTATCTTCCCAGCAAGCGTGCCAGATACATGGTCAAGATGTATAAGCTCTGTGACAGGGCCACAGGCTATACATGTAGTTTTATGGTTTACAAGGAAAAAGATAGCCACGTAGAGCCGGAGAACTGCCCAGATTACATAGGGAGTGCTGGCAAGATTGTGTGGGACTTGGTGTCACCCTTATTCGGAAAGGGGTACCAATTGTATGTGGACAATTATTACACGAGTGTGCCAATTTAAGTCACTTGTTTGATCATCAGATTGGAGACAGATTGCAGACACGACGGTCCAAATTCATACAGCGACTGGTGTTGTGGAGAAACCCCTCTGTGTCCACAAATATAACCAAAATATGGGAGGGGTGGACCTCAACGACCAGTTGTTGGCGCCGTACCTAGTTGCCCGTAAGGCCAGACACTGGTACAAAAAAGTGTCTGTTTATTTCAATTGGCTTTGCTGAACGCTCATGTGCTATACAGAGCTTCAGGACAGACTGGATCCTTCCTTAAATTCCAGGAAGAGATGGTCAGAGCCCTTCTGTTTCCAGACTGTGCTCAACCTCACCTTCCTAATCCAAATGCAGTAAGCCAGCTGCATGAGAGGCATTTTCCGTATGTCCTCCCGAGTACCCCTACCCAACGAGCCCCCCAAAGAAGATGTCGTGTCTGCAGCAAGCACGGATATAGGCATAACACCCGCTATTATTGTCCCTCCTGTCCTGACAATCCTGGTCTTTGCATTGGTGAATGTTTTGAACACTACTGTACACTAGTTGTGTATTAGCGTTGGGGTACAGCACTGAACAGACTAGGACACACTTTCACAGGTTCTCCCAAGATGCCATCGCATTTTGAGAGACCCGAAACTGGAACCGTTACAGTTACAAAAAAAAGTGTGTAAAAAAAAAAAATATATAAAAAAAAAACCTAAAAATAGTTGTCGTTATATTGTTCTCTCTCTCTATTCTCTCTATTGTTCTGCTCTTTTTTACTGTATTCTATTCTGCAATGTTTTGTTATAATGTTTTATCATGTTTGCTGTTCAGGTATGTAATTTTTTTATACTTTACTGTTTACTGTGTTTTATTGTTAACCATTTTTTTGTTTTCAGGTACACCATTCAGCTGCAGCGCAGATTTTTTTTATCTTGACAGCAACAGCGTTTGCTCCCACAATACATAAATCCATGACTCCAGCGTTGTCGTAGGTGATTTCACCACCACAGTTTAAAAAAAGAGCATATATGCCGAAGCATGGGGGCAGCAGGGGTGGAGGAGCGATTTGCTCCTAACTTTTGGGGCGGATGCCCCCATGCTTCGGCATACAGTGGAACCTCAGTTTGCGAGTAACGTGGTTAACGAGCGTTTTGCAAAACGAGCACTGTATCTCTAAAAATCCTAACTCACTTTGCGAGTGTTGTCTCGCAAAACAAGCAGGATTCAGGCCAAAAGCGGGGTGGGGGGTTCTGGAGCCGAACATTGCCGATCGTCGGCGTTTCGGAAATGCTCGGAAAGGCCCGAGGACAGTTCGGCTGACCTCGGAAAAGCTCGTGAACAGAGTCTTTCCGAGGTTCGCCGAGGTCAGCCGAAGTGTGCTCAGGCCTTTTCTGAGGCTCTCCGGCGCCCCCCGCCTCTGGCCGCATGCGGTATTGGATCCTGTTGAAGTCAATGCGGAACTAATTATTTTCATTTCCATTGACTTCAATGGGCAAACCATATGATATGCGAATACTTTGGATTTCGAGCATATACTCCTGGAATGGATTATGCTCGTAATCCGAGGTTCCACTGTATATATATTTTAGGCACAGATTGCGTTAAAAAATTTGTTTTTTTTTTACTATGTTTTTTTTATTTGCTTTGCGGGTATGGTATGTCTTACTGTTATACTGTAATGTTACTTTGTTTTATTGTTAACCATCATTTGCTTAGCAGGTACGCCATTCAGTTGCAGCGCGGATTTATTTATCTTGACAGCAACAGTGTTTGCTCCCACGATACATAAAGCCGTGACACCACCACAGTTAAAAGCAAAATGGTGCATGTATGGCCATCATTAGAAGTGGGTGGATGAAGGGAGGTATTCTAATGGTGGGCATACCCACTGATGAAAAAAAAAATTGTAATATATGCCCAACAAGGACCAGCAACATATTGACATGTTGCTGGACTTTGGTTATACCAGAATGATGCCTGCGGGTTTAGGTATCATCTTGGTATCATTCTTTTCAGCCAGCGGTCAGCTTTCATGTAAAAGCAATTCTAGTGGCTAATTAGCCTCTAGACTGCTTTTACAAGCAGTGGGAGGGAATGTTCCCCCCCCCACGTCTTCCATGGTTTTCTCTGGCTCTCCTGTCCCAACAGGGAACCTTAGAATGCAGCCAGTGGTTCCGCCAGCTGACTATAGACCTGATCAGAGATCAGAATGGCTCCAATCATCTCTATGGCCTAAGAAACCGGAAGCTACGAGCATTTCATGACTTAGATTTCGGTGGATGTAAACAGTGCCATTGGGAAATCATTTTATCACACCGATCTTGGTGTGGTCAGATGCTTTGAAGGCAGAGGATTTGGGCAATATAGTGTGTTTTAGTGCATTAATTTAAAAAAAAGTGTGTTCCTAAAAAAATGTTTGGGGGTTCAAAGTAATTTTCTTGCAAAAAAAATACATTTTTCATGTAAACAAAAAGTGTCAGAAAGGGCTTGGTCTTCAAGTGGTTAGAAGAGTGGGTGATGTGTGACATAAGCTTCTAAATGTGGTGCATAAAATGCCAGGACAATTCAAAACCCCCCAAATGACCCCATTTTAGAAAGTAGACACCCCAAGCTATTTACTGAGAGGCATGTTGAGTCCATTGAATATTTTATATTTTGACACAAGTTGCGAGAAAAAGACACTTTTTTTTTGTTTGCACAAAGTTGTCACTATATGAGATATTGCTCAAACATGCCATGGGCATATGTGGAATTACACCATTATGCTGCTTCTGAGTACATGGATACTGCATGTGTGGGACTTTTTGGGAGCCTAGCCGCGTATGGGGCCCCGAAAACCAAGCACCGCCTTCAGGATTTCTAAGGGCGTAAATTTTTTATTTCACTCCTCACTGCCTATCACAGTTTTGGAGGCTATGGAATGCCCAGATGGCACAACCCCCCCCCCCAATGACATAATTTTGGAAAGTAGACACCCCAAGCTATTTGCTGAGAGGTATGGTGAGTATTTTGCAGATCTTGCTTTTTGTCACAAAGTTTTGAAAATTGAAAAAAAAAAAAAATTTTTTTCTTTTCTTTCTTCATTTTCAAAAACAAATGAGAGCTGTGAAATACTCACCATGCCTCTCAGCAAATAGCTTGGTGTGTTTACTTTCCAAAATGTGGTCATTTGGGGGTTTTTTTTTTGCTATCTTGGCATTTTATGGCCTTCGAAACTGTGAAAGGTAGTGAGGAGTGAAATCAAAAATTTACGCTCTTAGAAATCCTGAAGGCGGTGATTGGTTTTCGGGGCCCCGTACGCAGCTAGGCTCCCAAAAAGTCCCACATGTGGTATCCCCCGCACTTAGGAGAAGCAGCAGAATGTATTTTGGGGTGTAATTCCACATTTGCCCATGGCATGTTTAAAATAAAAAAAGTTTGTCATTTTCCCGCAACTTGTATCAAAATATAAAAAATTCCATGGACTCAACATGCCTCTCAGCAAATAGCTTGGGGTGTCTACTTTCCAAAATGGGGTCATTTGGGGGGGTTTGTGCCATCTTGGCATTTTATGGCCTTTAAAACTGTGATAGGTAGTGAGGAGTGAAATCAAAAATTTACGCCCTTAGAAATCCTGAAGGCGGTGCTTGGTTTTCGGGGCCCAGTACGAGGCTAGGCTCCCAAAAAGTCCCACACATGTGGTATCCCCCCGTACTCAGGAGAGGTAGCAAAATGTATTTTGGGGTGCAATTCCACATATAACATGGCATGTGTGAGCAATATACCATTTAGTGATTTTTTTTTTTGTCATTATTCAGCCACTTGGGACAAAAAAATTAAATATTCAATGGGCTCAACATGCCTCTCAGTAATTTCCTTGGGGTGTCTACTTTCCAAAATGGGGTCATGGGGGGGGGGGGGGTTTGTACTGCCCTGCCATTTTAGCACCTCAAGAAATGAGATAGGCAGTCATAAACTAAAAGCTGTGTAAATTCCAGAAAATGTACCCTAGTTTGTAGATGCAATAACTTTTGTGCAAACCAATAAATATACGCTTATTGACATTTTTTTTTTTTTTTTTTACCAGACATGTGGCTGAATACATTTTGACCTAAATGTATGACTTAAATTGAGTTTATTGGATTTTTCTTATAACAAAAAGTAGAAAATATCATTTTTTTTTTCAATTTTTTTTATCTTTTTCCGTTTATATCGCAAAAAATAAAAATCACAGAGGCAATCAAATACCATCAAAAGAAAGCTCTATTTGTGGGGAAAAAAAAGAACACAAATTTCGCTTGGGTACAACATTGCATTTAATTTACCAATTAAAACAGCGCAGTGCCAAATTGTAAAAAGTCCTCTGGTCTTTAGGCAACCAAAAGGTCCGGGGCTTAAGTGGTTAACTAGAGACTAGGGAAAGTTTTTTTAGTAACCTATTTGTGCTACTAAAATCATAGTTAAATATTCACATAGACTAAAAAAAAATCCATCTAGTTCAACCAATAGACCATGAACAAAACACTATACCACAGGTAAACCAGAGGAATGCAAAAAACATATATAAAGCAAAATGAACAGCAATTATTTGCTAGGAGTTGGTTTATTGCTAAATAGATTAAACACAACTCCATGTGGACTAAGCTACTAAATTAAATGTAGCAAACAGTTTCACATGACTGCACAATTCTCTGATCATACAGTCAGGTCCATAAATATTGGGACATCGACACAATTCTAATCTTTTTGCCTCTATACACCACTACAATGGATTTGAAATGAAACAAGATGTGCTTTAACTGCAGACTTTCAGCTTTAATTTGAGGGTATTCACATCCAAATCAGGTGAACAGGGTAGGAATTACAACAGTTTGTATATGTGCCTCCCACTTTTTAAGGGACCAAAAGTAATGGGACAGATTAACAATTATCCATCAAACTTTCACTTTTTAAAACTTGGTTGCAAATGCTTTGCAGTCAATTACAGCCTGAAGTCTGGAACGCATAGACATCACCAGACGCTGGGTTTCATGCCTGGTGATGCTCTGCCAGGCCTCTACTGCAACTGTCTTCAGTTCCTGCTTGTTCTTGGGGCATTTTCCCTTCAGTTTTGTCTTCAGCAAGTGAAATGCATGCTCAATTGGATTCAGGTCAGGTGATTGACTTGGCCATTGCATAACATTCCACTTCTTTCCCTTAAAAAACTCTTTGGTTGCTTTCGCAGTATACTTCGGGTCATTGACCATCTGCACTGTGAAGCACCGTCCAATGAGTTCTGAAGCATTTTGCTGAATATGAGCAGATAATATTGCCCGAAACACTTCAGAATTCATCCTGCTGCTTTTGTCAGCAGTCACATCATCAATAAATACAAGAGAACCAGTTCCATTGGCGGCCATACATGCCCACACCATGGCACTACCACCACCATGCTTCACTGATGAAGTGGTATGCTTTTGATCATGAGCAGTTCCTTTCCTTCTCCATACACTTCTCTTCCCATCACTCTGGTACAAGTTGATCTTTGTCTCATTTGTACATAGGACGTTGTTCCAGAACTGTGAAGACTTTTTTAGATGTTGTTTGGAAAACTCTAATCTGGCCTTCCTGTTTTTGAGGCTCACCAATGGTTTACATCTTGTGGTGAACCCTTTGTATTCACTCTGGTGAAGTCTTCTCTTGATTGTTGACTTTGACACACATACAACTACCTCCTGGAGAGTGTTCTTGATCTGGCCAACTGTTGTGAAGGGTGTTTTCTTCACCAGGGAAAGAATTCTTCGGTCATCCACCACCGTTGTTTTCCGTGGTCTTCCGGGTCTTTTGGTGTTTTTGAGCTCCCCGGTGTGTTCTCTCTTTTTAAGGATGTTCCAAACAGTTGATTTGGCCACACCTAATGTTTTTGCTATCTCTCTGATGGGTTTATTTTGTTTTTTCAGCTTAATGATGGCTTGCTTCACTGATATGGATTTGGATCTCATATTGAGAGATGACCGCAACAGATTCCAAATGCAAATAGCACACTTGAAATGAACTCTGGACCTTTTATCTGCTCCTTGTAAATGGGATAATGAGGGAATAACACACACCTGGCCATGGAACAGCTGAGCAGCCAACTGTCCCATTACTTTTGGTCCCTTAAAAAGTGGGAGGCACATATATAAACTTTTGTTATTCCTACACCGTTCATCTGATTTGGATGTAAATACCCTCAAATTAAAGCTGAAAGTCTGCAGTTAAAACACATCTTGTTTGTTTCATTTCAAATCTATTGTGGCGTTGTATAGAGCCAAAAAGATTAGACTTGTATCGATGCCCCAATATTTATGGACCTGACTGTATGTCTATGAAGATTACATAAGAGGGGGCCATAAATTTCATGTGTTAACTTGTTGCCACAGGCCGTACACAATTTTTGTGGCTTTAGAACCATGCTGCCACATATATGCGTACAGCTGACGCTGCTGTTCTATACTGGGAGTGCCCTAAGTGACTCCAGCATTGTGAACAAACTGTCACCAACAACTCCCAGTCACTGCTTACGATCTCAGCTAATCGCAGTGGTCACATTATCAGAAGCTCACCTGCTGACCTGTGATGTAAAGAAACCTTAACCCATTTGCTGCCCCCAACGTAAGAACTGCCTGCAGCTGGTCAAATCAGTAACCCTTACTTCAACTGCATTTTCCAAGCCTGTAAACTCATGGTGGCTTCAGCACCATGAGCTTACTCAAATTGCACATGACTTTTTGTATTTTACTGAATTGATGTAATGAGCAGCCAAAAGACTTGAGAATTGCATCCAGACGATGTGTAAACTTGGCGGCTGTAGAGCGGATCCCCCGCACAGCTTTGTGAATGTGATAAGGCAGTTGAATGGCTGCTGATTGAATCCACAAGTCTACAGTATTGCTCTTTTGCTTGTCCAGTGTCCTGTTCTCTGTTATTTTACATTACCTGCAAACATTGGCAGTATCAACTTTGTCTGTGCAGCACCGTGGATTTTATCTGGCTGACAACCAGATTCACAAGGCTGCAGCCTGTGCCTCCCCCTTAACCCCTGTCCCATGCCATGCCCCCTCTTTCAGTCCGCCCTCCCCGCCTCCTGTCGCTTGCTGGCACTTCCTGTTAGAATGACAGTCTGGACTTGCAGAGTAATACAACAGCCACAGGAGCGGCTGCATATGTTGTCAATTAATGTATTTGCATGACCCACACTTGTTTGTGCCTGTTTTTAAACATAGCTGAACCCGTTTACATTTACAGTTCAGATAGTGGCTCTTTACTAAGTTATCTTTAATTGAGGCAACACATATAAAAATTCAGGGGTTTCCATGATGTAACCCAAAACTTTTGGTTCTGCGTTGAGCAAATGCCAGTATTTTATGATTTTACTTAACTGGTTATGTCGTCTTATGTATGAGGAGATAACATTGAAGTGGATTCTTTGGGATTTGCACTACAGATTCCCTAGATCTTAGTTTGGCTCTCTTATACAGTGCCGTGAAAAAGTATTCACACCTTCACTGATGAGGTGGTATGCTTTGGATCATGAGCAGTTCCTTTCCTTCTCCATACCCTTCTCTTCCCATCACTCTGGTACAAGTTGATCTTGGTCTCATTTGTCCATAGGATGTTGTTCCAGAACTGTGAAGGCTTTTTTAGATGTTTGGCAAACTCTAATCTGGCCTTCCTGTTTTTGAGGCTCACCAATGATTTACATCTTGTGGTGAACCCTCTGTATTCACATAATTCTGAAGTGGAAGGAAAATAATAAATGTTTTTCAAACTTTTTTTTACAAATAAATATGTGAAAAGTGTGGCCTGCATTTGTATTTAGCCCCCATTACTCTGATACCCCTAACTAAAATCTAGTGAAACCAATTGCCTTCAGAAGTCACCTAATTTAGTAATTGGAGTCCACCTGTGTGTAATTTAATCTCTGTATAAATACAGCTGTTCTGTGAAGCCCTCAGAGGTTTGTTAGAGGACCTTGGTGAACAAACAACATCATGAAAACCAAGGAACCCAGACAGGTCAGGGATAAAGTTGTGGAGAAGTTTAAAGCGGGGTTAGGTTATAAAAAAAATATCCCAAGCTTTGAACATCTCATGGAGCACTGTTTAATCCATCATCCGAAAATGGAAAGAGTACGGCACAACTGCAAAACCTACCAAGATATGGCCGTCCTCCTAAACTGATAGGCCGGGCAAGGAGAGAATTCATCAGAGAAGCAGCCAAGAGGCCCATGGTAACTAGGGGTGCAATGGATCGTCATCGATCCGTGATCCGATCCGCGGAGGTTGATCCGTACGGGACACCCGCGATCCGCGGAGCGCTCTGTGGCCTCGGCCATAGGAAAGGCCGCGGCTTCGGCCTAGCTCCGGAGCGGGGGCCACCTTGGTACACCTGGCGGCCGTTTAGCACGTGGTCGCTCCGTCAAATGACGGAGCGATCACTTGTAACAAACCGACGTCATGTCATGACGCCGGTTCCTCTCTCCCCTCTGTGTACTGATCTGTACAGTGGAGGGGAGAGATCGGATGGCAGAAGTGCCAATACTCTGCAATGCCCTGCCAATACTCTGCAATGCTCTGCTGCAATACCCTGCCAATACTCCAATGCTCTGCTGCAATACCCTGCCAATACTCTGCAATGCCCTGCCAATACTCTGCAATGCAATGACAATACTTTGCAATGCCCTGACAATACTCTTCCATACCCTGCCAATACTCTTCCATACCCTGCCAATACCCTGCAATATTCTGCCAATACTCTGCCACACCCTGCCAATAGGGAGATTGTGGATATTACAGTGGGGGAGTTTTTTGTCTTGTTGATCCAAAAATTATCCGAACTGTGATTCCTGATCCGAGGAACGATTCGAACCGTGAGTTTTTTGATCCGTTGCACCCCTAATGGTAACTCTGGAGGAGCTGCAGAGATCCACAGCTCAGGTGGGAGACTCTGTGCACAGGACAACTATTAGTCCTGCACTCCACAAATCTGGCCTTTATGGAAGAGTGGCAAGAAGAAAGCCATTGTTGAAAGAAATCCATAAGAAGTCCCGTTTGCAGTTTGCCGTGTGGGGACACATCAAACGTGGAAAAATGTGCTCTGGTCACATGAGACCAAAATTGAACTTTTCAGACTAAAAGCAAAACGCTATGTGTGGCATAAAACTAACTGCACATCACCCTGAACACACCATCCACACCGTGAAACATCGTGGTGGCAGCATCATGTTGTAGGGATGAGTTGATGAGAAGATGGATGAAGCCAAATACAGGGCAATCTTAGAAGAAGACCTGTTAGAGTCTGCAAAAGACTTTCAACAGGAAAACAACCTTAAACATACAGCCACAGCTACAAAGGAATGGTTTAGGTCAAAGCATATTCATGTGTTTAGAATGGCCCAGTCAAAGGCCAGACTTGAATCCAGTTGAGAATCTGTGGCAAGACTTGAAAATTGCTGTTTACAGATGCTCTCCATCCAATCTGACAGAGCTTGAACTATTTTGCAAAGAAGAATGGGCAAGAATGTCACTCTCTAGATGTACAAAGCTGGTAGAGACATCCCCAAAAAAACCTGCAGCTGTAATTGCACCAAAACGTGGTTCTACAAAGTATTGACTCAGGAGGGCTGAATACAAATACACACCACACTTTTAACATATTTGTAAAATATTTTTAAAACCATTTATCATTTTCCTTCCACAATTATGTGCTACTTTGTGTTGGTCTATCAAATAAAATCCCAATAAAATACATTTACGTTTTTGGTTGTAACATGACAAAATGTGGAAAATTACAAGGCGTATGATTACTTTTTCAAGGCGCTGTATGCTTTCATAAGGAAACCCTGACTATATCCCTTTTGCAGCAGCCATTCTCTTTAAAAATCCACCATATCTGAGCAGTTGCATCATAGACACCAGTATTGGCTTTATGGTATGCTCCTGACTAAAGGAGTCAAATGTGCATTGGCTTGCATGTAACAGTGTTAACTGCTATCCGTTTCCTAAAGACTGTACTAGCAAGGGTGCCATCTACATTTTGAAGATATGTACATCCAAAAAAAGATCTGCGGGAATCAAAGGTCATAGTCGTGGTTCAATAATTCCACAAATGCATCCAGTTGTTTCTGGGTGCCATCCTACAACATAAATACATTGTCAATGTACCTGTACCACGCAGCACGGATTCATCACAAAAATATCTGTTCTCCCACTCCCTTAGGTAAAGAATGACATTGGACAGTGCACAGTCCTAAACAAAATTATATTTCTATTGCCCTAACTGCAACAGAAATCTTTCAACTACCTCCAATCCTTTCCTATGTGGTAATATCCTATATAATGCTTTGATATCCAAAGCCACAAGCCATGTCTCAGTAGGGACATATTCATCTTCAGTAAGAAGACGCTTGAGGGGGGATATTATTTCAATCTACAAATCCCATACTGGTGACCCCACAAAACGGATAAAACTTTTTCCACAGAAGGGAGTTTAATAAGACACATGGCCACTCATTACAATTAGAAGAAAAGAGGTTTAATCTTAAACTGCATACAGAGTTCTATACTGTAAGAGTGGCAAGGATGTGGAATTCCCTTCCACAGGTGGTGGTTTCAGCGGTGAGCATCGATTAGTTTAAAAAAACTAAGACTAAAAACTATTAGATAAGCACCTGAACAACCGCAACATACAGGGATATACAATGTAATAGTGACATATAATCACACACGTAGGTTGGACGTGAAGGATTTGTCTTTTTTCAACCTCACCTACTATGTAACTTGTCTTTTTTATTTTGTTGTCTAAATATACCTTTTCAATAATATTCAGATATTCAGTGCTAGCATTAGTAGCGAGTATTCGTTTATACTGTTTTCTATTTTAGGGATGTTTGGGCACATTTTCTTTTGTCATCAATATTGCCCCTCTTGTCATAAGGCTTATGATAATATTGATGGTTTTGCAAATCCAAAAAGGGTTTTAGTTAGATTAAAAGGCTTTTTGTCCATTGCACTGAACTCACTGATGTACAATAAAATATTTTTATTAAATAATGCGTGGTGATTGGTTCCAATAAAAATGGCAAGCAAAGTTTAGTAATTGATCATTCATTTGAGGGATGTTGGTACTCATGACACTATGAAAGTTTATATGTACTCCCAGTCACTATTCGTTCTGAAAGGCAAGGAGGCATTCTTTGCATCCTGGACGTAAAGAGGCTTTACATTCACTTACAGAGAGGCTCCTTTACAGTAAGAGCTGCATATGTGTCAAATAGATTTCCACATCAACTGGTTCTAGACAACTCTTTGTATTGATATAAAAAGCAGTGTTTCTAAATGCACAATTTTTTCTAATGTACTATTATTATGTATTATAAATAACTCTTTAGATTGTTGACCCAGGGAATATCAGATTGCCGTAGTGGATCAATACGTTTTTCCATGTTGGAGCATACTTTTTGAAGGTTTTTGCCTACCAGCAGGTTTTGGCTTCTGATAATTCAGGTTCTTTATTTTTGACTTTTGGTTCAACGTGATGGAGTTTTTTTTTGTTTTTTTTTTAGTCTACTCAACTATGCAATTATGTAAGAAAAAAATGCTCATGTAGCCCTAGCCAAATCACCAGACTGCCCTCAAAAGACAGCTAATGCACTAGTGTTTGAAAATTTGGAGCTCTAGCCTTATTAGGTGACTGCCAACAAGTGGCTACGTTTATCAGAAGCAACATATTTAAAGATCTAATTCAGTGGGGTTTTTTTTTGTATAAATGTTCATACTTTTGCAATTGATATGTATATTCAACACATAGCATTAAATTGACCAGTAATCATAGTCCATGCAATGGCCATTCTTTGTTATTCTATATAACTGTTTTATATATCAAACTTGATATCAGTCAAAACCAAATCCATTTACAGTGATTACAACTTTGCAGAACTTTTGCTAAAAAGCTGTCAGGCGTTGACATTTTTTGGTGAAATTTTGACTCCATTCCTTTATTCATTTATTCATTTCTTTCCAAATGCTACTGGCTTGTAAAACATTTTTTTTTTACCTTACAGTGATGCTCTTCCTATAAGAGCGTGTCAGGGTTAAGTTATGGATACTTTAGTGGCCAGTCCATTTTAGGTGGTAGTCTGGCATTCTGTTTCTTCATCAAACAGGTTTTGAACAGGCTACAAGTATGCTTCGGGTGTTTGTCCTGCTGCATGTTAGTAAACCAGCATGATTAAAACTAAGTGGTAACCTTTCTTGTTCAATATTCCACTAGTCCTATCAGAACTAAATTTCTCTCCCTATGTTTTTTGAAGGTATCGGTCACTACTCCCGCATCCCTTAATTTGCTCTACATCTAAAGTTTGTCTTTTTGATGCAACACCTCAAACTTGGACTCATCTACGGCTCAGGGTCTGTTTTTCTATTTCAAACTTTCTTTTTTTTAATTTGGCTTTTTTTCCTCTGACATCTGTCTCTAAGGCCATAATCACAGATTCCTCTTTTTACTATCAACATTTATTTCTTGGCTCTAGTTGTAAATCATTTCAGTGGCAGATTGATGAAATGTCATAACATATGAAAACCATGTAGAGAATACCTACAAACCAGAATGGATACGGAGTGGGTGGAGCCCAAAAAATAACTATGTATATGTAATTCGTAATAAGAACACAGTAAGCCTTGCAATGAAATGACGTGGAACCCAAGGTATGTATTGGTGAGCTTACTTTCATTTCTGTCAGGCATCCCTGCCTGTCTCAATTGGCTAAAAAAATAAATGATGAAAACAAGAGGACCCAGGAGGAGAAATGGAATAATAATATAAAACAATGTAAAAATGCAGTAGAACAATACAGATGTACAAATGTACAGTAATAAATGGTGTATAGGTCACAGGTACCCAAGCAAAAAGAAAATTGACAGCTGAGCTACAAAGAAAAAATTAAATGCTACTGGGTGCCCAGAAGGGAAGCTTCGGAGCATGCAAAATATAAATGAAGAGAAACCAGCGCAAAGGCTAATAGTGTAGTATGTTTAAAAGAAAATAATATGCACTCACACATACAGTCAAGGGTAACACACATAACCACTGGGGCAAAACGGACCACACAAGCGGCGCAGATACTGGAGATCGAGAAAACCTCCCCTTCCTGTTACTGACCCGAAGCAACTGTGTAAAATGTCATGACTGGGTCACTGTGTCTCATTCTCCAGTCAGTATGGCTGGAGAAAAAGCTAATGGAATGTGATTTACATTCCATCAGCTTCATTGTAGGACTGGTGAGACATCAGGGGTGTTTCAAACCCCTGATGTCTCATTAAAGAGAACTTATCACCAAAATATTATTACCTGGGGACTTTCTGTCCCCTATGTGACGAAGCACGGGGGTGCCTATGCAAAAAAATGTTGATTGCCCTACACATTACATATCTCCGCGCACGCCAGACTGAGAGCAATAATTCTAGGCCCGTTATTTATGGTTAATGCTAAACTGATAACCTATAGGGGCTTTTAAAGCATTGCCTATGGAAATTATAGGGTACTGAAGTTTCACTGTTTCACGACCACATCCAGTTTTAGGGTTTGATATATTTGGTATCTATTTACTTATTTTTTACTTATTTTTTATATTGTAGGGAAAAAAATGGTAATTTATTGCATTTGTGTGCATTAAAATTAACATCAGTGTATTTTTTGTACTGAAATATATGCATTTCCTAAATCGTTAGGCTGACATCATGTGACATAAAAAATTGGAACTGCCAATTGTGTATTCTCTAGGGTGTCTGCATTGGGGTGTCTGAAAATATATCATGTTTGGGGGTTTTATCTAATCTTCAGGCCTTAAAAAAATGTTGAAAAAAAATGACTTTAGGACTAAATTGGGAGAATCCTATAAGTGTGGCAAAGAGGGGGGGGGGTGGGGTTGTTTGAAAATTGGAGCAGTCCTTATAGGGGCTGTAAAAGTTTTGGGTAGGACAAACCAGAGCAAATCATAGGGATTTAAAAATCGGTCGACAAGTTCCGTGCAACCCAACTTGATGTTCCACCACTGTGCTCCTGTATAAAAATAACTCAAAAAGTCCCTAAAGCTGCCAACTTAAAATAAAATGAGAAAAGTATTTTAAATGAAAAAATAGTGGCGCTGCGTTCACATTAATCCAGTGGCACCTAATCTAATATATCAATACCTCATAGCAGTGAATTGCTGTATGCTAGGTGACCTTAATCAATCCAAGCACTATAACATATATGTAAATATATCTATAAGTGAAATAAAACAGTGAGATGAGGGAAATAAAGAATTGATGATAATAAAAGTCCATGCAAAGTGAAGTATTTCACAAAGTGTTCAGTGAATAATCTTCTTATGTACTTTAAATTTTCTTCCACCACACCGATTGTGACTGTGAATCACTCCTTTGAAACCACACTCACCACAAAGATTTGCCTTGCACTCTCATGCTCGGCATATAAGCTGTTTTACAACCCACCAGGGTTAATCAGGGTAAGTTATATGTCACGATTTCCAGCAGTTCATTACCAATACAGGGAGATTGAAAATATCTTCAGTAAGTACTGGCATATTTTATGCAGGGACAGGCATTTATGCAACACTTTACTGAGTAAACCAAAGTTTATTTATAGAAGGGCCCCAAACTTTGGTGATCAGGTAGTGAGGAAGATCTTGGATCCACTGGATAAACAAGTTTTAAAAATAGATCTAAAAGGCTTTTTCTCCTGCAGGAAATGTATCTGCTGTAGAACAGTCAATATAAGGAATAGGGGCATAACTAGTGTCACGAATTTGGACCTTGAGATAGACAAATTCATCACGTGCAACTCGTCTTATGTGGTGTATCTGTTGTGGTGCCCATGTGGATTATATTTGGGAAGAACCAAACACTAGTTAAAAGTCCGAATAGCTGAGCATCTAGCCAATATCAGAAAGGGATTTAAATTTCATAGTGTGTCTTTGCACATTAAAGAGAAACATGGCCAGTATCCATCTGTGCTTCAATTTTGTGGAATTGACCATGTTTCCCCATCATGGAGGGGGTCCAATCTGATTAGGGACTTATCTCAGAGAGAAACAAAATTGATTTTTCTTTTAAAAAGCCTCTACCTGAGAGGGTTAAATATTAAACTCGATCTTAACTGTTTTATCAATAATTTTTTAGATTCATTTTGAGATTGGTCTTTAAATATTTGACAGGAACATTTGATAACTGTTCTGTTAGATATAACTATATCAGCTTGGCTCCAACCACTTATAAATGCTTTTTGACATAAGTGGTATATCAATTTGTTAATAATTTTTTAATATTTTAATTTAATCACTCATCTGATAATTATTACATTTAGCACACGAAATGGGCTTTATAGACCTGTTCATGTGAAATCTGAACTTACCTGATCAGTTTGATATATGTATGTATTGCGCTAAAGTTAATTCTTTTGCAGTGTAATATATGGCAGTATTTTCCTCAATAAACCAGGATTAGCGGTGTAAAAACCAGCATATTGTGGTCAGGGGGACACGGGATGCGCGCATGCTCTTTGAGAATACTTCTGCCAGAAGTTGGTAGGGAGAGTTATAAAGAGGGGGGTTGCCGTGCCGTATAGCCAATCCCATGAATAAGTCGGAATGACGAAACATGTCGGGGCGTGGCTATACGGCAACCAATGTTAACATGTGACGTTCTGCGGTGTTTCGGCTGTGATACTGACGAGCGAACGAGTGGAGGGTGAGGTATAATAGCTGCATCCGGGGTCCACCATGACCACAGTATACCACTGCAGGCCAGTTACAGGAGTTTCCCTGAAATGCTTTTTGATTATTGGAGTGATGTGAGTGCAATTGTTGAAGATTTGATGTGTTTATTTTAATGATTTTTACGGTATCGCGCTATTGGAGGCACTTTTTTCATTTCATGTTTATATGTGGAAACGTATCCTCATGTTGAGTACTGCTGGAAATCGTGGAGTATAACTTACCCTGATTAACGCTGGTGGGTTGTAAAAGCTTATATGAGAGTGCAAGGCAAATCTTTGTGGAGTGCGGTTTCAAAGGAGTGACTCACAGTCACAATTGGTGTGTTTTAAGAAAATTTAAAGTACATAAGAAGATTGTTCACTGAACACTTTGTGAAACACTTTGCATGGACTTTTATTATCATCACTTCTTTATTTCCCTCATCTCACTGTTTTATTTCACTTATAGATATATTCACATATATGTTATAGTGCTTGGATTGATTAAGGTCACCTAGCATACATCATAATGTGCAATTCACTGCTATGAGGTATTGATATATTAGATTAGGTGTCACTGGATTAATGTGAACACAGCGCCACTATTTTTTCATTTAAAATACTTTTCTAAAATCATAGGGATTGTTTTGGCAGTTGGCTCATTATCCAAGTGACTTCTTCCTCAAAGATTGTGAGCTGAATTTCCACTTCCCTTTCCCCACCTTTCTGAGGCAGGATGCTGGTGTACAGCTCAGCATCATTTCTTTACGCCTTGTTGGCAACAGTTCTTTCCCTTGTTTGTCTTTGATGCCTTTGTGAGCAGTAAAAGGTGTTCTAATCCTTTTTACTTGTGCAAATGCATTCCTGGTGTGGCCCTTCATTTAGTCTTCTTCTAGCTATTTGCATTGTTGGATCCCGTAAACATCATCTTTCCTCACAGCCCTATGGAAAACCGTGTTCAATCGCCTTGCATCCTACCATTGCTGCTTTTCTTTGCTCGACTATTGTGATGGCTTCATCAGAGAGCCGCTTGCATCTTTTCTCTGGCTTTTTCCATGGTATGTAGCAGCTGCTACAAGGATGGTTGGCTGAATTTTTTGCCATGGCTCGTCTATTCTCCTTAGGGTCAAGTAGTTTGAACCTATTTTTCATTTCAATTGCAATATGTTAGGGGGATTTGGATGACGTTGAACCTCTTAGTGATACTGTCTTCATGTAGCAGAGTTTTGTTCTGATCTTAGCTGCCAGTAAATTCATATTCTGAATCATAGTTGGCACCTAGAAATATTTTGCCAGCAAAGACTTTTCATTGTTGACTGCGAGGGACATACGACCCTAGGATACAGTTCTATCCAAAGCTGATAACATAAGTCAACGCCCATCTACCCAATGGGGATGGAAAAATGTTTCTTTACAAATTAAGAAAAAAATAGGTATAATGTCATAGTGCATAAAACCCAATTGATAGGGAAACTTAATACTAATTTGCAAAACATCTTAAAAGAAATGCTCCTACACTTACCAACAAGGACAAACCAAACATTATATAAACTTTACAAACACTGAACATCAGAGACACATGGAAAGCAATCCATCTCAATGAACCAGGGCATCATACCTTCTTCCACATCTCCAAGTCCCATATGCAGCTTCCTGGCTGATGAATGCAAATGTTCCTCCAGTATTTTTTGATAACATACTGCATTCATCTTGCCATCAATTTTGACCAAATGTCCTGTGCCATTGTAGCTCACACATCCCCAAAACATCAGCGATCCAACTCCGTGTTTCACAGTAGGAATGGTGTACCTTTCATCATAGGCTTTGTTGACTTCTCTCCAAATGTAGCATTTATGGTTGTCACCAAAAAGCTCAAATTTGGTCTCATCACTCCAAATGACCCCTCGGTCATTTAATACAAAACAGCCTTTTTGCAGACCTTATTCTGTACAACAGAATAAATAAGATATATGGTATACAGCTGCCAAAAGTGAAGTGAGTGTAAAAATACACAATATGTGAAACCCAAAAAATATTCAAGATAAATATACACTACTCACACAGTGCAAATATATACAGTGCCTTGAAAAAGTATTCATACCCATTGAAATGTTCCACATTTTGTCATGTTACAACCAAAAACGTAAATGTATTATATGGGGATTTTATCTGATACACCAACACAAAGTGGCACATAATTGTGAAGTGGAAGAAAAATAACTGGTTTTCCAAATTTTTTACAAAATAAATATCTGAAAAGTGTGGTGTGCATTTGTGTTCAGCCCCCTTTACTCTGGTACCCCTAACCAAAATCTAGTGGAACCAACTGCCTTCAGAAGTCACCTAATTAGTAAATAGAGTCCATCTGTGTGTAATTTAATCTCAGTATAAATACAGCTCTTGTGTGAAGCTCTCAGAGGTTTGTTAGAGAACCTTAGTGAACAAACAGCATCATGAAGGCCAAGGAACACACCAGACAGGTCAGGGATAAAGTGGAGAAGTTTAAAGCAGGGTTAGGTATAAAAAAAATATCCCAAGCTTTGAACATCTCACAGAGCACTGTTCAATCCATCATACGGAAATGGAAAGAGAATGGCACAACTGCAAACCTACTAAGACATGGCTGTCCACTTAAACTGACAGGCCGGGCAAGGAAAGCACTAATCAGAGAAGCAGCCAAGAGGCCCATGGTAACTCTGTAGGAGCTGCAAAGATCCACAGCTCAGGTGGGAGAATCTGTCCACAGGTCCACAATTAGTCATGCACTCCAAAAATGTGGCCTTTATGGAAGAGTGGCAAGAAGAATGCTATTGTTGAAAGAAAGCCATAAGAAGTCCCCTGTGTAGTTTGCTAGAAGCCATGTGGGGGGACACAGCAAACGTGTAAGAAGGTGCTCTGGTCAGATAAGACCAAAATTGAACTTTTTGGCCTAAAAGCAAATGTCACGGTCACTTGACTTCATCAGTGTATATTTATCTTGAATATTTTTTTGGTATCGCATATTGTGTATCATTACACATACACTTCACATAGGTTTATTCATTATTGTTTTGGCAGCGCTACACCACATATCATTTATTTATTTTGTGGGAACACAAATTGGTATATTAGCAGCAGCTGTTTTTTCTAAACATTTTCACAGGTGCTCTAATGATTTCTTTTTATTTCATTTTGTTTGTTCCCAAGTATATATACAGTTGTGCTCATAAGTTTACATACCCTGGCAGAATTTATGATTTCTTGGACATTTTTCAGAGAATATAAATGATAACAAAAAAACTTTTCTTTCACTCATGGTTGGTGTTTGGCTGAAGCCATTTATTTTCAATCAACTGTGTTTACTCTTTTTAAATCATAATGGCAACAGAAAATACCCAAATGATCCTGATCAAAAGTTTACATACCCTGGGGATTTTGACCTGATAACATGCGCACAAATAACTTCAGGTGAAATACAGAACTCTCAGAAAGCATGTGGTGTGGCTGTTTCAAGATGCACAATAAGGAGGCACTTGAAGAAAGATGGGCTGCATGGCCGAGTCGCCAGAAGAAAGACATTACTACGTAAATGCCACAAAGTAGCCCGCTTATAATACGCCAAACAGCACAGAGACAAGCCTCAAACCTTCTGGCACAAAGTCATTTGGAGTGATGAGACCAAAATTGAGCTTTTTGGCCACAACCAACAATGCTACATTTGGAGAGGAGTCAACAAGGCCTATGATGAAAGGTAGACCATTTTTACTGTGAAACACTGAGGTGGATCGCTGATGTTTTGGGGATGTGTGAGCTACAAAGGCACAGGAAATTTGGTCAAAATTAATGAAAGATGAATGCAGTATGCTATCAAAAAATACTGGAAGACCATTTGCATTCATCAGGCAGGAAGCTGCGCATGGGATGTACTTGGACATTCCAACATGACAATGATCCAAAACACAAGGCCAAGTCAACCTGTCATTGGCTACAGCAGAATAAAGGGAAGGTTCTGGAGTGGCCATATCAGTGTTCCGACCTCAGTATCATTGAGCCACTCTGGGGAGATCTCAAATGTGCAGTTCATGCAAGACTTACAAGAACTGGAGGCTTTTTGCCAAGAGGAATGGACAGCTTTACCATCTGAGAAGATAAAAAGCCTCATCCACAAATACCACAAAAGACTTCAAGCTGTCATTGATGTTAAAGGGGGCAACACACGGTATAAGGAACTGGGGTATGTAAACTTTTGATCAGGGTCATTGGGGTAGTTTCTGTTGCCATTATGATTTAAAAAGAGTAAACACAGTTGGTTGATAATAAATGGCTTGAGCCAAACACTAACCATGAGTGAAAGGAACGTTTTTGTGTTATTCATATTCCCTGAAAAATGGCCAAGAAATCATAAATTCTGCCAGGGTGTGGCCCAGAAGGAACCCCTAAATTTCAGTGGAAACCAGACAGCATAACATTCCTAAGATCTATTTAATCCAAACCCAAAATACCTGTTCTCCTTTAGTTATACCCCCTTTACTAAATAAATTAATTACAGAGGGCAACAAATATAAAATTTCCCTTTTGAGCATGATAAAATCTATTAAAATAAAAAGATATTATCCCAAAATATTATACACATGTTATTGTATACCTATTCCTGTTCCCTCAACTGAAGTAAAATAGTTAAAACAAAATTAACTAAAAAAAACTTAAAAAGAAATAGAATTAACTAAAATCGCATAACTCATTTTGTGTAGCACGGAGGAACAAAGAATATAGAGGACTATCCTAGTGCAAGAATTTAGTCTGCCCATCTTCCAAAAATACTACCTTGCCACCAAGTAGGCACAGATGCTTCCATGGAATGTTTCCCCTTCTTCAGTAAGGTGGGTTGAAATGAAAGCAAGCCTTTTCAGTTATATCAATAGTTAATAAAACTGAAATAAATGAAAGAACATATAGGCCCCCATAACTGTTGAATACAGAAGGCAATTCACAGATGATAGGAAAAAGACAGAGTTAGTAAATCATTTTTTTTTTATCTCCAGTTTTTACAGATGAGAAATTAGATGGTTTGATAGTCTTAACAGTAGTAATAATTGTTTCACTGACAGTACCTCTGTGGTTGACTGAAACCCAGGTACAAAAGAGACTAGTGAAACTTAACCACTTCAGCCCCGGAAGGATTTACCCCCTTCCTGACCAGAGCACTTTTTACAATTTGGCACTGCGTCGCTTTAACTGCTAATTGCGCGGTCATGCAATGCTGTACCTAAACGAAATTTGCGTCCTTTTCTTCCCACAAATAGAGCTTTCTTTTGATGGTATTTGATCACCTCTGCGGTTTTTATTTTTTGCGCTATTAAAAGGAAAAAGACTGAAAATTTTGAAAAAAAATGATCTTTTCTACTTTCTGTTATAAAAAAAAATCCAATAAACTCAATTTTAGTCATACATTTAGGCCAAAATGTATTCGGCCACATATCTTTGGTAAAAAAATGTCAATAAGCGTATATTTATTGGTTTGTGCAAAAGTTATAGCGTCTACAAACTAGGGTACATTTTCTGGAATTTACACAGCTTTTAGTTTGACTGTCATTTCTTGAGGTGCTAAAATGGCAGGGCAGTACAAAACCCCCCCAAATTACCCCATTTTGGAAAGTAGACACCCCAAGGAAATTGCTGAGAGGCATGTTGAGCCCATTGAATATTAATTTTTTTGTCCCAAGTGATTGAATAATGACAACAAAAAAAAAAAATTACAAAAAGTTGTCACTAAATGATATATTGCTCACACAGGCCATGGGCATATGTGGAATTGCACCCCAAAATACATTCAGCTGCTTCTCCTGGGTACGGGGATACCACATGTGTGGGACTTTTTGGGAGCCTAGCCGCGTACAGGGTCCTGAAAACCTATCACTGCCTTCAGAATTCCTAAGGGCGTAAATTTTTGATTTCACTCCTCACTACCTATCACAGTTTTGAAGGCCATAAAATGCCCAGATGGCACAAACCCCCCAAATGACCCCATTTTGGAAAGTAGACACCCCAAGCTATTTGCTGAGAGGCATGTTGAGTCCATGGAATATTTTATATTTTGACACAAGTTGCGGGAAAGTGACACATTTTTTTATTTTTTTTATTTTTTTTGCACAAAGTTGTCACTAAATGATATATTGCTCACACAGGCCATGGGCATATGTGGAATTGCACCCCAAAATACATTTAGCTGCTTCTCCTGAGTATGGGGATGCTACATGTGTGGGACTTTTTGGGAGCCTAGGTACGGGGCCCCGAAAACCAATCACCACCTTCAGGACTTCTAAGGGCGTAAATTTTTGATTTCACTCTTCACTGCCTATCACAGTTTCGGAGGCCATGGAATGCCCAGGTGGCACAAACCCCCCCCAAATGACCCCATTTTGGAAAGTAGACACCCCAAGCTATTTGCTGAGAGGCACGGTGAGTATTTTGCAGCTCTCATTTGTTTTTGAAAATGAAGAAAGACAAGAAAATTTTTTTTTTCTTTTTTCAATTTTCAAAACTTTGTGACAAAAAGTGAGGTCTGCAAAATACTCACTATACCTGGAGGGGTTTTGAACTGTCCTGGCATTTTATGCACATAATTTAGAAGCTTATGTCACACTTTACCCACTCTTCTAACCACTTAAAGATAAAGCCCTTTCTGACACTTTTTGTTTACATGAAAATTTTTATTTGCAAGAAAATTACTTTGAACCCCCAAACATTATATATTTTTTTAAAGCAAATGCCCTACAGATTAAAATAGTGGGTGTTTCATTTTTTTTTATCACACAGTATTTGCACGGCGATTTTATAAACGCATTTTTTTGGGGGAAAAAAACACACTTTTTTAAATTTTAATGCACTAAAACACACTATATTGCCCAAATCTTTGATGAAATAAAAAAGATGATCTTAGGCCGAGTACATGGATACCAAACATGACATGCTTTAAAATTGCGCACAAACGTGCAGTGGCGACAAACTAAATACATTTTTTTAAGCCTTTAAAAGCCTTTACATGTTACCACTTTAGATTTACAGAGGAGGTCCACTGCTAAAATGACTGCCCTCAATCTGACCTTCGCGGTGATACCTCACATGCATGGTGCAATTGCTGTTTACATTTGACGCCAGACCGGCGCTTGCGTTCGCCTTTGCTTTTTTATCTTATTTTTAAACTGTTCCTTTCATTTTTTTTTTTTTTAATCATTTTTATTGTTATCTCAGAGAATGTAAATATCCCCTATGATAGCAATAGGTAGTGACAGGTACTCTTTTTGGAAAAAATTGGGGTCTATTATAGACCCTAGATCTCTCCTCTGCCCTCAAAGCATCTGACCACACCAAGATCGGTCTGATAAAATGCTTTCCCAATTTCCCAATGGCACTGTTTACATCCGGCGAAATCTAAGTCATGAAATGCTCATAGCTTCCGGTTTCTTAGGCCATAGAGATGTTTGGAGCCACTCTGGTCTCTGATCAGCTCTATGTCAGCTGGCTGAATCACCGGCTGCATTCTCAGGTTCCCTGTTGAGACAGGAGAGCCAGAGAAAAACACGGAAGACGGTGGGGGGGGGGGGGGCATTATTTCCCACTGCTTGTAAAAGCAGTCTAGAGGCTAATTAGCTGCTAGGATTGGTTTTACATGAAAGCTGACCGCTGGCTGAAAAGAATGATACCAAGATGATGCATAAACCTGCAGGCATCATTCTAGTATAACCACTCATAACCACTCAAGTCGTGAATGGCGTACCTGAAGACAAAAAAATGGTTAACAATAAAACACAGTAAACGGTAAAGTATAAAAAATTGCATACCTGAAAAGCAAACATAAAACATAATAACAATAAAACATTGCAGAATAGAATACAGTAAAAAAGAGCAGAACAATAGAGAGAGAATAGAGAGAACAATAAAACGACAACTATTTTTTTTATGTTATATATTTTTTTGTGTTTTTTTTTTTTTACACTTTTTTTTGTAGCTAACTTTTATAACTGTAACCGGTTCCAGGTTCGGGTCTCTCAAAATGCGATGGCATCTTGGGAGACCCTGTGAAAAAGTGTGCCTAGTCTGTGCAATGCTGTACGCTAATACTCAACTAGTGAATGGTAGCGTTCAAAACATTCACCAATGCAAAGACCAGGATTGTCAGGACAAGAGGGAAAATAATAGCGGGTGTCACGCCTATATCCGCGCTTGCTGCAGACACTACATCTTTTTTGGGGGGTTCGTTGGGTAGGGGTACTCGGGAAGACATAAAGAAAATGCCTCTCATGCAGCCGACTGCATTTGGTTGGGGATGTAAATGGGAGAAGTACGGGCGCTGCAGAAGTGGTGGGTTCCCAATTATTAGGATTGGCGAATGCAGCAGGAAGGGCATTATGTGCACGACGGCCTGTGTTTGTCTTCTTCTTGGTGGCAGTGGGACACTACTTGTGCTTGCCACCTCACCAGCTTGAACTGCACTTATGGGACTCGCCACGTCACCAAGTGTTACTGCAGTGCTGGTTTGACTATGACGGGGGTGTACTAGGCTGCTGGTGCTTGCCAGTTCACCAAAACGCTACCAAAAAAACAGTTAGCGATCGCAGGGATCAGGCCTGACTCTGCGAACGCTGCAGTTATGCATTTAGTGTTTTGTAAGTGACAGTGATTGATCGATACTGCACTTGGGTGGGCTGGGCTGGGCCGGGCGGAGGGGCAAAACGCAGGTGCTAGCAGGTATCTGGGCTGCTCCTGCTAACACTGCGTTTTTGGGAACCCTAAACTGCTGGGGACACTAGTATAGATCTGATCAGATATTGATCCGTTCAGATACTATACCACTAAGGGAGGTGTACGGTGCGTGCGTGCATGGGTGTTAGCGCTACTGGCACTAACCTGACGCTGCCTGGGGCTGGTGCTTGCCAGTTCACCAAAACGCTACCAAAAAAACTGTTAGCGATCGCAGGGATCAGACCTGACTCTGCGAATGCTGCAGTTATGTGTTTAGTGTTTTGTAAGTGACAGTGATCGATCGATACTGCACTTGGGTGGGCTGGGCTGGGTGGAGGGGCAAAACGCAGGTGCTAGCAGGTATCTGGGCTGATCCCGCTAACACTGAGTTTTTGGGAACCCTAAACTGCTGGGGACGCTAGTATAGATCTGATCGGATCAGATATTGATCCGTTCAGATACTATGCCACTAAGGGAGGTGTACGGTGCGTGCGTGGGTGTTAGCGTTACTGGCACTAACCTGACGCTGCCTGGGGCTGGTGCTTACCAGTTCACCAAAACGCTACCAAAAAAACTGTTAGCGATCGCAGGGATCAGGCCTGACTCTGTGAACGCTGCAGTTATGCTTTAGTGTTTTGTAAGTGACAGTGATCGATCGATACTGCACTTGGGTGGGCTGGGCAGGGCCGGGCGGAGGGGCAAAACGCAGCTGCTAGCAGGTATCTGGGCTGATCCCGCTAACACTGCGTTTTTGGGAACCCTAAACTGCTGGGGACGCTAGTATAGATCTGATCGCATCAGATATTGATCCGTTCAGATACTATACCACTAAGGGAGGCGTATGCTGCGTGCGTGGGTGTTAGCGGTACTGGCGCTAACCTGACGCTGTCTGGGGCGACGCAGAGCTTATCTGACCCTAAAACCTAAGTTATATCACCGTTGTGTGATTAGGGAGCTAAACCTTTATTAGGTAATAAACGGCAGGTGCCCTGACACTATAAAAAATAAACTAACTAACCAGCGTCACCCGTAACAGTTATACGGTGATCACTGGTGAAAGGGTTAACTAGGGGGCAATCAAGGGGTAAAACCTTTATTAGGTAGAATATGGGGGTCCCTGACGCTATAAAACGCTGACGGCGAACCTAAATATTTACCTCCCTAACTAGCGTCACCAGTGACACTAATACAGCGATCAGAAAAACGATCGCTTAGTGACACTGGCGACGGGGGGGTGATCAAGGGCTTAAAACTTTATTAGGGGGGTATCCTAGACCTAAAGGAGGCTAACACTAACTGCCCTAACACACTAACTGTCACAAACTGACACCAATGCAGTAATCAGAAAAAAAACAAAACTGCTTGGTGTTAGTGTGACGGGGGGGGGGGGGGGGTTGATTAGGGGATGAGCGTGGGTGTATTGTGTGCCTGGCATGTTCTACTGTATGTGTGTGTGTTTGTGCACTCACATCTGAAAATACCGAGCCGAGGAGAGATGACATCATTTCCTCTGCTACTGTTTACTATACAGCAGCAGAGGAAGAATCTGATTGGCTGGGAGCGATCGCGAGGGGGGGCACGAATGGATAGTCTCCCCCTCACGTCTGATCGCTGCCGGACACAAGCAGACTGGACCCCCCGCCTGCTGGAGGCAGATCACGTACCAGGTACGTGATTTTGCCTGCCCGTGCCATTCTGCCGCAGTATATCTGCGTTAGGCGGTCGGCAAGTGGTTAATGTAAACAAATTACCAGGTCTAGATGAATTATACCTATGAGTTCTTAGGGAACTGGAAAAAAATATTTTAAAGGGGTTGTAAACCCTCATGTTTTTTCACCCTAATGCATCCTATGCATGAGGTGAAAAAACACCTGGCAGTCACCGGCCCTCCAGCCCCCCATTTTACTTATCTGAAGCTCTTCATCTCTTCAGCGGGGACGCGCTGTCCCTCTCTCCATGGGGTCCCGGCTTTTGATTGGATAGATTGATAGCAGCGCAGCCATTGGCTCCCCCTGCTATCAATCAAGTCCAATGAGGCGGGTGAGGCCAAGTCCAGCATTCATGTCTGTGGACGCAAATGCTGGACTCGGGAGCGCACCCGCAAGGTAACCCCCTCGGGAGAGAGCTTCTCCTAGGGGGTTATCTGATGTGGGGAGGAGCTGCGAGAGAGTCACCGGGGGACCCCAGAAGATGGTGTTCGGGGCCACTCTGTGCAAAACTAGCTGCACAGTGGAGGCAAGTATGATGTTTGGTATTTTTAAGAAATAAAAAGCGATCCTTTACAATCAATTTAAGCATAAGACAGCTTGGATTCATGAATGACAGAAGTTGCCAGACAAATCTGATTTCTTTTTATGAGGAGGTAACTAAAACTTTAGACAGAGGGGTGGCTCTGGACGTGGTATACAGTGCATCCTGAAAGTATTCACAGTGCTTCACTTTTTCCATATTTTGATATGTTACAGCCTTTTTTTCCTCAAAATTCTACAAACAATACCCCATAAGGGCAACACGGAAGAAGTTTGTTTGAAATCTTTGCAAATTTATTAAAAATGAGAAAAAAATCACATGTACATAAGTATTCACAGCCTTTGCTCAAAACTTTGTTGAAGCACCTTTGGTACCAATTATAGCATCAAGTTTTTTTGAGTATGATGCTACAAGCTTGGCACATCTGTTTGTGGGCACTTTCTCTCATTCTTCTTTGCAGGACCTCTCAAATTTCATCCGGTTGGATGGGGAGCGGTGGTGCACAGCCATTTTCACATCTCTCTAGAGATGTGCAATTGGGTTTGAGTCTGGACTCTGGCTGGGCCACTCAAGGACACTCACAGAGTTGTCCCGTAGCCACTCCTTTGTTATATTGGCTGTGTACTTAGGGTAGTTGTCCTGTTGGAAGATGAACATTTGCCACAGTCTGGTGTCCAGAGTGCTCAAGAGCATGTTTTCATGAAGGATGTCTCTGTACATTGCTGCATTCATCTTTCCCTCAATCCTGACTGGTTTCCCAGTTCTGAAAAACATCCCCACAACATAAATAAACATATATGACATGTGCTCAGGATGAACCCCTATAAAGGGCTGTGTAAAAACAAGTCCAAGTACTTATCATAAAGTTTTGCAAAAGTGGATATGATATCCAACAGGGTCCATATGATGTTCAATTAAAGGTAATGCAGGACCAATGTGGGAGGAATGGGCCACAGGTGGAAGTCTGTAATGCTTGTGTACTCAGGGCGAAGGCTTTTCTCAGGAGCAAAGTCGGCTCTATGGTGGATGCATAAAAAGACAGAACGAAAACAGCCTCTAAGTGTAGCATTTATTAGATATGGCAAGGGTAACAATATAAACTCACAGGAAGGAGATAGAGCATAAGCTCATCTATAGATGAGAGTGGGCCCCTCCAGAGAGGCCAAGACCACGGTGTCACAGGGAATGAAGGAAGCCAGCAAGGTCCGTGTGGTTCAGGGTATGATAGTGTGGTTGACAGCGTCCATGCAGCATCAAAAATGGCGTATGACGTCACCGGAAGATTTGGAAACACAACACGTTTCAGAGCTGGGGCATGCGCGCTCCTTTGTCAAGTGTGATTGGAGTAGAAAGTAGCCGCATAAAATAGGATAGAATCGATTGTCAATCAAAGTGAGTGAGCGGGGATGATACATAGCAAGGCTGGTAATACACTTGTACAACAAACACTAAATATTAATGACAGTATGAAGCAATTAAATAGAAGATCGGATGTATAAAAAAAGGGGGGGGGAGAAAGGAGGGGATCAGGGAGGAAAAAAAAAAAATAGAGGCTCATATAAATACATGTATGAAGTATAAATAGCTTTGACATATAGATAAAATCCATACATATATATCTATCTCTGACATAAAACGATAGCAGCTTATTGAAGCAAGGAAATAAATCATTAGTTAAAGGAACATTAAAACATATCAGAAATGAAATAAGTAATATCATAGATGGACTAGTATCATGGATGGGATAATGTATAAAATTTAGATTATGACTTAATATGATTTAATTAATTTAAAACGCCAATTTAGAGTATAGATGGCGAAAATCTGAGATACTTGGAGATAACCTAATCTCTATATGAAAATGAAAGATATAGTGTGTGTATCTGCATATACACAACCAATTTGGTATGTACGTACATGTATATTAGTAAGAATGAACATTATGTGTTAAGACGTACTAGTGGAAGTGTATCTATATATAAAAATGGTTCAGGGATATATATATATATATATATATATGTGAATCCAATATGATGGATTGATACTTACAGTGGATGCTCTTAAAAAGATAACAGCAAGGAACCTTATATGCTATGTGATGTAAATTTACCTGAAAGTTATAAAAAGTAATGTATTAGTATAACATAAGAAAAATGTATTAGATTAGTAACAGAACACCATTTCGAGGAGAAAAGATGAAAAGGAATGTAGTAATGGATATACATTTATAAGATATTATTAATTTCTAGTTCCTTTTTTAAGCCGTTAGGCGCAAGAGTATCTAAGGTGTATATCCAGAAAGTCTCACGCTGACTGTCACGTACCTGGTTGGAGGCCGAAATGCCAAGAGGGCTCCCCTTGCGGCTGAGTGCAGTACACCCCTGAAGTTGGGTACAGAGGGTGTAGTGCCCAGAAAAGCACAGGTTGCCAGATGGATTCCGGAGAGAAGAAATGATGGGCACCTAAACGACACCGGGTAGTACAGGAAACAGCTGGGCTAAAGTCTATAGGAATCCTCCGTAATACTTGGCAAGGTGTGCACATGGAACAGTAGTGAAAGCCAGGCCATGGGTCAAACACAGTAGATCTGTCAAGAGGAGGAGGCAGGTTGCAGAAACAGGGACAAGCCAAAGGTCTGGTATCAGGAAGCAGGCAGGAACAGTTAATGTAGCAAAGTCCGTTATACAAGCCGGGATCAGGTACAGGAGAAGACAAGTCGGTAAAGCAAGCCAGGGGGTCAAACCAGGAGGCCCAGGAACACAGGAAGACTGACAAACCAGCAACTGCAGACACTAGCAGACTTCCTTATATAGGCCCATGCAACCTGCTGGTAGAGATACTGGGTCCTAGAGCCCTTCTCCTGCCAGAGATGCTGGGTCCTAAAGTCCTTCTGCTGTTGGTGCCAGTTCTCCTATGGCCATTTCCCTGACAGTGCCCCCACGGGCCAATGCTTCGGAATGTCTGCTGTGAAAGTCCCGCACAAGTCTAGGCGCATGCACATTGTTTGCAGGCTCCCAGGAATTGTCTTCTGGAGGGTACCCCCTCCATTTGATTAAATACTGGACTTGCCTACCCCTCCTCCGGCAATCCATAATGGCTTCAATCTCAAATTCTGTTTCCCCTTCTACCAAGACTGGAGGTGGAGGTGGCTCTTCTCTTCCAGGGAAGGGACCGTGTGCAGCTGGTTTAAGTAGGGAGATGTCGAACACTGGATGGATCTTGTAAGTATTGGGTAGTGCCAGCTCGAAAGCCACCGGATTTATCTCTCTTTTGATTTCAAAGGGACCGATGAATTTGGGTCCAAGCTTCCGGGAGGGACATGAGTGCTTGAGGCTTACTGAAGAAAGCCATACCTTGTCCCCAATCTTAAAGACAGGATTCCCTCTTCTTCTTTTATAATGGAACTTTTTATAGTCCTCTTGGGCTTTTCGCATGGCCTCCTGAAGCAACTTGTAGTTGGATTGAATGAACCTTAATCGATCCCTGGACAGCGGGAGCAGATGTTTCAGGTATAGTATTTGGAAGGATTGAGGGATGGAATCCATAGTTCGCCCAGAAAGGGGACTGATTGATTGCTGCATGCAAAGAGTTATATGCAAACTCAGCACAGGGAAGAAGGAAGATCCAGTCATCCTGCGAGCAAGTAAAGAAACATTGAAGGTACTGTTCTAAGGTCTGGTTAGTCCTCTCTGTTTGACCATTGCTCTGAGGGTGGTAAGCTGAGGAAAGACACACTTCTATTGATAGAGACTTGCAGAGATCCCTCCAGAATTTGGAGGTGAACTGTACCCCTCTATCGGAGACAATACTATCCGGTAATCCATGTAATCTGACAATCTCTTCAATGAACATGTTTGCTGTGTCCGAAGCGGAGGGTGTGTCAATCATCGGAAGGAAGTGTGCCATTTTGGAAAGACGGTCTTCCACCACCATGATGGTGGTGCATCCCCCAGAGGGGGGCAGGGCTACTATAAAGTTACCATGGATATTTCTTTCCAGGGTTGTTCAGGAATGGGTAATGGCCTCAAAAGTCCCCATGGCTTGGCATTGGAACCCTTGTTGCGCTGGCAAATGGTGCAAGAGTTCACATACTTTTTGCAGTCCTGTCTTAGGCTAGCCCACCAAAATGAGTGCTGAACAAGTTCAGTGGTTCTTCGTATCCCAAAATGCCCGGCAAGTTTATAGTCATGTGACATTTTTAGAACTTGGAGTCTGACTGGCTGGGGAACAAAAATGTTATCCTGGTGCCACAGAAATCCATCTTGGTTTCTCAGTGAGGACACTTCTGATCCAGAGCACTAGGTTGAGGCTTGCTTGATTAAGGTCTTTAAGTCAGGTTGGATAAGCAAAAAATTCTGGGTGGATAGGATCGTACTTGGCTCTGTCCTTTCAGGGGTGTCCGGAAACATTCGGGAGAGTGCATCTGCCTTCCCATTCTTGGAACCTGGCCGATATGTAAGGTGGAAATTGAACCTGGAGAAGAACAGAGCCCAGCGGGCTTAACGGGGTCTTAAACGTTTGGCTGTCCTGAGGTTCTCAAGGTTCTTATGGTCTAAAAATCATAATGGGATGAGCGGCACCCTCCACTAAGTACCCCCATTCTTCTAAGGCAGATTTAATGGCCAGAAGTTCTCTATATCCCACATCATAATTTCTCTCTGGTGGGCTCATTTTTTGAGAGAAAAAGGCTACAGGGTGAAGAAGAGCCTTAGGTCCCTGCCGTTGGGACAGGATTGCCCCTGTAGCTACTTCAGAGGCATCCACTTCCAACACATAAGGCAGGGTCGGATCTGGGTGCTGTAGGATTGGTGCAGAAGTGAACAACTTCTTTAATTTGTCAAAGGCTGTCTGGGCTTCTGGAGACCACTGTAACCAGACCTTCTGGTGGGTCAATTGAGTGATGGGTGGCTATGGTGGTGGAGAAATCCTTCACAAACCTCCTGTAGAAGTTTGAGAACCCCACGAATCGCTGAACACCTTTCTTGTCCAAAGGAGCTGGCCAGTCTAGTATTGCTTCCACCTTCTTTGGGTCCATTGCAATTCCTTCTGTGGAGATGATGAGACCCAGGAATTGAATAGATGTTTTTTCAAAATCACATTTGTCTGCCTTGACATATAGTCCATGTTTTCTCAAGGCTGAGAGGACCTTTTTTACGTGAATTCAATGAAGCTCCATAGAGGCAGAAAAGATGAGGATATCATCGAGGTATACGATTACAAAGTAATCAAGGAATTCTCAAAAAATGTCATTCACTAGATGCTGGAACGTGGCTGGGGCGTTGCATAACCCGAATGGCATCACAAGGTATTCGAAGTGGCCGAACCGCGTCCGAAATGCTGTTTTCCATTCATCACCCTGGTGTATGCGGACAAGGTTATAAGCGCCCCTCAGATCCAATTTAGTGAAAATCCGGGCGGTTCGGAACCTTTGAAAGAGTTCAGGAATGAGAGGGAATGGGTATCTGTTCTTTACAGTGATCTTATTGATTTCTCTGTAGTCTACACACGGACGCAACATGCCATCCTTCTTCTCCACAAAGAATATACCCGCCCCAGCAGGAGAAGAAGAGGGTCGGATAAACCCCTTTTCAAGGTTCTCGTGAATATATACTCGTAGGGTCTCAAGCTCATTTTCAGATAGGGGGAAGATTCGTCCAAACGGGATCTCGGCCCCCGGGAGCAGTTCAATAGGACAGTCATAAGGCCAGTGAGGTGGGAGGACATCGGCCTTTTTCTTGTAGAAAATGTCTATAAACTCAAAAGCTGGAGGAACAAGCTGGAGATTACTGAGAGCAGGTTGTACCGCCATACAGCTAACAGGCTTACTGGAGCTGGGAGTAAAGCAATGCTGCAGGCAATATGCTGAAGAAAGAGAGATTTCCTTCTTGGCCCAGTTGATTTGCGGGTTATGTGCCTGCAGCCATGGATGATGGGAAACATGGGGGAACATAGGACGTCAAAGCGGACAAATTCTTGATGGCCGGTATCTGTAGTAGTGAAGATTGGCATGGTTTCCTGGGTGACAAGTCCAGAACTGGGCTGGGAACCATTGGCCAAAAAAAACTCAAGTCTTTGCTTTTTTTCACAGAGGGGCACACCAAGTTTTTTAGCCAGAGATAAGTCCATAAAACAACTACATGCCCCGGAATCAATGATTGCTTGTAGCTGTATCTCCCTTTCTGCCACTTGTAAGGAGATGAGAAGAACAAGGTAAGAATGGCAGGATCCAGAGACTTGGAGATATGTGGAACTTGGTGGGTAGACCTTACTGGGTCTTTTGGGGCAGCTGTGTAAAAAATGTCTGGCCCCTCCGCAGTACAGGCAGAGATTGGCTTGCTGGCGGCGTTGTCTCTCCTCAAGGGAGGAACGGGCCAGGCCAACTTGCTTTGGTTCCCTTTCCGGGATTGCAGGGCAAACAGACGTGGGTGCCACATAAGGATAAAACTTGGGTAGCATCCGTGTAGGCTGGAAGGATTGAGCACGTTCCGACCGCCACTCCCGCAGGCGCCTGTCAAGCTGAATGGCTAGGTGAATAAGTCCATCAAGAGTGTCCGGAATAGCAACTCGAGCCAGTTCATCCTTAAGGATCTCAGACAGTCCTTGGCGGTACTGGAACCTGAGTGCTACCTCATTACAGCTTGTGTCGGAGGACCATCTGCGGAAATCCATGGTATAATCTTCCACTGGGCGTTTTCCTTTCCGTAGGGCAACTAAGGCAGATTCAGCAGAGGCCGCACCCTGGGGGTCATCATACAACAGAGTCATAGCCTCAAAGAAAGTGTCCATAGTATTCAAAGCAGAGTCTTTTTGTTCCAGCAGGTTATGAGCCCAGGCTTTGGGTTCCTCAGATAATAAAGAAATGGTAAATCCTACTTTCACAAACTCAGAAGCAAAATTTCTAGGTTGGAGGGCCAGGTACAGTAGGCAGGCATTCTTGAAGGTCCTGAACTTTTTCCGGTCACCGGAGAATCGTTCGGGTGTAGGTATGCGTGGTTCAGGAGGAGGCAAGGACACTGGAGCCATGTTAGAGGAGGAAGAACTGGAGTCCACCAAGGCTGGAGCAACAGGCAAATGCTGCAGCCGATCCTCCAACCGAAAGTAGCCATCCTGAAGCTTCTGAACGGCTTGCGTAAGGGTGGTGACTTGTTGACACATCATTTTGAGTTGGGAAGCACCTCCGTCTGCCTTGGTCATGGCTGGTTTGTACTGTCACGTACCTGGTTGGAGGCTGAAATGCCGAGAGGGCTCCCCTTGCGGCTGAGTGCAGTACACCCCTGAAGTTGGGTACAGAGGGTGTAGTACCCAGAGAAGCACAGGTTGCCAGATGGATTCCGGAGAGAAGAGATTGATGGGCACCTGAAGGACACCGGGCAGTACAGGAAACAGCTGGGCTAAAGTCTATAAGAATTCTCTGTAATACTTGGCAAGGTGTGCACATGGAACAGTAGTGAAAGCCAGGCCATAGGTCAAACACAGTAGATCCGTCAAGAGGAGGAGGCAGGGGACAAGCCAAAGGTCTGGTATCAGGAAGCAGGCAGGAACAGGTAACTGTAGCAAAGTCCGTTATACAAGCCGGGATCAGGTACAGGAGAAGACAAGTCGGTAAAGCAAGCCAGGGAGTCAAACCAGGAGAGCAGATTCGGACAGGTCAGGAACAAGCCGGGTCACAACAGGAATCCAAACAGTAATTTCCACAAAGGCTCAGGGACACAGGAAGACTGACAAACCAGCAACTGCAGACACTAGCAGACTTCCTTATATAGGCCCATGTGACCTGCTGGTAGAGATACTGGGTCCTAGAGCCCTTCTCCTGCCAGAGATGCTGGGTCCTAAAGTCCTTCTCCTGCTGTTGGTGCCAGTTCTCCTACGGCCATTTCCCTGACACTGACATAATCTAGAAAAACATTCAGCTTCAGATACGTTTTTTAGTATGGACCCGATGACCCAGACTTGTAGTCCTACAGTAGATTTGCTATGTACTTCTAAAAAATGTTGCAGTACACTAGGTTGGTTGCAGCCCTCAACAAAGCGATGGTGTTTGCCAAAGTGTCATCTGAGGGGTCTAATGGTACGACCAACATACAGTAACCTACACGGGCATATAAGACAATATACTACATACGACAGCAATACATCCCTTTGAGGGGAAACAGTCACAATGGATTGGTTATTTTGGTGATGCTCTTAAGCTTGCTAGGAGCTATCTTATATTTCAGTGTAGGTGGTCTCCTATAGGTAACTTTGGGTTTTAGATGCAAATCTTGTTTTAGAATATTCTAATGTTTATAAAAGATGCTTTCAAATTTTTTGTATTGATTATGGTATCTGGTAATAAAACGAACTGGTGGGTCTTCTGGTAATGATTTAGATTTGGGTGGCTTTCCTGAGAGAAAAGTGGTATAAGCCTGGTCAATCAGATCTTTAGGGTATCCTTTATCTAAGAATTTGTCTTTAAGGTGTCTGCTTTGGGTGATATAATCACAGTTCCTTGTCCAATCGTCTACAAAATTGACCTTTTCGTATGTTTTTAACCCATTGCGGGTGATGGCATCATAATGTAAATATGAATTACCCGCAGTAGGTTTGGTGTAATTTCTGGGAAAAATGGTACCTTGTTCGTGACCAAGTTCAAGGTCTAGTAAAGACAACATATCTTTGTTCCAAACAGAGGTAAAAGAAGAGGCCTAATTTTATTGCAACAAATGATTCAAAGTGGAGGGGCCATCCCAAATCACAATGTCATCGATATATCTACCGAAGAATTTTATGTGTTTGGTGAAGGGATTATTTTTCCAAATGAACAGAGTCTCCCGATACCCCATTGTAAGATTAGCGTATGAGGGCACAAAGTTAGCCCCCATCGCTGTACCATGGATTTGTAGATAAAAATCATCCTCAAAAAGAAAGTAATTATGTGGCAAGCAGAAGTGTGTTGCATCTAAAATGAAAGTGGCTTGATGAAGATTGAGCATGGGATCTTGTAATAGAAAATATTGTGTGGCCAGCAATCCTATGTTGTGGGGTATAGACGTACAATATCTCACAAAAGTGAGTACACCCCTCACATTTTTGTAAATATTTTATTATATCTTTTCATGTGACAACACTGAAGAAATGACACTTTGCTACAATGTAGTAGTGTACAGCTTGTATAACAGTGTAAATTTGTTGTTCCCTTAAAATAACTCAACACACAGCCATTAATGTCTAAACCGCTGGCAACAAAAGTGAGTACACCCTGGGTGTCAGGGTACTCACCAGGGCTGAGATGCTGAGAGCGGCTCCCCTTGCAGCTGAGTGCGCTATACCCCTGGAGGTGGCACAGAGGGTATCGGCACAGAGAGGCACGGATCGCCAGGCACTAGTTGGGGCTTGTGTGTTGAACTTCTGTCTGGTATTAAGTCTGTGCAGGGTACACCCGGACGGTGATCGGCAGAGGAAGCAGACTGGGACTTCAACCCCCTTGGTCCTGAAGTAGACAACTGGAACAAAGTATGTAGAGAAGCCAGGTGGTCAAAAACAGCAAGCCGGTAGGAAGGAAGTCTGTTTAAACAAGCAAAGGTCATACACAGGAATCAATCAAATGGGAGAGTCCAAGACAGGCTGGGGTCAAACACTGGAGCAGGCAGTAGCAAAGTCTTTAAAGAGAAGCCGGGGGTCAAACACTGGAGCAGACTGAAGAGGAATCCATTAAGCAAGCCGAGGTCAAGGTGCAGGAGAAGTTCAAGGGTGGTCAAGGCAATCCGGGTCACAATAGGCAGGAGTCAATAGCAGAACAAAGGCACAGGAACACAGGAGCTGAAATGACAAACCAGCAATGAGCCAGAGAGCTGGGCTGCCTTTTATAGGGCCACCAGGGGAACTCACGTGTGCGGCTAAGATGCGTACGTGCTTACGCCGTTTCGCCGTGTCGCGGCCCGCTGACTCGCACGTCTATGTGTGCCATTGCGCCGTGACGTGGTCTGCTGAATCGCGTACCCGCATTCGCCGATTCGCCATTCTGCCACGCAGGCATACAGGGAAATGCCGGTATTGGCAAACAAAGTTTCTGTTATTTCTCTGACAGTGCCCCCTCCCCGAGGGGCAGCCTCCAGATGCCCAACCTGGCTAATATCCCTGGGTGTCGCCTGTGGGAATTCTGAACCAAACAAGGTGCATGTATATTACTGGCAGGTTCCCAGGAGTTATCTTCCGGTGGGTACCCTTTCCATTTCACCAGATACTGAGTCTGCCTACCCCTCTTTCTACAGTCCATAATTGCTTCCACCTCAAATTCTTCTTCACCCTCTATCTCCACTGGTGGAGGTGAAGGTTCCTCCCTGAGAAAGAATTGGGAACTACTGGTTTTAGTAGGGAATGCGTGGAACACCGGATGGATTCTAAGAGTACTGGGTAAGTACTGGTTAGTTCGAAGGCCACAGGATTAATTACCCTCTTTACTTCAAAAGGACCAATGAATTTTGGGCCAAGTTTGCATGAGGGACAGGGTAATCTAAGATTGACAGCAGATAGCCAAACCTTATCTCCAATCTTAAATTCCGGATTGTTTCTTCTCCCTTTGTTGTAATATTCCTTATAGCTGTCTTGAGCTTCCTTCATGGCCTTTTGGATCTGTAAAAAATTAGATTGGATGAGGTTTACTCGATCTTGAAATGCGGGGGTTGTGACTTCTGGGATGGAGTCTGGCAGAAAAGATGGGTGGAACCCATAGTTGGCCCAAAAAGGCGTCTGATTGGTGGCAGAATGTGTGGCATTATTATAGGCGAACTCCGCACAGGAGAGAAGAGTTGACCAATTATCCTGAGAGCTAGAGCAGAAACAACGGAGATATTGCTCCAAGGTCTGATTCGTCCTTTCTGTTAGGCCTTTGCTTTGGGGATGGTATGCTGAAGAAAAAGAGGTTTTGATTTCCAGGGATTTACAAAGGTCTTTCCAGAATCTTGAGGTAAATTGAATTCCTCTATCAGAGGTGATGTTGTGGGGAACACCGTGGAGTCTTATTATTTCTTTAATAAAAACATTTGCTGTAGCCAAAGCAGAAGGAGTACCAATCATGGGCAGAAAGTGTGCCATCTTTGAGAGGCGGTCAACCACTACCAAAATGGTGGGAAAATTTTCAGAGGGAGGTAGATCAACAATGAAGTCTAAAGAAACCTCACTCCAAGGTCTTTCAGGGATAGATAGGGGTCTAAGGAGGCCCCACGCTTTAGTGTTTGACCCTTTGCTGCGTTGGCAGGTAATGCAGGATTGAACGTACTTTTTACAGTCCTGCTTCCAACCCGGCCACCAGAAAGAGCGGTGAACTAATTCAGAAGTCTTCCGTACTCCAAAATGTCCTGCCATTTTGTGGTCATGGAAAGTCTGTAAAATTCTAAGCCTTACAGAGGGGACGAAAACCTTGTCCTGGGCCCACAGCAAACCATCTCTTTTTTCTAAGGAGGATATCTCGGATTCCGTGCATTGACTAGAGGCCTGTTCAATAGCAGATTGAAGGTTAGGTTGAATGAGATGAAGAAAATTGTGAGAGGATAGGATGGTTTCAGGTTCTGTTGAATCATTGGCCTCTGGAAACATACGGGAGAGTGCGTCCGCCTTCCCATTTTTTGAACCAGGTCGATAGGAGATATGGAAATTGAACCTAAAGAAAAATAATGCCCACCGGGCTTGTCGGGGCCTAAGACGTTTGGCTGTTCGGAGATACTCCAGGTTCTTGTGGTCCGTGAAGATCATGATGGGCTGGGACGCACCCTCCAGTAAGTATCTCCATTCCTCAAGGGCAGTCTTTATGGCTAATAATTCCCAATCACCAACATTATAATTTTTCTCTGGAGGACTTAGTTTGCGGGAGGCAAAGGCTACTGGATGGAGAAGTGCTTTAATACCACTTCTCTGAGACAAGATGGCTCCTGTGGCGGATTCCGAGGCATCAACTTCAAGTACATAAGGTAGAGTGGGATCCGGATGCTGAAGTATGGGAGCTGACGTGAACAGATTCTTTAGTTTGACAAAGGCATCTTGAGCTTCCTGGGACCATCGGAATTTGACTTGTTGGTGGGTTAATTGAGTGATGGGAGAGATAATTGAGGAGAACCCATTAATAAACCTGCGATAAAAATTGGCAAAGCCAATAAATCGCTGGACTCCTTTTTTGTCTGAGGGGGCCAGCCACTCCTGGATGGCTTTAACTTTTTGTGGATCCATGGCTACCCCTTCAGTAGTGATGATGAAGCCAAGGAACTGGATGGTAGTCTTTTCAAATTCACACTTTTCTCCCTTTAAGAACAGGCCGTGCTTTCTGAGAACTGAGAGGACTTTCTTGACATGGTCTCGATGTAATTCTATAGTGGTAGAGAAAATTAAAATATCATCAAGATAGACAATGACAAAGTTATCTAGGAATTCCCAGAAAATATCATTGACTAGATGCTGGAACGTAGCTGGGGCATTACAGAGCCCAAAAGGCATTACCAGATACTCAAAGTGACCGAATCTGGACCTGAAAGCTGTCTTCTATTCGTCCCCAGCACGTGTCCGAACAAGATTGTATGCCCCTCGTAAATCTAATTTGGTAAATATTTGGGCAGATCGAAACCGCTGAAACTGTTCAGGAATGAGGAGAAGTGGGTATCGATTTTTGATGGTGATTTTATTAAGCTCTCTATAGTCTATGCATGGCCTGAGAGATCCATCCCTTTTCTCAACAAAAAAGATACCAGCCCCGGCTGGGGAGGAAGAAGGACGAATGAATCCTTTTTCAAGGTTTTCATCAATGTAGAGGCGGAGAGCTTCCAACGAGGTCTCGGACAAGGGGAAAATTCGGCCAAACGGGATCTCGGAGCCGGGCAACAGATCGATGGGGCAATCATAATGCCGATGAGGTGGTAAACTATCGGCCTTTTTTTTTTGTCAAAAACGTCTAGGAATTTGTGATATGCTGCAGGGACATGTGTAAGCGTATCTGGCACTGGTTGCGTGGACAAACAGGAGACAGTCTTATTAGAGGTTGGCACAAAACAATGTTGGGAGCAGTATGCTGAAGAGAAGAGAATTTCTTTTTTACTCCAAAGGATCTGAGGGTCGTGTGCCATTAGCCACGGGAACCCCAAGATAATGGGAAACATGGGTGAGTTGATGATGTTGAAGCAAAGAAATTCCTGATGACCAGAGTCTGTGGAGACAAGAATGGGCTTGGTTTCTTGAGTGATAGGTCCTGAGTTGGGTAGAGACCCGTCTGCCAGGTAGATCTGAAGGAGCTGTTTCTTATCTTGAAGAGGGATGTGCAGACTTTGGGCAAGGGATGCATCCAGGAAACAGCTGCATGTTCCGGAGTCAATGATAGCCAGCAGCCGAATTTCCTCTTCCGCCACCTGTAATGAGACCGGTAGGATAAGGTGAGATTGGGTTGAGTTAGCAACTTGAAAGTTCGTAGCGTGCCGTAAGCGGTACTTACTGGGTCTCACAGGGCAGTTACGTAGGAAATGGCCAGCTTCTCCGCAGTAGAGGCAAAGATTGGCTTGACGCCGTCGCAATTTCTCGTCAGGAGTGAGTGGGGACCGGACCAGTCCCAGTTGCATGGGCTCAATGTCAGTAGAAGCTGAGGGACACGCGACAGGCACAGAAATCGGAGGAACCCGGGTAACATCCAGATAGGCCGGGAAGACTGGAAGCGTTCAGAACGACGCTCCCGCAGGTGCCCGTCGAGCTTAGTGGCGAGTTGAATCAGATCTTCCAGAGAGTCAGGGGTATCCACTCGTGCCAATTCATCTTTAAGTGTCTCGGAGAGACCCTGACGGTACTGGTATTTAAGGGCGGCCTCATTCCAGGTAGTGTCTCCAGACCATTTACGAAATTCCACGGTGTAATCCTCTACTGGTCTTTTTCCTTGGGTAAGGGTGTGCAGAATGGATTCAGCAGTAGCTGTGCGTTGCGGGTCATCATATAACTGAGCCATAGCGGTAAAGAAAGTTTCAACTGAGTCTAATAAAGAACTCTTCTGTTCAAGAAGATTATGAGCCCAAGATTGTGGTTCTTCAGATAATAGGGAAATAACCAATCCCACTTTTACAGATTCTGAATGGAAAGTCCTGGGTTGAAGAGCTAGATATAATAGGCAGGCATTTTTGAAAGCTCTAAATTTCTTCCGGTTTCCAGAAAATCGTTCCGGAGTGGGGAATCTGGGTTCAGGGAGAGTCATTACAAGTGAAGGTGCTGGGGTGACTTGATCTTGGGAAGAGGCCACGCCGCTGGCTGAGGCTGTATCCAAAGGAGCTGTAGCAGACATCAGGTGCTGGAGACGGCCCTCAATTTGAAAGTAGCCATCTTGGAGTCTTTGGACAGCCTGAGTAAGAGCTGTCACCTGCTGGCAGAGTGCCTCAAGGGGAGAACCAGCTCTGTCGGCCTCTGACATGGCTGGTTTGTACTGTCAGGGTACTCACCAGGGCCGAGATGCTGAGAGCGGCTCCCCTTGCAGCTGAGTGCGCTATACCCCTGGAGGTGGCACAGAGGGTATCGGGCACAGAGAGGCACGGGTCACCAGGCACTAGTAGGGGCTTGCGTGTTGAACTTCCGTCTGGTAGTAAGTCTGTGCAGGGTACACCCGGACGGTGATCGGCAGAGGAAGCAGACTGGGGCTTCAACAGACAGGCCGGAGTCAAACACTGGAGCAGGCAGTAGCGAAGTCTTTAAAGAGAAGCAGGGGGTCAAACACTGGAGCAGACTGAAGAGGAATCCATTAAGCAAGCCGAGGTCAAGGTGCAGGAGAAGTTCAAGGGTGGTCAAGGCAATCCGGGTCACAATAGATAGGAGGAGTCAATAGCAGAACAAAGGCACAGGAACACAGGAGCTGAAATGACAAACCAGCAATAAGCCAGAGAGCTGGGCTGCCTTTTATAGGGCCACCAGGGGAACTCACGTGTACAGCTAAGATGTGTACGTGCTTACGCCGTTTCGCCGTGTCGCGGCCCGCTGACTCGCACGTCTATGTGTGCCATTGCGCCGCTCCGTGGTCCGCTGAATCGCGTACCCGCATGCGCCGATTCGCCATTCTGCCACGCAAGCGTACAGGGAAATGCCGGTATTGGCAAACAAAGTTTGCCCACTACTTTACATTGTAGCAATGTGTAATTTCTTCAGTGTTGTCACATGAAAAGATATAATAAAATATTTACAAAAATGTGAGGGGTGTACTCACCTTTGTGAGATACTGTACATAAGTATATTTTTTTTAATAAATTTGCAAAGGATTTCAAACAAACTTCTTTCACTTTGTCATTATGGGGTATTATTTGTAGAATTTTGAGGAAAATTATTAATTTAATCCATTTTGGAATAAGGCTGTAACATAAAATGTGGAAAAAGTGAAGCGTTGTGAATACTTTCCGGTTACACTGTACTTGGATTTTCCAAATGCGTTTGGCACAGTTCCCCACACACGGCTAATGTGTAAGGTGTAGTCTATAAGCTTGAAAAAATCTGTAAATGGATAGAAAACTGGCTAAAAGAACAAATTCAGAGTAGTGGTTAATAATTCATACTCTGAATGGTCTAAGGCAGTGGTCATCAACCCTGTCCTCAGGGCCCACCAACAGGCCAGGTTTGCAAGATAACTGAAATACATCACAGGTGATATCATTTGCTGCTCAGTGATTGCAGTACTCTAGTCTGCATCTCCCCAAGGTAATATATAAAACGTGGCCTGTTAGTGGGTCCTGAGGACAGGGTTGATGACGGTCTAAGGTTATCAGTTGTGTACCCCAAGTATTGGTACCCTTACTTTTTAATATATTTATAAATGATATAGGGTCTGGGATTAAAAGTACCATTTCAGTCTTTGACATCAAGCTATCCAGTGGAATAACGTCCTTACAGGATGCCTCCAACTTACAAGCCGACCTCAATGCACTGTTTAATTGGGTAATTATGTGGCAAATGAGGTTTAACCACTTGCCGCCCGCCATATAGCAGAATGACGGCGGCAAAGTGGTTGTGATATCCTGACCGGACGTCATATGACATGATCAGGATGTCATAGCCGGCGGGCGCGCAGCACAGCGATCGGAGGTGTTGTGTGTCAGTCTGACACACTGCAACTCAGATCGTCTTATGAAGCCTCTGACAGAGGCTTCTTACCACGTGATCAGCTGTGACCAATCACAGCATGAACCAGAAAGTGGTCTGTGCTCATAATCAGCACATTGATTATCAGCACAGCCCCCATCAAAAGGTGCCAATCAGTGCCCAACATCTGCCAGCCTGTCCCCATAATAAATGCCTATCAGTGCCCACAACAGTGCCAGAAAAAGTGCCAATCAGTGCCCCATCAGTAATGCCTGTCAGTGCCCCATCAAAGTGCCACTCAGTAATGCCTGTCAGTAGCTCCTCATCAGTGCTGCCTATCCAGTGCCACCTCTCAGTGCCGTCAGTGCCACCTATCAGTGCCCATCAGTTTTTTGTTTTTTTTTAATTGTCGGTCTTTTTTCCGTTTATAGCACAAAAATGAAAAACCGCAGAGGTGATAAAATACCATCAAAAGAAAGCTCTATTTGTGGGAAGAAAATGTTAAAAACTTAGTTTGGGTACAGTGTTGCACGACTGCGCAATTGTCATTCAAAATGCAACAGCACTGAAAGCTAAATATTGTCCTGGGCAGGAAGGGGGCAAAGTGCTTGGTATGGAAGTGGTTACTGTTAATAAATGTAAACTTATGCACTTGGGGGCTAAGAATATCCATGCATCATACATACAAGGGGGATTACAACTGGGGGCATCAATGGTGGAGAAGAATCTGGGTGTTCTGGTTTCTGGTACTAGACTCGAGAGAGGGAAATATCATTTTGCCTTTGTACAAATCATTAGTAAGGCCTCATCTGGAATATTTCAGTTCTGTTTGGGCACCAAGTCTCAAACTGGAGAAAGTGAAGAGAAAGGCAAACAAACTGATAAAGAGGCATGGAGGAGCTCAGCAATGAGGAAAGATTAAAAGGAACTAAATTTATTCTCTCTTGAGAATAGGAGATTAAGGGAGGTTATGATCAACATTTTAAGTTGGTGCGTATTGTGAACTTAGTGTTGAGTTATTCACTTTAAGGTCATCACAGAGGACACTTTACATCTGGAGTAAAAGAGATTTAATCTCCAAATACGGAAACGTTTCTTCACAGTATGAGCTGTGAAATTATGGAATAGACTCCCTCAAGAGCTGGTTCTGGCCAGCTCAGTAGATTGCTTTAAAATTAGGGGTGCGCATCTTCACTGGCCTCACGATTCGTTTCGATTACGATTATCATGTCAACGATTTGATTCGATTCGATTCCACGATGCATCACGATTACAGCGCAAGTCCGCAAGTGCGCATGGTTTTCATCAAAAAAAATTCAAGTAGTCAGGAGAACTCCATTTTTTTAATTCTATCTGTTTTTAAGAAAAAAAGAGACAGCAGAGGAGCTCCAGAGCTCCAGACATGCTACAGGAGATGGTCAGAGACTGCGGACATGCTACAGGAGATGATCAGAGACTGCGGACATGCTACAGGAGATGATCAGAGACTGTGGACATGCTACAGGAGATGATCAGAGACTGCGGACATGCTACAGGAGATGATCAGAGACTGCGGACATGCTACAGGAGATGATCAGAGACTGCGAACATGCTACAGGAGATGATCAGAGACTGCGGACATGCTACAGGAGATGATCAGAGACTGCGGACATGCTACAGGAGATGATCAGAGACTGCGGACATGCTACAGGAGATGATCAGAGACTGCGGACATGCTACAGGAGATGATCAGAGACTGCGGACAAGCTACAGGAGATGATCAGAGACTGCGGACGGACATGCTACAGGAGATGATCAGAGACTGCGGACGGACATGCTACAGGAGATGATCAGAGACTGCGGACATAGTACAGGAGATGATCAGAGACTGCGGACATGCTACAGGAGATGATCAGAGACTGCGGACATGCTACAGGAGATGATCAAAGACTACAGACAATAATGCAGAGTTGTGGTGTGAAGGCACATAGAAGACAATTCTATAATATGGACTTGTGTTGGGTGGGTTATGTAGATCAGCTGAATGGTGATTGTGACACAACCTGGTAACGCTGTAAACACTGAGTTGCCTAGTGATAGGAAGGGGGCGTGGCCAGGCAGGCACACATTTTGTAATTTGTAATCCTACTCGGGCGATAGAGAATCATTGGAGGGAACTTACTTGAAGAAACGTGTCATTGCTGAGACTGTCACTCTGACCATGGCAGCCTGAAATGAGCAGGGCGATCTGCCTGCTCACTATCTCCCCCCGATCTCCAATCCAGCCGCCGGTGTTCTCTCCTGATGTCAGCAGGGAATTCGCACGGAACGCTCTCTCGGGAGTATAGCTGTTACTTAGTGTGTATATCCCGGTCATGTGACTCCCAGTCATGTGACTCCCGGCCCGCCTCTCTCCTCTCACGTCTCTCCTGATGTCAGCCCCGCCCGCCTCTCTTCTGACCTGATAGCTCCAGTCAGTGGGCGGGACTGACATCAGGAAAGACGTGAGAGGAGAGAGGCGGGCCGGGAGTCACATGACCGGGATATACACACACTAAGTAACAGCTATACGCACGGAGCGCTCTCCCGGGAGGGGGCGGGGCAAGTAATCGATTTTTCTGGTCGCATGCATCGATGCCGCATCGGGGACACCCGAATCGCGATGCATCGATGCTGCGATTAATTTCAGCACCCCTATTTAAAATAGGCCTGGATTCTTTCCTAAATGTATATAATATAACTGGATACTAACATTTATAAGTAAAGTTGATCCAGGGAATATCCGATTGCCTCTTGGGGATCAGGAAGGAATTTTCTTCTCTTCTTCTCTTCTCTTCTTCTTTTCTTCAATGACTGGAGGTCTTTTTACAATTTGGCACTGCGCTGCTTTAACTGGTAATTTCACGGTCATGCAATGTTGTACCCAAACAAAATTTTCGTCCTTTTATTCACACAAATAGAACTTTCTTTTGCCGGTATTTGATTGCCTCTGCAATTTTTATTTTTTGCGATATAAACGGAAAAAGACCGAAAATTTAAAAAAAAAAAAGATATTTTCTACTTTTTGTTATAAGAAAAATCCAATAAACTCAATTTTAGTCATACATTTAGGCCAAAATGTATTCAGCCACAAGTCTTTGTTAAAAATGTCAATAAGCGTATATTTATTGGTTTGCGCAAAAGTTATAGCGTCTACAAACTAGGGTACATTTTCTGGAATTTACGCAGCTTTTAGTTTATGACTGCCTATCTCAATTCTTGAGTTGCTAAAATGGCAGGGCAGTACAACCCCCCCCCCCCAATGACCCCATTTTGGAAAGTAGACACCCTAAGGAAATTGCTAAGAGGCATGTTGAGCCCATTGAATATTTTATTTTTTTGTCCCAAGTTGATTGAATAATGACAAAAAAAAAATCTTTTCACAAAAAGTTGTCACTAATTGCTATATTGCTCACACGTGCCATGGTTATATGTGGCATTGCACCCCAAAATACATTTTGCTGCTTCTCCCGAGTACGGGGATACCACATGTGTGGGACTTTTTGGGAGCCTACCGCGTACGGGGCCCCGAAAACCAAGCACCACCTTCAGGATTTCTAAGGGCGTAAATTTTTGATTTCACTCCTCACTACCTATCACAGTTTTGAAGGCCATAAAATGCCAAGATGGCACAACCCCCCCCCCCCCCCCAAATGACCCCATTTCGGAATGTAGACACCCCAAGCTATTTGCTAAGAGGCATGTTGAGTCCATGGAATATTTTATATTTTTTATTTTGCCACAAGTTGCAGGAAAATGACAAAGCTATTTGCTGAGAGGCATGGTGAGTATTTTGCAGCTCTCAATTTTCAAAACTTTGTGACAAAAAGTGAGCTCTGTAAAATACTCACCATACCCCTCAGCAAATAGCTTGGGGTGTCTACTTTCTAAAAAGGGGTCATTTGGGGGAGTTTTGTGCCATCTGGGCATTCCATGGCCTCCGAAACTGTGATAGGCAGTGAGGAGTGAAATAAAAAATTTACACCCTTAGAAAGCCTGAAGACAGTGCTTGGTTTTCGGGTCCCATACGCGGCTAGGCTCCCAAAAAGTCTCACACATGTGGTATTCCCGTACTCAGGAGAAGTAACAGAATGTATTTTGGGGTGTCATTTCACATATGCCCATGGCATGTTCGAGCAATATATAATTTAGTGACAACTTTGTGCAAAGAAAAAAAAAAAATTGTCTTTGTCCCGCAACTTGTGTCAAAATATAAAATATTCCATGGACTCGACATGCCTCTCAGAAAATAGCTTGGGGTGTCTACTTTCCAAAATGGGGTAATTTGGGGGGGGGGGGTTGAAACTGTCCTGGCATTTTATGCACAACATTATGTCACACATCACCCACTCTTCTAACCACTTGAAGACAGAGCCCTTTCTGACACTTTTTGTTTACATGAAAAAATTATTTTTTTTGCAAGTAAATTACTTTGAACCCCCAAACATTATATATTTTTTTAAAGCAAAGGCCCTGCAGATTAAAATGGTGGGTGTTTCATTTTTTTCAGACAGTATTTGTGCTGCGATTTTTCAAACGCTTTGTTTTGAAAAAACACACTTTTTTTAATATTAATGCACTAAAAACCACTATATTGGCCAAATGTTTGATGAAATAAAAAAAAGATCTTAGGCCGAGTATATGGATACCAAACATGACATGCTTTTAACTGCGCACAAACGTGCAGCGGCGACAAACTACATGCATTTTTAAAAGCCTTTACAGGTTACCACTTTAGATTTACGGAGGAGGTCTACTGCTAAAATTACTGCCCTCTATCTGACCTTCGCGGTGATACCTCACATGCATGGTGCAATTGCTGTTTACATATGATGCCAGACCGACGCTTGCGTTCGCCTTTGCGCGAGAGCAGGGGCTGACAGGGGTATTTTTTTTTTTTTTATTATTTATTTTGCTTTTTTATTTTATTTTTAAAATGTTCCTTTCATTTTTTTTAATCATTTTTATTGTTATCTCAGGGAATGTAAATATCCCCTATGATAGCAATAGGTAGTGACAGGTACTCTTTTTTTTGGAAAAAATTGGGGTCTATTAGACCCTAGATCTCTCCTCTGCCCTCTGAGATCAGTGTGATAAAATGCTTTCCCAATTTCCCAATGGCACTGTTTATATCCGGCAAAATCTAAGTCATGAAATGCTTGTAGCTTCCAGTTTCTTAGGCCATAGAGATGATTGGAGCTGTTCTGGTCTCTGATCAGCTCTATGGTAAGCTGGCGGAACCACTGACTGCATTCTCAGGTTCGCTGTTGGGACAGGAGAGCCAGAGAAAACCATGGAAGACGGTGGGGGGGGGGACATTCCCTCCTGCTGCTTGTAAAAGCAGCCTAGAGGCTAATTAGCTGCTAGGATTGCTTTTACATAAAAGCCAACCACTGGCTGAAAAGAATGATACCAAGATGATACCTAAACCCGCAGGCATCATTCTGGTATAACCACTCAAAGTCCAGCAACATACCAGTACGTTGCTGGTCCTTGTCGGACATATATTGTAATCTTTTTTTTCATGCAGCCTGTGGGCTGAACGAAAAAAGAGATTGATCGGTGGGTATGCCCACCATTAGAATACCTCCCTTCATCCACCCACTTCTAATGATGGGCATACATGCACCATTTTGTTTTTAACTGTGGTGGTGAAATCACCTCCTACAGCGCTGGAGTCACGGCTTTATGTATCGTGGGAGCAAACGCTGTTGCTGCCAAGATTATTAAATCCACGCTGCAGCTGAATGGCGTACCTGAAAACAAAAAAATGGTTAACAATAAAACATTGCAGAATAGAATACAGTAAAAAAGAGCAGAACAATAGAGAGAGAGAGAGAGAGAGAGAACAATAAAACGACAACTATTTTTGTTTTTTTTATTTTATTTTTTTTTGTGTTTTTTGTATTTTCTACTTTTTTTTTACACTTTTATTTGTAACTGTAATGCCGCATACACGCGACCGGACTTTACGGCATACTTTGCCCGGCGGCTTTTCGAGGGACTTTCTGAATGAACGGACTTGCCTACACACGATCAACCAAAGTCCGACGGATTCGTACGTGATGACGTACGACCGGACTAAAACAAGGAAGTTCATAGCCAGTAGCCAATAGCTGCCCTAGCGTCAGTTTTTGTCCGTCGGACAGATTTGAAACATGTTTCAAATCTAAGTCCGTCAAGCTTTTGAGAAAACAAAGTCCGCTGGAGCCCCCACACGATCAAATTGTCCGACGAAATCCAGTATGCCAGACCAAGTATGCCGTAAAGTCCGATCGTGTGTACGCGGAATAACAGTTCGGTTCCAGGTTCGGGTCTCTCAAAATGCGATGGCATCTTGGGCGACCCTGCGAATGTGTGTCCTAGTCTGTGCAGTGCTGTACCCTACGCTAATACTCAACTAGTGTATGGTAGCGTTCAAAACATTCACCAACGCAAAGACCAGGATTGTCAGCACAGGAGGGACAAAAATAGCGGGTGCCACGCCTATATCCGCGCTTTCTACAGACACAACATTTTCTTTGGGGGGCTCGTTGGGTAGGTGTACTCGGGAGGACATACGGAAAATGTCTCTCATGCAGCTGGCTTACTGCATTTGGATTGGGAAGGTGAGGTGGAGCACCGTCTGGAAACAGAAGGGCTCTGACGATCTTTTCCTGGAATTTAAGGAAGGATCCAGTCCGTCCTGAAGCTCTGTATAGCACATGAGCGTTCAGTAAAGCCAATTGAAATAAATAAACAGACACTTTCTTGTACCAGCGTCTGGCCTTACGGGCAATTAGGTACAACGCCAACAACTGGTCGTTGAGGTCCACCCCTCCCATGTTAAGGTTGTATTCATGGTCACAGAGGGGTTTCTCCACAACACCAGTCACCGTAGGAATTTGGACCGTTGTGTCTGCATGAAGGGAGGAAAGAACGAAAACATTCTTATTATCCCACCCACTTCACAGTGAGCAAATTATTACACTTGAAGCAGGCTCTCTCCCCCAGCCTAAGATGGGAATCTACAAGCCTCTGGAGTGAGCCCCGGCGATTAGGTCGCACGGTTCCACATGCGCCAATTTGATGATCAAACAAGTGACTAAAAAGCGCCACGCCCGTGTAATAATTGTCCACATACAAATGGTACCCCTTTCCGAATAAGGGTGACACCAAGTCCCACACAATCTTGCCAGCGCTCCCTATGTAGTCTGGGCAGTTCGGCGGCTCTACATGACTATCTCCTCCCTCGTAAACCATAAAACTACATGTATAGCCTGTGGCCCTGTCACAGAGCTTATACATCTTGACCCCGTATCTGGCACGCTTGCTGGGAAGATACTGTTTATTCTGTCTCTGATTGTTGTGAAGCGATTTATCCCTTGTGAGACCTCTATGCCTGGCCTGTATAAGCAGATATAATCACTAAGGACAATCCTCATCAGATAGCTTGAACTCACCAACACCGATTCCATCCACAGATGCTTTATTCTGAACATCAGATTACACCAGATGACAGGATACAAACAGATGAATAGGTTGTGGTATTGTGCGGTCAAAAGATGATACTGTCTGTAGCTTACAATGGAGAATACATGTGCCCTGCTACATGTGGCTTGTTAACTGCATAGATGACACAGGAAGTACAAACACAGGAAGAAGGGTGGAGCATTACATTCAAAGGAAGTGTGTCATAACATAAGGGAAAAGAAACTTGAGAGACAAGTGCATTACCACAAAGGGTCACTAGATGGCAGCATGTAAACTAAACATAAAAGTCCATAGAAAAATGGTTAGGAAAACAATATATATAAATCCTATGCCCTGTTGGGGCAGCACACTGTTTGAAAGACAAGCGGCCAGAAAACGTAATCAGGGACTCATCAATGCAGACAACTTGATGGGGAGTAAACAAGGCTCCAAATGTTCGTTGAAGTGGTTTATGAGGGGCCGAATTTTGTAGAGCCGATCGTATCCAGGGTCTCCACGAGGACGACAGAGTTCATTGTTGTTGAAGTGCATGAACCGCAAGATCTTTTTTTTTTTTTTACAAGAAATGAACCGCAAGATCTGCTCGCCATGGAAGCAGAGAACATGGGCATATGGTGAATTGGGTCAGTGGACCAATATGACTGCAACTTACTCTTTTTAGTTATGCCCATGTCGAGGGATAGGCCCGGAAAGGTCTTAAATTCGGAAACCGTAATTGGTTTCCAATCTCTAGCAAGGGAGGACTGGGGATTAGCGGCGATGTATTGACCAGCATACAAATTGCTTTGGTCCACAATAGATCTATAGAGATCTTCAGTGAAAAACAGCGAATAAAAATCAAGTGACGTAAAATCAATTATTTCCACCTGAATGCCAGTGGTTGGCCAGTGAATGGGGGAAATACGGCTGCTGCAGAAGTGGTGGGCCCCCAATTCGGATTGGCGAATTCTGCAGGAAGGACACTATGGGCACGATGGGCCTGTCTTTGGTGGCAGCAGGACACTACTTGTGTTTGCCACCTCGCCAGCTTGAACTGCACTTATGGGACTCACCACGTGTTACTGCAGTACTGGTTTGACTACGACCAGGGTGTACTAGGCCGCTCTTGCTTGCCAGTTCACCAGAAGGAATAACGGCGCTAGTACTTCTCTGCTCCATACGAGAGCCCTGCGATTCCTGTAGCTCAATAGCAGAAGAAGATTGGGGTCTGGTACGCCTGACCTTGGCGGGGACCACAACTCCGTTGTCAGAGCTATCTGTCATGGAGCCGCTGTCATCTACAGGATCGTATTCTGAGCCTGAATCTGACAGATGAGTGACTTCCTCTTCACTATCTATCATGCTCAGAAACATGTAGGCCTCTTCACTAGTGTACCTTCGATTTGCCATTGTGGGCTCTAGTACACTAGTGAGACTCACAGGTAAAAAAAACTCCTAGGCTGTCAGCAACTGTATCAAATCGCTACCAAAAAAACCAGTTAGCGATCGCAGGAATCAGGCCTGACTCAGCGAAGGATGCAGTTATGTGTTTAGTGTTTTGTAAGTGACAGTGATCGATCGATACTGCACTTGGGTGGGCTGGGCTGGGCTGGGCGGAGGGGCAAAACGCAGGTGCTAGCAGGTATATGGGCTGATTCCGCTAACACTGCGTTTTGGGGAACCCTAAACTACTGGGGACGCTAGTTTAGATCTGAGCAGATCTAAATAGTAAAGATCTGAGCTGAACCTAAATACTTACCTGGCTAACTAGCGTCACCTGTGACACTAATAGGGCGATCAGAAAAAAGATTGCTTAGTGATACTGGTGACAGGGGATGAAAGGGTTAACTGGGAGGTGATCAAGGGGTTAAACCTTTATTAGGGGGGGTTAGGGGGGTACCCTAGACCTAAAGGGGCCTACCACTAACTGCCCTAACACTTATAACAGTCACAAATGACACCAAATACAGTGATCAGTAAAAAAAATAAACACTGCAATCGGTGACACTGTGACAGGGGGTGAACGGGGGGTTTATGTGCCTACGTGTACTGGTGTTAGTGTAGTTTTGGTGCAGACTCACATTGATGTCTTCTCTCCTCGGGCGCCGGAACAAAAAGGCTGCATGAGGAGAGATGACATCACTTCCTCTGCTTCTGTTTACATTACAGAAGCAGAGAAAGCTTCTCATTCTCCAGGAGCAATCACGAGGGGGTGACCATGAATCGGTAGCCTCCCCCTCAGCATGGATCACTCCTGGAATGAAACTGGGCACCGGGGAGGCCCCTACAGGGATGTACAGGTACAGGCCCATTTGCCTGCCCGTGCCATTCTGTCGACGTACATCGTCGTGCGGCGGTTGGCAACTGGTCAAAGTGTATCTAAAGCCAATTCTTTTTTGTTTTGGGTAAAGTATAAAAGCTGATTAAAAACCTCAGTCAGTGTTTTTTTCTGTCCCATTAGGGAGATTTCCCTTCACTTACTGCCTGAAATACAACAGGAAGGATATTGGAATTCTCCATAAAGTAACAGAAAAAAAAACCACAGGATTTTTGACTTGCATGTAAACTAATTTTCATTAATTAATGTAAGTACTGTTTATAACAGGTTTTCTAATCATTACTGTTATATACTGCCATCTTTATGTGAATGGACATTGACAATAAGGCCTCATGCACACTGGACGTTTTTATAGCTGCTGTTTTTGGCTTCAGACGTTTTTTTTTCTACAGTCAATAAACTCCCCATCATGTTATCCTATGTATCCATGCACACATAGGCTGTTATCAGCAATTTTTGACTGGGGCGTTTTTTGCTTTAAAAAAAAACCCAAAACAAATGGGTTCTGAGAGGAGTTTTTAATTTTAATGTCCAGTGTGCATGAGGCCTAAAAGTGAATAGATGGCTGGCCTTATCCCAGGTTTGTAACCCCTTCTACTCCAGCAAGCCCACAGTTTATTGGCAAGCAATAGGTGAACAAAGGAGCAAAATCCCAGTGTCATGTATACAGTTGGGCCGAACACCCCCCCGGTTCAGTTTGTGCCAGAACTCTCGAACATCACAAATGTTTGGATCCAAACCCTATTAAAGTCTATGGGACCAGAACTTGAAAAATCAAAAGTCCTTCATTTTGAAGGCTTATATGTAAGTTATTGGCCATAAAAAGTGTAAGGGGTCCGGGTACTGCCCTGGGAGGACATGTATCAATGCAAAAAAAAAAAAAATAATTTTGTAATGTGTTTTTTACAGGAGCTGTGATTTTATTGATGCTTAAATAGGAAGTAAAGTCTTCCTTTTTAATTGTACCTACAGGTAAGCCTATAATAAGGCTTACCTCTAGGTACTATATATATCTCCTAAACTTGCGTTTAGGATATATTTACTATATACACCGATGTCATCGGCGCATGCGCTCTGAAGAAACAGCTGCCGGTGCTGTTTCTTCAGGACCCTGTGCCGTGACCGGCGGCTACTGTGTGCATGATGTCATCGTGCCTCCGGCCAATCACAGCCACAGAGCCCGTGATCCAGCGGTGTGCAGGTGCCACTGAGAGAGCTTTGTTCTAAGGTAAGTATTTCATAATGAGCTAGTATGTGATGCCCTACAGGTTTTTTAAATTTTTATTTAGGGGGATTTTCAAGCTCTTTAACCACCTCAGTACAGGGCACTTACACCCCACTTTCAGCGCTGTCACACATTGAATGACAATTGCGCGGTCATTAAATATATATAAATATAAATTGATGCACTCTGATAAACAGTTCAATCAGTGTGAATAAATAAGAATCGTGCTGAAAGCCAAATGTGATCAGGTATAGATAAAAACTGCAAAGTCGCTAAAATATATGAGTTAGAGAAAAAATGTGTGCAACTCTAATAAAAAAATACTAGAAAGATGTGCATATCCACTGAAAAATGTGCTGAGGCATGTACAATTTCTTCCAAAGTGAGAAATGCAAAGGTTAATTTATAAGGAGAATGTGTGCAGATAGGCTAAAATGCTAAAATTATGGATAGGCTAAAAAAGATTATTATTGCAACTGGTGCCGATACTCCAAAATAAGGGTAAGTATTAAGGTTCCTAAATAAATAATAATTAATTGCACATATTCCCTGTGATGAGCACTAAACACTCCATGATGCTGAAAATAGATAAATATATAAATATATAACAACTTATATAGCAGTGTTGTATAAAGATAATTGATAAATATAAATAAATAAATAATGCCGATTGGGTGCGATTGAGCATAGATGGTTTAGTTCATGAGATGGAATTGATAATAAACAACAGTTCACTCCTCAGTATCCTGGGATACTTGGATTCCTGCAATACTTGTTTGTTCACATTATAGGTTATTTCCTCCACAGCCGCAATAATGTAGCTAGTAATTTCTCAGTACCAGATGATTTATGTAAGACAAACAAAGAAAAGAATCATTGCGCAATATTGCTACAAGGAAAGTCCACAAGCAAAACAGCACAGTGATGAACTCACGTGCGCCCGATTAGTTTAAGGCATGCAGATAGGCAGATCTCAGCTGGCCGCCACGGACGAGGCTTGTTACACAAGCTGCTGCTGTTTGATACAATGTGTTTAACAGACTACGTCCTAGGCTCCTCCGACGCGTTGCGTCACTGACACGTGACTTTCTCAAGGATTTCTTTTACAGTTATTTAAGAAATCTATATCACCTATAGATATTAACTGTTGGTAATATGTGTACAGATCAGATGTATTCTGATAAAGAGCTTTGATCATGAGGTGGAGGAAAGGAAAGAAAAGGAAGAAAAAGGATAGAAAGATAAAGATATAGTCCACAAGGTCAACCCGCCCATCATTTTATCATCCATTGGCTTCTTCTTGAAGCATTGAAATGGATGTTTCTATAAGTTACTTTATCTGCTACCATGGCAAAAGGACCGAGTCATTGAAATTTGACAGAAATTGTTGTTTTTTCCAAGGATGCCATAATTTTTCAAATTTTGGGATTTGGTTATGATCGATAGCTGCCATCTTGGCATGAGACATTGTGTTATTCATTTTTTGAATTGTTTCTGCCAGAACCAATGTAGGGGATCTCTATGCCTTGGCCACTGTTTGCTTTGCTGCCGTTAATAGTTGGATCATAAGTTTGTATTGAGAAAATGTTAACCATTCTGGTTTCAAGTTAAGCAAAGCTATGAATGGGTCAGGTTGTATTTTCCTTTTGACAATTTTAGAAGCAATCACAAAAACTTCCTTCCAGAAAATTTGGATTAATGGGCACGTCCACCATATATGTAAATGTGTGCCTATGTCTGGACACCCTCGAAAACAAAGAGCTGACGTATTAGGTGAATATTTAGCCACTCTGGCAGGTACAAGATACCATCGGGTAAGAACTTTATAATTTGCTTCCAATGCCAAAATATTGGGCGAGGAAGATTTAGATGTGGGCCATATACTTGACCATTCCGTGTCCTTTAAAGTTCGCCCCAGATCCTCCTCCCATTTCTGAACGTAAGTAGGTTTTTGAAATTTGTGACTCCAATGAATTGATTATAAATAGATGAAATTATTCCTTTAACAAATGGGTCTTTTTCACAGGTTGATTCAAAAATGGATAATTGGGACAAGGGTATATCCACATTTAGGAATGGTGTGAAGAAGTTTTTAATTTGGAGGTATCTAAATATTTCAGAGTTTGGTAGATCATAGTTTTCTCTAAACATTGGAAATGGAAGGAATGATGTAGATGTAACAAAATTGTGTAGTTTCAGAATACCTGAAGTTGTCCAAGCTTTAAATGGTTTTGGATAAATCCATGCCGGGTAGAAGGCCGGATTTCTGATAAAAGATAGGAGTGGATTGTGTGGAGATTGTAAATGATATTTAATTTTTAGTTTATCCCAGAGAGATAAAAAGTGTTTAGTTATGGGATTATGTATTTTAGAATGGTCTTTGGTTTCAAGCCATAACAAGTTTGATATAGATAGAGGATCACATTCTGAACCCTTTATAAATACCCATAATGGTATTTCCTGTTTTGCGTGATACTTGAAAAGACTGGCCAAATGAGCTGCTCTGTAATAGTTAGTAAAGTTAGGATATCCCAGGCCTCCTTTAGTTTTGGGAAGATGTAATGTGTGTATTGGTATACGTGGTTTTGAAGAGCCCCATCTAAATGAAGTTTTTCTTTTTTGCACTAGTCTCAAAAAATAGGAAGGAACTGGAATAGGAAGAACTCTGAATAGGTATAGTAGTTTAGGTAGAATTTTAATTGCATTAATCTTTCCTATCCAGGATAGAGGAAGTTGCGACCATTGCTTTAATACGTTTGTGATCTGCCTTAGTAAAGGAGGATAACTGGTTGAAAATAAGTCTGAATGAGATGCTGTTAATTGAATTCCAAGGTATGGGATTGATTTCTCTGCCCAGGTAAACAGGAGTGCAACCTTCGTCGGAATTAGTTCCAGGTTTGATAGTGAAATGTTCAGCACTTGGCATTTCTTAGGGTTTATCATAAGGCCGGAGAAGGCTGCAAATCCATCAAGGACAGGCATTAGATTGGGACCTGAGACCTGTGGTGATGATAAGAAAAGCAGTATATCATCTGCAAATATACATATTTTGTGTGTAATGCCTCCTACTTCAATGCCAGTTATAGTATGGTTTATTCTAATGTATTGGGCGATGGGTTCGAGTAAAAGGGCAAATAAGAGAGGAGATAATGGACAACCTTGCCGGGTACCTCTTTTGATATTAAAAGCATCAGATTTGTATCCAGCATATTTTATGTAGGCTTTGGGTTTATTATACAATGCTGTGATACATTTTAGAAAGTGGGGGCCAAAACCCCATTTTTGTAAGGAATAGTGCATATATTGCCAGGATACTGTATCGAATGCCCTCTTAATATTGAGAGATAAAAAACATGAAGGGATTTTTCGTTTTTGAGCAATATGTGCCACTGTCCTGCGTATATTATCGCCTGCCTGTCTATATGTCATAAAGCCTACTTGATCTCTATGTGTTAGTTTACCTATGATTAAGGTGTTTTGCTAATATTTTTGCTAATAATTTGATATCAAGATTTATTAGATAAACAGGCCGATAATTTACGCAGGAAGTATCACCAGAAAGGGGTTTTGGGATCATACATACAGTTGCCATTAGTGTTTTCTGCCGAAAGGAATGTCCTTCTAAAAGTTTGTTGAAAGTTTCAGCTAGAATAGGGGAAAGAATCTCTGAAAATGTTTTGTAATATAGGGCCGAATATCCGTCTGGGCCAGGTCTTTTGTTAAGTTTTAGATCTTTAATGGCATTAGCAACTTCCTCTATAGTTATAGTTTCTTCTAGACTGTTTTTTTGGTTCTGGGACAACTCAGGTAAGGTAATTTTTGAGAAGAAAGATTCAGCTTCTGTAGGGTTAAATTCTTTATTTGATTTATATAAGTCTGCAAGATGTGAGTGAAATTTGTGAACTATTTTAACTGGATTGCTAGTTTAACCGCTTCAGCCCCGGAAGAATTTACCCCCTTCCTGACCAGAGCGTTTTTTGCGATTCGGCACTGCGTCACCTTAACTGACAATTGCGCAGTCGTGCGACGTGGCTCCCAAACAAAATTGACGTCCTTTTTTTCCCACAAATAGAGCTTTCTTTTGGTGGTATTTAATCACCTTTGCAATTTTTATTTTTTGCGCTATAAACAAAATAAGAGTGACAATTTTGAAAAAAACGCATTATATTTTACATTTTGCTATAATAAATATCCCCCAAAAATATATAAAAAAACATTTTTTTTCCTCAGTTTAGGCCGATACGTATTCTTCTACATATTTTTGGTAAAAAAAAAAAAAAATTGCAATAAGCGTTTATTAATTGGTTTGCGCAAAAGTTAAAGCGTTTATTAAATAGGGGATAGTTTTATGGCATTTTTATTAATATATTTTTTTTTTACTAGTAATGGCGGCGATCAGCGATTTTTTTATTGTGACTGCGACGTTATGGCGGACATGTCAGACATTTTTGACACATTTTTGAGACCATTGTCATTTATACAGCGATCAGTGCGATTAAAAAGGCACTGATTACTGTGTAAATGACATTGGCAGTGAAGGGGTTAACCACTAGGGGGCAGGAGGGGTTAATCAGTACTAGGGGAGTGTTTTCTAACTGTAGGGGGGAGGGGCTGTATGTGTCACTAGACTGATCACTGCTCCTGATGACAGGGAGCAGAGATCCAGTGACACTGTCACTAGGCAGAACAAGGAGATGCTGTTTACATCAGCATCTCCCCGTTCGTCTTCTCCGTGAGGCGATCGCGGGTATCCCCGCGGCGATCGAGTCCGCGGAACCCGGGACCCGACTCACGGAGCTCCCGGCGCGTGCACGCGTGCCGCCGCGCACGCAATGGCACGGCGGGGAATTCAAATGGACAGACAGGTACGCCCATTTGCCCAGCCGTGCCATTCTGCCAACCTACATCGTCGTGCGCCGGTCGGGAACCAGATAAATGTCTTTTGATAATTTCAAACGTATAGGTTTGGAAGATTTATTAGCAGAGTTTATTGCCCGTGCCAAATATGTGCCTGGTTTGTTTGTATTCATGTAGAAATTGTGCCTAGAGCGTTTGAGGGATTTATCTACTGATTCTGTGAGGAATAGATCGTATTCCAATCTAGTTTTTCCAAATGAGATTTTGTACTCTGAGATGGATTATCTTGGAATGATATGGAGGCTGCGCTAACATTTAGTTCTAGTTTCTTTGCAAGAAGTTTGCGTTCTCTTTTAAATAATGCCATTTGTCTTTGTAGAGCACCACGCAAAACAGGTTTATGAGCTTCCCATAATGTTATCGGAGAAATGTCTGGATTATTGTTGATTGATATGTATTCCTTTAAAGCCTGTTCAATAGTCATGCGATGTGTTGGGTGTTTGAGCATTATGTCCGGTAGGTACCAAGTTGGGTCATGTGCTTTTGTTATTGTTGAGGCTATGGTTGTGTATACCGCTTTATGGTCTGACCAAGGAAACGGAATTATATCTGATGCAATAATCTCTGGTATCATTCCTATTGTTAGAAAAATATGATCTATTCTGGTAAAGGATTGATTATTGGTTCACTTTCTCTCCAAGAATCGACCAGATTGTATTTGGAAAGAAGTTGGGAAAAATGTAATTTAGATCTCCTTCTGGATGGGGTAAAAGGTGATTTATCGAGAAATGGGAGGAGGACCTGGTTTTAATCACCGCACATAATCACCGTTCCCATTTTGTGCCTATTAATCACTTGTAATATGTGCGAGAGGAAAGGTGTAGGTTGTTTATTAGGAGCGTAGTAGGAAATCATCGTGACTGCTGTATCCATTATATAACCCATGAGTATTAGGTATCGACCTTCTGGGTCTTTAATTTCTGATGATAATGTGAATGGTGTGGACCGGTGAAATGCAATTAGGGTTCCCCTTTGTTTGGTACTGGCTGAAGCTGTGAAAAATTGTGGGTAAAAAGGGGACATATATTTAGGTGTGGAAGTATTGGTGAAATGTGTTTCTTGTAGGCACACAACGTGGGCCTTCTTGTTATGGAAAGTACAGAATGCTTTGGTCCTTTTCCGAGGAACATTTATGCCCTGAACAGGGATAGGATATTCAATGGTGCCATGGTAACAGATCACGTACCTGGTAGGTTGTGAGCCTGAAGTGCAGGGAAAGACCTCCCTTACAGCTCCCACTCCCGCTCCCCTGGAATGGGAACAGAGGATCAGGAGTGAAGAGTGGTATGGGTGCCTGGCAGGATCGACAGTTGCTGGAAATACAGTAGTGGTGGCACCCTCTGGAATCAGGAACCTGAAGACAGAAACTGGAATGCAGGTAGGACCAGGAACCCAACAGGTCAGCAGGCCGGATAGTAGAATGCTGGACTGGAACCAGGAACAACAGCAGGTAGTAGCCTGGAACACTGGACTGGAACCAGGAACAAGAGCAGGTAGTAGCCTGGAACACTGGACTGGAACCAGGAACAACAGCAGGTAGTAGCCCGGAACGCTGGGCTGGAACCAGGAACAAGCAGTAGGTAGCAGACCGGATCGCTGGGCAGGAACCAGGAACAACAGCAGGTAGTAGCCTGGAATGCTGGGCTGGAACCAGGAACAAGCAGTAGGTAGCAGACTGGATCTCTGGGCTGGAACCAGGAACAAGCAGTAGGTAGCAGACTGGATCACTGGGCTGGAACCAGGAACAACAGCAGGTAGTAGCCTGGAACGCTGGGCTGGAACCAGGAACAAGCAGTAGGTAGCAGACTGGATCGCTGGGCTGGAACCAGGAACAAGCAGTAGGTAGCAGACTGGATCGCTGGGCTGGAATCGGGAACAACAGCAGGTAGCAGACTGGATCGCTGGGCTGGAACCAGGAACAACAGCAGGTAGTAGCCTGGAACGCTGGGCTGGAACCAGGAACAAGCAGTAGGTAGCAGACTGGATCGCTGGGCTGGAACCAGGAAAAACAGCAGGTAGTAGCCTGGAACGCTGGGCTGGAACCAGGAACAAGCAGTAGGTAGCAGACTGGATCGTTGGGCTGGAACCAGGAACAAGCAGTAGGTAGCAGACTAGAAGCCGGTATACACAGCGGAGGGTCAACAAGCCGGTGGTCGGTAGTGGTCGGACAGAGGTACCAGGGATAATGCAGAGGGATGGTCAGGCAAGCCAAGAGGGTCTGGTGCAGGCGGATAGCAGGATGGTCAAACAGGAAGCCGGGTCAGATAACAGGATACACAGATCAGATCAGGAAACACTCACAGAACGCTGTAGAGCAGACAGCGGGGATGAAGTGTGACAGGCAGGTTTAAATAGCCCGCCTGACACCAGCGGGAGTGCGCGCGCGCGTGCCCGTGCGTGACCGCACCCGTGAACGCGCGCGCATGCACAATGAAACCCGTGGCCGAGTTCCTGTGCGCCTGGGACGCCGGTTACTGGCAGGATCTTCATGACATTGCCCCCCCCCCCAAGGGGCAGCCTCCGGATGCCCCTTTGAAAAAATTTCTCTGGATGGGCTGTTTTAAAGGCTTGTAATAGGTCTTCAGCATGAATATTATCTTCTGGTTCCCAAGAATTCTCCTCTGGGCCAAACCCCTTCCACTTTATTAAGAATTGATTTTGGTTACCTCTTTTCCTGTGGTCCATGATGGCCTCCACCTCGAATTCCTCTTCCCCATCTACCAGGATTGGATCAGGAGGATCCGTACTTCGACCTGGAAATGGGTTGGTAATAGATGGTTTAAGCAAGGACACGTGAAAAACTGGATGTACCTTTAGTGAATCCGGGAGTTCAAGTTCATATGCAACTTCATTAATTCTCTGTTTAACAGGGAACGGTCCAAGAAATTTGGGACCCAATTTCTTGGAAGGGCAGGCCAACCTGAGGTTTATTGTGGACAACCATACCTGATCCCCAGGTGCAAGTAAGAGCTCACCTCGCCTTTTCTTATCGAAGGTTGCTTTGTTGTACTCCTGGGTTCTGGTCATGGTGTCCTGTAAAACCTGGTTATTAGAGGTAAAGAAATCCAATTTCTATTGGACTGCGGGTACTGTGCATTCTGGAAGAGAGTTAGGTAAAAATGAAGGGTTGAAACCATAATTCGCAAAAAACGGAGTCTGTTTGATAGCAGAATGAATAGAATTGTTATAAGCGAATTCGGCCAATGGCAAAACAGAAATCCAATTATCTTGGGCAAAGGAAGAAAAACAGCGCAAATATTGTTCAAGGGTCTGGTTTGTTCTTTCTGTTTTCCCATTAGTCTGGGGGTGATAAGCCGATGAAAATGAGAGTTCAATGTCCAAGGTTTTACACAAAGCCCTCCAGAATCGAGAGGTAAATTGTACCCCTCGATCTGAAACAATATTAACTGGTACCCCATGGAGCCTGATGACCTCTTTAATGAATGCTTGTGCTGTTTCTGTAGCTGAAGGGGTGCCCTTCATTGGGACAAAGTGTGTCATCTTCGACAACCGGTCCACTATGACAAAGATTGAGGTGAAGCCCCCGGCCGGGGGTAGTTCTACAATAAAGTCTATAGAGAGCATTTTCCAGGGTCTATCTGGGACAGGCAAGGGTTTTAGTAGACCCCATGCCTTTGTTTTGTGCCCTTTGTTCCTAATGCAGGTGGTACAGGACTCTACAAACTCTTTACAATCTTTGCGCAGCTGAGGCCACCAGAAGGTGCGCTGAACCAAATCAGTGGTCTTAGCTACGCCAAAATGCCCAGCCAGCGCATGATCGTGACAGAGCTCTAGTACTGGAACTCGTAGTGTTTCAGGTATAAAGATCCTATTCTCATGCCACAATAACCCATCCTTAACCTGGAGCTCTGTCTTAATGGAAGATTCCATTCCTGCGGAGGCCTGTTTAATCTGGGAAAGCAGGTTTCCCTGAAGTAAAAGAAAATTCCCCGGAGACAGAATGGTGTCTGGAGGGGAAATCTCTTGAGGTTTGTGAAACATCCTAGACAGGGCGTCAGGTTTGGTATTCTTGGAACCAGGACAGTAAGTGACATGAAAGGAGAACCTGGAGAAAAAGAGAGCCCACCTGGCCTGACGTGGTTTCAACCTTTTTGCAGACCTCAAATACTCCAGGTTCTTATGATCTGTAAAAATTAAGACTGGATGAGCGGCACCCTCCAACAGATAGCGCCACTCCTCCAATGCTGACTTGATTGCCAACAACTCTCTGTCACCTACATCATAATTTATCTCTGCCGTGGACAATTTACGAGAAAAGAAAGCCACAGGATGCAGCAGGGCCTTGGTTCCCTGTCTTTGGGATAATACTGCCCCTACAGCAATTTCAGATGCATCCACTTCTAGAATAAATGGCAGAGAGGAATCTGGATGCTTTAGTACAGAGGCGGAGGTGAAAAGGCCCTTGAGAGTCTCAAAAGCCTTTTGAGCCTCGGCCGACCAATGGAAGCGTGTACCTTGTTTGGTTAGCTGTGTGATGGGTGTAATGATGGCTGAGAACCCCTTAATAAATTTACGGTAAAAATTAGCGAATCCAATGAATCGCTGGATTCCTTTCTTGTCTGTCGGGACTGGCCAATCTAGGACAGCCGTGACCTTCTGGGGGTCCATTTTAATGCCCTTACTGGAAATGACTAACCCCAAAAATGGAATACTTTCCTGTTCAAATTCGCATTTTTCAGCCTTTGCATATAGACCGTGTTGTCGAAGTCGGCCTAACACACTTCTGACGTGCCTGCGATGGGATTCAAGGGAACAAGAGAAAATCAGTATGTCGTCTAAATAGACGATGACAAACAGGTCTAGAAAGTCACGTAACACATCATTAATAAAGTATTGAAATGTGGCAGGGGCATTACACAGGCCGAAAGGCATCACGAGGTACTCAAAATGTCCATAACGGGTACGAAAAGCGGTCTTCCATTCGTCTCCATCCCTAATACGAACTAAATTGTAGGCCCCACGGAGATCAAGTTTGGTGAATATGGTGGCCATCCCCAGTCTCTGAAACAGCTCTGGTACTAAGGGGAGAGGGTACCGATTCTTCACAGTAATTTTATTTAGTTTGCGGTAATCCACACAAGGCCTGAGGGTTTTATCTTTTTTCTGCATGAAGAAGATGCCTGCACCTGCGGGGGATGTGGATGGACGAATGAAGCCTCTTTTGAGGTTTTCGGCAATGCATTCCTTCAACGCCCCTTGCTCCACTTCAGTTAAGGGAAATATTCTTCCAAAAGGAATTTCAGCACCAGGAAGTAACTCAATGGGACAGTCATAGGTCCGGTGAGGGGGTAACACCTCTGCCCTCTGTTTACTAAATACGTCCAGAAAGTCATGATAGGCGGAAGGAATGGATTGATGTAGACTAGGATCTGTATCTAGGCATAACAGAGTAGGGTTCTCCTGGGTATTCGGGGTTCTGCAGAACTGTTGGCAATAAGGAGAGGGAAAGGTCACCTCACCCGTGATCCAATTTATGTCCGGATTATGGGCCTGTAACCATGGCATGCCGAGAATTATGGGAAACAGGCGTGAAGCGATAATGTCCAGGCGTAGCTGTTCCTGATGGACGTTGGAAATGGAAACGGGTATAGGCATAGTCTCTTGGGTGACAGGTCCAGACTTGATAGCAGTCCCATCAGCTAGATGGATAGAGAGTCCATGGGCTTTAGGTGACAAAGGTATTTGGTGTTGGGTGGCAAAACGAGAATCCATGAAACAGCTGCCAGCTCCTGAGTCAATAATGGCGGTTATTTGTAGATCCTTCCCTGGAAGCTGTAGCAGAAGAGGAAGAGCAAGGTGAGTGGAATATTTAACCAGAGATGTCACATTAGTAGATAGGGATAAACACTTACGGAGTTTAAGGGGACAGTTCCTGACATAGTGCCTGGGTTCCCCGCAATACAGACACAAGTTATTTGCTCTACGACATTGTCGTTCCTCTGGAGTGAGCGAAGCCCGCAGGACTCCTAATTGCATTGGCTCAGGTAAGTTGAATGTGGAGGTAGGTGGTGTTGATGATGGGTGATGAGGAACTTTAGAGGTAACCCAGGTTGGACGAGAAGACCCCATAGCTCTCTCAGACCTGCGCTCTCGTAGGCGATCAATCTGGATGGCTAGATCGATTAAAGCATTTAAAGTCTGTGGTGTACCCACCCTGGCCAGTTCATCCTTCAGAGGATCAGAAAGTCCCAACCGAAATTGATAACGGAGAGCCGCATCATTCCAATTAGTATCCGCACTCCACTTCCTGAATTCAGCCACATAGTCCTCTGCTGCTCTGCGACCCTGTTGAAGGGTGTGCAGAGCCGTCTCTGCAGTTACAGATAACTGGGGGTCATCATATAACTGACCCAGTGCGTCAAAGAAAGTGGAGAGGTTGGTCAGAGATATGTCCTTTTGCTCTAAGAGGCGATGGGCCCAGGTTTGGGGGTCACCAGAGAGTAGAGAAATTACGTAGCCCACCTTTGTAGCTTCCAGGGAAAAAGTACGTGGCTGAAGAGCAAAAAATAGTTCGCAGGAGTTGCGGAAGGCTCTGAACTTATGGCGATTTCCGAAGAAGTGTTCAGGAGTGGGAACCTTAGGTTCCGGAGGGAACATCACCACCGTTGAGGAAGGCCCAACTGAAGGAGCAGGAGCAGAGGAAGCTCCCTGGGTCCCAATGGGGTTAGACAGGGTTAACACTCGTTCCTCCAGTCTGGTGTATCCTTGCTGTAGATTTTTGACTGCTTCAGTCAATCCTGCCAGGTGTGCACAGAGTTCCTCCATGGGAGACGTTCCCTGCTCAGGCTCAGACATGGCTGTCTGCTACTGTCAGGTACCTGGTAGGTTGTGAGCCTGAAGTGCAGTGAAAGACCTCCCTTACAGCTCCCACTCCCGCTCCCCTGGAATGGGAACAGAGGATCAGGAGTGAAGAGTGGTATGGGTGCCTGGCAGGATCGACAGTTGCTGGAAGTACAGTAGTGGTGGCACCCTCTGGAATCAGGAACCTGAAGACAGAAACTGGAATGCAGGTATGACCAGGAACCCAACAGGTCAGCAGGCCAGATAGTAGAATGCTGTACTGGAACCAGGAACAACAGCAGGTAGTAGCCTGGAACACTGGACTGGAACCAGGAACAACAGCAGGTAGTAGCCTGAAACACTGGACTGGAACCAGGAACAACAGCAGGTAGTAGCCCGGAATGCTGGGCTGGAACCAGGAACAAGCAGTAGGTAGCAGACCGGATCGCTGGGCTGATACCAGGAACAACAGCAGGTAGTAGCCTGGAATGCTGGGCTGGAACCAGGAACAAGCAGTAGGTAGCAGACTGGATCGCTGGGCTGGAACCAGGAACAAGCAGTAGGTAGCAGACTGGATCGCTGGGCTGGAACCAGGAACAACAGCAGGTAGTAGCCTGGAACGCTGGGCTGGAACCAGGAACAAGCAGTAGGTAGCAGACTGGATCGCTGGGCTGGAACCAGGAACAAGCAGTAGGTAGCAGACTGGATCGCTGGGCTGGAACCAGGAACAACAGCAGGTAGCAGACTGGATCGCTGGGCTGGAACCAGGAACAACAGCAGGTAGTAGCCTGGAACGCTGGGCTGGAACCAGGAACAAGCAGTAGGTAGCGGACCGGATCGCTGGGCTGGAACCAGGAACAACAGCAGGTAGTAGCCTGGAACGCTGGGCTGGAACCAGGAACAAGCAGTAGGTAGCAGACTGGATTGCTGGGCTGGAACCAGGAACAAGCAGTAGGTAGCAGACTGGAAGCCGGTATACACAGCGGAGGGTCAACAAGCCGGTGGTCGGTAGTGGTCGGACAGCATAGGTACCAGGGATAATGCAGAGGGATGGTCAGGCAAGCCAAGAGGGTCTGGTGCAGGCGGATAGCAGGATGGTCAAACAGGAAGCCGGGTCAGATAACAGGATACACAGATCAGATCAGGAAACACTCACAGAACGCTGTAGAGCAGACAGCAGGGATGGAGTGTGACAGGCAGGTTTAAATAGCCCGCCTGACACCAGCGGGAGTGCGCGCGTGCCCGTGCGCGACCGCACCCGTGAACGCGCGCGCATGCGCAATGGAACCCGTGGCCGAGTTCCCGTGCGCCTGGGACGCCGGTTACTGGCAGGATCTTCATGACAGGAAGGCTAATGGGGGTACACGGATCTTCCGCTTACAGGAGAGAAGTGCTAAAAGGCATCATAAGGATGCCTCATTAATTAGAGTGCAGGATATTTAATATTTGTAGAATTAGTTGTTCTAAGGTAATTGTATATAGTTAATATCACCTTATGTTAAATAATTCATTCAAGAAAGTAAGCTGTGTGAAGTTGGCACCCCATGTTTGTAAAACCTGAATAAAAATATACCATTCGTTTGTGCCGCGTTTGTGCTGATTTGTGCCGCAAAAATGAGCGTTTGTGCCGGTTCGGTTTCTGAGATATTAAACATTCAATTTAATGCAAGCCCCGCCCACTTTGCACCCCATGTCCCTGAATTTTAAAAACAAACGTGCCATTCGTTTGTGACGCGTTTGTGCTGGTTTGTGCCGCAAAAATAAACGTTTGTGCCGCTTTGGTTGCGGAGATATTGTGCGTTATAGTTGCTGTAACCCCGCCCATTTTGCACCCCATGTTCCTGAATTTTAAAAACAAACGCGCCATTCATTTGTGCCGCATTTGTGCTGGTTTGTGCCGCAAAAATAAACGTTTGTGCCGCTTTGGTTGCAGAGATATTGTGCGTTATAGTTGCTGTAACCCCGCCCATTTTGCATCCCATGTTCCTGAATTTTAAAAACAAATGTGCCATTCGTTTGTGCCGCGTTTGTGCTGGTTTGTGACGCAAAAATAAAAGTTTGTGCCGCTTTGGTTGCGGAGATATTGTGCGTTATAGTTGCTGTAACCCCGCCCATTTTGCACCCCATGTTCCTGAATTTTAAAAACAAACGCGTCATTCGTTTGTGCCGCGTTTGTGCTGGTTTGTGAGATATTGTGCATTATAGTTGCTGTAACCCCGCCCATTTTGCACCCCATGTTCCTGAATTTTAAAAACAAACGCGCCATTCGTTTGTGCCGCGTTTGTGCTGGTTTGTGCCGCAAAAATAAACGTTTCTGCCGCTTTGGTTGCGGAGATATTGTGCGTTATAGTTGCTGTGACCCCGCCCATTTTGCACCCCATGTTCCTGAATTTTAAAAACAAACGTGCCATTCGTTTGTGCCGCGTTTGTGCTGGTTTGTGCTGCAAAAATAAAAGTTTGTGCCGCTTTGGTTGCGGAGATATTGTGCGTTATAGTTGCTGTAACCATGCACCATTCGTTTGTGCCGCATTTGTGCCGCTTTGGTTTCGGAGATATTGAGTGGTATATGTTGTCAAACCACATTGACTTTGCACCTCGTTATTAAATCCTACATACAACTAGATTTATTTGTTAGCAGTTTGTGCAGATTTGGTGGATATTGTACATGATGTTTTACTTCACATGCGTAGTTTTGCCACCCCCACAGGGATCCCCCCCTTTCTGATTCTCTAGTGCTGATTGGAAGAACAGACGGGGAGGGGGCGGGCACAGCTGGCTCTGGCTCTAGTGAGGCAGAGCCAGCTGTCAATCAGGCGGCAGGGTGGATCTCAAAAGTATTGTCAGGATCTGTCCCGGCTGCAGCGCGGCTCTGCGCTCTCAGGATATAGTGGGCAATAGCTCGCCACATGTACATGAGTTTTTTTGTCACAGAAGAACACACTATATGTCATCTTGTGAACAAAAAGAGAAGTAAGGCCAAAAAATGTTGGGCCATAGTTCTCTTTTAACAAAAGTTTAAACCAGGTGATAATCAAGCAAAACAGCACTCCAGCAGGAGGGAGAGGTCCGGAGTGGCCATCTACAACTTTCAAGCAAAAAATGAAGAACTAAGCTTGCGGGTGGGAGATACAGTGCAGATATTTGAGACATATGAAGGGTGGTACAGAGGATTCACTTGGAGGAACAAATCAATGAAGGGGATATTTCCAGCTGCATATATTCATCAGAAAGGAGTGACAGATGACGGAGGGGCAGAGTTACAACATGGCGCCAAGCAGCAGCGTGATGCTGTGAGCTCCTAGGCGTTCCCCCCCGAGCGAATATGCTAAGTGAGCCTGAATTCCCATGTTAAAGCTGACCTGTGCCCCCACCGTGGTAGCTGCTTATCAGTTTGTTACGTGCTGCTATCCGCCTGCTACCTACCCGGTTTCCAGATCCCAGCTGGTTGGTCGTCTGTCTCCCCCCTGTCCCTGGTTGAGCGGCCCGCAGTGAGCCATCTACTGGGCGGTGTCGCCCTGCAGAGAGAGGGGGATTGGAAGATGCTGCTGCACGCCCGCAGCGTGAGAGGCTGGGAGCAGGAACATGAGTGAGCTTGGAGTCTGGAGGTCGGTCGGAGGAAAAAAAAAAAAACAGCACTCCAGCAAATCCTCTTATATAAGTCACTTTTTTAATTTCTTTTTTTGAAAAACATCTGTCAGTAAACATTCTTTTTCTGGTGTGTATGCACTAAGTCACATCTCTTCTTTTGTGTACCACAAAGTTTTCTAATTCCATTGGTACATACAAAAATCTTTATTATCTCTTGAATCAAAAAGTATACGTATACAGAAATATTTTGCTACCGGATATTTTGGGTATGTATTAGAAGTACCAACATTTAAAGAACAAAATAAGCGCAAACAAATTCTCCCAGAAACATTACCACTTCAGCATGGTGGTCAGATTAAACAGCATTACTCCAAATTGGGAATCTTTGTTAATAAACACAAATAAATGAAGAAAGACAGAGAGGAATTTCCAAAGACAACAGAACTGTTCATAGAACCATTGAACTGTTTAAACATAATGAAAAAATAAATAAATGAAAAAGTTCACCTTAACATTTTCATATTCTGTTATATGTTTTACTCCTCCTTTGTGAATAACACAACATGGGGTTGCAGAGGCTATCATAACAGATTCACACAGGTCATCATATTTTTCCCAGTCAGCTGACCTTCTCCTACAATAGGCCACATAATGACCAAGTGAATTTCTGCTGATTCCTGGAGTAAAGGCAACAACCCCTCCTAATGTGAATGAGTGACTGTCAAGGTGCATGGTCACAGGTATTTCAGATAATGGATAATGTGTTTCTGCACTTATTTCAATACAAATTAGCTGTCCAGTAGTGCATCTATGTGTGACTGAGCCATTGCAAAGATATATCAATGATGTTACATCCTTGGTTTTGCAATTCTCTGGGCACTCTTGAGGTGACAGCAAAGGCTTCAGACATTTGGACAGATTTAGATGTAGCCCATCTTCAAGTGCTATCTGAAGTTTACTCATTCCATCAGTTTTTAAAATATCTTCATTGACTGGCAGGAGAGGGATCACCCTTGAAGAACTTGTATTTCTCTCACAATACTGAGAAGAACACTTGGAGGTAATTGTTGCACTTGGTACCTGCTTCATTGTTGATGTGATTATGTACGCAACATTGCACTCAGCACTCACCTGCCTTACACCTGACTTCAGCTGATCACATTCAAATTTTTCTGACAGTATTTTGGCCCTCATTGCATAAGTGTCCTTTCCCACTCCCTTAGTCACAATGGTCATCACCAATTCAAAAATTTCAATATTTTTGTGCTCTTTGTTAACATAATTGCAGAATGAACCACTGTCACAGAATGCACAGCAAAGACATTGGCAAAGGGAATCAAACGCACAGGTATTAATGACACTTACAAGCATTTTGTTTATTTTTATAGGTACTTTAGCTAAGTGATTGCCATTTTTTAAAACTTTTACCTTTCTTTTTCTTTTCAGTATATCTTACTCCTTTCACAAATTTCTGTTACCCATATTTTCAGGTCTGTTTGAATTGTCTCATTTTCCTGTTTGCTCATCTCCACTAAATCATCATCTTCAGTGACACCAGGCAAGAGACATCCCTCTGCGATACGTCTCTTCAATTGAGTTTTGCATGTCTCAGATATAACAGGTATGCCTCTGTCATCAATCCCTTCTGATTCGCTAAATGCAACAACTGAAATTGAATGAATGAGCTCCCTTGCATCATCCAGTGAACTTGATTGGAGAAGTTCTGCCATTGCTCTGAGGTAGAATTCTCTCACTCTGTTTCCTTTTTGTCTTAAGCATTCCCATTGGCTAATGAGCTTGATACAGTGTGCAACATCAATTCTAATGAAGCAAGGAGGCAGGTTTGAGGAGTTATTTCTGGTCAGCACTCCAAAACACTCATTTATATATGTCTTCAAGTCTGGGTAAGAGGTGAAGGCCCTAACTAGAGCTCCAAGCAAAGCAAGGGAGAAATCGCAGACTGCTTCCTTTGGAATGGTAGCACCTGCTTGTTTCCATTCTGTCAGCCACTGGGCTATGGAATTGATAGTATGGCTCTCAGAAAGCATCTGCACTACTGGGACATGATCTCCAAGTGAACTTAAAACTCCTTGATACAAAAAGATGTGTCCTGAAATGTCAATAGGTCTCTTTAGTTTTCTCACAACTGAACCTGTTGCATCAAAACTGACATAGGAGCCTATGTTCTTTGACTTCATTTGGTACACTTGCATTTGGGATGGGGTCCAGTAATGGCAAAAAAACTTATCCAAGCCTATGTTGTGTATGCTTCCATTATGGGGAACACTGTATTTAAAGAGTTTTAATGAAAGGATTGGGTCCTTATGGCCTAGCTCTTTGTCCCCCATCTCTTGTTTGGCTTTTCGTAATGTTGCCAGATTTGGTAGTTGACTCGGCTCAGGGTCACCAATATCCATAACTTTGTGGGCCTCAGCTGCCTGCCATACATGTGCTTGTTTCCGTCCTTCCCAGAGTTCTTTTGACACTCTTCTTCTCAAATCTCCTGATAATTTGCGTTTAGATTTTCCTGTGTGGATACTGTCATCGATTTTGGAGATCATGCACTTAAGCAATACTGGTTTGCCAATCTCTGGTACATTGTCAACTGTTATGGATAGCTGTGCATTACACTCAGTGCAGCACCCTATTATATCTATGTAGCAAGATGCAACATTTGGATAAATTTTTGCCCGCTTGAATTTAAGTGTGCATGATGACTTTATATTTTTCCAGATCTCTTCATTCAAGATGTGAGTCCATGCACCGGGTTTTAAGATGGCGTATTCTCTTTTTCCAGTGTGGACTTGTCATTGTAAATTATTTTCTCAGGCCAGATTCCTAGCCATCTTTGAAAAGAAAGACTGAATTCAAACTGAATGTCACAACACTGAATTGATGAATGACTATCTGCACCTTCTGAGCTGTCACCATTGGACGTTTGTTCATCAATATCTTTGACATCTTTGCATAGACCAAGGACTTGCCATATATTGTGTCGGTTTGTCTTTACCAATGTATAAAGGCTTTTGGGTGACATTCTGTTGTTTAATTGTTGACACAAGTCTACCCATACTTTGTCTGAGGGAACTGCTATTGTTTGTTCTGTAATAATTTTTTCCCTTGCAGCACAGATGACTTTGATAATGTCATCACTTTCACAAGCTGGCTTCCTAGGCATCTGAGCAAAACAAGAATGTTTTGTTTTTTAGCATAGTCTTTATACCAAAAGAATCAATTCCTAACTTCTAATAGTACAAATACTAAGATTGTATACTTCATTTTATTGTTTTAATTTCCCTCAACATGTACAGATGAAAATCTTACACGTAGTGATGCACTGATATCGATTTTTCCGTATCGAGTACGATTACAGATATTTTGCTTTCAGTGCTCGCTGATGCAGAGTACCGATATCGGTGCTTCTGCTGGCAAGGAGCCGGCTTCCCGGGCAATAAGGAAACCGGGCATTGGGTAATGACATGCCGCCCGTCTTCCTGATTGCTTGAATGTAATTGGCCTGGAAACAGGCTTCCAAGCCAGTCAGAATGGAGCCGGCTTCCCTGCCAATCAGGAAGCCCCGAGGCGGGTCATTACTCGCCACCCAGATTCCTGATCGCACTGGAAGCTGGCTCCATGTTCCCCTACAGAACTGCCGTTCAGAGAAAACCCTCGTCTGACCGGAAGTTCCGGTATCGGAGCATTTGAGAGCATACAATTGCTCGCCCCAAATACTCTGTATCTGTATCGGCACTGATACTAGTATCGGTATATCCCTGCTTACAGGTCTAGTCACTAAAATTGCTGACTTGGAAACATTTTCCAATTCAGCTCATTTTCTAGTTCAGCTATGTTGTCCTCAGTTTGGTGATTCAGTTTACTACCTTCAGAAGGAGTGAAGTAGGCATTAGACATATGCGATTTGATAATGTACTAATATATATATATATATATATAGATATATATATATCTATATATATATATCTATTTTTTTTTAAAGAGTGTGGACTCCCCTCCCCAATTCATACCACACCCTTTACATCTGGTAGGAATTTTAGGGGTTCTCCAAAGTGTGGGGGTCTCCTTTAAAATCTTTTATCAGACCCAAGATACGAGCAGCAGATGGACAGGGCTGGAAAGGGGTGGGGACAAGCATGCCCCCCCCACACACACACACCAATGGTAATTGTTCTGTCCAATTGTTGACATTCCATTAAGGGATAGAGAGCTGTCACGGAATGTAAAGAAATGGGCGGCCCAAGTCCCGTTATGTTGCAACTCGCTCGGCCCATTTGTTGTCATTTTGTGGTGAGAGTTCAACAGGATCGGTCGTGTCATAGTTACATAGTTACATAGTAGGTGAGGTTGAAAAAAGACACAAGTCCATCAAGTCCAACCTATGTGTGTGATTATGTGTCAGTATTACATTACATATCCCTGTATATTGCGGTCATTCAGGTGATTATCTAATAGTTTCTTGAAGCTATCAATGCTCCCCGCTGAGACCACCGCCTGTGGAAGGGAATTTGTGTCGGCAGACGCTAGGAATTTTTTCTTTTGCCAAGTTGGCGGTTGTCTTCCATCGTGATTGACTTTAATTTTTATCACTGGTGGACGTGATTGACGTGTGGATTACATCAGTAAATTTTTTTTTTAACCGCTTGCTGCCCGCCGGCTGTCATATGACGGTCAGGCGGCGTGGCTCTCGTTCAGGGAGGGCGTCATATGACGCTCTCGCCTTCCCGGCCCACCAGGGGGCGCGTGTGCGCCGCCGACGGCAATCGCGTGCACCCGTTGTGTCACTGGGGACCCGATGAGTGTGCCCGGCGGCCGCGATGTTTGCCGGGCACCCGCGTTTGCCCGGTAACACAGCAAGACAGTGAATCTGTGTGTGTAAACACACAGATCCACGTCCTGTCAGAGGAGAGATGATTGATGGTGTGTTCCCAGTACAGAGGAACACCGATCGGTCTTCTCCCCTTGTGAGTCCCCTCCCCCTACAGTTAGAATCACTTCCTAGGAACATAACTCCTCGATCTCCCCCTAGTGTTAACCCCTTCCCTACCAGTAACATTTATACAGTATTCAGTGCAATTTTATAGTACGGATCGCTGTATAAATGTGAATGGTCCCAAAAATGTGTCAAAATTGTCCGATCTGCCCACCGCAATATTGCAGATCGCCGCCATTACTAGTAAAAAAATAAAAAACAATAATAATAAAAATGCCATAAATCCTTCCCCTATTTTGTAGACGCTATAACTTTTGTGCAAACCAATCAATATACACTTATTGTGATTTTTTTTTTTTAACAAAAATGTGGAAGAATACATATTGCCCTAAACTTTTGAAAATTTTTTTTTTTTTTTTTTAAATTGGATATTTATTATAGCAAAAAGTAAAAAGTAAGGTGTTTTTTTTCAAAATTGTCGCTATTTTTTGTTTTTATAGCGCAAAAAATAAAAACCGCAGAGGTGATCAAATACCACCAAAAGAAAGCTCTATTTGTGGGGAAAAAATGATAGCAATTTCCTTTGGGTACAGTGTTGCATTACCGTGCATTTGTCATTCAAAATGTGACAGCGCTGAAAGCTTGAAAAATGGCCTGGGCAGGAAGGGGGTGAAAGTGCCCAGTATTCAGCTGGTTAAATAAGGATTTTTCAAAAACCTGTGTTGTGTTGGGTTTTTTTTTTCCAATGGTGTTGTGTTGTGTGTTTGACGGGCTGGAGCATGTTCGTTCGCCCCAGCTACATGCGGTCGTTCCTTTGGTTGCCTTCGACTGCTGTAAGTGCTTTTTGGCATAGTGCGTACAGCAACCATTCAGGGTTTAACCAGGCTCAGCGAGCTGAAAGCTTATTATGTAATACTCACCTGGGATCAAAGCCCCCACTGCGGTGCCGGTACACAGCACCGGCCGGCGACATGTTGTCCTGGAGTTACTTACGGGTATCGTGGCTCCGGCGCTGTGATTGGCCGGAGCCGCGATGACGTAATTCCCACGTGCGGGAGCTGCCAGTCCTGACCTTCTCTTGAAACGGCATCTTTTGTAATAATTCTTTTTTCTTGAAACTTGTCTTACCACACTCACAAGCAAGCACTTATAACTTGCAACATAAAGCATGCTAATAGAGGCTCAGATGTGGCAAGTGCATTAAAATCTACAATGCTGCGGCCTGTCACAGACATGTTTACATGTTTAGAAATAAAACAATTTAAATATCAAATTTTATACGTCCTACTGAATTTCAAATTAAGTCAATGTAGTGTAAACTGTGCAATATTTTATGAAAAGCCACTTATATTTATTTATTGTAGACCCTGTTTAAGGCCTCATTCACACAGGCAAAAAATTTTGTACTAATTTGTGTAGTGTTAATTTCTGTGTGCATCTGTATGCTGCACGTGCAAATACATGGCTCCATGCACACAGCTGCATATAGGACTGTTTTTGCATTGCTAACAAATGTGCACAGAAAAAGCAACAAGGGTGCATCCGGGTCTGCAAATCATGCACGTTTTCCATATGTACGCATGTGTATTTGCCTAAACACACATATGCATTTAAAGTTTGCTATACATTTTGGGCCTGCATAGTGCTAGAATGATCCGCTTAGCGCTGACCGTACGCACATACGACTTTAGGGGGTTATACCGGGAGGATGCCTGCAGCTGCATGTATCACCCCAGTACCGTTTTTAAAACGGGCGGTTGGCTCTTCCGGGATAGCAACCCATGCGGCTAAAAGCCGCTCGGCTGTTATCTGGAGAACCGGGAGGAGACTACCCGCCACCTTTCGCCGCTCTTCCCAGGTCTCCCATCCCACCGGGAGACCCGAGCCATGATCCGCAACTTCGGCCGGCTAGAGTGAGACTGGAAGGAAGCCATAAATGGCTTCATACTAGTCTCCTATGTGTAAACAACATCACTTTCGGTTTACTCGGCTGCCAATGGCGCCGTTTTAAAAAAAATAACAATATTCAGAATCGCCGTTTTTGACGATCTGAATACTTTGAAGTGCAAAGGAGAGATTTGGGGTCTTTTAGACCTCCGGTCCCTCCATAAAGAGTACCTGTCACCACCTATTACTATCGCAAGGGATGTTTAGAATCCTTGTGAGTCACGATCTAAAAAAAAATAAATAAGAAAAAACTTTTTTTTTTTTTTTAAAGCGCCCACCCGTCCCTGCGAGCTCACGCAACAAAAACACACACGTCAGTCGCGCCCGCATATGTGAATGGTGTTCAAATCACACATGTGAGATATTGCCGCAGTCGTCAGAGTGAGAGCAATAATTGTAGCAAAAGACCTCCTCTGTAACTCTAACCTGGTAACCGTTATTTATTTTTAAAGTGCCGCCTATGGAGATTTTTAGGTACCGTAGTTTGTTGTCATTCCACTAGTTTGCGCAATTTTAAACTGTGACATGTTAGGTATCTATTTACTCGGCGTAACATCATCTTTCACATTATACAAAAAAATGAGCTAACTTTACTGATTAGTTTTTTTTTAATTCATGAAAGTGTATTTTTTCCTAAAACAAATGCGTTTGAAAGACCACTGCGAAAATACAGTGTGACATAAAATATTGCAACGATCGCCATTTTATTCTCTAGATTCTCTGATAAAAAATATATATATAAAATGTTTGGGGGTTCTACGTAATTTTCTAGCAAAAAATACGGATTTTACCGTGTAAGCAACAAATGTCAGAAATAGGCTTAGGCATGAAACGGATTATGTACGAACTGACAGTAAGTGCATATACACATTTGCAGTACAAAGATGCATATTTTGTGCACCTTTGTAAACTCGTATTTTGCAAATTCTGCTCATGCGTTGTGTGTTGAATTTAGGCCTCATGCTGTTGGTGCATTGAAAATAAAAAAAATAGTCACACAGTCACTTCAGCACATTGGTGTACAAAGGCAGAAATTTTTACTGCCATGTGTGACACATTCTGAAAAGACTCTGCCCCCGAGCACTGGAGATCACCATTATTTTCTAAACACATTTTGCTGGGTGCATACCTAGAATAAAAGGTGTTTAATGTACCCTAATGCCCTTGATTACCCTGTGTGTAGACAGGAAAGATTTAAAGCATTTCTGCATGTTACTACAATGATTTTACATTCTGGCTAACCCTGAACACAGGATGTTTACAGTACATGGGGACATCAGTTATTAACACAACTAGTGTTGCCACCTGACCACTATATTAGGTTGTCTTGCTAGTTAGTGCTAGTATTGCAAAAAAATAGTTTGTATACACACAGCAAACACACAATCATCTATTCCAAATGTATTATTTTCATTGCAATTGCATATATTGAATAATTATTAATAATAAGTAAAATTAAAGATGTTAAAAATGAATTTACCCTGGATTCCCTGAGCTAGAAGTGAAACCATCAAGCAAAAAGTTGTTTGAGCTCCAATGCTGCCTTTTTCAGGGTACAATATGAAGTGCAGTGCCAGTACAGTGGGAGGAGCTTTACATTAAGGAAACCCAAGCTGAGTTTAGGTTCTGTATGTAAGCTTTAATAACAAGGTGTAAAGTCAGTGTGGTTTGACAACATATAACACACAATATCTCCGCAACCAAAGCGGCACAAACGTTTATTTTTGCGACACAAACAAGCACAAACCCGGCACAAACAAATGGCGCATTTGTTTTTAAAATTCAGGAACATGGGGTGCAATGTGGGCGGGGTTGCAGCAACTATAACGCACAATATAGCCGCAACCAAAGCGGCACAAATGTTTATTTTTGCGGCACAAACCAGCACAAATGCGGCACAAACGAATGGCATGTTTGTTTTTAAAATTCAGGAACATGGGGTGCAAAGTGGGCGGGGTTGCAGCAACTATAACGCACAATATCTCCGCAACCAAAGTGGCACAAACGTTTATTTTTGCGGCACAAACGAATGGCACGTTTGTTTTTAAAATTCAGGGACATGGGGTGCAAAGTGGGTGGGGTTGCAGCAACTATAACGCACAATATCTCCGCAACCAAAGCGGCACAAACCTTTATTTTTGCGGCACAAACCAGCACAAACCCCGCACAAACAAATGGTGCGTTTGTTTTTAAAATTCAGGAACATGGGGTGCAATGTGGGCGGGGTTGCAGCAACTATAACGCACTATATCTCCGCAACCAAAGGGGCACAAACATTTATTTTTGCGGCACAAACCAGCACAAACGCGGCACAAACGAATGGCACGTTTGTTTTTAAAATTCAGGGACATGGGGTGCAAAGTGGGCGGGGCTTGCATTACATTGAATGTTTAATATCTCAGAAACCAAACCGGCACAAACGCTCATTTTTGCGGCACAAATCAGCACAAACGCGGCACAAACGAATGGTATATTTTTGTTCAGGTTTTACAAACATGGGGTGCCAACTTCACACAGCTAAGAAAGTACCATTCATAACTTTAGTATGGATAATGATTAATTTTATAATTTTCGGGAATTTAAACCTATTAGAATAAACTATTACATATTTCAATCATATGTATTTGCATAAATATGATAATTCATAAGTTTAAAATTGTATTGATACTGATTAGATCAAAAGTCGAGGAAGTATTTAGGTAATAATAAACCTATATTGTGAAAAGAAAAGAAAAAGCTCCTATTACTTCAGGATCAGTTTTTGCACGTTTGCAACTAAAAATAATTTATCTGTTATTATTGTCTAAATTGGACAACTGAGTAAAGAGTTCCTTATTACATTTTTAGATTTTGAAGCTATTGAAACCAGTAATAATAAGAAATATAACTTGAATGTAATTTGATCTCACATAGTATGTGAATATCAAGATAAGGTTACACTCAGTTATATTTTCAAATCTCATAGTGAACAGTCTCTAAGTGAGAATGTTGAAGAGATAATAGGAATTAAGTTGTCAGTCCATGGAATCTTCTTGGTCCATGGAAGCGGTTACATAACGGCCTCTTTTGTGAGAATGATGAATTCCATTTTGTTCTGAAATTTTCTGAGTGTTGCTTGAAGATGAGGATGATGCCATTCTTCTGCGTGAAGGGGAATTGCTGCTTGTGGGTTGTCAGATTCAATTTTAAAAAGGTCTGTTGTAGTTCATCTGCAGATCTACTCCTGTAGGTTGTACCTTGGTAAGTAAATCTGACAGAAAAGGGGAATCCCCATTGATACATAATATTGTGACGTTGCAGTTCCATTAATTGGGGTTTCATGGAGCGTCGTTTGGTGATAGTAAGTTGGGATAAATCAGCAAAAATTTGATATTTGTGACCTTGAAAATTCAGTTCCTTTTTTACTCTTGCAGCTGCCAATATTTGTTCTTTTGTCTTGTAGTAATGAAATTTTATAATTATATCACGAGGGCGTCCATCCGTTTTTTTTGCCTGTAAGGGCTCTGTGAACTCTGTCTAGTTCTAAACGTTCAATTGGGATATCTGGCTGCAGTTCTAGTAATAGAGCCGTAATTGTAGATAGCAAGTCTGTCACTGTTTCAGGGATTCCCCTTATGCGCAGGTTGGAACGTCTGGCTCTATTTTCATAATCTTCAAGCTTAGTTTGAAGTATTAAATTCTCTTCTTTTAGGTTTTCCATTTCTGTTATATTATCTTGAGTAATATTTTCAATTTCATCCATTTTTATTTCTAAGGCTGCGGTGCGGTTTCTCAGCTCTCTTATTTCTTTTGTTAGACTGTTTGTTATTTGCTCTGAAGTTTGTTTTAAAGCCTTATGGAGCATTCTTTCAAATTGTAACAGTAATGCTGGGGATGCTGAGGAGGTTTGTGGTGAGTTCTGTGAGAGAATTTGTTACTTTTCTGACTCAAATGGAGAGTCTTGCTGTGACATTTTCTGTCTGTGAGAGCGCACTGAAGCTGTATATGCTGAGGTGACTGGCGCTGCTTTAGTCACGGTGTGCGCCTGTGAGTTCTTTGTGAGGTGATTTTTAGTTTTGCCACGGCTTCCCCCCAGTACCATTTTTTTCTGCCCAAACTTTCACAGTTTGTACCCAGGGGCAAAGAGGTTCAACTGGGTACCTTTTGAGTCTGCAGTTTCCGCTTTATCTGTTTCTTCTCTCCTCAGCGGTGCGGAGCTCTAGCAATGAATGTACGCCTCGCTAGACTCCGCGCATGCTCCCCCGATCAGTCTATAATTTTAATAGTACAGTGGAACCTCGGATTACGAGCATAGTCCGTTCCAGGAGTATGCTCGTAATCCAAAGTACTTGCATATCAAAGCGAGTTTTCCCATTGAAGTCAATGGAAACAAAAATAATTTGTTCCACATTGACTTCAATGGGTTGCAATACCGCATGCGGCCAGAGGCGTGGGGGCGCCGGAGAGCCTCGGAAACGGACGAAAAGGCCAGGGGACGCTTCAGCTCAGCGAAGCTGGCCCCCCTACAATCAGCACAAATAAAAACGCAAGTGTGTTTCTTTAGTGCTACGTTTGTGCTGTTTTGTGCCGTAAAAATGTACATTTGTGCTGCTTTTATTTTTAAGATATTGGCAATTGTTTTTTCCAGACTATGACATCACCTAGCCCCCCTACAACGCCCAAATGACACAAAACTGGTCTCGTTGGTTAGTGCTACGTTTGTGCTGCTAAAAATTCAGTTCTATCTTTTATCGTTTTCGTGGTATTAATGATTTATTAAAGGTCACCAAAAGTCAGTCAGCCCCCCTACAACACCCAAATGACACGAAACTGGTCTCGTTGGTTAGTGCTACGCTTGTGCTGTTTTGTGCTGCTAAAAATTCTGTTCTATCTATTATCGTTTTTGCGTTATTAATGATTTATTAAAGGTCACCAAAGGTCACTCAGCCCCCCTATAATGCCCAAATGACACGAAACTGGTCTCGTTGGTTAGTGCTACGTTTGTGCTGCTAAAATTTTAAGATAAGATATTAGCAATTGTTTTTTCCAGACTATGACATCACCGAGCCCCCCTACAATGCCCAAATGACACAAAACTGGTCTCGTTGGTTAGTGCTACGTTTGTGCTGTTTTGTGCTGCTAAAAATTCTGTTCTATCTTTTATCGTTTTTGCGTTATTAATGATTTATTAAAGGTCACCGAAGGTCACTCAGCCCCCCTACAACACCCAAATGACACAAAACTGGTCTTGTTGATTAGTGCTACTTTTGTGCTGCTAAAATTTCCGTTCTATCTCTTATTGTTTTCGCGTTATTAATGATTTATTAAAGGTCACCAAAAGTCAGTCAGCCCCCCTACAACACCCAAATGACACGAAACTGGTCTCGTTGGTTAGTGCTACGCTTGTGCTGTTTTGTGCTGCTAAAAATTCTGTTCTATCCATTATCGTTTTTGCGTTATTAATGATTTATTAAAGGTCACCAAAGGTCACTCAGCCCCCCTATAATGCCCAAATGACACGAAACTGGTCTCGTTGGTTAGTGCTACGTTTGTGCTGCTAAAATTTTAAGATAAGATATTAGCAATTGTTTTTTCCAGACTATGACATCACCGAGCCCCCCTACAATGCCCAAATGACACAAAACTGGTCTCGTTGGTTAGTGCTACGTTTGTGCTGTTTTGTGCTGCTAAAAATTCTGTTCTATCTTTTATCGTTTTTGCGTTATTAATGATTTATTAAAGGTCACCGAAGGTCACTCAGCCCCCCTACAACACCCAAATGACACAAAACTGGTCTTGTTGATTAGTGCTACTTTTGTGCTGCTAAAATTTCCGTTCTATCTCTTATTGTTTTCGCGTTATTAATGATTTATTAAAGGTCACCAAAAGTCAGTCAGCCCCCCTACAACACCCAAATGACACAAAACTGGTCTCGTTGGTTAGTGCTACGTTTGTGCTGGTTTGTGCTGCTAAAAATTTTATTTGTGCTGTTATGGTTTTTAAGTTATAACAGTTTTTTTTTTTCAAACCCCACTCACTTTGCCCACCCTACAGTCAGCACAAATAAAAACTCAAGTGTGTTTCTTTAGTGCTACATTTGTGCTGTTTTGTGCTGCTAAAATTTCCATTCTACCTTTTATCGTTTTTGCGTTATTAATGATTTATTAAAGGTCACCGAAGGTCACTCAGCCCCCCTACTACACCCAAATGACACAAAACTGGTCTCGTTGGTTAGTGCCTCATTTGTGCTGGTTTGTGCTGCTAAAATTTTTATTTGTGCTGTTATGGTTTTTTAGTTATAACAGCTTGTTTTTATATTTGTGCTTTTTTGTGTCATAATAATAAAAATTTGTGCTGCTTTTTTTTTAAGATAATAGCAATTTGTTTTTTCCAGATGATGACATCACCCCGCTCTTCTGTCACGTACCTGGTTAGTGAGCTCCTGGTTTTTAGGGGCTGGGTAACCTTTGGTGACCTTTATTAAATAACTGAATAACTTGGGGTTCAAACAATAACTGAAAAACAAAAGGAGATAGAACGGAAAGTAAATAGGCACAAACCAACACAAACGTGGCACTAACCAACCAGCCCGTTTTCATTTTGTTTGGCTGTTGTAGGGGGTGTCAGGGAAGGCTTTCGCATAGCACAAATGATGTCTCTCTGTACATACATATGCGCATGCGCAGACTGGCAACTGGCTGGGCAGATGAGCGTGAGCCTGTCACCAATGCTAGCACCAGACAGACTATTTAAACAGGCTGCAATTTGGTGTGCCGCTTCTGTGTGTTCATTCCTGATTCCTGTGTTTGACCTCTGATCCTAACCCAGCTTGCTCCTGGCCTCCGTTTGACTGCTACCTGCCCTGACCTTGGCTTGTCTCTGGATTCTGCTTCTGCCTTCTCTTCTTGCCTGATCTACCTCCTGTTGCTGACTTGGCTTGTGACCAGACTATCCTGTTGTGTGCCGTCTATGCCTGATCTGCCTGACCATTATGGATCCGGCTCATCTGACCCTGCATCCTGCTCATCCAGCCTGCTACAGCTCTTCAGCCCAGCAAGGTCTCATCTGTCTCCTGCTTCCAGCTGCTTACGCACAGTCTGCCACCAGCCAAGCTCAGTGCCAGCTCATCTGCCACCAGCTGGTTCTGCCGCCACATCCACCTGCTGACTGCTGCCACCACGCAGTCTACTGGACTGATCACAGGCACTCATACCTCACTGTGCTCCCATGGCTGTTTTCTAATCAGGAGCTCACTAACCAGGTACATGACAGGAGAGCGGGGTGATGTCATCATCTGGAAAAAACAAATTGCTATTATCTTAAAAATAAAAGCAGCACGAATTTTTATTATTATGACACAAAAAAGCACAAATATAAAAACAAGCTGTTATAACTAAAAAACATTAACAGCACAAATAAAAATTTTAGCAGCACAAAACAGCACAAACGTAGCACTAAGCAACGAGACCAGTTTTGTGTCATTTGGGTGTTGTAGGGGGGCTGAGTGACCTTCGGTGACCTTTAATAAATCATTAATAACGCAAAAACGATAATAGATAGAACGAAAATGTTAGCAGCACAAACGTAGCACTAACCAACGAGACCAGTTTTGTGTCATTTGGGTGTTGTAGGGGGGCTGACTGACCTTTGGTGACCCTTAATAAATCATTAATAACGCAAAAACGATAAAAGATAGAACAGAATTTTTAGCAGCACAAACGTAGCACTAACCAACGAGACCAGTTTCGTGTCATTTGGGTGTTGTAGGGGGGCTGGCTGACTTTTGGTGACCTTTAATTAATTTATTAATAACGCGAAAACGATAAAAGGTAGAACGGAAATTTTAGCAGCACAAAAGAGCACAAACGTAGCAATAACCAACGAGACCAGTTTTGTGTCATTTGGGTGTTGTAGGGGGGCTGAGTGACCTTCGGTGACCTTTAATAAATCATTATTAACGCAAAAACGATAAAAGGTAGAACGGAAATTTTAGCAGCACAAAACAGCACAAATGTAGCACTAAAGAAACACACTTGAGTTTTTATTTGTGCTGATTGTAGGGTGGGCAAAGTGAGTGGGGTTTGAAAAAAAAAAAAAACTGTTATAACTTAAAAACCATAACAGCACAAATAAAAATTTTAGCAGCACAAACGTAGCACTAACCAACGAGACCAGTTTCGTGTCATTTGGGCGTTGTAGGGGGGCTGACTGACCTTTGGTGACCTTTAATAAATTATTAATAACGCAAAAATGATAAAAGATAAAACGGAAATGTTAGCAGCACAAAACAGCACAAACGTAGCACTAACCAACGAGACCAGTTTTGCGTCATTTGGGCATTGTAGGGGGGCTGACTGACCTTTGGTGACCTTTAATAAATCATTAATAACGCAAAAACGATAAAAGATAGAACAGAATTTTTAGCAGCACAAAACAGCACAAACGCAGCACTAACCAACGAGACCAGTTTTGTGTCATTTGGGTGTTGTAGGGGGGCTAGGTGATGTCATAGTCTGGAAAAAACAATTGCTAATATCTTAAAAATAAAAGCAGCACAAATGTAAATTTTTATGGCACAAAACAGCACAAACGTAGCACTAAAGAAACACACTTGAGTTTTTATTTGTGCTGATTGTAGGGGGGCCAGCTCCGCTGAGCTCACTTCAGCGACCTCGGCAAACCTCGGAAAGTCTTCCTACCCGAAATTTGCCGACGTGCTGTACTCGGGCCGTTCCGTGCATTTCCAAACGTGACAGCCTGCTCGGCTCCGGCGCCCCCCCACCTCAGGCCAAAAGCGGTACTGCACACTGCTCTGGCCTGAATCATGCTTGTTTTGCAAGACAACACTCGCAAACTGAGTTACGATTTTTTAAAATACAGTGCTCGTATTGCGAAACGCTCGTTAGCCGCGTTACTCGCAATCCGAAGTTCCACTGTAGTTTATAAATTGATTTGCATTTTAATGAGTGAAAGAAGTATTTGAACCCCTATTAATCAGCAAGATTTCTGGCTCCCAGGTGTCTTCTGTACAGGTAACAAGCTGAGATTAGGAGCACTCTCTTAAAGGGAGTGCTCCTAATCTCAGCTTGTTACTTGTATAAAAGACACCTGTCCACAGAAGCAATCAGATTCCAAACTTTCCACCATGGACAAGACCAAAGAGCTGTCCAAGAACGTCAGGGACAATATTGTAGACCTACACAAGGCTGGAATGGGTTACAAGACCATCAGCAAGCAGCTTGGTGAGAGGGTGACAACAGTTGGTGTGATTATTCGGAAATGGAAAAAACACAAAATAACTGTCAATCTCCCTCAGTCTGGGGCTCCATGCAAGATCACATTACTCCATGAAGGACTGAAATCCTCCAGCACCCGCAAGGTCCCCCTGCTCAAGAAAGCACATGTACAGTGCCCGTCCGAATTTTGCTAATGAACATCTGAATATTTCAGAGGAGAACTGGGTGAATATGTTGTCAGATGAGACCAAAATCAAGCTCTTTGGCATCAACGCGCCGTGTTTGGAGGCAGAGGAATGCTGCCTATGACCCCAAGAACACCATCCCTACCAAAAAAATTGGAGGTGGAAACATTATGCTTTGAGAGTGTTTTTCTGCTAAGGGGACAAGACATCAAAGGGATGATGGACAGGGCCATGTACCATCAAATCTTGGGTGAGAACCTCCTTTCCTCAGCCAGGGCATTGAAAATGGGTCGTGGATGGGTATTCCAGCATGACAATGATCCAAAACACACGGCCAAGGCAACAAAGGAGTGGCTCAGAAGAAGCACATTAAGGTCCTGGATTGGCCTAGCCAGTCTCCAGACCTTAATCCCATAGAAACTTTGTGGATGAAGCTGAAGGTTCGAGTTACCAAATATTAGCCTCAAAACCCTAATGACTTGGAGAGAATCTGCAAAGAGGAGTAGCACAAAATCCCTCCTGAGATATGTGCAAACCTGGTGGCCAACTACAAGGTCTGACCTCTGTGATTGGCAACAAAGGTTTTGCCACCAAGTACTAAGTCATGTTTTTTGAAGGAGTCAAATACTTATTTCACTCATTAACCGCTTGCTGACCAGCCATTGTCATTATACTGTGGCCAGGTGGCCCAACCCCGCGAATCACCGTAGGTGTACATCGGCTCAGGAACTCGCTTTTGTGGGCGCGCACGCTCCCATTGGCCAGCGGGGGGGGCCAATCATCAGGTCAGGCGGACTCGATGTCCGCCGGCCACCCGCGATCATTCCCCGCCATGGCAGAATGGGGATCTGCCTGTGTAAGCAAGGCAGATCTCCGTTCTGACAGGGGAGATAACACAGATCCTTTCTTTCTGCTAAGCAGGAAGATGGATCTGTGTGTTTCTCCAGTCACACGATCCCCCCATACAGTTAGAAAACACCTGCAGGGAACACATTTAACCCCTTGATCGCCTCTGATGTTAACCCCTTCCCTGCCAGTGTCATTAGTACAGTCACAGTGCATATTTTTAGCACTGATTACTGTTATAATGTCACTGGTCCCCAAAAAAGTGTCAAAAATGTCAGTTAGGTGTCCGATCTGTCTGCCGCAATGTTGCAGTCCCGCTAAAAATAACTGATCACCGCCATTACTAGTAAAAAAAAATAATAATAATGCCATAAATCCCCTATTTTGTAGACGTGATAACTTGTGCGCAAACCAATCAATACACGCTTATTGGGATTTTTTTACCAAAAATATGTAGCAGAATACATATCGGCCTAAACTGATGAATAAATTCGTTTTTTTATATTTATTTTTTTTGGAAATGTTTTATAGCAGAAAGTAAACATTTTTTTCGAAGTTGTCACTTTTTTTGTTTATAGCGCAAAAAAAAAATAAAAACGCAGAGGTGATAAAATATCAGCATAAGAAAGCTTTTTTTTTGTGGGAAAAAAAGGACATCATATTTGTTTGGGTACAGCGTTGCACGACCATGCAATTGTGAGTTAAAGCGACGCAGTGCCGTATCACAAACAGGAAGTGGGTAAATCCTTCCGGGGCTGAAGTGGTTAAAATGCAAATCAATTTAGAACTTTTTTTAAATGCGTTTTTCAGGATATTTTTGTTACTATTCTGTCTCTCACTGTTAAAATTAACCTACCATTAAAATTATAGACTGATCATTTCTTTGTCAGTAGGCAAGTGTACAAAATCTATGGGGTAGTTGCGCAAAAAAATGTGGCATAAAATGTAAACGTAAGTCCATACAAGAGTCCTTTTAGCTGTGTTGCTCTAGTGTGAGATGACAGTCTTTTATACCCAGAGCAAACTCCAAAACATGTGAAAAAGTAAACAAAGAGAAAAGGTGCCACTTAAGTAAAACTGTATGATTTTAATGAACAAGATGCATTAAAAGACTCACATGGAGGTATCTTTATAAAGGCATAGTGAAGTCCAGTGGAGCGTCAGTCTCCGTTATAGCTGGCAGCATCAGTGTCTTCCTGTAGATTGGTTTTTCGATTCTTTATTTCCTGGGCACTAATATTCTAAATATTAATATATTCCTGTTCTTTTCCCATGTGAATATCCATTTCTGTATTTTTTATTAGTTGTATTTTAATATATGGGTATTATCATCTATTTAAGGCTGCTCATATGTTTAAAGTGCTTATTATATTATTTATAATTTATATTTTATTTATTACTATTATATATTTTTTATTTATTTTATTCATTTTTCCAAGTATAAACTGACATTTATTCCATATAATATCGTTTTGGGAAGTATTGAAATGTGTATATATATTGACATTTTTTAATATATTTTTCTAACATTGCAATCCTGTGACCCCTTGTTAGTCTATTGCACACGTTTCACCCATGCCCCCATAATTGTAAGCCTCTATTGTTGTATGGAGTGTACTTACAATTATTCCCACAAGGTGGCGATACCACCGAGGCATATAAAAAGGCTGTTCACAGCCTATACAGATTAGCTTGAAAAAGGAGCGCGCAGTGCTTCCATCTCACCACTGCACACGCTCTGAAACACATTGCACTACGTCCGTGACGTCATCCCGCCATATGCTGCATTCCTGCCCTTTTCCTAGGTATGCTGACTGCGCTCCGGACCTCGTTCTGGTTCTGGCTCTGAGAGCTGGAAGACAACTGTCGGACAGGACACGGTCCTACAGGAAGACACTGATGCTGCCAGCCTCCATGTGAGTCTTTTAATGCATCTTGTTCATTAAAATCATACAGTTTTACTTAAGTGGCGCCTTTTTCTCTTTGTTTCCTTTTTCAAGTGTACAAAACCAGCAGGGGATCAAATACATTTTTCTCTCACTGTATGTAAATGAGTATAGGGTACATTGACCCCCTACCCATTCACCAAAAAAAGTTTCAAAGATAAATAAAGACAGAAGGCAGTTTTTGACAATTCCTCTATTAAGAAAATAAAAAAACAATGTCCCTCCGATGTAGCTCCATCTTCAATCACGACGCCGGACCTAAAAAAAACAAAAACGCTCAGCCCGCAACAAAGGCTAACCACCGAAAGCTTGCTCTGTCATTTGAACGTTCTTAAAAAGGTAAGGGGCTGGGCCACCTGGTGACGTCACTTGGTGTCACAGCCCCCTTGTGACATCACAGACTGGTGCATGCTGGGACCGATAACAGAAAAAGAAATGACTCCTGCGCACAAGTGGGCAACCAGACAGATGGTAAAACGACACAGGCCTTGCTGCCCTCAAGGATGGGGAATCCGAGCAGACAAAGAAATAAAAAGAGAGAGGGGCGCACCGGCCATGTGCATTATCTTTTGTAAAATATTTATTGAATAAAATGATAAAAGAAATTACTCGCAAGCAGTTGTGGAACAGGGTGCAATATGAAGCAAGCACCGACTAGCAGCAAGCGGTTATTAGGATGAGCGAAACCTTCCAGAGGTCTTAGAGGAACATACAGGCATCACTACCAGCTAACGCGGTTCGAAGCATGGTGCATGCTGGGTCGGTGACGTCACAAGGGGCAGTGCCACCAGGTGACATCACCAGGTGGCCCCTGCCCCTACCTATTTAAGAACTGTCAAATGGCAGAGCAGGCATTTGGCGGTTAGCCTTCGTCACGGGTGGAACTTTTTTCTTTTTTTAGGTTTGGCGGTGCACCAGGTGTCGTGATTGACGATGGATCTACATCGGGGGACAAACTCATCTCAAGTTTGCAAGTTTCCTGATTTAGTTGGTTTTGGGGTTTCGTTCTTTGTTAAACTGATTTTTTTTATGAGACCTCAGCCGGGCAAAAAGAACAATTCTTAGGCAGTGACATAGAAGGCTTACCAATGGTTTACCCTCTTTTCCTTAGAGTCAACAAGGTAATTATATCACCCCAAATTTGTGAATGCAAGTATCTAAAGCCTAGTGGGCTAAACAAAAAAACTGAAGAGCTTGGGAGGAGAGCATGTACTAACTATACAATCTTAGTACAGCGATCTCCCCGCTGAGGTATTGTGTTCTGACAGGGGGACAGCCCCCCCGCCAGAACACACAGGTCAGCAATATCAGTCATTGGCTGATCAGCAGACCTTTTTCGGTCATGCCCCTTCGACAGAAACCGGACGTTCGGCCAGCTTCTGTCGGACCGGCTGCCGTACACAGGGGCTAAATGTTGGCCAGTTTCTGTTTAACCAGTCAATACCGTCCGATATTTGGTCCGTGTGTATGCCTGTGTGCCCCTCTACCTGTTTTTATTTGATTTCACAATATAGTCATTGGCAACACTTATTAGAATTGAACCGCTGTTGACAGACATCCAGATAGTTTCCTTGGAGGAACAGGTTTCTCTCCATGCAGACAACATGCTGCGATACCTGACAAATCCACACCACACATTAGATAAAATGTTGCAAATTCTCCAAAACTTTGGCATCTACTCTCTACATTTAAATATTTAGGGATTGATTACCATTATCCAGCTATGTTAAAAATAACTTTCTCTCGTGCTTCACTGCCTTTAAGACTTAAGCCTTGTACACATGCTTAGATTTTCGGACGACCGAACGTCCGTTTTCCGTGGCATGTTAGTCTCAGGTCGAAAGTGAAGAGGTCACTCACAGTACGAAAATTTTGGTATGACAGAATACAACATCAGAAGTGATGTAATGTTTTGAATAGTTTTGTATGTATTCTCTCGTTAGTGAGCATGCATAGTCTTGCTCTTATGGTTTTTTTTTCGTATGGAAACCATACTAATGAAACGAATATCGGACGTTGAGTTCACATGCGACAAAAATGTTATAGTCTGCACATCCAGCTTTTGCCTGACGAAAAAGCTAAATCATCTGTCGAAAGCACCATACTACATACTGAAAATCTGTAGACAGCTCGTCGTACAAATTTTTCCATCCGATTTTCGTATCGTGTGTACGAGCCTTTAAGCCCCATACACACTATTAGATTTTCTGCAGATTTTTGTCTTCAGATGTACCAAAACCATGTAGTGCAAGGGCCTGCCTGATTGCATACAAATTGAGACTCTTATGCCGCGTACACACGGTCGGACTTTTCAGCTACAAAAGTCCAACGGACGCTGACGGACTAAAGCTGGCTGGTAATCCGATCATGTGTGGGCTTCTCCGGACTTTCAACGTACTTTTTTAGCCTCAAATCCGACGTACTTTAGATTTGAAACATGCTTCAAATCTTTACGTCGTAAGTACGACGGACCCCGAAGTCCGCTCGTCTGTATGCTAGTCCTACGGACAAAAACCGACGCTAGGGCAGCTATTGGCTACTGGCTATCAACTTCCTTATTTTAGTCCGGTGTACGTCATCACGTACGAATCCGTCGGACTTTTGTGTGGTCGTGTGTAGGCAAGTCTGTTCGTTAGAAAGTCTGCCGCAAGTCCGCCGAAAGTCTGTCGGACAGGCTGTCGGACTTTTGTAGATGAAAAGTCCGACCGTGTGTACGCGGCATTAAGGTTTGACCTCATATTATATGGTTTTGGTAAATCTGAAGACAAAAATCTGCAGCAATTCTAATAGTGCGTATGGGGGTTAAGGTTGCAAATTGGTCAAAATTTCCTCTTACACTAATGAGTAGAGTCAATTTGTTTGTTTTTTTGCCAAAATTATTGTACCTATCTATATATCAAAAACGGCTGTTTAAGGAAATTGACTCTACCCCTTCTACCTTTCTCTGGTATCTTAAAACTCCCAGACTCTCTTTAGAGACCCCACAACTTCTCACCTCCCAGGATGGTTTAGCTTTACCCAATCTATTAAGCTTCCCAATTGGTATAGACCAGATATACAGTGGGGACGGAAAGTATTCAGACCCCCTTACATTTTTCACTCTGTTATTTTCTGCAATCAGCCATTTGCTAAAATCATTTAAGTTCATTTTTTTCCTCATTAATGTACACACAGCAGCCCATATTGACAAAAAACACAGAATTGTTGACATTTTTGCAGATTTATTAAAAAAGAAAAACTGAAATATCACATGGTCCTAAGTATTCAAATCCTTTGCTGTGACACTCATATATTTAACTCCATTTCTTCTGATCATCCTTGAGATGGTTCTACACCTTCATTTGAGTCCAGCTTTGTTTGATTATACTAATTGGACTTGATTAGGAAAGACACACACCTGTCTATATAAGAACTTACAGCTCACAGTGCGTGTCAGAGCAAATGAGAATCATGAGGTCAAAGGAACTGCCTGAAAAGCTCAGAGACAGAATTGTGGCAAGGCACAGATCTGGCCAAGGTTACAAAAAATCTCTGCTGCACTTAAGGTTCCTAAGAGCACAGTGGCCTCCATAATCCTTAAATGGAAGACGTTTGGGACAACCAGAACCCTGCCTAGAGCTGGCCGTCCGGCCAAACTGAGCTATCGGGGGAGAAGAGCCTTGGTGAGAGGTAAAGAAGAGCCCAAAGATCACTGTGGCTGAGCTCCAGAGATGCAGTCAGGAGATGGGAGAAAGTTGTAGAAAGTCAACCATCACTGCAGCCCTCCACCAGTCGGGGCTTTATGGCAGAGTGGGCTGACGGAAGCCTCTCCTCAGTGCAAGACACATGAAAGCCCGCATGGAGTTTGCTAAAAAACAACTGAAGGACTCCAAGATGGTGAGAAATAAGATTCTCTGGTCTGATGAGACCAAGATAGAACTTTTTGACCTTAATTCCAAGCGGTATGTGTGGAGAAAACCAGGCACTGCTCATCACCTGTCCAATACAGTCCCAACAGTGAAGCATGGTGGTGGCAGCATCATGCTGTGAGGGTATCTTTCTGCTGTAGGAGCAGGACGACTGGTTGCAATCGAGGGAAAGATGAATGCGGCCAAGTGCAGGGATATCCTGGACGAAAACCATCTCCAGAGTGCTCAGGACCTCAGACTGGGCCGAAGGTTTACCTTCCAACAAGACAATGACCCTAAGCACACAGCTAAAATAATGAAGGAGTGGCTTCACAACAACTCCGTGACTGTTCTTGAATGGCCCAGCCAGAGCCCTGACTTAAACCCAATTAAGCATCTCTGGAGAGACCTAAAAATGGCTGTCCACCAACGTTTTCCATCCAACCTGACAGAACTGGAGAGGATCTGCAAGGAGGAATGGCAGAGGATCCCCAAATCCAGGTGTGAAAAACTTGTTGCATCTTTTCCAAAAAGACTCATGGCTGTATTAGATCAAAAGGTTGCTTCTACTAAATACTGAGCAAAGGGTCTGAATACTTAGGACCATGTGATATTTCAGTTTTTCTTTTTTAATAAATCTGCAAAAATGTCAACAATTCTGTGTTTTCCTGTCAATATGGGGTGCTGTGTGTACATTAATGAGGAAAAAAATGAACTTAAATGATTTTAGCAAATGGCTGCAATATAACAAAGAATGAAAAATTAAAGGGGGTCTGAATACTTTCCGTCCCCACTGTAGATCCTCCTGGTGACGTCATCAGAGAGGGCGGGCCGGAGGATGACTGCAGTTATCATCTGTCGCTTACTGGTACCTTATGCTGAGGTTGTGGGGAGCCCCAAATTTTCCCTGTGCTGTTTTTGACTGCTGTAATAGCAGTCATCGGGATCTGGTAAGCACATCTGAAATTCCACCTTGGGTGTGAGGAACCATAGAAGAATTCCCCTACCGCATTCTCATCTTTTTTGTGGCACCTTCTGGCACTTTTTTTCTATTTTATCACGGACTTTCTTTTTTGGTTTTGGACTTTATTTATTTACTCATCCACGTATATGTATATTATTTATTCACAATTATTTCTGGGACATTAGTGTATGTAATTGTTTATACTCATCTTGCATGGTTATTATCATTTATTTATATGGTTATTTCATTTTAATTCATTTTAATAGCTCATAATTATGTTTTAGCACCGCACCTTTTTTGCATTATTATCTATGATGGGATTTGGAGACTAGATCTCGGTGCAGGCTGCTTTGATTTCACTACATTTTTTATTATTATTTTTTTACTTCTCACTTTGAGTGCAGCTTTTACCTTTGTTTATACCAGTATTTTAAATACCCACTGGCACCTTTGGATTGATGACCCCACTCCAATATTTTTGTAGAACCTGAACCGCATGTCATTTATAAACGTAACCAATCACTACGCGATATCTCAGTCTCTAGCCATTTTATGCCACAGGGATCTAACGACCCATGCGGTAATTTACTGCGAGGTACTTTCCAATGCGGCAATTGCGATTTCTGCAAGTATATTATAACTGGGAATAATGTTGTTCTACCCACAGGGGAACATCTACGTATGCAACATTTCATTAATTGTGACACCATTGGTATCGAGTATGTGCTAACATGCGGTTGCGGTAATCATTATGTAGGTAAGACCAAGAGAAATTTTTGGAGAAGAATTAAAGAACACGCTGTAGATATACAGTTAGGTGTCATTGAGAAACCAATACCCAGGCATTTTACGGAATGCCATGACTATAGTACCGAATCCTTGAAATTCCAGGTACTGGCCCGGGTACACCCCCCCTATGTGCAGAGGAAACTTTGACCAAAGAATCCTTCAAATAGAAGCTAAGTGGATTTTTAAATTAAGGGCAACACATCCACAAGGAATGAATGATGCAATCAGCTATGCCCCTTTCTTATAACACTATAATTCGATCTATGCACTGTTTGCCTGATTTCATTTGAAATTTGTTGTTTTTTCCTCTTTACCCCCCTTCCTTTTTTTTTTTTTTTTCAATACCGCCACCCTTGCAACCAGCAAAATGTTTATTTACTACAACCCCCCCCACGGTACAAACTTAACATCCTCTGTATTTGTTTTACCTATTTTTGCTTAATAGTGTATGTATTAATTTGGATGTATATATATGGCTGAAACGGTGAGAGGAGTTGGAGGGTTTGTTTTCGTTTTTCCTGTATTTATGCATTGATGTGTTTGCAACCATGCATTTATCCTGTCTAACTATTCACTTGAGGGGGACACGGACACCTGACGGCCTCTGAGCCGACGAGTGTACGGCCCCTCCCCCATTCTGTGGAACGCAGCATCACCGACGCAAATCCACCAGTGCCGGCCAGATGCCATGCCGTCCAGGTGCCGCCCCTTTTCTCCGCACACCGGTGAGGCATAGCGATCCTCCCCCTTTGTTCTATCTGGACTGTGGAGTTATCAGGATGTGGATCGGGGGTCTTCTGCATGCGATTCCTTCAGCATGCACTACCTACGGCATTCAGTGCATAGATGGACTTGCTCTGGTCCCTCCAGATTTCTCATCCGGGCGACTCGAGCAACTCCAGGAATCCTTCCTCCCACACACACCTCCCAGGGCTACCCTGTTTCCCCGAAAATAAGACCTAGCGTGATTGTCGGTGATGGCTGCAATATAAGCCCTACCCCCAAATAAGCCCTAGTTAAAGTTCCTTGTAGGTCTTATTTTCATAGTAGGGCTTATTTTTGGGGAAACAGGGTAGGGCTTATTTGGGGGGTAGGGCTTATATTGCAGCCATCACCGACAATCACGCTAGGTCTTATTTTCGGGGAAACAGGGTAATTATGGCAGCTGGGCTTCCCTATATAGGATGCTATCCCTCAGTCTTTCCCCAGCAGCTCATCCCCCCAGTTGTGAGGAACGTTGTGGAGAGACTTTGGGTACTAGATCGCAGGTATTTGATCTCTCTTTTTTTTTTTTCCTGTTAGCAGCCCTTCCTTTTAGACTAAAAAATCCCTTTTTTTTGTTTCTTTGGATTAGACTATCATCAGCTGTAAACTGTGCCCTCTTTTCCACTCTGAGACGTGTTCTAAAGCTCACATATACATCACCTTTCATCATAATTGAAACCAACGGTTTAATCTTTGGAAACAACCATTTTTTTGCCCTTAATGGTGCTTCAACCTTTCAATTAGGTTTGGTCTAATCCCAGTATATATACTTGGTGAGTAATCTTCAATATACATTCTCTTGCCCTAGGGGCTTTTTTTTTTTTTTTTTTGATCACTGAACTCACTACCTCCTGTCAACCATCTGCATATTTATTGGCCCCTCCTCTTTCGTCCGTCTAGGTGGGAAGGAGTATTCCCACGGGCTCCCAGGCCTCCTCTGTCCCACTGAGCCGGTGTTCTCCATGTGCGGTCCTTTTCGGTGAGTTGAGGGGCATGTCATTAAAACTTCGCATTTTGCATTTTATTAGATTGCCACATAAATATTTAATTCTATCTACTTGATTTTCCATACTAAATTCATTATAGGCAAAACATGACTGTACACCAATGGGTAATTATAGAAACCATCATTGTGTTTATATGTGCAATATTTTTTAATATAAAAATTATTTATTAATATTCGTTGCAATGTACTTATTTCTAGATATGAATCCATGTAAAGACAAACAGATCAACACATGTATGTTATTTGCATCATTATGTATTTATACTAATCATATGATGTATGGTACTAATTAAGACTCTATTTGTAGAATTCACATGATGCTTTCATCTGTGCTATCCGCAAGGCCTTGTCGAAGCGGAATATCCGCAAAACGCGTAGGCCATTCCTTGTATAATTTGTTGGGAACCAGCACATCCCTGAATTCAAATTGAATTACCAAGATTGTAATGCATTTTAAACTTTGTTCTTTAAATAATAAAAATTGTATTACTCTTGTATAAATATATTGTATCTCATTCTGTTTATACTCGAGGCATAATTAGAGTCCCATTTTTCTCTACAAGTTTTTGGACATATAAGGAAAAATTGGCTGAACAGAATGTATTCTTTCTTGAGAAGAGACGATTTTCGAGGGGGGGGGGGGGGGTGTTGGAGGTTGAGGAGAATGATTACCATGTAGAAATACATAAGTAGTCCATATAGTGAATTTGGTGTTGAGTTATTCACTTTCAGGTCATTACAGAGGACAAGGGGACACTCTTTACATCTGGAAGTAAGAGCTGTGAAATACACTCCCTCAAGAACTAGTCCTGGCCAGCTCAGTGGATTACTTAAAAAAAGTGATGGATACATTCCTAAATTCACAAAATATCACTGGATACTAACATTTATAGGTAATAACACGGTAATTACCAGTAATAACACAGAATATTGGTTTGCCTCCTGGGGGTTCAGGAAGAATTTTTTCCCCCCGCTGGAGCAAAAAGTGAAGCGATGTGAATATTTTCCGGATGCACTGTACCCACAGTTTATTCAGCGGAATTGCATATAAATTATGATCCATGGATAAACTGTGGGTACAGTTTATCCATGGATCATAAAGCTTCACTTTTTCCACATTTTGTTATGTTACAGCCTTATTCCCAAATGGATTAAATTCATTTTTTTCCTCAAAATTCTACAAACAATACCCCATAATGACAACGTGAAGGAAGTTTGTTTGAAATCTTTGCAAATTTATTAAAAATAAAAAACGAAAAAAAAAAAAATCACATGTACATAAGTTACATAGTTAGGTTAAAAAAAGACACAAGTCCATCTAATTCAACCATAAAAAAATAAAAATAAGTATTCACAGCCTTTGCTCAATACTTTGTTGAAACACCTTTGGCACCAATTACAGCCTCAAGTCTTTTTGAGTATGATGCTACAAGCTTGGCACATCTATTTTTGGGCACTTTATTCCATTCTTCCTGGCAGGACTTCTCAAGCTTCATCAGGCTCGATCGATGGGGAGCGTCGTGTACAATCAGTTCTCTCCAGAGATGTGCAGTCAGGTTCAAGTCTGGGTTCTGGCTAGGCCACTCAAGAACATTCACAGAGTTGTCACATAGCCACTACTTTGTTATCTTGGCTGTGTGCTTAGGGTGGTTGTCCTGTTGGAAGATGAACTTTCGCCCCTGTGTCTGTACATTGTTGCAATAATCTTTCCGTTGATCTTGACTAGTCTCCCAGTTCCTGCCACTGAAATACATCCCCACAGCATGATGCTGCCACCACCATGCTTCACTGTAGGGATGGTATTGGCCAGGTGATGAGCGGTGCCTGGTTTCCTCCAGACATGACACTTGCCATTCGGGCCAAAGAGTTCAATCTTTTTTTCATCAGACCAGAGAATTTTGTTTCTCATGGTCTGAGAGTCCTTCAGGTGCCTTTTGGCAAACTCCAGGCGGGCTGTCGTGCCTGTTACAGTGGCTTCTATCTAGACCACTCTACTATACATAAAATCATACAATACAGCGCTTGCAAATATGTGGTATCAAACAGATTCTTTTGTGAAACCAAAAAAAAAAACGCACGCCATGAGCGGCGAACCGACCGTAATATCTGAATGCCTGCTTTCCTCATCGGTCCCGTGAGTAGCGCATTTATGCGCAGGTGACCTTTGGTTTTAAAAGGTTTTATGCTATATACTTCTCTTCTCTCCTTCGGTGGAACGTGTGCTTCTATGGCTTTATGAGCAATCCTTTTTACATCACTACACCATTGGCCCTGGTTGTTGGAAAAGATGAAAAAGTTGGAAGCCCGTTTATTATTTTATTGTTTGCCCCATGAAGGAGTATTTATATTGTAGATGACATTCTATGGTCTCTTTGTGCTATCTGGAATGTGCTGAGTGGTTTTGCTCTATGCTATCCTATTTTTTGCACAATTGTTATGCTATATTTATACATTTATATTTTTATTTTTGTTTATACCATTGTATGCCAATTTGCTAATTCTGAGGTTTGTTAGATGCATCTGTTCAAGTAGTGCATCGTCCCATGATCCTGCCATTTTTACACTAATAGATATTGTTTCTGTGGAGGGTCTTGGAGCTCTGGTGTTGCAGCTTAGTGCACGCACACTGAGTGTTGGCTCAGATGCACGAGCTGCAGGTCCAGTTTCTCTGACACATCCATATCTATACTCACGTGCCACTTTACTAACACTTGTGGTGTTTTTTTGTTTATATATATTTTTACACATTTAGTTGCTAGCGCAGTCCACTTGGTTTATATACACTCTACTATACAGGCCTGATTGGCGGAGTGCTGCAGGGATGGTTGTTCTTCTTGAAGGTTCTCCTCCCTCCACAGAGAAACGCCGGAGCTCTGTCAGAGTGACCATTGGGTTCTTGGTCACCTCCCCAAATAAGGCCCTTCTCCCCCAATCGTTCAGTTTGGCTGGGCGGCCTGCTCTAGAAAGAGTCTTCGTGTTCTTCCATTTACAGATGATAGAGTCTACTGTGCTCCATCAAAAATTCATTAAAGGTCCCAAGCTTCAATGCTGCAAAAAAATGTCAGTACCCTTCCCAAGATTGAACTTAATCCCCCCAAAAAAATTCCACTGCATTTATGAAGAAGGCTTCAGGACACCCAAGAAAATCCAGCAAGTGCCAGGACCGTCTCCTACAGTTAATTCAGCTGAGGGATCGGGCACCACCAGTGCAGAGTTTGCTCAGGAATGACAGCAGGCAGGTGTGAGTGCATCTGCGCGCACAGTAAGGCAAAGTCTTTTGGAAGATGGCCTGGTGGCAAGAAGGGCATCAAAGAAGCCACTTCTCTCTAGGAAAAACATCAGGGACAGACTGATATTCTGCAAAAGGTACAGGGATTGGAGTGCTGAGGACTGAGGTAAAGTCATTTTCTCTGATGAATCCCCTTTCTGATTGTTTGGGGCATCCAGAAAAAAAACCTTGTCCGGAGAAGGAAAGGTGAGTGCTACCATCAGTCCTGTGTCATGCCAACAGTAAAGCATCCTGAGACCATTCATGTGTCGGGTTACTTCTCGGCCAAGGGAGTGGGCTCACTCACAATTTTGCCTAGTAACACAGACATGAATAAAGAATGGTACAAAAACATCCTCCGATAGCAAGTTCTTCCAACTATTCAAGAACAATTTGGTGACGGACAATGCCTTTTCCAGCAAAATGATAACTAAAGCCTCGTACACATGGTTCGATTGTTGTACAACCGAGCGTCTGATTTTTGTGCAGGATTTTTTCTAGCATACTAACCATCCGCAAATTGTCATTCGACAAACACGAACGTAGTGACGCACTGTGAGAGTATAAAGAGAAAGTTCATTTCTCAAGCGCCACCCTTTGGGCCCCTTCTGCTAATTTCATGTTAGTAGAAGTTTGGTGAGCGTTGATTCACACTTTTTTGTTAAGAGATAGCATCTCTAATTTAATTTCTGTTTTTTTTTTTTTCAGAATAAAAAAATTGTGTCTAATACTTGGTTATGTGTTTTATTTCAAATGACAGTTTGGGAGTAGGCAGTTACATTAAAAACAACACAATGGAAAATTAACAAGGGACACCAACATAGTTGTATCGTTGATTTTAAAAACTCAGGTATAATGGTGTTGTGGTAACTTCCCCAAAAAATCAAACAACCATAATATTAATATTATTTATATCACTACAAAACAAATGCATTTTAAAATACGTTTGGCATAACTACATCGGTATCACCAGCAAAGCAGCTTCATTATTATCCCATTAAAAAAGATGAGAATGTGCGCTGCATTTCGACATTTCATCAATTACTGTGTCACGAATGTTAATTCTAGATTACAAACGGTAGTTCACAAGACGGAACTCCTTCCCGGTCGTTCCTTGATTCCGATCATGCGTGTCTGATTTTCGGATGGTCAGTACAGAAATCGCCACACAAAAGTCGAAAGTACAGACATTGAGTTCACATCTGACCGCTTTTGTCTGACGAAAAAGTGAAATTGGCTGTCGAAAGCATCGTACTAACGATCTGAAAATCCACAGGCAGCTCGTCTTATGAATTTTCCCATCTAATTTGCTTTTTCGTCAGACAAAAGCTGGATGTGCACAGGCTATAAAATTTTTGTCGGATGTGAACTCAATGTCAATGTCCGATTTTTGTTTCATTAGTATGGTTTTCGTACAAAAAAACTCATAAGAGCAAGATTACGCATGCTCAGAAACTAAAGAATACATACAAAACTGTTTAACACATTACATCACTTCTGACGTTGTATTCTGTCATATGAAAATCTTTGCATTGTAAGTAACCTCTTCATTTTCTACATTAAACTAGCATGCCACAAAAAACAGACGTTTGGTCATCCGAAAATCTAAGCATGTGTACAAAGCTTAGGTGGATTGGGGAACAAAACATCTACATTTTGGGTCTATGGCCAGGAAACTCCCCAGACCTTAATCCCATTGAGAACTTGTGGTCAATCCTCAAGAGGTCCGATGCGTCTCCATTCACTGTTTCAGGTCTGATTTCAGCCCAAATTTTTGGCTGAATTCGGACCTGAAACGGACCAAAAGACACACAGGACTCCTGTGCAATTCGTGTCGGAGCCGCTCCAGAGATGTGTGAACCGGCTCCATTCGCAATACCCAGCCTGAAGCAGCAGGAAATTTATATTTGTGTCAGTCTTAAAACTTTTGGCCATGGCTGTACATGTGATTTTTGTTTTTTATTTTTAATAAATTTGCAAAAATTTTAAACAAACTTCTTTCACGTTGTCATTATGGGGTATTGTTTATAGAATTTTGAGGAAAATAATGAATTTAAACCATTTGGGCTGTAAATTAACAAAATGTGGAAAAAGTGAAGCGCTGTGAATACTTTCCGGATACAGTGCATCCGGAAAGTATTCACAGTGCTTCACTTTTTCCACATTTTGTTGTGTTACAGCCTAAATGGATTAAATTCATTATTTTCCACAAAATGATACCCCATAATGACAACGTGAAAGAAGTTTGTTTGAAATCTTTGCAAATTTATTAAAAATAAAAAACAAAAAAATCACAGGTTTTCTATTTGTTTTGGTTTCTTTCTGTTAGTTGAACTAGAAGCACTTGTGTTTTTTTTTCAACCTATAAAAAAATGGCTGGAGTTAGCCTTTAAGTGACATTTGTAGCTAAAAGAAGCTAATGTGTCTCAATACATTGCTTAGCTATAATTCAGAGGAGCTTGCTTGCATCTGTAAAGGTGGGAGGACACTGTTCATCTACTAAGTCTTCCAATGCCAGATGCTGTTGGGTTCTCTGGGAAACTGGGCAGCTGTTAAAAAGGCCACCTCAGCAGTATTCCTCAGTCACAGAGTCATGATGGAAGCAGGAGCAAGGAACGTCTTATGTTTTGTGCTGTTCTTTCTTGTGCCGTGGACTGTTGTCAAAGCACGACCAGATGAGAAAGGGACATCTATTAAGAACAACTTTCCTACCAATGCATTTCATAATAAGACAATCATCACTGACCACCAGTAAGTTTGACAATAAGGGGAGATCTGTATGTAAACCATTTCTTTACAAAGATGTCGCAGTTGGCTGCTCGCGATTCCGGGCACAGGGGTTGTAAACTTGTTGCAGAGAATTTGCTAGAGCCTGATTCTTGTCCAGTTGTGTCACTAATTTATTTGATACATTTATTGATACACAAACTATTTAAAATTCATTTTTGTTTACAATTCAGCAAATCATAGCTATACAACTGAATATTGGAGATTTTAGAACTTTAGAAGTCATACGGCCTTTTATAGAACAACTTCTAGTTAATAAACACACAGACATTTAGTTTTCAATTCCTAATACTTGGTAGTATCAGCTTTGGGTATAATTACATTGTAGCATTTGTTGGTGCACCTCTGGTTCCCCCAATTTTTGCCTATTCTCAGAAAATTGCTTTTTCTATGTCAGATTTGTGGGGACTTGGCATGAACAGTTCTTAAGCATTGACACATGGGGGAGATTTGCTAAAGCTGGAGCAAATAGAATCTAGTGCAGCTGTGCATAGCAACCAGTCAGCTTTTATGTTTTATTGTCAAAGCTTAAGTGCCGGTTCACACTGGGACGACTTGTCAGGCGACTTAGCCGCCTGACAAGTAGCGTCCCGTTCTGTACAATGGAACCATTCTAATCAGAGCGACGCAAGGTCCTGTACGACTTTGGGGGCGACTTGCATTGACTTCTATACAGAAATCGTTTTGCAAATCGCCACTCCTGTCGTATCCAGGTCGCCTGAGGCAGTCGCGCTGCAAGTCGTGCTGCCTCAGTGTGAACCGACACTAAGTGAACAAGCTGAAGTTAGAAGCTGATTGGGTACTATGCACAGCTGCACTAGATTCTATTCTATTCTGTGTTCCAGTTTTAGTAAATCTCCCCCATATTGTCATTTCGATTGAGGTTTGGGCTTTGAATGGCAAAACCACAGACTTTGTTAAAAGCAAACCTGCACATTAAGTATGCAAGGTTACAATTAGGTTTACATGTAATTTGTTTACGTATCTCACCTTTATCTGTAGGTACTGTTAAATGAAGATAAGTATAATGTTTGCCTGTTGAGGCACCTACTGTATTTTTTATTGGGTGCATCTACTCAAGTTGCTTTATCCAAAAGAAGAGGCATAGTATAATCCACCATTTACTGTTTTGTGATATGGATTTTATACTTATTTATACTTGCTATATACTGCTAAAGTACTGGTCATACCTACCTAAATTTCCCAATTACCAGAATATCATTACAGTGAAAAAAAATATTTTCATGTGCAATCCATAAAGACATGGATTAGCAAGTTTGGGGTGGAGAAACTTGACTGGCCAGCATAGAGTCTTGACCTCAATCCAATAGAACACCTTGTGGGGCCAGGCATTCTCGTCCAACATCAGTGCCTGACCTCACAAAGGCACTTTTGAAAGAATGGTCAAGCATTCCCATAGACCAGGGGTATGCAATTAGGGGACCTCCAGCTGCTGCAGAACTAGAACTCCCATGAGGCTTAGCAAGACAAGCATGACACCCAGAGGCAGAGGCATGATAGGACTTGTAGTTTTGCAACAGCTGGAGGTCCGCTAATTGCATATCCCTGCCATAGACACACTCCTAAACCTTGTGGACAGCCTTCCCAGAAGAATTGAAGCTGTTATAGCTGCAAAGGTTGGGCCAACTCAATATTGAACCCTACAGACTAAGACTGGAATGCCATTAAAGTTCATGTGGATGTAAAGGCAGGCATCCGGCAATATAGTGTGTGTGTGTGTGTGTATATATATATATATATATATATATATATATATATATATATATATATATATATATATATATATATATATATATATACACACACACACACACATATATATATATATATATATATATATATATATATATATATATACTGCATCATGGGACTTCTGTGGCATTGCATATATGCGCACCTGTGTTTGTGCTGGAAGACTGCTCCATAGCAACTGAGCTGTCACTAGGTCTTTTACTAACGATTGTAAGCCAAGAGGACTGGCACCATATCACATGATAATGGTGACTGACTATCATAGTGCTCACTACCTGTAAAACCTCTAAAGCTGGGTTCACACCGCAGCACAGAGCGGCTCACAGCAGGGGTCAACTGCGTCCCCATTCACTGTTTAAGGTCCGATTTCAGCCCAAATTTTGGGCTGAATTCGGATCTGAAATGAACCAGAAGACACACGGGACTCTTGTGCAATTCACACCGGAACCGCTCCGGAGATGTGTGAACCGGCTCCATTGAGAGCTGGTCACAATCTCCTTACATACAAATTTAATGTGGAGAAACACGCATCCAATTCGCACTAGTGTGAACCCAGCCTAAATGGTGAAAAAGATACATTGAGGGCCATTTACCAGAGCTGGAACATACAGAATCTGGAGCAGCTGTGCATAGTAACCAAAAAGCTTCTAACTTTAGCTTGTTCAGTTAAGCTCTGAAATTGAAAGCTAGATGTTGATTGGTTGCCACCTAGATTTTGGCTGCTCCAGACTGAAGCTGGCTATAGATGGTTGTTTTTTTTCCATTTAGCCAGGGGGCTGAATGAAAAAAGGGAACAGATTCCTCCATCAACACAAGCGAGGAATACCCTCCTTACTTATGTACAAGCAACAAACAATTTACACATACAGTATGTGGTATCACCACAAACCTCATTAGAAGGAACATTTATTTTGGGTTTTTCTCAGTGGTGGGTCATGGTAATAACATAAAAATATAGTTGCATTTAAAAAAAATATATTAGACTACTGTCAGATGCAGCAGAAATTGCAAGATCTTGTGGCGCAGGGTATAATATTCCACGCTTGTCCATCTTACCTTGTTACTGGTCTGATTCTTCAGAGGGAAAGGTTAGTCAGCCCTGGCTGTACCTCTAAAAGGATACCTAGACAAATGTGATCCAGCACACCAAGCACTGATTAGGCTTACAACAGAGCTGGGGTGAGCTTTGTCCCATGTGTAGCTGCTTCTGTGCCGATTTATACCTTTATTGCTTCCTGGATGTCTTACAGATTGGCCTGGAAATTGGGCTGAGCATCAGCTCTATTAAAGTGCAGGTCTCTGGAATCTTGACTTTACACAATGTCAGATAGTTGAAACATTTCTTCCAATTCTTTAAAGGGGTTCTGCTTATTAGACCTCAGAGAAAACCAAGACTCCCAACATGGGATTTACCACTTGTGCTGGACTTCCTTGTCAGCTCCAGATTTGATAACTATTAATCCAGTTTGATTAAGAATTTATCCATCAAGACCAGCCTTCTATTTGCTATCACCTCAGCCAAAACAGTTTCCAAGATTGGGGCCTTGGGTTACAAGGAACAGTTTTTTACCTTCTATCTAGCCTAGGAAGTTTTTTATTTCCATGCAGTGATCCAATGCAAAAGTGGCTTCAACGTTTTACAAGAACCAATAGATTATTCTCCCTACATTCAGGATGACTGAGAATGATCAGATCCATCTGCTGGGTGTTGGCAGGATGCTACATGCTTACTCACAAGCTACAGCTTCATTTAGAGATTCAGTCCTTCTTTTTGTTACTTTCTCTGGTAAGAAGCAAGCATAGTCCAAACCAATCACTGCATGGGTCCTGTTGGCTATCCAACTGACTTATAAGGCAAAAGGCCTGGCTCCTCCTGAGGTGGTGACAACACACTCACAGCCTGGAGTGTTTCAACTTAATTGGTGCCAGAAATAATTTATAAGGAGATGATGTGGTCCTTCATTAATATCATTTTGGCGCACAATATTGCATCATTTTTATCCTGTTAAAGTGTAAGTAAACCCTCCTATCGTTTTCAGCCAAGGAAGCTGCCATCTTTGCCTCTGTTTAATCTACAACTGTCATGATGGTGCACATGTGATCAGTTATGACAACAGACATTGGATGGTTTGACAGTTTGGTTGAGAGCACAACCAATGGGAGTGTTACATTTCCGGCATGTGCCGGAAATGAAACTCTTTTATGGATGGGTTTACTTCCACTTTAAGTTTTTTTTGCTATTTGCTGACACAAATTTTAAAGCCAAAAATTAACTTTCAGCATCCTACCCTTGGTTGTGGGGAGTTATTCTGTATGCTGCCATGGTGTTAGTAAGGAAAATGGAAAAGTCATTATCAAATACTTACCATAATATTCCTTTCTTGACTTAACCACTTCAGCCCCCGGAAGGATTTGCCCCTTAATGAAATGGGAGTGCTCCCGCACGAGTGCCCCCACGGTATGCGGCTCTCTGTGGGGACACTTGATGCTGAGGAGGGGCCAGGAGCGGTGCTGGGGGACCCCAGAAAAGGAGGATCGGGGCTGCTCTGTGCAAAACCCTTGCACAGAGGAGGCAAGTATATAACATGTTTGTTATTTTAAAAAAAACAAACAAAACTTTACAATCATTTTAACTCCATAGAAGTATAGTAGTTGTTGAGTAGACTAGTCATAACATGTTTGGCCTCAGTTAGTTTCAAATGTATGGGAGTGAAGTTGAGTTGAAGTTGAGCAAGGGTGGAAACCAAAATCATAAAACCAAATCATATGCTGCCATGGTGTTAAATTGGGAAAGGAAAATGTTTGTATTTGATAGGGAATTTTCCTTTTTTAGCTACTGCTCTTCAGGGTCTTGGCATTGGAGTCTATAGCTCTCCCCCCTCCCCTTCCTGAACCTCAGACACAGTTTCTACCCTGAAACTGTATGCATGTGAAGTTAATGGAGTAATGAGGAGTTTTAGTGAGGTCTCGCTTAAATCATGTCTTGCAGTTTTGAGAGAGATGATGTCTTATTGTGGCTAATGGAATATTTAAATCTTTGTAAAGTAGACAGCTATCCCTGTATTCTGTGATGATTGTCATGGATTCTCTTGAGTAATATGCATCCTTGCAAAGGTCTGATGTTTTCAAGATAATAATTTCCCCTTGAGCATATTGCTTCCTGTTGTACTACAAGCTGAAGCCAGTGTGAACAAGGCCTAAAACTTATAAACATTTCATATGTAAGCTACATAACTGCCCATGTTGCTCTTTATTTAAAATCCTTCTATTGCTAGCCTACAAAATTTCAATAATTCTACATAATAATAATAATAATAGAATAACCTCATAAGCAATAATGGATACATTACTTTTTGTTTCACCAACTCGGTCATCAGTATCTAGATTGTGAAATCTGAGGGCAATAATGATCATTTATATCTCTTTGAATATGTCCCATTCACAAAATACTTTTTCTTCTGCCATGGATTAAAAAAAATGTGATTTTATGACTTATAGCTACAGGGCAGGCAGGGCATTAGAAACTCATTGCTTTTCCTTGGTGACTGAATTATTTTTAATGATGTACAAATAATACTAATGATAATCTACTCTGTTACCTGTCTAGTCATTTAGAAGATGAATTAAGGCACGAGATGGGAGAAGTTGATTTAGATAAAGCCTCAGAAGATGAACTTGAATTCTATTACTTCACGTAAGTGTGATTTATTGTTATAAGTGATACTAAAGGCATTGGCAATGTTACATGAATAGGAATGGATTTTTTTAAATGCATGTAATGGTATCTAAGCACTCAAAAAGCAATCAGATATTACATACTTACAGTATCTGGTTTAACTAGTAACGGTCACATTCAAATGGACTTGTTCTCTACCTTTAAAGACATTTTGCTACTTGGCTTCCTCAGCTCACATAAGCATCAGAAACATACCCCATCATTTATAACCACATAGGTAACAGTCACCTCAATGCAGTCATTATGGTATAGGGTACCTACCATGTGACGTTTGAGTTTATCTTGCTGCATGGCTAATATTACCTGCACCTTCTATTACCAGAATCAGTGTTTTCACTAGGCCAGTACATAACACTTTTTCTTTTAACCATTCCTTGGTGGATTTGCTAGTGTGATTAAGATAATTATTGTGTTACATAGTAGGTGAGGTTGAAAAAAGACACAAGTCCATCAAGTCCAACCTGTGTGTGCTTTTATGTCAGTATTACACTGTATATCCCTGTATGTTGTGGTTGTTCAGGTACCTATCTAATATTTTTTTGAAATTATCGATGCCCCCCCTGCTGAAACCACCACCTGTGGAAGAGAATTCCACATACTTACCGGTCTTACAGTAAAGAACTCTTAACGCAGTTTAACTAATTTTGAGACTAAACGCAGTCTCAACTAATTTTAGTGAATGGCCATGTGTTTTTTTAATTCCCTTTCACGGAAAAGTTTTATTAAAATTGTTAAAATATTTATTTCTGGTTCAACTTCAACTTTTTGGATAGATGGCCTCACATTCTCATTCAGCACACTACATTATGATGCAGAATTCCTAGCTGACATGATTGCAAGCTACCCAGGCCCTGAAACAGCAAACTATAACATTCCCACCATCAGGCTTCCCAGTTTGTATGAGGCTCTTCTGTCTTCAGTTTGAGGCAAACATGTCTAATACCGTGACCAAACAACTATCTTTGATTCATCAGTCCACTGGCAAGGACTTCTAATTTAAAAAAAACAAAACACTTAGATGGGCACCTTAGTAAACGCAATATACAGTGACACACACACGTTGAACAAGATGGAATTATTAAAGACTTGTTAAACCTTACAAACTGTGAGACTAAGAAGAGCATGCAACCCCTTTCTTGCTTGAGAAATGCTTCTTTGAATATTCATAGTTGTTATGACAGTATGGGGCTGGTGCATTTTTTACATCAGCTATGGATTCCATGCACCCAAAACTGGCAGGTACCATCTAAGGGACAACAAATTGGGTGGGCAGATCTTGGCAGTATAGTTCTAAGCACTTAAGCCCCGTACACACGAGCCGAATATCGGGCAGTACTGGCCATTTCAATAGAAACCAGCCAACATTTGGCCCGTGTGTACAGCAGCCGGTCCGGTTTCTCTCAAACGGACAAGACCGAAAAAGTTCTGCCGATCAGCACTCTCAGCCAGTGTCTGAGAGTGCTGACCATTGGGTTCCAGCAGGGGGGGGGGCTGTCCCCCTGTCAGAACACAATAGCTCAGAGGGGAGATTGCTGTACTAACATCGGATTGTTAGTACAGTTGCTCTACGGTTTGGTTTTTTTGTTCAGGCCTTTGGGTTGAACAAAAAAAATTTTTTAGTGTCTAAGAGGCTTTAGCGGCCATGGCCTTTTTTTATTTCTCTGCTGTTAAGTTCAAATTAGGATGCGTAATGCTCTTATTTTCTTCTGAAGGGTGCATGACTTTGATCACAATAAACTTCTAGATGGGCTGGAGATTATGGCAGCATTGCACGATTCCCTTGATGAATACATAGGCAATGTATTTACGAAGGATGAAAAAATTAAGCACTACATTGGTATGTTACTCTATTTGTGTAATGGTGATAAATTTACTTATGTAAAGAGCTACTAAATATTAAGAGTATTATTAAAACATCCATTATATTTTCAGGGCAGTCTTAAAGTGATTGTAAAGTCAGAAGGTTTTTTTATCTTAATGCATTCTATGCAGCAGCTGCCCCACCCTCTAAGACTGCATACACACTATACAATTTTCTGCAGATTTTTGTCTTCAGATTTACCAAAACCATATAATATGAGGTTAAACCTTAAGAGTCCCAATTTGTATGCAATCAGGCAGGCACTATATGGTTTTGTTAAATCTGAAGACAAAAATCTGCAGAAAATCCAATAGTGTGTATGGGGCTTAATACGTACCTGAGCCCCATCTCTATCCAGCAATGTCCACGAGTGCCTTGGCTGTCTAGGACTCTCCCTCCTGATTGGCTGAGACACAGCAGCGGCACCAATGGCGCCTGCTGCTGTCAAAGTCAGTTAGCCAATCAGGAGAGAGAGGGGGCAGGGCTGAATGGACACAGGAGGCTGGGACTCAGCTTGGGTGCCCCCACAGCAAGCTGCTTGCTGTGGGGGCCCTTGACAGGAGGAAGGGGCCAGGAGAGCCGAAGAGGGACCCGAGAAGAATAGGATCCTGGCTGCTTTGTGCAAAACAATTTCACAGAGCAGGTAGGTCTGTTATTTTTATGGAAAAAAAACATTTACAATCACTTTAATGTAATGTTTGGATTTTTTCTAAAGGTATATTTTAAATAAGTATGGTGATGGATAATTTACACACCACATCCCTCAGAATTAAATCAGAGTACAAAAGAATGTGGGACTTGTCTGTAAATAAATATTGGAATTTAAAACTATTATGTATACATGTCTCTTGCCCCTGATGAAGATCCCACATTCTGTTTCCTACTGGCTATTTTTTTGTGTGTTTATGCATGCATTTTATAATAATATAACAACCAAATTGCACACCCACAGGTGTACTAAAAAGATATTTGCTGTATACTCTATAGCCGTGGCCAAAAGTTTGAATGACACAAATATTATTTTTCACAGTCTGCTGCCTCAGTTTTTATGATGGCAATTGCATATACTTCAGAATGTTACAAAGAGTGATCAGTTGAATTGCAATTAAGTGCAAAGTCCCTCTTTGCCATGAAAATCAATTTAATCCCAAAAAACATTTCCACTGCATTTGTGAAGGTGGCTTCAGGGCGCCCAAGAAAGTCCAGCAAGCGCCAGGACCAGTCAGCTGCGGTAGCTTGCCAATGAATGGCAGCAGGCAGGTGTGAGTGCATCTGCATGCACAGTGAGGCGAAGACTTGAGGATGGCCTGGTGTCAAGAAGCGCAATCAAAGAAGCCACTTCTTTCTAGTAAAAACATAAGGGACAGACTGATATTTTGCAAAAGGTACAGGGATTGGAGTGCCGAGGACTGGGGTAAAGTCATTTTCTATGATGAAAACCAGAGATTGTTTCTTCCGATTGTTTGGGGCAGCCGGGAAAAAACCTTGTCTGGAGAATAAAAGGTGAGTCCTGTGTCATGCCATCCAAGAGCAGCTTTGGTGATGAACAATGCCTTTTCCAGCATGATGGAGCACATTGCCATAAGGCAAAAGTGATAACTAAGTGACTTGGGGAACAAAACATCAACATTTTGGGTCCATGGCCAGGAAACTCCCCAGACCTTAATCCCATTAAAAACTTGTAATCAATCCTCAAGAGGCAGGTGAACAACCCCCCCCCCCCACAAATTCTGACAAAATCCAAGCATTGATTATGCAAGAATGGGCCAGGATGTGGCCCAGAAGTTGATTGACAGCATGCCAGGGCGAATTGCAGAGGTCATGAAAATATTGCAACACTACATGTATTGACTCTGCATAAACTTAATGTAATTGTCAATAAAAGCCTTTGACACTTATGAAATTCTTGTAATTATACTTCAGTATACCATAGTAACATCTGACAAAAAGATCTAAAAACACTGAAGCAGCAATCTTTCTGAAAATTTATATTTGTGTCATTCTCAAAACTTTTAGCGACAGCTGTACAGCCTTGCGTCCTTCCCTGGCAAGATAAGTTCTTGCCATCCTTTCATAAGCTGTAAAGGACTTGCAACTTTAGGGGAACACCCATAAACATGGTAAGTTCAGATTTATAAAGGATGTCTTCCCATCAGTAAACCTGGTTAGTTCAGGGGGAGACACCTAAGGTAAGTGTTTTTTTTTTTTTTTTTAAACAGGTAAAATGTTAACAGTTTATCTGATATATGCTAAGGGTGGAAGGGCACAGCTTCTGGATTTAGGCGAACACTGGATTCAATGTTTTGGCAGTCATTCTCTTTCTCATACCTCTCAAGTTTGCTGTAACTTTAACCCTGGTTGCTGCTACGCTAACTTCTTTATCTGCATGTAGTTGCTGATATTATTTTTTTTCCTCCTGAAGCTTGGCATCTCTGCTTCTTTGTTTTATCACAACCAACATTTTTGCTTTAATAAGATTCTACTTACACTCTTATTTATGAATCAAATAAAAAGACGGGAAACCCCCTAACGGAGCTTTAAAGCAGCCAATAGTGTGATGTTAACATCACACTATTGGCTGCTTTAAAGCCCCGTTAGGGGGTTTCCCGTCTTTTTAATTTATTACCTGGGGTGAGCAGCCCTTTTGTCTGTACTCCTATGAGTGTCCCTTTCTCTTTTATTTATGAAGCATTGCTTCATAAGCCTGGGTTCAAAAGTTAGCTGAAAACTCTGTTCTGATAGTTGGCTGAACTTGAAGTTGGCATTAGAGCTGTTATCTGATCTTTGTGATAACAGTGGAGATTCCGCGCTGTCAGAATACAATATTTTTGTGTGGATGGAAGAATCTATTTGTTGAAAAGAAAAAACAATCCATCTATGGCCAGCCTAATGCCGCGTACACACGAGCGGACTTTACGGCAGACTTTGCTCGGCGGACTTTGACAGACTTTACGACGGACTTTCTGAATGAACGGACTTGCCTACACACAATCCACCAAAGTCTGTCGAATTCGTACGTGATGACGTACGACCGGACTAAAACAAGGAAGTTCGAACTAGCATACAGACGAGCGGACTTTTCGACTGGACTCGATTTCGACGGATTGATTTAAAACATGTTTCAAATCTAAGTCCGTCCAACTTTTGAGAAAACAAAGTCCGCTGGAGCCCACACACGTTTGAATTGTCTGACGAAATCCCGTCCGCTGGGCAAAGTCTGCCGTAAAGTCGTGTGTACGCGGCATAAGTGTTCCGATAAGAAAAGCTGCAGTATCCGATATCCCTTTAAAATGTATTAACTCTAATTTAAACCTTTAGGAGTATCTCACCAAAGTAACAATTTCTATTGCAGGGCATGCCTAAAATTTGGCTTGTATCTTCTTGCAAACTTCTGGGAAAATCAAACACACAAGTGGGAAATAAAATTTCTGAGGGTGTTCTGTATACCAGCAGTGTATATATAATATATATATTGTAAAGTTGGGCGTTGTTTAGCTCTCGTAGTAAAGGCTTCTGTATACCAGCAGTGTACAGAATGCCTCCTATTTTTTTCATAAAATCACAGCTGCTGCAGCTTTAAAAGGCAAGATCATTTTTAATAACATAAAAATTGCAATATGGCTTTGTGTCCCCATTACAAGTGCACTGCAAGTGCACATGGAAGTGCAGTCACTGTAGATCTGAGGGGGACATGCAAGGAAAATAAAAAACAGCATTTTTTCTTGTACATGATTGGATGATACAATCAGCAGAGCTTCCCCTCATTTCAGATCTTCCCCTGAGATTTACAGCAAGTGCACTTGTAGTGCAAAGTGGATTTCCCTTTAGTAAATAAACCCCACTGTGATGATGCTGTAATGCTTATAATAAGGTTACCTCAGAGCAGAAAATGTAATATAATTATAAAGAATTGGGTTTTGGACAGTGGTTGTCTGGAAGATACTAAATGACCAGACCGCTTCCAAAATGGCATAATAAATTACTAACATTTACTACCCTTGTATACATTTAAATATTATAAGATGTAAGTTTCATTGAAGTCCTACATTAGTTTAATTTAATTAAAGTTTTCCTTACTGGTTAATTCTTGCTTTTAAAAATCTAAGACAAACAGCGAAGCAAAGTTCAAAGAGATGTAAAACTAGGTGGGAGCTGTGCTAGATAAAGAAGATCAAAGCAAAGTTGTCAGTTCCTGCAGTTTCTGCTGTCACTGTACTTTTCTCTGGATTACAGTTTTAAGTCAGCCCAGGCAATCATTTGTGGAATTTTCTATAATTTCATCTGAGCAAAAAAACAAAAAAAAAAACAAACAAAAAAAAAACAAAACGTAACTAACATAAAACTTGCATTTTCGTTTTATTGGCATTTGTAGGACATCTAGAAAACAGATGGCTTGTACCACCCAAAAACCAATGCAAATTATGTAAATGTTATAGTTTTGCAAACTGCATAAGTAACTATGGCAGACTTTGGCCATCTCCCTTTCAATATGTCATACTAATCAGTAATCGACAGGATATACCAAAAATGGCATCTACTTGTCAACTGAAAGTACCTCGCAAACGCCTGTCAGCTGCTGCTCTACCGTACAAAGAGATCCATCACTGACCGCTTTTCAGAGGGTGGTAGAAGTTGCTGGTGATAACAATGTAGCGCGTGACAAAAGAACATACGATTAGTGCTAACCATATAAAACGACAAAAAAACATATGATGTAGAGGAGGGCGAGAATCAATACATCAAAGAAATGAGAAACAAAAAATGAAAGTGTCCATATCCGAACAGGGAAAATAAAAAGTCCCACTATGTCTAAACAGACTATACAGCAACTGGATGGTGTAGCTCCTGAAATGATGGGAATCAATATGCAGATCCATCCATGGCAGGGAACATAGAAGGGCAGCGAACATCAACAACAGGATGGTGAGTATATGCTCTTACCAGATCTGGTGGATTCTAATGTCAGCGACATAGAGTTGTCAAAGCATTGTGCCACATCTGGCAGGTGTATGGATGTCCAAATGAACGAAACCTCAACACGAAATCCAAGGGCACTCCTCTGGACTTTTGGGTCCAACATGAATTCAGGAACCACAGAATGGAAACACGGAAGGTGGACGAAGCCAGGAGAAATAACCGCTCACACCAGGAGGTAATGCTTGTGGGGATCTCCAAACCCAACACCACTTCAGGGACTCAGGAACAAAAATATTGAAGGGTGGGTATGGCCAAGTTATGGTGTCCACTCATAACAGGGAATCATGTGGAGAAAAAACAATGCTTCCACATGGTGCAGATAAAAACGGGAGGTAATTTATTTATAAAAAAACAATAAAATACATGTGATCACATAAAAAGAAAGGGCAATATGAAGAGTGATGAGAACTCCCTACGCGTTTCGACCAAATGTAGCTGCTCCCCACCACGATTTACATCATAGTTAGCGCAGTGTTTTTCTTACCTTCATTTCTATTGGTAGAAGTTGCTGCCTGTCTGAAAGAGACCTTACTGTTTTCAACTGAGAGCACAACTGTACCTTTATGACACAAGTATTTAAAATAATTTTTCTGTTTATATGCAGATATGACTGATGAGGTCCTAAAGGAAGATGATCTGGATAAAGATGGGTTTTTATCTTTTGTCGAGTACATGCACTCACAAAAACGAACAGCAAGTCCAACTACAATTTTGGACAAAACAGCAAAGGAAAAGGGCTCCAAGAGCTGAATCCGAGAATAAATTAGAGACAGTACCTTATGTACCATGTTTCTATGTTGTCATGTTTTTGCAGCAAGCTTATCTTTACTTTATTGCAGAAATCATGCTCAATTCATTACTAACCATTGCTGTTAGCAGTACATGTTTTTTAATTATCTAGTAAATAAAAAGTGCATATAAAATGTTATTATTGCTCAATCGAAAAGAAGTAGAGCTTAACCACTTGACCACTGGGCACTTAAACCCCCTTAATAACCAGACCAATTTTCAGCTTTTGGTGCTCTCACATTTTGAATGACAATTACTCAGTCATGCAACACTGTATCTATATGAATTTTTTGTCCTTTTTTTCACACAAATAGAGCTTTCTTTTGGTGGTATTTAATCACCGCTGGGTTCTTTATTTTTTGCGCTATAAAAGAAAAAAGACTGAAAAATCTGTAAAAAAATAAATTTTTCTTCGTTTCTGTTATAAAATTTTGAAAATTAGTAATTTTTCTTCATATATTTTGACCAAAATTTATACCGCTACATATCTTTGGTAAAAATAACCCAAATTAGTGTATATTATTTGGTCTTTGTGAAAGTTATAGCGTCCACAAGCTATGGTACCAATATCTGAAAATTGATCACACCTGAAGTACTGACGGCCTATCTCATTTCTTGAGACCCTAACATGCCAGAAAAGTACAAATACCCCCCAAATGGCCCCTTTTTGGAAAGAAGACATTCCAAGGTATTTAGAAAGATGCATGATGAGTTTTTTGAAGTTGTCATTTTTTTCCCACAATTCTTTGCAAAATCAAGTTTTTTTTTTTCTTTTTCTTTTTTTCACAAAATTGTCATATTAGCAGGTTATTTCTCACACACAACATATGCATACCACAAATTACACCCCAAAACACATTCTGCTATTACTCTTGAGTATGGCGATACCACATGTGTGAGACTTTTACACAGCCTGGCCACATACAGAGGCCCAACATGCAGGTGAGCACCTTCAGGCGTTCTGGAGCACCCAGGCCAATTCTGACATTTCTCTCCTACATGTAAAAATCATCATTTATTTGCTAGAAAATTACATAGAACCCCAAAACATTATATATGTTTTTTTTAGCAAAGACCCTAGAGAATACAATAGCGGTCATTGCAACTTTTTATCTCGCATGATATTTGCGCAGCAATTTTTCGAACGCGTTTTTTTTGGAAAAAAAACAGTTTTTTGCTTTAAAAAAAAACAAAACAGTAAGGTTAGCCCAATGTTTTTGCATAATATGAAAGATGAAGTTACGCCGAGTTAATAGATACCTAACATGTCACCTTTCAAAATTGCACACGCTTGTGGAATGGCGCCAAACTTCGCCACTTAAAAATCCCCATAGGCGACGCTTTAAAATTTTTTTACTGGTTACAAATTTTGAGTTACAGAGGAGGTCTAGGGCCAAAATTATTGCTCTCGCTCTACCGATCGCAGCGATACCTCACATGTGTGGTTTGAACACCGTTTTCATATGTGAGCGGGACTTGCGTATGCGTTCGCTTCTGCATGCGAGCACACGGACAGGGGCGCTTTAAAAAAATTTTATTTTTTTTTATTGTTCATTTTACTTTATTTTAGTTTGACACTTTTTTCCAAAAAAAAAATTTTTTTGATCACTTTTATTCCTATTACAAGGAATGTAAACATCCCTTGTAATAGGAATATGACATGACAGGTCCTCTTTACAGTGAGATATGGGGTCAATAAGACCCCACATCTCACCTCTAGGCTGTTCCTGAAATAAAAAAAAAAAGATCCTGGCTTCCATCGTAGTGGTGAGTCGGTAGAAGCACCGGAGGGCGGCGGGAGGGGGGGGGGCGTCCCCTCTCGCCTCCCGTAAGAAGGATCAAGCAGTGTAACAGCCGCTATGATCGTTCTTATGGTGTAGGGAATCGCCGGCTGAAAAAGATGATATCTGAATGATGCCTGTAGCTGCAACCATCATTCAGATATCCCCGCACAAAGTCAAGGACGTTGTATGACGGAAGGCGGGAAGTGGTTAAAACGCTTTTTTTTAACACAAAGTTGTCCATTTATACAATATTTCTAACACATATCATATGAATAGATGGTGCCGCGCTAATCCTGTTGTGTAAGCCTCAAGTGGTTATATTAAATAGACTAAATGTGTATAATGGCCTATAAAGCCAGTGATGTATTCATGTAAGTGATATAACTCACTGCGCAGAATAAAGTTAAAAATAAAAATGATTAAAGATGTGGGTGTAAACAAATTGACAACTTAAAAAACTGAGATTAAAATACCAATCCTAGATGACCATAATAGTGACAAGTTCAATATAAGTGACAAGAAACAATATTGAATACGGCAACGTGAATAATGCTAAATAATTATCAATCACAAATTGGCAAAGTGCATTGTGCAAAACACTGTGCAACATAAATAACTACTTCAGATAATGGCTTATGGTGTTAAACAACAAGCATTCCATAAAGTGCAAGTGTGCAGACAAAAATTATATAAATAAAAGATCAAAAAAACACTCCTTAACTAAGTATTAATAAAAATGTGAGTGTCCCAAAAAATAGATGAAAAACACAAAAAACACACAAGAAAAACGTTCTTATTCTTAATATCTGTGACAGTAGGTGTTGGCATGCGCATGTAGCAGTTAAAGTGCCTGGTGACTCAGATCCTCATGCAGCTTCGTGTGCAAACACTACAGTGGGTAGTGGCCCCTTACCTCATAGTAATGGGGCAACAGCATATGACCAAACTGGCTCTTTGTCTTTTCCACCTAGCGGCTCCTATGTATTTCTCACCGTCCCGGGGTAAGGTTCCCTCAGGTGTGATGCAGGGGGGTGTTTAAAATAGAATAAAAAGGAGCCCAATAGTGTAATTCCGTTTTTATAATTAACTGGTTTATTAAGCAAAGAAAGCAGGTACTCACATTAACAAATAATGATACAGTGTTTGTATCCGACGAGCGGCGAGCTCGTAGCGTTCTCTCAGTGTGTCCAGCCTATCCCGTCCCTACGCGTGACGTCACACCACACGTAACTTCTTCAGGGGATAAGTATAGGCTTGAAGCCCTGTCCCGGTCCTCTCAGGAGAAGCTCGTCCTTCCCATGCAGCCCCGGTCACAGAGGAGCGGACACGGTACTGAGTCCAGGCCAGCAGTAGAGCCGGTGATCACCCCGAGCCGAGCCTCACTCCCCGCCTCTCCCTACTGCGGCCGCCGCTGCCACCATACACCAGGCGTGACGTCACCACTTGAGGCTTACACAACAGGATTAGCGCGGCACCATCTATTCATATGATATTTATGTAGGTTTAGTGTCACCCTAATAGGTGCATGCAGCTGTTCCACTTCTAGCCACTTCCATATCCGATAGCGCAGGAATACCTTTATTAAACAATTTCTAACACATAACATGTACATACCAAAAATGACCCCCCAAAATAGATTCTCCTACTCCTCCTGAGTACGGTGATACCACATGTGTGAGACTTCCACAGCCTGGCCACATACAGAGGCTGGGTATGGCTGAGTATGGCTGAGCATGGCCGAGTATGGCTGAGCATGGCTGGGTATTGCAGAGTATCGCCGAGTATGACTGGGTATGGCAGAGTATGGCTGGGTATCACCGAGTATTGCAGAGTATCGCCGAGTATGACTGGGTATGGCAGAGTATGGCTGGGTATCACCGAGTATTGCAGAGTATCGCCGAGTATGACTGGGTATGGCAGAGTATGGCTGGGTATCACCGAGTATTGCAGAGTATCGCCGAGTATGACTGGGTATGGCAGAGTATGGCTGGGTATCACCGAGCATTGCAGAGTATGGCTGGGTATTGCGGGGTATTGCAGAGTATGGCTGGGTATTGCAGAGTATGGCTGGGTATGGCAGAGTATTGCAGATTTTTGCGGGGTATTGCAGAGCATGGCTGGGTATGGCAGAGTATGGCTGAGTATTGCAGAGTATGGCTGGGTATTGCGAGGTATTTCAGGGTATTGCAGGGTATGGCAGAGTATTGCGGGGTATGGCAGAGTATTGCAGATTTTTGCGGGGTATTGCAGAGCATGGCTGGGTATGGCAGAGTATTGCAGAGTATGGCTGGGTATTGCGGGGTATTTCAGGGTATTGCAGGGTATGGCAGAGTATTGCGGGGTATTCCAGGGTATGGCAGAGTATTGCGGGGAATTCCAGGGTATGGCAGAGTATTCCAGGGTATGGCAGAGTATTGCGGGGTATTCCAGGGTATGGCAGAGTATTGCGGGGTATTGCAGAGTATTGCGGGGTATGGCAGAGTATTGCGGGGTATTTCGGGGTATGGCAGAGTATTGCGGGGTATTTTGGGGTATGGCAGAGTATTGCGGGGTATTGCAGGGTATGGCAGAGTATTGCGGGGTATGGCAGAGTATTGCGGGGTATTGCAGGGTATGGCAGAGTATTGCGGGGTATTGCAGGGGTATTCCTGAGTATGGCTGAGCATGGCCGAGTATGGCTGAGCATGGCTGGGTATTGCAGAGTATCGCCGAGTATGACTGGGTATGGCAGAGTATGGCTGGGTATCACAGAGTATTGCAGAGTATCGCCGAGTATGACTGGGTATGGCAGAGTATGGCTGGGTATCACCGAGCATTGCAGAGTATGGCTGGGTATTGCGGGGTATTGCAGAGTATGGCTGGGTATGGCAGAGTATTGCGGGTTATGGCAGAGTATTGCAGTATTTTGCGGGGTATTGCAGAGCATAGCTGGGTATGGCAGAGTATGGCTGAGTATTGCAGAGTATGGCTGAGTATTGCGAGGTATTTCAGGGTATTGCAGGGTATGGCAGAGTATTGCGGGGTATGGCAGAGTATTGCAGATTTTTGCGGGGTATTGCAGAGCATGGCTGGGTATGGCAGAGTATGGCTGAGTATTGCAGAGTATGGCTGGGTATTGCGGGGTATTTCAGGGTATTGCAGGGTATGGAAGAGTATTGCGGGGTATTCCAGGGTATGGCAGAGTATTGCGGGGAATTCCAGGGTATGGCAGAGTATTCCAGGGTATGGCAGAGTATTGCGGGGTATTCCAGGGTATGGCAGAGTATTGCGGGGTATTGCAGGGTATGGCAGAGTATTGCAGGGTATGGCTGAGTATTGTGAGGTATTTCAGGGTATTGCAGGGTATGGCAGAGTATTGCGGGGTATGGCAGAGTATTGCAGATTTTTGCGGGGTATTGCAGAGCATGGCTGGGTATGGCAGAGTATGGCTGAGTATTGCAGAGTATGGCTGGGTATTGCGGGGTATTTCAGGGTATTGCAGGGTATGGCAGAGTATTGCGGGGTATTCCAGGGTATGGCAGAGTATTGCGGGGAATTCCAGGGTATGGCAGAGTATTCCAGGGTATGGCAGAGTATTGCGGGGTATTCCAGGGTATGGCAGAGTATTGCGGGGTATTGCAGGGTATGGCAGAGTATTGCAGGGTATGGCAGAGTATTGCGGGGTATTTCGGGGTATGGCAGAGTATTGCGGGGTATTTTGGGGTATGGCAGAGTATTGCAGGGTATTTTGGGGTATGGCAAAGTATTGCGGGGTATTTTGGGGTATGGCAGACTATTGCGGGGTATTGCAGGGTATGGCAGAGTATTGCGGGGTATGGCAGAGTATTGTGGGGTATTGCAGGGTATGGCAGAGTATTGCGGGGTATTTTGGGGTATGGCAGACTATTGCGGGGTATTGCAGGGTATGGCAGAGTATTGCGGGGTATTGCAGGGTATGGCAGAGTATTGCGGGGTATTGCAGGGTATGGCAGAGTATTGCAGGGGTATTCCAGGGTATGGCAGAGTATTGCAGGGGTATTCCAGGGTATGGCAGAGTATTGCAGGGGTATTGCGGGGTATGGCAGAGTATTGTGGGGCATTGCAGAGGGAATTGCAGAGTATTGCACAGCATTGCAGGGCATGCAGAGTAGTGGGGATGGCTGAGCATGGATGGATGGATGGCTGGATGTCCCTGTGCAGAGCTGTGGGCACTACAGATGCAGCCCACAACGCTGCAGCCATCCATCCATCCGCCTCTCCGCTCACATTGTACCGATCGGTACACAGGAGGGGAGGAGAGGGGGAGGAGAGGAACCGGCGTCATCAGATGACGCCGGTTTGTTTACATGTGATCGCTCCGTCATTTGACGGAGCGATCACATGGTAAACGGCCGCGATCAGCGGCCATTTACCGGGATCTGTGATGCGCCGGGTCCTCTGGACCCGGCGGTCACGGATGCTCTCGAGTGCGCGCCCTAGGGGGCGCGCGAGAGCAGAATTCTGGGAGGACGTCCCTGGACGCCCTCCCAGAGTTAAACAACCGCCCTGTAGCTGTCATTTGGCTATGGGCCGGTTGTTAAGTGGTTAAATTGGTTCTAAAGCCTTGGTGTTTTTTTACCCCAATACATTCTCTGCATTAAGGTAAAAAAAACACCCCAATAAAATTTTCCCATCCCTCCCCCTCACTTATCTGATCCTGTCAGCGATCCAGCATTGTCCTGACTTTAGGTCTTCTCTCCCCTCTCTTCCTCTTCTCACAGATTTGTACAGCAGTGGGAGCGATTGCGTCTGCTGCCGTCAGTCAAATCCTGTAAGCAAAGAGCAGGAAGTGGGGCTGAATTGCACTGCGTGCATTTATAGATGCACAGTGTGGCTCAGGGGCAAGCCCGAAGGTGTGCCCCCATAGCAAGCAGCTAATTCACTTCCTCTTTGGTAACCAGGAAGTGAGTTGAAATCTCCCAGGGACACAGATGGCAAGACCTAACAGAACTTATAACATTTCTCAGCTCTAACTACAAAATATTTTGTTGTGGACTCGGGCTTTAAAGGCGGTGTTAAATCCAAAAGCAAATATTTAGATGTGATGGCTGCATTATTTTTCTCTTTTAGGCTTGCTTTCCTTTATTTTTACCTGGTCATCCTGCCAGTAAGTCTGTTTCTCAACAGCTGTCCTGCAGTCTTTTTTTGGGGGGGAAGCGGGTACCCAGTTTTTAGAGGCACCCAGCTCCCAATTCCTCCCCTGGTGGCGCGGTGCTGGAAGATCACCTCTCCCCCCTCCCTCCCTGCAATCTTCTGGGACACGTCACAGGTCCCAGAAGATTGCCCGGCCATTCACAGCACGCAGCGCAGAGTGCACCTGGCTTTGAAGCCACAGCCGGGCACCCACTGTCGGAATGCCGGCGCCGCGGAGAGGAGGGGGGAGAGGAGGAGGGCTTCGTACTCCCGCATCGCTGGACCGTGGGACAGGTAAGTGTGATTATTAAGTCAGCAGCTACACTTTTTGTAGCTGCTGACTTTTAAATGGGTGGAACACCGCTTTAAGTATCTGAAGATTGAATTAAATTTGCCAGTGTAACTAAATCTGGTAATGCATCTAACACTCCCCTACCCTTAGATTAACAATGCTGTTGTCCACAGGTATCTCTGCTGCTCCTTAATCCAGAGTGCAGGCACCCTAATGCACAAAGTGTATTACTGGAAGGATCACCAGGTGATAAAACAGAGGAAAAACATGTAACATAACATAATTTGGCAAGAATTGCGTAAGTGGGAGAAGGTACCTGTCAGTAAAAAAAAAAATGCTGCGAATAAAGGTAAAGAAGTGAGGAGGAGGTGAAGAAGAAGTGGAGACTTTCCCTTTTAAGTGAAGTTATGCTTTTAGTTGGGAGCTTGGGAGTTTTTTTTTTTTTTTTTTTACAAAAGCTGAACTTATGTTTACGAAGGGTTTGCAGGGTTTGTTAGGACATAATTTTCACTAGCCATGCAAATTTTTGCATATTTGTATGCAAATATAGCTCATTACAACCTTGCAGAAAGCACAATTTTTTTTGACAGGACCAAAAGATGTGGCTAAAGTCCACAGGATAGTGGGCGCACCGCCAGCATTAATCTAAAGAGGGAATTTTCTATTTTGCTTTGAATTTTTACAGGGAGGGTGAAATAGGGTTGATTTACTAAAGGCAAATAGACTGTGCAAATGCAGTTGCATCAGAGCTTAGTAAATGAGGGGGAGCTGTGCTGACTTCCTTCATCCAATCATGTGTAAGCAAAAAATGCATTTTTTTTTCTTGCATGTAATTGGGTATTCTTTGTAAAGTGTAGCTTTACCTCATTTACTAAGCTTGGTGTAACTGCACTTGATAAATCAAGTTGCCTTTAGTAAATCAACCCCAATGTGTTGCTGGATGGGTTAGATAATGATTTACCTATTTTTCCCCCAATTCCGCAGTCCCTAACTGTTTAAACCTAATATGCCAATATGATAAAATACCTTGCTTGTAGTAGATGTCTTTAATCCCATGCTGCTGTTTATAATAAACATACAGTTAGGTCCATAATTATTGGGACATCAACACAATTCTAATCTTTTTGGCTCTATACACCACCACAATGGATTTGAAATGAAACAAACAAGATATGCTTTAACTGCAGACTTTCAGCTTTAATTTGAGGGTATTTACATCCAAATCAGGTGAACGGTGTTGTAGGAATTACAACAGTTTGTATATGTGCCTCCCACTTTTTAAGGGACCAAAAGTAATGGGACAATTGGCTGCTCAGCTGTTCCATGGCCAGGTGTGTTATTCCCTCATTATCACATTTACAAGGAGCAGATAAAAGGTCCAGAGTTCATTTCAAGTGTGCTATTTGCATTTGGAATCTGTTACTGTCAACTCCCAATATGAGATCCAAAGAGCTGTCACTATCAGCGAAGCAAGCCATCATTAGGGTGAAAAAACTAAACAAACCAATCAGAGAGATAGCAAAAAACATTAGGTGTGGCCAAATCAACTGTTTGGAACATCCTTAAAAAGAAAGAGCTCAGCAACACCAAAAGACCCGGAAGACCACAGAAAACAACTGTGGTGGATGACCAAAGAACTCCCTGGTGAAGAAAACACCCTTCACAACAATTGGCCAGATCAAGAACACTCTCTAGGAGGTAGGTGTATGTGTGTCAAAGTCAACAATCAAGAGAAGACTTTAATAGAGTGAATACAGTGGGTTCACCACAAGATGTAAACCATTGGTGAGCCTCAAAAACAGGAAGGCCAGATTAGAGTTTGCCAAACAACATCTAAAAAAGCATTCACAGTTCTGGAACAACATCCTATGGACAGATGAGACCAAGATCAACTTGTACCAGAGTGATGGGAAGAGAAGAGTATGGAGAAGGAAAGGAACTGCTCATGATCCAAAGCATACCACCTCATCAGTGAAGCATGGTGGTGATAGTGTCATGGCTACCAATGGAACTGGTTCTCTTCTATTTATTGATGATGTGACTGCTGACAAAAGCAGCAGGATAAATTCTGAAGTGTTTCAGGCAATATTATCTGCTCATATTCAGCAAAATGCTTCAGAACTCATTGGACGGCACTTCACAGTGCAGATGGACAATGACCCGAAGCATACTGCGAAAGCAACCAAAGAGTTTTTTAAGGGAAAGAAGTGGAATGTTATGCAATGGCCAAGTCAATCACCTGACCTGAATCCGATTGAGCATGCATTTCACTTGCTGAAGACAAAACTGAAGGGAAAATGCCCCAAGAGCAAGCAGGAACTGAAGATAGTTGTAGTAGAGGCCTGGCAGAGCATCACCAGGGATGAAACTCAGCGTCTTGTGATGTTCTAAGCGTTCCAGACTTCAGGCTGTAATTGACTGCATAGGATTTGCAACCAAGTATTAAAAAGTGAAAGTTTGATGGATGATTGTTAATCTGTCCCATTACTTTTGGTCCCCTAAAAAGTAGGAGGCACATATACAAACTGTTGTAATTCCTACACCATTCACCTGGTTTGGATGTAAATACCCTCAAATTAAAGCTGAAAGTCTGCAGTTAAAGCACATCTTGTTCGTTTCATATCCATTGTGGTGGTGTATAGAGCCAAAAAGATTATAATTGTGTCGATGTCCCAATATTTATGGACCTGACTGTATTTGTGCAAATCAAGTGTGTGGACTAAAAAGCACCTCTTTCTCCTCAAATATCAATATGTAACCAATAATAATAAAACAAACTGTTATAAAAATAGAATGAATTAATTTGAAAAGTTAAGGATGGGGACTCAATTTTTAGAAGGACAGAGAGGGCAATCTCTAACCAAGACCTGAAGCGCCGAACAGTATGTTGTCTACCGGGCGCTCGGGTTTGGCACATCACGGATCTTGTGGACAGATTACTGGGAGGGGCTGGGGAAGACCCGGCTGTCATGGTGCACGTTGGTACCAATGACAAAGTCAGAAGCAGATGGAGTGTCCTAAAGAACGATTTTAGGGACTTAGGTGCTAAATTGAGGAAAAGGACCTCCAAGGTAGTGTTCTCAGGAATACTACCAGTACATCGAGCCACACCAGAAAGGCAGAGGGAGATTAGGGAAGTAAACAAGTGGCTGAAGAGCTGGTGTAGTAAGGAGGGGTTTGGGTTCCTGGAGGACTGGGCCGACTTCTCAGTCGGTAACCGGTACTATAGAAGGGACGGACTGCACCTAAATGAGGAGGGTGCAGATCTGCTGGGAATGAAGATGGCCAAAAAGTTAGAGGGGTTTTTAAACTAGGCGATGGGGGGGAGGGTCCAGAGACAGTGATAGCCAGCGCGGAAGATACTCCAGAGGGTAGTATTGGGGGCATTAGTGGTAGGTTAACCAAAGCACAAAAACACAAGGTGAGTATAGTAGCAAGTCCTAGTTGCAATCTTGAAACACCCAATACGAGGACAATATGCGACCGGTCTAAACTATGTGGCATGTTCACCAATGCCAGGAGCATGGCAGACAAGATGGGTGAACTAGAGATACTGTTGTACAAGGAGGATTTGGATTTTGTGGGAATTTCAGAGACCTGGTTCAACAGCTCTCATGATTGGCTGGCAAACATTCAAGGGTATACCCTATACCGCAAGGATAGAGAGGGTAAAAAAAGGGGGAGGGGTATGCCTATATATCAAGAATAATGTACAAGTGAATGTGAGAGATGACATCACTGAGGGAGCTAGGGAGGAGGTGGAATCCTTATGGGTAGAGCTCCAAAGGGATGAAGCTAAGGGGAAAATAATACTGGGAGTATGCTATAGGCCCCCTAACCTGAGGGAGGAGGTGGAGACGGATCTCCTATCACAAATTGGATTAGCAGCAAGGATGGGAAGTGTTATCATAATGGGGGATTTTAATTATCCAGACATAGACTAGGTGGAGGGAACCGCGCATTCATTTAAGGCTCGCCAGTTCCTTAATGTCTTGCAGGACAATTTTATGGGTCAGATGGTAAACGCACCAACTAGAAATAAAACATTACTGGATCTACTGATTACCAACAATACAGACCTGATCACAGATGTGGAAATACGGGGCAATTTAGGTAACAGCGATCACAGGTCAATTAGTTTCAGTATAAATCACACAAATAGGAAACATGAAGGGAACACAAAGACAACGAATTTCAAAAGAGCCAACTTCCCTAAACTACAAACCTTGCTAAAAGGCATAAATTGGGATAAAATATTAGGAACAAAGAATACGGAGGAGAGATGGGTTTGCTTTAAGAGCATATTAAATAAGGGCATTAGCCAATGTATCCCATTGGGTAATAAATTTAAAAGAGCGAACAAAAATCCTGGATGGCTTAACTCCAATGTAAAAATGCATATAAAAGCAAAGGAGAAGGCCTTCAAAAAATACAAGGTTGAGGGATCATCCTCAACATTCAGACTTTATAAAGAATGCAATAAGAAATGTAAGGGTGCAATTAGGACGGCTAAGATAGAACATGAAAGACACATAGCGGAGGAGAGCAAAAAAAAATCCCAAGAAATTCTTTAAGTATGTAAACAGTAAAAAAGGGAGGACAGACCATATTGGCCCCATAAAGAATGAGGAAGGACATCTAGTTACAAAGGATGGGGAGATGGCAAAGGTATTGAATTTATTCTTCTCCTCAGTATTCACGAGTGAATCGGGGGGCTTCAGTAACCAAAACTGCAGTGTTTATCCTCATGACACAACACAGGAAGCACCTACACGGTTTACAGAGGACGGAATTAAAATTAGACTTGAGAAACTTAACATTAATAAATCACCGGGACCAGATGGCTTGCATCCGAGGGTACTTAGGGAACTCAGGTGATTGCCAGACCGTTGTTCCTAATTTTTACAGTCTATTGACTGGAATGGTACCAGCTGATTGGAGAAAAGCCAATGTAGCACCAATATTTAAAAAGGGCCCAAAAAACATCCCTGGGAATTACAGACCAGTAAGCCTAACATCAATAGTATGTAAACTCTTGGAGGGGATGATAAGGGACTATATACAAGATTTTAGTAATAAGAATGATATCATTAGCAGTAATCAGCATGGATTCATGAAGAATCGTTCTTGCCAAACCAATCTATTAACCTTCTATGAGGAGGTGAGTTGCCATTTAGATAAAGGAAGGCCCGTAGACGTGGTGTATCTGGATTTTGCAAAAGCATTTGACACAGTTCCCCATAAACGTTTACTGTACAAAATAAGGTGCGTTGGCATGGACCATAGGGTGAGTACATGGATTGAAAACTGGCTACAAGGGCGTGTTCAGAGGGTGGTGATAAATGGGTAGTACGCAGAATGGTCAGGGGTGGGTAGTGGGGTTCCCCAGGGTTCTGTGCTGGGACCAATCCTATTTAATTTGTTCATAAACGATCTGGAGGATGGGATAAACAGTTCAATCTCTGTATTTGCAGATGATACTAAGCTAAGCAGGGCAATAACTTCTCCGCAGGATGTGGAAATCTTGCAAAAAGACCTGAACAAATTAATGGGGTGGGCGACTACATGGCAAATGAGGTTCAATGTAGAAAAATGTAAAATAATGCATTTGGGTGGCAAAAATATGAATGCAATCTATACACTGGGGGGAGAACCTCTGAGGGAATCTAGGATGGAAAAGGACCTGGGGGTCCTAGTAGATGATAGGCTCAGCAATGGCATGCAATGCCAAGCTGCTGCTAATAAAGCAAACAGAATATTGGCATGCATTAAAAGGGGGATCAACTCCAGAGATAAAACGATAATTCTCTACAAGACTCTGGTCCGGCCGCACCTGGAGTATGCTGTCCAGTTCTGGGCACCAGTCCTCAGGAGGGATGTACTGGAAATGGAGCGAGTACAAAGAAGGGCAACAAAGCTAATAAAGGGTCTGGAGGATCTTAGTTATGAGGAAAGGTTGCGAGCTCTGAACTTATTCTCTCTGGAGAAGAGACGCTTGAGAGGGGATATGATTTCAATTTACAAATACTGTACTGGTGACCCCACAATAGGGATAAAACTTTTTCGCAGAAGAGAGTTTAATAAGACTCGTGGCCACTCATTACAATTAGAAGAAAAGAGGTTTAACCTTAAACTACGTAGAGGGTTCTTTACTGTAAGAGCGGCAAGGATGTGGAATTCCCTTCCACAGGCGGTGGTCTCAGCGGGGAGCATTGATAGCTTCAAGAAACTATTAGATAATCACCTGAATGACCGCAACATACAGGGATATGTAATGAAATACTGACACATAATCACACACATAGGTTGGACTTGTGCCTTTTTTCAACCTCACCTACTATGTAACTATGTAAGGATGAAATCCAGTAATAGATATTTTATATATATAGTTACATTAGTTCAGCTTGGACCAATAACTATACATATACTATACCTTGTCAATGCCCCTGGAAGCTGGAAATCACAGAAGTAGGCACCGCTATGCTACTCCAGTGATCTACACTTGTTCCCAGGTCCCACACCAATCGGCTGATTTGCTGTACTCTGAACACAGGAGGTCGGTCGCTAGGCATGGGCACCAGAGAATGCTTTGCATTTTCTGAATGAATGCAAAGCATTCTCTGACCGAAGTACGCTTTGCATTCTCTAAATAGTACCCACACCGAGCGGCTGACCTCCTGTGTTTAGAATGAAGCTGGGCAGTCACTTGGCACATGACTCAGAAGCAAGTGGAGATCACTGGAGTAGTGATGTCTACTTCGGTGATTTCCAGCTTCCAGGAGCATTGGCAAGGTATAGTATATGTATAGTTATTGGTCCAAGCTGGACTATATCTATACATATATATCTATATCTGGAATTCATCCTTAACTTTTCAAAATAATTTCCAGCGGCATTGGCCAAGTATTGTATATGCATAGTTACATTGGTCCACGATGAACCAATGTATGTATAAAATAACCATGCTTGGAATTCATCTTTATATCATTTCATATTCCAAAATAAAGTGTCAGCCCCAGAACCAAAGTATAACCGTCAGTGACTTCATAAATCGATCCCATTTCTTCTTTTGGTGACTTTATGAACGTCTCAAAAACAATGATGATATGAGCTCCCTATGTGAGCTGCAAAGCACCCTACAACAATATGTATCTGAAAAACCCTACAACATTGGCCTGTACAACAATAGAGTGACTATAAGTGGTTTGGTATGGGGCGAAGAAGGCGCTTTTAACGGCAGTAAAACAAGACTTTAATTAGCCCAAAAGCGAATAAAAACACTTACAAGAGGTGATGTGAATACAGGCTCATCAAATTACAAAAAGGACCCCCAGCAGGAAGTTCTCCCTAGAATATCCTAGTCGGCCATCAGTGTGGAGCTGCATGTCAGGCAACCAGGAAGAGCTACCACACTGCCGAAGCCAGCGTGCAATGTAAGTACCCGGATATGATGTGAGAGGGCGGGGTGCATTTTGGAGCATGCGCACTAGCTCCTCCTTAATGACCAGGATACAGGGCAGATGGAAGGCTTATATGGTCACTAGAGTGGGACTATGTGTGGGTGCAGAGGCGGCAAAGTGTAAAACACATATGCTGACAGATACTGATAAGATGAAATAATAGCAAATAATAGTAAATAATAGTAATGAAAGCCAAAAAAGAAACAATGGAAGTACCAACTAAATTATAAACACAAAACAAGCAAGGACATAACTAAGACATGACAAAAAAACAATAAGGGATGGTTTATTCACGTGGAACCACAGGGGCTAATTAAAGTCTTGTTTTACTGCACTTAGAAGCGCCTTCTCTGTGTTCTATTCCAGAATGACAATGCATGCATAGTTATTTTAATTTTGGCACTAATTCCATCCTATAGTGTTTATACCATTCCCTCGGAAATCCATATCAGGGTTTCCCTCTTCATTCAACAGTCAGTGGCATTTGATCTAGGAGATTTCTTAAAACTATTTGGTGAACGAGAGGGGGGGAGGGTCTTGGAAGTAATCAATAAGGCTTGCATTTTTTTCTTGGGGTGATAGTTCCATCTGCCTTCGTTTTATTCAAGATGTCTTCCCGCAGGTGGTATTCTGCAGCCACTCTGGCTAGCAGCCAGTTCATCTTTTTCACAAAAAGACTACAGGTTAATGCCCCGTACACACGGTCGGACATTGATCGGACATTCCGACAACAAAATCCATGGATTTTTTCAGACGGATGTTGGCTCAAACTTGTCTTGCATACACACGGTCACACAAAGTTGTCGGAAAATCCGATCATTCTGAACGCGGTGACATAAAACACGTACGTCGGGACTATAAACGGGGCAGTGGCCAATAGCTTTTATCTCTTTATTTATTCTGAGCATGCGTGGCACTTTGTCCGTCGGATTTGTGTACACACCATCGGAATTTCTGACAACGGATTTTGTTGTCGGAAAATTTTATATCCTGTTCTCAAACTTTGTGTGTCGGAAAATCCGATGGAAAATGTGTGATGGAGCCTACACACGGTCCGACAACAAGGTCCTATCACACATTTTCCGTAGGAAAATCCGACCGTGTGTACGGGGCATAAGACTTTCACTTTCATCATTACTCTTTGAAAGAATATAGATGACAATTTCTAGCAGATTGTGGACATATATTCCACTGGAGTGGTAAACGGCTCAATTTTATCCCCTCTAAATAAAAGTGTTCTTAACACAAACGTACTTGTTTTTCTTCTGGTGCCACTCACTTAAGTTCACTTGTAATGCTTTCTGAAGAAGTTGACTAGTTTTAGCTCCTCCAAGGCAGCCTTAACTACACCCCACTAATGAATCATATTATTTTTACATCAGATCATCCAAATATAGAATTTTACATATAATCATCCAAATTTCTATTATCTACATAGAAAACTTTTGAAAAGCAAATTGCTGAAATGTGTTCATTCAGAAAACAGAAAATAAGACCATTTTTTTTAGGCAGTGCTTTGACTTTAAAAACGTACATTAACAGAGGAAACACACATCAGCGAATAAAGCGAGAAACAAAAAAAATTGCAGACACTTGCAGAATTATCAGCTAGACAATTATATCTCACTTGAAAATATTTGTAATGTAATTCACCATTGCTGGAAAATAAGAACAATGAGTATTATGAGGACTATAATACACCAGTAAAAAATTAATATAGAATTAGCTGCTATCTTTGCACGATAATTAATTGTTTGTTCATTAATTGCTCAACCAACCCTTAATTTATGGCATTTTGCATGGTGACTGAATCGAATATGAACTTAAATGCCATTTTTTTCCTCATATAGCGTTAGTTGTGATTGTTTCTTAGTTATTGAATAAAACAAGGCAGATGTCTCTTTGTTACATATCAGTTCAACCATGAGGAAATAATGTATTTAGAAGTGGATTTGAGATGCTTCTCATTTCCTCCAGGTATGCTGCAGAGTTTACAAATTGCAAAGGCACAAATTATCACAAGTCAGATAAAAAGTGTATATATGTCATCACAGTTCTTGTAGACTCTTGACAATTGTCTATGCTTTACAGATCTTCAACAGTCAGTCATTTTTCAGAGAGAGAAGAAACGTGTTCTCTGGTGGTCAGTAGGCCTTTCTCAAACAACACTGTGGTCAGGGCAAGCTGCACAATGAGAATACAGGGTATTAGGTTAAGCAGGTTAACAATTACCAATTCAAAGGAAACAAAGAAACAAGTTCAACAGCATTGATGTATTTTCAGAGAGCAATTGAAAGGCAGTGAGAAGGAATTATATTGCCTCCTCGCTGTCTGCTTGAACCCCTTTCACCCCACACCAGCACACTTGCATTGCATGTGATTACAGGGTGGTTGCAGGGAGCTCCATTCAGTGAAATGGGCCATTTTTCACAGGCAATATGGCCCTCAGAACGCGACAGGAAAATTTCTGCTGCGTCACGATGCAAAGCATCATGTCCTTGGAATATGTACACCCCTGTCTGTGCATCTTTAAGGGCAGTAAAAAAACAAAACAAAAAAAAAACGCATACATTTTTACCACTCACCAACCGCAACTGTAAACTAGGCCTAAGCGTAAGGCAGACCAGTTTTACCTGACTCACCACACAGGACAAGACATGTTTTTTTTTTTTTTTTTTTTTTTTAAACAACAAAACAAGTTATACTTACCTGTTCTGTGCAGTGGTTTTGCACAGAGCAGCACCAATCCCCCTCTTCTTCGGTCCCTCACCGGCGCTCTTGGCCCCTCCCTCCTGCCGAGTGCTCCCGAGCTGCTGCTCTGTGTGTTCCCTGCTCTCTCCTTACTGGCTTTGGCTGTGATTAACAGTAGCAGGAGCCAATGGCTCACCCTGATGGCTCAGCCAATGAGGAGGGAGAGATCCAGGACAGTCGAGGCTCTCATGCACATCGATGGGTTGAGATGGGGCTCATGCTGCTCACAGTTGTTTTTTTACCTTGAGCCTTTACAACCATGTTAAAGTGTTAATAAACCCAAAACAGTTTCTGTGTACATCTCTTTAAAATTCAGCACTATAGTTGTTTGCGGAACCTTTTTTCAATCTGCAAATACCTAGTTGATCCTGCCACTTCCATCCACTGTGTTGTGAGCATGCCCTGGCTGCCTAATTCTCCTCTTGAAGCTGCCCCACGTGACTCTTTGTCACTTGTAGGGCAGTTCCAACTGTCTGATAATCGGTTCCCTCCCCTCTTCTAGTTGCTGCATAACACGTTCTGTGAACCTCCTCACAAGCCTCTGGAATGTGATGCAATGTAATGTTGGGTGAGTTATCAGAGGAGAGAAAACCTTCATCATTAATCGCTGATTGAGACACGATTTTGTGTTGCGGATTCTTCTCCTGTGATACAGCAGCCTGTCCAACACAAGCCGGTCTAAGGACCAGCTTTTATCGAATGAGCATGCTGGAAAACCAGCATCTGATCAGCGATTGCAGCCAATGGCTGCGATCGCTGACCACTGTGTTCTGGCAGGGGGGCATATATGCTGGATTTTTGTTTCTTTTTACAATACTAATGGCAGTGATCAGCGACTTATAGTGGAACCGTGACAGTGCAGCGGACAATGTGACACTAAGACCCCTTTCACACTGGGGCGTTTTTCAGGCATTTTAGCGTTAAAAAAAGCGCCTGAAAGAAGCCTCATCTGCAATCCCAATGTGAAAGTCCGAGCCCTTTCACACTGCCAACGCCCAAAAAACACTTGTAAAAAGTGCTGCTTAAGACCCTTTTCACACTGGGGCGTTTTTTAGGCGTTTTTTGGGCGCTAGCAGTGTGAAAGGGCTCGGGCCATCAGCGCACCCAGCCCGGTGGCAAAAACACGAAAGCGCTGCAAAGAAACTGCGTGAAGGACTCTTTTTGACGCCCTGCCAGCGCAGCGCCCCAGTGTGAAAGCACTCGGGCTTTCACATTGGGATTGCAGATGAGGCTTTACAGGCGCTTTTTTTTAATGCTAAAGCGCCTGAAAAACGCCCCAGTGTGAAAGGGGTCTCAGTGTGAAAGCACTCGGGCTTTCACATTGGGATTGCAGATGAGGCTTCTTTCAGGCGCTTTACAGGCCTTTTTTTAACGCTAAAGCGCCTGAAAAACTCCTAAAAAACGCCCAAGTGTGAAAGGGGTCTAACGGACACTGGGTGGGAACTGAGTAACTGACACGGACATCACCGGTAGCACTAATACAGTGATCAGTGATAATACTATGCTCTGTCCTGGTACTAATGACACTGGCTGGGTCAGTTTTTGATAGGAAAGCAGAGGGACTTGCAGGAACACCACATATTTTACACAAAGCAAGTAATACAAAAAGAACAGGATACTTTTTCATATAAGTACATCGTACAGCAGGCACATATCAGGAATATGAAATGGTGGGTTTACATATTTTTTAAACATAATATTGCAATGTGATCTGGAGAATACTAATTATTATTATTGTCATCTTCTCAGGTGAATAATTTAAAATGGTCTTACTGGGTTTAATAACATGTTAACAGTAAAAATGAGCCCTGCCCAATTCCACCCAAAGACATTTTTGGTACAATCTCTAAAATAGGCTTTCCAAAAATGTAAAGTGTAACTAAAGGCAAAACTTTTTTTGTTTTGGATAGAATGGTAAATCCCAAGAAATTCTTTAAGTATGTAAACAATAAAAAAGGGAGGACAGACCATATTGGCCCCATAAAGAATGAGGAAGGACATCTGGTTACAAAGGATGGGGAGATGGGGGAGATGACGAAGGTATTGAATTTATTCTTCTCAGTCTTCACGAGGGAATTGGGGGGCTTCAGTAACCAAAACTGCAGTTTTTATCCTCATGACACATCACAGGAAGCACCTCCATTGTTAACAGAGGACAGAATTAAAATTAGACTTGGGAAACTTAACATTAATAAATCACCAGGACCAGATGGCTTGCACTCGAGGGTACTTAGGGAACTCAGTCAAATAATTGCCAGACCATTGTTCCTAATTTTTCCTAACAGTTTTTTACTGATTGGAGAAAAGCCAATGTAGCACCAATATTTAAAAAGGGCCCAAACTACATACCTGGGAATTACAGACTAGTTAACATCAATAGTATGTAAACTCTTGGAAGGGATTATAAGGGACTATATACAAGATTTTAGTAATGAGAACGGTATCATTAGCAGTAATCAGCATGGATTCATGAAGAATCGTTCTTGCCAAACCAATCTATTAACCTTCTATGAGGAGGTGAGTTGCCATCTAGATAAAAGAAGGCCCGTAGATGTGGTGTATCTGGATTTTGCAAAAGCATTTGACACAGTTCCCCATAAATGTTTACTGTACAAAATAAGGTCCATTGGCATGGACCATAGGGTGAGTACATGGATAGAAAACTGGCTACAAGGGCGAGTTCAGAGGGTGGTGATAAATGGGGAGTACTTGGAATGGTCAGGGGTGGGTAGTGGGGTCCCCCAGGGTTCTGTGCTGGGACCAATCCTATTTAATTTGTTCATAAACGACCTGGAGGATGGGGTAAACAGTTCAATCTCTGTATTTGCGGACGATACTAAGCTAAGCAGGGCAATAACTTCTCCGCAGGATGTGGAAACCTTGCAAAAAAGATCTGAACAAATTAATAGGGTGGGCAACTACATGGTAAATGAGGTTCAATGCAGAAAAATGTAAAATAATGCATTTGGATGACAAAAATATGAATGCAATCATTACACTGGGGGGAGAACCTCTGGGGGAATTTAGGATGGAAAAGGACCTGGGGGTCCTAGTAGATGATAGCAAACAGAATATTGACATGCATTAAAAAGGGGATCAACTCCAGAGATAAAACGGTAATTCTCCCGCTCTACAAGACTCTGGTCCGGCCGCACCTAGAGTATGCTGTCCAGTTCTGGGCACCAGTCCTCAGGAAGGATGTACTGGAAATGGAGCGAGTACAAAGAAGGGCAACAAAGCTAATAAAGGGTCTAGAGGATATTAGTTATGAGGAAAGGTTGCGAGCACTGAACTTATGCTGCGTACACACGGCTGGACTTGCCAACGGGCTAAACTCCATCGGAATTTCCGATGGAAAGATTTAGAACATGCTCTATATCTGAGTCCATCGGAAATGCTGACAGAAAAAGTCCGATGGGGCATACCCACGGTCGGAATGTCCGACCAAAAGCTCCCATCTGACTTTTTCTGTCGGGAAGTCCGGCCGCATGTATGCGGCATTATTCTCTCTGGAGAAAAGACGCTTGAGAAGGGATATGATTTCAATATACAAATACCATACTGGTGACCCCACAATAGGGATACAACTTTTTTGAAGAAGGGAGTTTAACAAGACTCGTGGCCACTCATTAAAAGAGGTTTAACCTTAAACTACGTAGAGGGTTCTTTACTGTAAGAGCGGCAAGGATGTGGAATTCCCTTCCACAGGCGGTGGTCTCAGCGGGGAGCATCGATAGTTTCAAGAAACTATTAGATAAGCACCTGAATGACCGCAACATACAGGGATATACAATGTAATACTGACATATAATCACACACATGGGTTGGACTTGATGGACGTGTGTCTTTTTTCAACCTCACCTACTATGTAACTAACTTTTTTTTTGGTTTTGGATAGAGTGGTAAGGGATTAGAAACCCTGTCAGTTTTCATTGCTGTCTTTGTCCCTGTTAGGGAGATGCACCCTCTCTATTTGTCCTGTTTACTGTTATCATCGAAAGTGAAAGCAAAAGAAAATACCAAATCCTGGGTTAAAACCAGAACAGAAGAGGAAATCTTCCAATGGGGACACTAGGTTTGTGCGATACCCCTGGATTCCCTCATTTGCGCTCACTTCCTGTTTTGGCTGTGGGACAGGAAGTCAAGGGAAATTTTAACAATGGGACATAGACAGCAAAAAAATAAAAACACTTACAGTGGTTATAACCCACTCTTAAGCTATCCACAAAGGAAAAAGGTTTTGCCGTTAGTTCTAATTAAAGACTTCTAATATTTTACTGTACTAGATCAAATGTAACGCCTGCATAAAGCTATCCTTTCAAAGCCCCAATTTTATTTGTAATACTAACACTCTAAGCATCACTAACAGATGTTAAAGTTGCAGTGGTGCAGCGTTCAGATAAAATCTACTTAGAACAAAATCTTGCAGTTTATAACTTTACTTGTCACCTATTTCAGGTAATTAGAAGATTTGGAAGGGGTAGACCGTAGCATTCTTTCTTTAGAGTTCCGCTGCAAAATAGCTCATATGCACACTTGCACGATTAAGATTTGCTCCTTTTTCCTGGCAGCTGGTCACTTACAGTAGCAGGAGCGAATAAGCTATTCTGAGTTGTACAAGGCTAGTTGAGGAACAATGTTGTAAATTAATTATCTAGGACATTTTAAAATCCTCCTGAAATATTACAGACATCAACATCTTCTTAAAAAATATACAGGGGATCACAATTTGACATAACTGCCATGAACACTCAATTTTTAAACCATTTCCTAAAATAAACACAAAAACATTATCTACCTTGTCATCGATAGTTTCACAGGGAAGGTCGTCAACATTCACGTAATTTGGGTAAGAACGCAGAAGATAATCTATGGCATCCACATGCTGAATCAGAATGAAAAGGAAGAATGGTAAGTTTATTACATACAGATAAAGAATCTGCACATATTAAATAAATAAAAAAAAATCTTGACTATTTTCCTTACCCTATACCCAAACACAAGGCTCTAGAATTAATTTTCAATTGTACTGTAGGGGTTTAACTTGGCAGCAAAAGTAATTAATTGACTGACTTCTTCAAGCACAAAGTATGTTCATTCAACATACAGTTCCTAAAATGTTAGTATGATCTTTGTACTTATTGTTTACCATTACTGCATATTTTCTCATCTGTATTAGATCATAAGAGATTGGAAATGACTATTTCTTCAACCAAAGCTCTAAGCACATTATTGCCAGATTCACATTCTTTGTAGTATAACAGGAAACTAGTACTCTGTAAACCCGGCCTTATTAGTAGGTGCAATTCACTAGAGCAGTGGATTTTTCATTTACAAAAAGTGTATGTTTAACACAACTTTCCAATTGAGCATTCACTTAGAAGTGATCAAAGTGTGCTTATGCTACAGTAGATGTCTAGAATCTGCCTGAAAATGATAACTGAATTACAAGACTGGCTACACAGAACTGCAAAATCTTTTGGCAAGTAGAGCAATTTCCATACGTGTATTTCTTTAAATGGCGTTTAACAAATCTCCCTAAAACACACGACTTTTTAATGTTCCTCAGATTTTAAACCCTAATTACACCCATCTTTTCGAGTTTCAGAGGGGGAACCAAAAAAAGTGAGAGGGTTGACCACAGCAACCATATTCAGGTTGACATTTCAAATGGAGGTTTAAAATTGCACTACAAACAAATTTTCATTTCCGATAGATACGCTAAACTCGTCCTTCCCTCTGTGAGCATGCATTTTACTCAAGATTCTTTCTGTGGTTCAAGCTTATGCCCCAAACCATTAATATAGTGTGCAGCAGTAGTATGGGCTTTGTGCAAATATTGGACACTACAGCTAATAACTGATTCATGGGCCCTTTGCAGTCAACAAGACTATTAGAAAACCAACATACTAATGCCCCGTACACACGGTCGGATTTTCCGACGGAAAATGTGTGATAGGACCTTGTTGTTGGAAATTCCGACCGTGTGTAGGCTCCATCACACATTTTCCATCGGATTTTCCGACACACAAAGTTTGAAAGCAGGCTATAAAATTTTCCGTCAACAAAATACGTTGTCGGAATTTCCGATCGTGTGTACACAAATCCGGCGCACAAAGTGCCACGCATGCTCAGAATAAATAAAGAGATGAAAGCTATTGGCTATTGCCTCGTTTATAGTCCTGACGTATGTGTTTTACGTCACCGCGTTCAGAATGATCGGATTTTCCGACAACTTTGTGTGACCGTGTGTATGCAAGACAAGTTTGAGCCAACATCCGTCGGAAAAAATCCTAGGATTTTGTTGTCGGAATGTCCGATCAATGTCCGACCGTGTGTACGGGGCATAAGATTACAACTTTTTAAAGAAGAAATTATAACAGTCTAGTTTAAACTAGCCGCTTATGCTGTTTTGACTACTGGACCAATGACAGGGCACACTTCGCTGCCCAGAAAAAAAAGGAAGAGCATAAAAAAAAAAAAACATTGTGCCTCTCTTTCATCCCTTGCTCTTAGTCTGAATAAGTCAGCATCCCAGCACTGGCAAGCTAGCCACTCATGCTTGATTGAGTCCAGATGCACAATCAGGGCTCAAACATCACACATATCAGCCAAAGAGAAGTCATAAAAAAAAAAATAGGTGCTGGGAATATGCAAGCATCTTGTAAAAATACCGGAGGTGCAGAGATAGGCCAGATGGCAGGGCCACTCACTAGAAGTGCAGAGGACTCACAGGAAAGCATAGGAATCAATAATGAGCTGTAAAAATGGGGACGTGAAGGTTCATGATGTCCACAGAAACCAGGACTTCTCCCTCAGAGAGAGCCTTGAATAGATCTGGTGGGTTCGATGTGGAATTTCTAGACTTGAGTGAAGACATTTAAGGCCTTGCGCTCCAAGAGAGGGCACATAGCCCCTTTTTGGTTTGGGAAAATGTAAATAGGTTGGAGTAGAAGCCCAGGAACTGTTCTGCCGCAGGGACTGGGACAATGATGCCTTGCACCAAAAGATCCAGCAGGGCCGTATGGAGATTTGCTAATCTGTGCAGTGACACAGAAAGCTTGGAACAAAAGAATCAAAGAGTGTGCAGAGAATGAAACTATAGCTTGTAGCTTCTGCAAACAACCTCTCGCACCCAAGCAATGCGGGCTATCCTAGTATCCTCGAATCTCGATCGGTTCAGCAGTAACCGGCTAAGATGCGAACCGTTAATTGTCAGACTGAATGTACCAAGTTGATCAATCGACCAAATTGGGTACATCCAGCCTGCTGGATTCTCTTGTGATTATCGCTAGTGGCTCCTATAGCCCCTAGCAATAATCACTGTCTTCGCCCGGTGGGGATGGCTTTTCTGGCCAGAAGAAGACAGTGATTATTGCCCAGGCAGCACTGTCTGTGTTGGTGGAAGAATCAAGTGAATTTCTTTCCTGCAGGCCCGCCTAACTTTGGAAAGTGGGGGCACACCCTCATGTTGAATATTTATCTGAGGTTTTGAGGAAAGAAACTTGTAGGTGGCCTGCGTGCCAGACCAGGGCTTGGCTTTGGAAGCTGAGGCCTGGGAGAAACAAAAACTTTTATTGGCCTCTGTTCAGTGAGACTTTCCAGAATGAGCTCTAGGCTCTTTCTGCTGAGGAGTAAAGAGTACTCTTGTGGCCAGTGACCACATTCATGAGGGCATTCTGGGTGGCCTTGAAGAGACATCCCTCTAAGAGCATGTAGACTTTTAATTGTAGATCAAGGTTTCTCAACCTTTTTACCTGAGAAACCCTTGGCAAAAGTTTGAGATCTCGGGGTAACCACTTACCGCCCAAACTATAGCCGAATTGCTATGAGGAAGGCTCCAGCCGATGTAGGACTGCTGTTAGTGCCCAATAAGATTTGTAAGAAATGATAGCTACAGCACGGCTAGCAAGTTTTGGGAGTTTCAAGCAGCCGGGGGCATCTGTGATGGCTGGGTCCTCGGGACCCAGTGCATCACGAATCAGGGTAAAGGGCCAATGACAGCAGCCCTTTACCACATGATTGCTCCATCCAATGACAGAGTGATCACTATGTAAACAAACTGTTGTCATGCCCGGTTCAGCTCACTCCTCTCACCGATACAGCATGTGAGGAGATGAAAGAGATCCTTGCAGAAAAGTGAGTTGATTTTTTTGCTGTGCCCTGCAGTGCCAATACAGTGCCACCAGTGCTCTAAATTGCCACTACTGTGCTCATCAGTGCCACTACAGTGCTCATCCATCAATGCCACTACGGTGATCATCAGTGCCACTACAGTGCTCATGTAGTGGCATCGGTGCCATTACAGTGTGACTACTGTGCTCATCAGTGCCCTAATGGTGTTACTACAATGCTCATCAGTGCTACTACAGTGCTCATCAGTGCTTATCAGTGTCCTACAGTGCACATCAGTGTCATTAGTGAGTGCTTATCAGTGACCTACAGTGCCACTAATGAGTGCTCATCCATGCCACCCTATCAGTGGATTCTCATTAGCGCCCGTCAGTGCTGCCTCATCAGCACCCATCAGTGCAGCCTCATTAGACCAGCCTCATCAGCACCCATCTGCGTAGCCACATCTGTCCCAGTGTCCCTATCGCAGCAGCTTGTCACCACAGTCAAATTTTTTTTCCAGTGAAGAGGCATACCAACTTCTAAGCTTGACCGATGAGAGCAGCGGGGAAGCTCTCTGTATCCGAGTCCGATTCTGGTTCTGCTTTTGCACTCAATTTAGACAGTGGGTCTGCTACAGGATCAGAGGAGGAGGAAAGTGTGCACACCAAAAGAAGGTGTTCTGGTAGCATGCTACCACAATTAGAGCAGTGGCATCCACCAGCTGTGCAGTGCCATCCAACAGAAGTGCAGAGGCATCTATGAGAAATTGAGTATCTCTACAAAAAAGGCCAGGCACTAGTGGGGTGTCATCTCAGGCCCAAAGGGTTAGGACCCATGGCAGCCTTCCCTATGCCCTTCAAAACCCACTATGGCTTCCTCCTAATTCAGGAACAGCAACCGGTTATCCTCAATTGTGGCCCAGTGTAACCTATATGCCCAACAATTCCTCTCAAGTAACCTTCAAGCTACGCTTGTCCCTATGAGTGGAGAGAACAATGGAGGAATTTAGAATATTTTTGGGCCTCACTTTCAATAACCATGAATATGACAAATTATATAAAATACGGCCAATTCTACATTTTTAATCTAAGAAATCCGCCCAGTTATTTACCCCCGACCAAAATATCTCCATGGATGAGTGACCTGTCCCCTTCACTGGCAGGCTGAGCTTCAAGCAGTTTATCCCCAGCAAAGGGGCCCGATATGGGGTTAAACTCTACAAATTATGTGACAGAGCCATGGGGTACACTTATGCCTTCCTGGTGTATGAAGGAAAAGACACCCAGCTACATCCCCCCGAATGCCCAGAGTACATTGGATTCAGCAGAAATGTTGTTTGGGAGCTTGTAGATTAACTCCTTGAAAAGGGTCACCATTTATACGTGGAAATTACTACACAAGTTTGCCCCTTTTCCGAAATCTTCACAGGAAGAAGACTCCAGCATGTGGTACAGTGAGAGCCAATAGGAAGGGCTTACTGCAAAGGCTCGTTAGTACAAGACTACAACGAAGGGAGTTGGTGACTTTGCAGAATGAGGAGATAATGGCCATCAAGTGGAGGGACAAACGAGACATATACATGCTCTCTTCAATTCATAATGACACCTACCTGCAAATCCCCGGAAGGAACGGTCTAATTCAAAAAACAACATGTGTCCACAACTACAAATTGTTCATGGGGGGGGGGGGGGGGTCGACTTCAGTGATCAAATGATCAAGCCCTACCTTGCTGTAAGAAGAACCCACCATTGGTATAAAAAATGTCTATTTATTTTTTCAATTTGGCCATTTATAATACTTATGTAATTTACCGTAAATCCACCAAGACCCCCATAACCTATCTGCATTATCAACAAGAAATTGTCGTCGCCCTTTTGTACCCTGAAGGCCCACCAGAGCAGACTTCACAAAAGCCATATTTCTGAGAAAGTCCCTCACCGTGAAACAGGTCAAAGACGTCAAAAGAAATGCCGGGTGTGCTCCAGAGGAGGAGTTAGAAGGGGCACCAGTTTTTATTGTCCCCAGTGTCTTTCCCAACCAGGCCTCTGCATAGGTGACTGTTTCCACCCTTACCATACATAATTCTAAATTCCTGCCATTTGCTTTCACACCCCTTATGCCACTTCCTGCTCCTGAACTGACCCTGGACTGTTTTTTGACCACGCCTTTGCCTGCCGTCTAAACTGTACAAACCTCTGCCTGCTCCAGAACTTACCGTGGCCTGTAATTCGACCACGCTTCTGCCTACTGCTTAAACTGTACATACCTCTGCCTGCTCTGGAACTGATCCTGGACTGTTTAACCACATTTTTTGCCTACCTCTTGGACCGATCTTTTACCCTGCTACTGTAGTAGTGGAATTCATAACACAGGGGTCTCACATATGTGAGGGACTCCAGAATGTTTTTTCTGAACGACTATTTTGGTTTTCATATTCCTGGATTAGGGTCTGGAGACTGGAGGCTTTAAAGAGATTTGGGTGGGAGAAGCCTCTATCCGCCCCCATTCTTTCCTGACCGAGGCTCGAAGCTTGATATTTCTGCCTGCTGCCGACTTACTGCCATCATGCCTCTGCCTGCCACATGAACTGACCACACCTGTGACTGATACCTGTACTATTGACCAATATTTCCAAAAACTTGTGGAAAAAAAGTGACATTTTCAAAAGACTCATTATGCCTCATAGAATATACGTTGAGGTGTTTGCTTTCCAAAATTGGGTCATGTTGTGGGCGTTTTGAAGGCCCTGGAGCACCAGGACAATGGAAAGTGTGATAGGTAGGCAGGAAATAAGTTGTGTAATTTATGCTCCTAGAACGCCTGAAGGTGCTACTTGGATGTTGGGCCTCTGAAAGTAGCGAGACTATGTAAAAGTCTCACACATATAGTATCGCCATACTCAGGAGAGGTAGCAGAATGTATTTTGTGGTGTAGCTGTTGCAAGTATGCATATGCCATGTGAGAGAAATAATAGTATCTTCATTTTGAAAAGAAAAATTACAACTTCAAAAAACTCACTATGCTCTTACTGAATAGCTTGGAATATCTACTTTGCAAAAAGGGGTCATTTGGGGTTATTTGTACTTTCCTGGCTTGTTAGTGTCTCAAGAAATGAGATAGGCAGTCAGTACATCAGGTGTGATCAATTTTTAAGGATTGGCATCATAGATTGTAAACTCTATAACCTTCACAAAGATCAAATAATATACACTGATTGTGGGTTATTTTTACCAATGTAACAGTATAACTTTTGGCCAAAATTTATGAAGAAAAAACACATTTCTAACAAAAATGCATTTACTTTTTTTATTTATAGCGCAAAAAATAAAAAGCAGAGTGGTGATTAAATACCATCAAAAGAAAGCTCTATTTGTGTGAAAAAAGGACAAAAATTTCATATGGGTACAGTGTTGCATGACTGAGTAATTGTTAATCAAAGTGTGAGCACTAAAAGTTGAAAGTTAGCCTGGTTAGGACGGGAGTATAAGTTCCCAGTGGGCAAAAGGTTAAAATGATGTTCACATCTGCAGCTCACAGAACATTGGAGTGATCAGCGAGCTGCTGATAGAACTATTTTTAGAAATAGCATTCAATAGGGATTGGGCGGGGGGCGGAGCTAGATCATGGTGCCTGATAGCAGCGTGCAGCTGCTAGCTTCACAGTTCCCCAAAGGAAGCACGGTAGCAGGGTTTTTTTTTAACCCGCTAAAAGCAATTTATCTGGTCCCAGGAGGTGTGACTGTGTGTTGCTGTGGGATACAGGTTGGGTCCCCTCTGCGGCAGTGGTGGAGGAGAATGCGTTCATCTGGAGCATGGAGCTTAGAGGCTAGAGCAGAGTTGAGCGGCACTCTTGGAGTTTGGTTGCGACAGAGGATCCAGAGGGAGAGGTCAGAGCCAGGAATGAGCCGACACCGGACTGCTCAGAGCTCCGGAGCGACGGTGAGGCTGTCAGGGGAGGCGTCTCTGCCGGTGACGATACCGGCAACCAGCCTCCTCCTCTTCCTGCTCATGCCTGAGATCAGCTGGCCATGGCAGGGTGAAGCAACAGCTGATGTCAGCCACAGTGTGGAAAGCCCAGAAACCTACCACTCTGGAGCCATTGTTAACCAACCGCTGAACGTACATGGGAAACTCCCTTCTACAGCCAGCAATACAGTGAGTTTGTGTCTGTGTCTTTCTATTATTGCTGAAGATTAACCTCCCTGGCAGTATGATTATGTCAGATTTTTGCGTCTCAAAGCGGTACAATTATTTTGCATAGAAATTTGCCGTTTTATATTGTAGGCCTGTAATTCTTAGCAATAACACACTTAAATCTGTCCAAACAAGAGTCTAGTAGATACCCCCGGTATGATACAGTTTGAAACAAAAAATCATAAATTATAATATAATACATAAATATAAATAATTATAAAAAATAATAATATAATAATAATAAAATGAATTTCCCCTTGATTCACTATCGCTCAATTCTGCAAGTGTTCTAATTTACGATCGCTGTTTTCTAGCTGGTCTAAAACCACTTTTGACGTAAAGGGACACTTTTTGGTTGCTATGGACAATCTCCAGTTTCCAGGCAGAAAGAACAGTATATATCATATAAAGCTGCATGCAGGGCATTGGACAAAGCACTGGGGACAAAAGGGATGTGAAATAATTTCATACAGTAAGGTAATCTGTAAGATTACACTGTACTGTATGTATTATGATTTTTCAATTTTTTTAATTTGCCGCTGGGCTCCGCCCCCATGCGTCGCGATGCTCGCAGGGAACGGAGCCCAGAACACAGAGGCATTGGGCAGAGGACGGAACCCACGGACACAGCGGGGGGACATCGTAGGATCCTGGGGACAAGGTAAGTATACCGCACCAGGATCCTGCAATGCAATCCCGAGTGTGGCTCGGGGTTACCGCTAATGGTACTAAAATTTAACCCCGAGCCACACTCAGGAAAACCGCCAGGGAGATTAGATACTTGCAAGACATGTAAACTTTAGGAACTGCTTTCTGCCTGTATACTATCAGCTTCATTGCCATCATTCTATCCTGCTAAGCCTTCCTGCAAATAGCTGAGTGAAATGCCTAACTGCTTTGGCTGCCCTTAATTCCTTTGTTTAAGGACTTGCTCTCTCCCCCTGCTTCTCACCTATTCTGCTAAGCTTGCTCCTTGGCCAATTGCTGTTAAACGGTCAAGCTTTTAAATTGATCACTGTAACTAATTCTTTTTTTGCCATCTACAGTGCCTTGCAAAAGTATTCACCCCCCTTGACATTTTTTTGTGTTTTGTTGCCTCACAACCTGGAATTAACATGGATTGTTTGAGGATTTGCATCATTTAATTTACAGAAGATGCCCACAACTCTGAATATTTTTTATTTATTTATTTTTATTGTGAAGCACACAACAAATAGGACACAATAACAGAAAAAGTCAATGTGCATAACTATTCACCCCCTTAAAGTCAATACTTTGTAGAGCCACCTTTTGCGGCTATCACAGCTCCAAGTCACTTTGGATAAGTCTCTATGAGCTTGCCACATCTTACCACTGGGATTTTTGCCCATTCCTCCTTGCAAAACTGCTCCAGCTCCTTCAAGTTGGATGGTCTGCGCTTGTGAACAGCAATCTAAGTCTGACCACAGATTTTCTATTGGATTGAGGTCTGGGCTTTGACTAGGCCATTCCAACACATTTACGTGTTTCCCCTTAAACCACTCAAGTGTTGCTTTAGCAGTGTGTTTGGGGTCATTGTCTTGCTGGAAGGTGAACCTCCGTCCTTGCCTCAAATCACACACAGAATGGTACAGGTTTTGCTCAAGAATATCCCTGTAATTAGCACCATCCATCTTTCCCTCAACTCAGACCAGTTTCCCAGTCCCAACTGCTGAAGAACATCCCCACAGCATGATACTGCCACCACCAAGTTTCACTGGGGGATAGTGTTCTTTGGGTGATGTGTTGGGTTTGCGCCAGACATAGCGTTTTCCTTGATGGCAAACAAGTTCAATTTTATGCCGCGTACACACGAGCAGACTTTGTGTGGGCTTCATCGGACCTGCAGCAGACTTTTTCAGTCGAAAATCTGACGCACTTTAGATTTTGAACATGTCTCAAATCTTTCCGACGGACTTGAGTCCGGTCGAAAGGTCCGCTTGTCTGTATGCTAGTCCGATGGACAAAAACCAACGCTAGGGCAGCTATTGGCTACTGGCTATCAACTTCCTTATTTTAGTCCGGTCGTACATCATCACGTACGAATCTGTCGGAGTTTGGTGTGATCGTGTGTAGGCAAGTCCGTTCGTTGTGAAAGTCCGTCGGACCAGACCAGTCAAAAAGTCCGCTCGTGTGTACGTGGCATTAGTCTCATCAGACCAGAGCACCTTCCTCCATACATTTTGGGAGTCTCCCACATGCCTTTTTGCAAACTCAAAACGTGCCATTTTGTTTTTTGCTGAAAGTATTGGCTTTCTTCTGGCCACTCTGCCATAAAGCCCAACTCTATGGAGCCTACAGCTTATTGTTGTTCTATGTACAGATACTCCAGTCTCTGCTTTGGAACCCTGCAGCTCCTCCAGGATTACCTTAGGTCTCTGTGCTGCCTTTCTGATTAATGCCCTCCTTGCCCGGTCTGTGAGTTTTAGTGTGCGGCCCTCTTGGCAGGTTTGCTGTTGTGCCATGTTCTTTCCATTTGGTTATGATAGATTTGATGGTGCTCCTAGGGATCAAAGATTTGGATATTTTTTTTTTATAACCTAACCCTGACTTGAACTTCTCAACAACATTGTCCATTACTTATTTGGAGAGTTCCTTGGTCTTCATGGCAGTGTTTGGTTAGTGGTGCCTCTTGCTTAGGTGTTGCAGCCTCTGGGGCCTTCCAAAAAGGTGTGTATATGTAAAATGACAGATCACGTGACACTTTGTTTGCACACAGGTGGATAACATTTCACTAATTATGTGACTTCTGAAGGTAATTGGTTGCACCAGAACTTATGTGCTTCATAACAAAAGGGGTGAATACATACGCACATGCAAATGATTGTGTTCTGTTCCATCACATATAATTCAGATTAAAAAACATTGAATTAAAGGCTGTAATGTAACAAAATAGGTAAAAAGCCAAGGGGGGTGAATACTTTTGCAAGGCACTGTACCTGACGTTTTTGCCCTGTTGCGCTTGCCCATCTACATACTCTTAAACCTGAACAATCAGCTTTAGCAAAGGCAATAAGTTGGTGTAAACATTCTGGAACCTGAGATCTATTCCAGTTTGTTTTTGCTTGTGGGTCCACTTCAACTGAGTAGAGGCCCAGGAACAAGCATTGCTCCTCTGGCGAGGAAAGGAGCTAAAACAAACCAAGCAGAAGGCCCAAACTACAACTCGATCTAATCTTACTTGGTTAACCACTTCAGCCCCGGAAGGTTTACCCCCCCTTCATGACCATGCCATTTTTTGCGATACGGCACTGACAATTCCACGGTTGTGCGACGCTGTATCCAAATAAACTTTCTGTCCTTTTTATTCCACAAATAGAGCTTTCTTTTTGTGGTATTTGATCACCTTTGTGGTTTTTAATTTTTGCGCTATAAACAAAAAAAAAAAAAACTACAGTTTTGAAAAAAATAACAATATTTTTTACTTAATGCTTTAAAACATACCCAATACAAAGATGTAAAAAATCTAATTCATCCATCAATTTAGGTCAATATGTACTCTGCTACATATTTTTGGTACAAAAAAATCCCAATAAGTGTATATTGATTAGTTTGCACAAACGTTATAGCATCTGCAAAACAATGGGATTATTTTAGGAAATAATTTATTTTTTTTATGGCGACGATCAGCGATTTTTAGCGGGACGTTGCGGCGGACAAATTGGACACCTAGCTGACATTTTTGACACTTTTTTGGGGGACCAATGACACTAATACAGTGATCAGTGCTATAAAAAAGGCACCGTCACTGTACTGACACTGGCAGGAATGCGGTTAACATCAGGGGCGATCAAAAGGTTAAGTGTGCTCCTAGGGAGTGCTTTCTAACTGTGTGTGGGGTGGCTTAGCTGGAGGAAGACCGAGATCAGGGTTTCTGCTCAGCAGAAACACAAAATCTCCATCTTCCTCTCTGACAGAACAGCAGTCTGCTTTGTGTACATAAGCAGACCTCTGTCCTGCCTCTCCTGTGAATGATCAGTGGGTCCCGGCAGACATCACATCCGCTGGACCCACTGATTGGCTCCTGCTGTGTCCAATCACAGCGGGGCGGGTCGCCAGCGTCACGCGCGCCCCAGACCCTATGCACAAAATCAAGTACAGGTACATGATTTCACGCAGAAGGGCTGCCCTGTCGCAGTATATCTGTGTGGGGTGGTCCTTAAGAGGTTAAGAAAAACACAGACTGGGCGGAAGGCAGTAAGGCGGAATCAGCTTCATCCCAGTAAAACAAAAGAAAAAAAGAGAACTTGCATGGGAGAGGAGGAAGAAGAGGGTAAATCCCAATTGGAAACTACACAAATATCTAATAAATATCAATCTCCCCAGCCTAAAAGGCAGTAGAACAGATACAAGCTCTTCAACAATCCAACAACAGAAGATGATGGAGAAAGACCTAGACAACCCACAAAAAAAGATATGGCAGATTTGATGAATCATCTAGAACAAATGATTAAGGGAGAGCTGACTGCAGTAATAAGAGACTTACATGTCCTGCAACGAGTAGAAGAGATAGAGGAACACCTTGATGAGCACAGGCAGGCTATAAATTAGAGGTCGACCGATATGGGTTTTTCTCTGGCCGATGCCATATTTAGAAATCGCGGTGGCTGATGGCCGATATATGATGCCGATTTTTTTGGGCCGATATATTAGGCCGATTTTTTTTTTTTTTTTTCCCTTCATCTCATAAAATCTGACAGTTAGACCCCTTTCACACTGGGGCGTTTTTCAGGCGCTTTTGGGCTAAAAATAGCACCTGTAAAACGGTTCCCCTGCAGTCTGTGTGAAAGCTCGAGTGCTTTCACACTGAGGCGATGCGCTGGCAGGATGTTAAAAAAAAGTCCTGCAAGCAGCATCTTTGGAGCGGTGTATACCACTGCTCCACCACTCCTGCCCATTGAAATGAATGCGCACCGCTCCCGAAGCGCCTGCAAAAGCGTTTCGGCAGCAGTGCTTCAGGGGCGCATTTAACCCCTTCTTCGGCCGCTAGCTGGGTTATAAGTGCCCCGCTAGCAGCTAAATAGCGCCGCTAAAATGACGGTAAAGCGCCGCTAAAATTAACAGCGTTTTACCGTCAACGCATGCCCGCTCCAGTGTGAAAGCAACCTTAAGTAATAAGTGATACAGAAAATTTTTTATATTTAAACATTTATTAAACAAAACAAACCTCCAATCAGTTCACTTGTATGTAGAATTTAGATTAAAAAAAAATAACTATATCTTAAATATTAAATACACAAAAACAGGTAATCAAAACTTTGACGAAAAAAAATGGGCTAACTTTACTGCTTTTTTTTTTTTTTTTTTTTTTAATTTTATTAGTGTATTTTTTCTTTTTAAATTGCGTTTAAAAGACTGCTGCGCAAATACCGTGTGACATAAAATATTGCAACAACAGCTATTTTATTCCCTAGGGTCTCTGCTAAAAAAAAATATATATATAATGTTTGGGGGTTCTAAGTGATTTTATAGCAGAAAATACAGGATTTTTACTTGTAAGCAACAAGTGTTAGAAAAAGATTTAGTCTTTAAATGGTTAAACTGAAAACTTCTCCACAGAGTTCAGTCTATTGATAAAAGAACCTGAAAGAGATACAAATGTATCTTCTTATCAGACTTGGCAGGCTGCCCAGGGAGGAGAGAAGATAACTTCAGACAACTTGCAATTGACTTCTATTACAGAAGTCATTTGCAAGTCCCGCTGAATCTGCTTTTTTTTATCAGCACAATCGGCCAATGCCGATTAAGTAAAAAAAGCCAAATATCGGCCGATATATCGGTCGACCTCTACTATAAATGGAGCTGCGAGCCAGAGCTGAGGCCGAATAATTATAAATAAGGAACGTCCGATATAGACTTGAAGAACAATAAAAAAAAAGGAGTCGGCGCAACAACTTAAGGATCCAGGGCCTCCCAGAGGCCATTAAAGATAAAGATTTGAAAGTCACAGTGTGGGGAGTGTTTAATCAAGTATTGAAAAGAGATCTAAACTTCCCTTACGTTTTAAAAGGGTCCATAGAATACAGAGACTAAACAAAAACACAACAGACAGCCCTAGGGATGTAATTGCAAGATTCCATTACTAATACGAAAAAGAGAAAGTGTCACAGGGTATGAGAGAATCTAAGTCTATGCCTTTAGATTTTGATGGAGCAAAGTTACAAATGTTTTCAGATTTATCACTTGAGACACTAGCCCGTAGAAGGGCATTAAAACCAGTAATAACTCAACTGCAAGCTAAAAAAATCTTCTGTAGATAGGGTATTCCAGCATGTTTGACTGATAAAAATCAAGGTATTTCAGCAACTCTGTTTACCGCATCTTAATCTTAATAACTGGAAAAAGAAGCCCCCTGACTGGGACCAACTTGAAAGATTGTTCCTGGAATAACATTTGAAGCCTGAAGTAGGATACATGCAAATAGTTATAGAAGGGTAAAATTAGCAATGGTGGGACTTGGGCCAGAAAATTAAGATTTTGGGGAACTTGGGTAGTGTGGTTATGCTCACGCGCTTTCCCAGAACCATCCTCTATTTTTGTTAGATGAGGGCTGGGGGCCCGCATGAACATATGAAACCCTCCTGATAACCCATATGGGTGGATGTGAGGCTGAGTATAACATTGATTTACAGTGTTTCCCCTGGAGGGGACTGTTAGTTTTTTTTTTGGGGGGGGGCTTCATGGGGTTAGGTGTTGCTTATGTTATATGTATTTTTGTTGGTCACTAAAATGGTGCATCCCTGGACCCCCATCCGATTCCAATGACCATATTTTTAGGTTATGACCCCAATGAAAATGAATAACTATAATTTAAGAGGCCTAAATAGTCACACTAAGAGACATCAAATATATATCGGGAACCAAAAGAATATGCTGCCAATATAGCAATGTTACATAGTAGGTGAGGTTGAAAAAAGACAAGTCCATCAAGTCCAACCTATGTGTGATTATATGTCAGTATTACATTGTATATCCCTGCATGTTGCGGTCGTTCAGGTGCTTATCTAATAGTTTTTTGAAACTATCGATGCCCCCCCCCGGTGAAACCACCGCCTGTGGAAGGGAATTCCCCATCCTTGCCGCTTTTACAGTAAACAACCCTCTACGCAGTTTAAGGTTAAACCTGTGAGTTAGCCACGTGTCTTATTAAACTCCCTTCTGCAAAAAAGTTTTATCCCTATTGTGGGGTCACCAGTATGGTATTTGTAAATTGAAATTATTTCCCCTCTCAAGCGTCTCTTCTCCAGAGAGAATAAGTTGAGTGCTCGCAACCTTTCTTCATAACTAATATCCTCCAGACCCTTTATTAGCTTTGTTGCCCTTCTTTCTTCTTCCTCGCTCCATTTCCAGTACATACACAAGGACTGGTGCCCAGAACTGGAGAGCATACTCCAGGTGAGGCTGGACCAAAGTCTTGTTGAGCGGGAGAATTACTTTATCTCTGGAGTTGATCCCCTTTTTAATGCATGCCAATATTCTGTTTGCTTTGTTAGCAGCAGCTTGGCATTGCATGCCATTGCTGAGCCTATCATCTACTAGGACCCCCAGATTCTTTTCCATCCTAGAGTCCCCCAGAGGTTCACCCCCTAGTGAGTAGATTGCATTCATATTTTTGCTACCCAAATGCATTATTTTGCATTTTTTCTACAAGAAACACATATAAAAATGGTCATCCAAAATTAGTCTCAATTCAAAACTCAACATGGTATTATGATCATATTATGTTATGACATAATAAGAGATCAAGGGAAATAGCAATAGGATTTGACAGGAATACACAATTTACATTGAAGGCTATAGAGTCTGACCCAGAAGGACAATATATATTCATTAAAGGATCACTATACAATACTATCTGCACACTAGTAAACGTTTACTACCATAATAGATGACCTCCTTTCTTTTTGTAAAGGGTCCTTCAAGTGATTGTAAAGTCTCGTCTTTTTTTAGTTAAAAATACCATGTTATTCTTACGTGCTCTGTACAGTGGATTTGCACAGAGCAGCCTGGATCCTCCTCTTCTTGGGTCCCTCTTCAGGGCTCCTGGCCCCTCCCTCCTGTTGAGTACCCCCACAGCAAGCAGCTTGCCATGTAGGGAACTGGGCCACAGCTCCCTGTGTCCATTCAGACACAGAGCCGCAAGCCGGCCCCGCACACTTTTTCTTCTCATTGGATGACTGACTTTGATTGACAGCAGTAGGAGCCAATGGCACCACACTACTGTCTCACCCAATGAAGAGGGGAGTCCCAGGCAGCCGAGACAATCCTAAAACATCTGAATCTAGATGGGGCTCAGATAAGTATTAGGGAGGCTGCTGCACACAGAAGGCTTTTTATCTTAATGCATAGAAACCAGTCCTTTTCCTGTCAATCAATGCCGAAAAATAGGATTTTTAAAACAGCTCACCTGTAAAATCCTTTTCTTTGAAGTACATCACGGGACACAGAGCCATAGTAGTTACGATGTGGGTTATAGGCCACCTTCAGTTGATGGACACTGGCACGCCCTAAGACAAAAAGTGCACTCCCTATATAACCCCTCCAACTACTGGGAGTACCTCAGTTTTGTAGCAAAGAAATACGCGTGTATACCAAAGAAGGGAGGGACCTCTGTGTCCCGTGATGTATTTCAAAAGAAAATAATTTTACAGGTAAGCAGTTTTAAAAATCCTATTTTCTTATCGTACATAACGGGACACAGAGCCATAGTAGTTACTGTGTGGGATGTCCCATAGCAATGGCAACTGAAGGGAGGGAGACACAACAAAAGTAGGGCACTAAGAGACTGGAGGACTTATACTGCAGCCTGCAGTACACTGCGCCCAAAGGCGATATCCTCATGACCTTTTACATCTACTTGACAGAATCTGGTAAATGTATGGACTGAAGACCAAGTTGCGGCCTTGCAGATCTGAGCCATGGAGGCTTGGTGATGCACTGCCCAAGAAGCACTAACAGCCCTGGTGGAGTGCGCTTTAAGATGAAAAGGTGAAATTTTCCTTTTTAAACCGTAAGCATGAACAATCACTTGACGAATCCATTCAGAAATAGTAGATTTTGACGCTGCCTGTCCTCTTTTAGGACCGTCTGGCAACACAAATAAAACATCTGTTTTACAACCTTCAAATAGACCTTGACCGCTCTCACCACATCAAGAGAATGTAGTGACCTTTCTTCCACAGAACGAGGTTCTGGAAAAAAATTAAGGCAGAACAATATCCTGGTTTAAATGAAAACCTGACACTACCGTCGGTAGGAAATTAGGATGAGGCCGCAATACAACCTTATCCTTATGAATAATCAAATATGGCTCTTTACAAGAAAGAGCAACTAACTATGATACTCTTCTTGCAAAAGATATGGCAACCAAGAAAATTATTTTCCTCGTCAAGAGGACCAAGGGAATATCTTGTATTGGCTCAAAAGGCCTATTCTGTAATGCCAACAGGACTAAATTCAAGTCCCAAGGGTTCAGGGGTGACCTAACTGGAGGATTAATCCGCATTACCCCCTGAATAAAGTTAAGAACCAGAAAGTGTGAAGCAAGTGGTCGTTGAAAAAACACTGATAAGGCTGACACCTGGCCTTTGATAGTACTCAAGGCCAGCTTCATCTCAAATGCCATCTGCAGAAATTCAAGGATCCTACCTATGATATATTTCCTGGGGTACCAACCCCTGGATTCATACCAGGAGACATATGCCTTCCAGACTCTATAGTATACGACTCTGGAGGCTGGCTTCCCAGCATTAGGCAAAATAGAAACTACTGAACCTGACAGCCCACGGTCTTTCAGAATGTGGGTCTCAATAGCCAGACCATTAAATTTAGCGTTTGTAAGGTAGGATGGAATACTGGACCTTTGCGAGAGAAGGTCTGGCCATAGTGGTAGAGTCCATGGGTCCCCTACTGCCATCTTTACGATCTCTGCAAATCAAGATCTTCTGGGCCACAAGAATCACCTCCTTTCCTTCATGCTTGATCCTGCGAAGAAAGCGTGGAAGCAGCGGAACAGGAGGGAATGCATAGATCAGTGAAAACTGATCCCACGGAAAAACCAAGGCATCTGTTCCGCATGCCATCGGATCCCTTGTCCTTGACACAAAATTGTCGATCTTGTTGTTGAACCTGGACGCAAACAGATCCACATCCGGAATTTCCCATCTTTGACATATTGACAGAAAGATATCGGGGTGAAGAGACCATACCCCCGGGAACAACTGTTGGCGACTCAAGTAGTCCGCCTGCCAATTCTCTATCCGTGGAATGAAAATTGCTGACAGACAAGGAATGTTGTCTTCTGCCCAAGATAGGATATGATTCACCTCTCTTTGGGCCGCACGACTTCTCATGCCCCTTTGGTGATTGATATAGGCCACTGCTGTGGCATTGTTGGATTGGATTCTGGCAGGACAATTCTGTAGTCTGAGCGTCCAGGCCTTCAGGGCCAGGCGTACTGCCCGAATCTCTAGGATATTGATGGGCAAGGTCATTTCTGATTTTGACCATTTCCCTTGGACAGACGCTTCTTCCAGGACTGCTCCCCAACCCAGAAGGCTCGCATCTGTTGTTACTACCTTCCAGGTAACTGGTAGAAAGGATTTTCCTTTTTGAAGATTCTTGGATATCAACCACCAACTGAGGCTTTGACAAACTTTGGGGGATAAACGCATTGGGAAGTCCAGAGCTTGGACCTTCTTGTTCCAAGTTGACAGGATACTGTTTTTCAGCAGTCTTGAATGAAACTGTGCATAAGGAACGGCCTCGAAAGAAGCCACCATCTTTCCCAACAATTTTATGCAAAGTCGAATAGAAGGATTCTTCTTTGTTTTGACCAACTGAATCAGTTCCTATATGGAACGGATCCTTTCCTGGGGCAAAAACACCCTCTTCTGAACTATATCTATGATCAGCCCCAAGTACTGCAATCTCCTTGATGGTTTTAAGGAGGATTTCTCTAGGTTGAGAATCCAACCTAGGTATTCCAGGTAGCTGACTGCGGTGACCAAACTTTGGTTTAAGTGGGCTACCGACTGATCTATCAAGAAGGCTAGTATCGTTATACCTTGAGCCCTTAATCTGGCTAAAGGAGGAGCCAGGACCTTTGTAAACACTCGAGGTGCAGTAGCTAGACCGAAGGGCAGAGCTACGAACTGAAAATGAAGATTTTCTACCTCGAAGCTTAAATATTTCTGGTGAGCGGGGAATTTTGGCACATTTTATTTATTTATTTATTTTTGGTACTTATATAGCGCCGTCAATTTATGTAGCGCTTTACATATACATTGTACATTCACATCAGTCCCTACCCTCAAGGAGCTTACAATCTACCATAAGATTCTACGCACATGTACCAGCCCTAGCATAAGCTGCGGGGCCTAGAGAATAGAATCTTTCACAGCGTCTACTATAAAACACAACGCCTCTGATATCCCGGCCAAATCTAGGGCCTGCTTATCAGGAATAATTTTGAGTACCTCTATAAACTGGTCTTTTAGAGACAGATACCCCGATCGCTGGCAGCACAGGCTGAACCACTGAACCTGGGAGCGAAATATAGTTTTTAAAAAGGAATTCCAATTTCTTATCTGTTGGATGCTTCAGCATTTGAGCATTGTCTACAGGACAAGTCAGGTTTTTGTCCACAGAGGATATAGCAGCATCAATTGCTGGAATCCCCCATTTCTTGTTAAATTCTTCCTCCATAGGATAAAGTGTTGAAAACTTTTTTGGAGGAAAAAACTGTTTATCTGGGTGCTCCCACTCAGAATACATAAGCTTTTTTAGCCATGAATGGATAAGAAAAGCATGAACAGTTTGAGGGGGCTTTAGTGAACCCAAACCAGAAGTGGGCTCATCCACTGACTCCGCTGCTGGCAGCAAAAATATGGAGTGGACCAATTTAGTGAGAGATTGTACCAACAACCTTTCTTGTGAACCTGGTCCTTCCGTATTAGGTTCTTCGGAAGAGGAGTCACCGGCCTCTTCCTGGTCCCCTGAGAGAAATTCATCATCTCTTGCCCCTTGTTCCTCAGCATGAGGGTCCTGAGCAATGGACGGGGACCTGTTACACTTAGTCCCACTCTGGGATGCGATTAAAGTATACATTTTTTGCTCCAAGCCTAAAATGGTTGAAGAAAAAACCTCCTTAGTAATATATACAGGGGCTGCAGTGTTAAGCGCAGCTGCAACACTCGTCCCTCCTGATGGCTCACTCTGACCAGCCATATTACTCTCAGGGGAGGATGCCATCTTTTTTGAGATGATTCTAGGCTTCCATGTGACTGTACAAGTCTTTCTAGAGCCCTTTTCTGAGGTGTTTTTTACCCCCCCTTCCGACCCTAACTCGATGCACAAAGCAGAGGTACTACCAGAAGGAACGCATCCACTGCTTGAGCAATAGTCCAGCCCTGTCGCCGCTATTAATGCTCAGCCTGATACATTAGTAAATGTGTCAAAAGGAATGCCTGTGTCACCAAACCTCTTTCATGCCACCTTTGCTCTTGTGTCCCTCCACAGCTTGCAGCAGCAACAAAGGTGCCTTTTAAACACTTTTTCCCGCGCTGGGCGTTGGAGGATTTCTTAGAAAACTCCACTTACCTTTCCCGCCGTAGGGTTTTATGTGGTAAAACCAACAGACCCAATCTTCACCCTTCATGGTGGGTTCCGTTAAACCTACAGGAGCTGGGGATCCTCGGTGAAACCCACAATCCTGGACCTGTAATAGCACCGCCGCCAGTAAAACTTTATAGCCTTACTACCAAAAGCACTGGATCCCGGGGTCCAGCTCTCTAAAAGAGAAGCGTTTACAGGCAAAACCTTGTTTCTTCGCATACGAGGCCCGGGTACCATTCAATTCAGCCTAAAAGACACTTTGAATGGATCCGGCTGCATGGCTAGCCCCAGCATGGATTGCTCCAGTGGAGCTCTGCACAGCACATCTTCACTCGTGACCAGCACCTTAGACACTGGCGAAAAAAACTGAGGTACTCCCAGTAGTGGGATGGGTTATATAGGGAGTGCACATTTTGTCTTAGGGCGTGCCAGTGTCCATCACCTGAAAGTGGCCTATAACCCACATAGCAACTACTATGGCTCTGTGTCCCGTGATGTACGATAAGAAAGGTTATTTGACAGGTTGGACTGGGATTATATGCTCTCAACTTTATGACATCTTGGGCTGGGCCCACACATGTATAAATGTATAGAGGCATTATATTCCAGACCAGCAGCTCAAGTACAAGTAAATGGGACCCTGTCATGACTATTTGGCCTCCATAATGGGACACGACAAGGACGTCCACTCTCTCCATTGTTATTCGTGCTATCTCTAGAACCGCTCATTGCTACAATTCTGGCAAATCAAGGCATCCAGGACATAGAAATAGCTGGGAAAGAACATTAGGTATCTGCATTTGCACATGACATCATGTTTTATGTATCTAATCAAAGACAGACACTGCCGAATATTTTAATGGAACTGAAAAGATATAGGGTAATCTTAAACTTAAAGGTCAATGAAAAGAAGTCTGAAACATTAAACATTTCTGTCCACTTAGAGGAGAGTGGGGCCCCCTTGATCCCTGTACTCTTTTAAATGGAAACAGAAGGGCTTGAAATATCTATCTAAGCATAAACTTGTCAGCAACGGATTTATATCAGGATAATTATCTACCTCTCCTCAGTAAAATCAAGTTGGACTTAAACGTTTATCCTGCTGGTAAGCTTTTTTTGGCTGGGCAGAATAAATGTGATTAAAATGGTGACTCTTCCGAAGGCTCTGTATATTTTTCCGGCGCTCTCGATAAATATACCGGGGGCTTATTTTAAAACTCTTAGAGGACTGTTAAAAATTTTTATCTGGAAACATAGAGGTCCACGTGTTGAGTATAAAATGCTTGTTAGACCCAAGTTATCTGGGGGATTGTCATTACCAGACTTTGAGAATCATCACAAAGTGGCAATCCTGGCAAGAATAGTTGATTAGACGCATAGTGCCCCTTTTAAAAACTGGGTACAATTATAGGATATAATCCTATGAATGAGACATGGATGAGCGAGTTTGGGGTGGAAGAACTTGACTGGCCTGCACAGAGTCCTGACCTCAACCTGATAGAACTTCTTTGGGATGAATTAGAGCGGAAACTGCGAGACATGCCTCCTCGTCCAGATCAGTGCCTGACCACACAAATGGGCTTCTGGAAGAATAGTCAAACATTCCCATGGACACACTCCTAAACCTTGTGGACAGCCTTCCTAGAAGAGTTGAAGCTGTTATAGCTGCAAAGGGTGGGCCAACTCAATACTGAACCCTATGGACTAAGACTAGGATGCCATTAAAGTTTATGTGCGTGTAAAGGCAGGTGTCCCAATACTATACTTGGTAATATAGTGTATATCGCTCCTTTGATGGGATCCTAATGCCGCGTACACACGACCAGTTTTGCAGTAGGAATAAACTCCGAAGGTTTCTCCGACGAAATTCCATAGTCCGACCGTCAAGAATGCGGTGACGTACAACACTTACGATGGGACTAAAAAAAGGAAGTTCAAAAGCCAGTAGCCAATAGCTTTTGTCTCGTACTTGCTTCAGAGCATGCGTAATTTTTGGTCCGTCGGAACAGCATACAGACGATAGGAATAGTTTTCCCGATAGGAATTGGTTCCTTCGGAAATATTTAAAACATGTTCCATTTCTAGGTCCTACAGAATTAAAAAAAAAAAAGTCTGATGAGGCATACACACAATCGAAATAGAGGATGAAAAGCTTCCGTCTGACTTTCTGTTGGACATTCCGCTCGTGTGTACGCGGCTTTAGAGATGCACCTTTTACAAATGTTTGTCAGTGTATTTATGTTGTGTCGTGTTTGAGATGTTAGTTTATTGGAAGAATACTGTTTGGGCTTTTTTAAAGTAGTGTTTTATGTTTTGTCATTTTTGTGTCCTAAATTGAATAAAAAAGAATTTATACAGAAATAGCATTTAACAGAATCAATACCTACCTAATGTGAAACTTGTGCTTGCTTTTTGCTGCACAGATGCTCATTTCTGGGTCAAACTTGAGATAAGCAATGTACAGGCGGGCAGCAAGGTGGGATACCGGGGGGTCAGCAGGGAATAACACAAGAGGTCAAGCAGGGCAGAGTACATGGGGGGAGCAGGGCACATTACAGTACCCGTTTCCTTCTAATGCAGTAGGACGCAGGGAAGCGACTAGAAAAGTGCTGGTTGTGGTGCGCTGTTCCCCCTGGCCCCCCCCTCCCCACCTGTTCATCCCATATGATATAACATAGCATCTTAAATGGACAGGAGGGTGGAAGGGCCAGTGGGGAATGGCACACCACAACAAGCACATCACAGCTGCTTCTCCACGCCCTTCTGCATGTGTCGGCAGTGGGGATGCAATCTACATGTCAGCTGCCTGCAACTGACAGGAAGATTGCTGTGGAACCCCTAAAGACCTCTCACGGAACCCCGGTTGAGAAACCCTGTTGTAGATCATCAGTTTAGTCAAATGGTTCTCTTTATTTTTTTTATGACTTATAAAGGAGGACTTATAGGGAGATGAGGTGGGAGCAATCCATCCATGCTATAGTTCAAAGCTGCACACATCAGTTAAAATTGCTCTATGACCAAAGTACCAACTGCCATAGTAATCAGATCTCTTCTAATAGCTCTAGACCAGTCAGCTAGGGTTTGATAGATTAAGGTGGCGGCCAAGAAAGGTTGTCATGCAGGACCTGCCAAAAGAGAACAAAGTTCTCAAAAGGGCCTCAAACCATTTGTCGGCAGGGTCCTTAAAAATAGATGCATCCTCCACCAGGATGGTAGAAGCTTTGTTAAACTTGGACACTGCTGGATCCACAGAGGGGCAGCCCGCCTTTTAACAAAGTCCTCTTCACATGGGCACAAGGCTGATGTTTAAGGTGGTACAAAGAGTTTGTCAGGATTTTTCCTGAACTGAGACCAGGGGATTATGAAGGCATCCAATGCCAGTGCTATAGGACCCTTGGGCCTGGCCACAGAGGCAACAATGTTGAATCTGGAGGCCAGGATATCCACATCCAAGGTTCCCCATCTCGAATATAGAAGGTTGATGATCCCAGGGCGAAGGGCCCATTCCCCTTGGTTCAGGCAGTGATGGCAGGTAATCTGCCTTCCATTTGTCCACTCCTGGGATGTGGACAACAAAGATTGCTGGACAGTGTTTCGCTGTCCATGAGATAATCTGGCTTGCTATCTTCAAAGCTGCATGACTCCTGGTATCCCCTTGGTGGTTGATGTAGGCCAGTCGTGGCATTGTCTGATTGCACCCTAACTGGGTGTCCTCTTACAAGGGGTTCCAGTGGGGCAGAGCTAACCTTATCGCTTTTAGCTCAAGAATATTGATTGGGAGCCTGGCTTCCAGCTATGGCCATGCGCCCTGAATTTTGTGTGACTAGAACTGGCAAAAAAACTGGCATCTTTGCTTATCACTTTCCAGTGATATGGAGGGAATCACTTCCCTGTTACTAAACCTGGGCTGGAGAGATCCACCAAGCTAGGGAATTTCTTGACTGGCTGGACAGGAGCATAGGTAGGCTGACAGCATGCTTGTTTATTGCCAACAAGATGTTTTGTTGGAGAGGTCTCAAAGAAAACTGGATGAATATAACAGCAGAGCAACAAACTAAAAGTGATTGTCTCCTGAAAAGTGTAGTGCTGATGAAGTCCTTCTTGGGCCTTCGAACAAAAGTTCCTTCTTCGGAAATTCTTTCTAAACCTATATTTGTGACATTGGATACAGATGCTATGCAGCACCTCATATTTCCCGCTTAGGAAAATGAGCTTTGAGCCCACTTATCTGCAGTCTCCTGGGGCACCCAAACAAATTTCTGCTATATACGCAACATTGAATAGCCGTGGCTCTCTGTCAACCATCTCCCACGTGCGGCATTGGGAAAGAGATCTTGTGACCTCTATCGATCTTGAGGACTAAGGAAGCAAAAAGGACCAAAAACCAAAATGCTCTTTTAACACGACTATCCTGGAATCAGCTTACAAAGTTCTTTTGAGGTGTATTGGGTCCCTGCCGCATAGCTAATCATAGTGATGCTTCAGGGGTTGTGGCGAACATGATGATACCCTCCAAGTCTGGGGTTTGTCCGAGATTGCATTTTGGTCCAGTCTTTGGATTGCCCCTTAACCCAATTAGGGGGTGGGCTACAGCATGGCAAATGAGGTTTAATGTAGAAAAATGTAATATAATGCATTTGGGTGGCAAAAATATGAATGCAATCTACTCACTAGGGGAGAACCTCTGGGGGACACTAAGATGGAAAAAGACCTGGGGGTCCCAGTAGATGATAGGCTCAGCAGTGGCATGCCAAGCAATGCCAAGCTGCTGCTAACAAAGCAAACAGAATATTGGCATGCATTAAAAAGGGGATTAACTACAGGGATAAAGCGATAATTCTCCCACTCTACAAGACTTTGGTCCAGCCTCACCTGGAGTATGCTGTCCAGTTCTGGGCACCAGTCCTTAGGAAGGATGTACTGGAAATGGAGCTAGTAAGAAGAAAGAAGGGCAACAAAGCTACTAAAGGGTCAGGAGGATATTAGTTATGAAGAAAGGTTGCGAGCACTGAACTTATTCTCTCTGGAGAAGAGACACTTGAGAGGGGATATGATTTCAATATACAAATACTATACTGGTGACCACACAATAGGGATAAAACTTTTTCGCAAAAGGGAGTTTAACAAGACTCGTGGCCACTCATTAAAATTAGAAGAAAAGAGTTTTAACCTTAAACTACGTAGAGGGTTCTTTACTGTAAGAGCGGCAAGGATGTGGAATTTCCTTCCACAGGCGGTGGTCTCAGCGGGGAGCATCAATAGTTTCAAGAAACTATTAGATAATCACCTGAACGACCACAACATACAGGGATATACAAGGTAATACTGACATATAATCACACACATAGGTAGGACTTGATGGACTTGTGTCTTTTTTTAACCTCACCTACTATGTAACTATGTATATGTAACGTGGGCGACCGCAAGCTTTTTGGTAAGCCCTTTTCAGACATTTTTTTACTATATCCACATATAATGAGTCTATCTCTGAGGGCAAGTCCTCCCTCTCAAAATCTTGTGGATTAGAACAGTTGCGCTTAATGCATAAGTATTGTCCGTATGGAATACTTTTAATTAAATTGGTGGGGTGTGAGCTGGATGGTGTTACCGGTCATTTCCTTCTAAACAATGATGTAACCACTTGGCCATCAGGTTGGATGGAAACATTGAGATCTAAAAAGGTGACACTGTTAAGATATGGTATGGGTGAAATGGAGATTAAAGGCATTATCTTCTAGTTTGTCCAAAAATGCCAAGAGTTCCACGTGTGGTCAAGTCCACAGCATGAGGATGTCGCCCACGTTCAGAACTTCTTTTTAAATGGGGAAATTTGGGACCCCCTATTAAGTGACACTGTCAAATTTATCACTACTTATACTTATCATCATATTATAATTAGACAAACGGTTCAAAAATTCTGGTACCTTTTGAGCACCGATGATATCATAGGGAAATATGTCAAATCGAGTCCGGAAATAGTGTTTAGATGTTAACTAGTTCATATTAACTCCACACAACATCAATTGATACAGGAGGGTCCTCTGGGTACCTATACATGTGAAGATTGCCCCGAATGCCCTTATATTAGGGAATGTGACACATGTATATTACCCAATGGGGAAAAATTCAGGCCCTTGTACCACATAAACTGCACAACGACAGGGGGTGGTCTATCTCATGACCTGCAGTTGTGGTGTGTTTTATGTGGGAAAAACTAAACGTCCTTTTCACAAACGCATCCATGACCATGTATATTATGTACCAAAGTTAAACACCCCAATTGGATGCCATATAGCTTTAAAACATAACTACAATACTCTAGCTATGAGTTTCATGGCATTAGATCATGTACAAGAAGATCCTAGAGGGGGAGACTTTGATAAATTGGTCTTACAACGTGAAACTAGGTGGATCCACCAATTAAAGGCTCTCACCCCTCCAGGATTGAACAATGCGATCAGCTTTGCACCATTCCTTTAATTGTTTTTGCTTAATGATTACTATATGGACTGGCGTTCTTTGCCCTGTTGCCCCTCCGTGGCTTTTTCTGGGTCACTGTGTTTCTGGGGCCTTCATTTTTCCAGAGCTCAATGATGTGATCAGCTCCACACTTATTCTTTAATCACCATGTGCGGTGATGTGCCTTGTCCTATGACCCTGTTTTAGGCCCTTTTACGAATCGCCATATTGCTTCATATGTATGGGTTAATATGTGGGACCCTCTAAATTGTCAATTTGTCAAAATGTTTGAAACTAATCATAGGTAATATCTTACTTTAATAATGGCATATATTACATTGTGCATGTAAAATTTCTCCCCTATTAGTGGCTACGATAGGGGAATCCAGGTATGGGCATTGCCCTTTCTCAAGATGGTGGGCTATGACCTGGGCGTATGTGGCTGGCCATGCCCCCCGCCCCTGCATGCGAACATGCCCCAGTCTCTGCTGGGGTGAGGGGAACCTTGTCCACCCCTCCTCCTTGTTCCCAGCATGCCCATGCGCGAGCAACACCCGTCGCGTGATCGCGTCACAGCACATGTGCCGGTCTATCTGAAGCTGCCATGGCCATCTTGGTATTGGTCCAGCATCCAAGTAATTGATTCTGGCCGCCGGACCACAGCAGGGGACAAATATTATTATTACTTCCATTGAGTGAATGTGAGGAATTAAAATTAAATGTAAATCATGGTTATTTTATAGACCAAATGTGAGGAATCCAAACTGAACATATGAGAGAAGGTTACTTGTCAACCATTTAGTTAATGGACCACCTGTGTCACCACGATAGCTGAAATGACGCAAATGTTTAAATCATTTTATATGGCTGCAATACATGAGGTCAATATTGAATCTTGAGTCAAGAATATTTCTAAAATCAAGGTATGTGTGACTTAAGCCCTTATGGGTCCCCTGGGAGGAGGGTACACAGCCTATTTTGAATATGAGATAATTAATAATTAAATAAGTGAAGGTTTAGGTGGTATCTCTGGCACCCACCAATTGAAAGAATTAGTGAAACATTAAATAGAAGTAACTAAGTTGGAGGAGAAGGGGAGGGAGATCCCATCCCCTTGGGGCCCCTGTGCAATGTATGGTTGAACTGTGAGGAATATCTGGATACATGTTGCAGTCCTTGGTGAGGAGTTGTATTTGAAAATGTATTATATTGATATGATTACTTAAAGCGGAGTTCCACCCTAAAGTGGAACTTCCGCTCATCGGATTCCTCCCCCCCCTCCGGTACCTCAATTGGCACCTTTCAGGGGGGAGGGGGGGTGCAGATACCTGTATAATACAGGTATCTGCACCCACTTCCGGGAATAGCTAGCTGCAGCTAGCCACAAATGCCCGCCCACCCCCGTTGTGTTCTGGGAAATACACAGTTTCCACAACACAACGGGGACCAGTGTAGACGCGCAGCGCGACTCGCGCATGCACAGTAGGGAACCAGGCAGTGAAGCCGCAACGCTTCACTTCCTGATTCCCTGACCGAGGATGGCGGTGGGGGCAGCTGAGAGACAAGCGATCGATCGGCTGCTGACATCGCTGGACCCTGGGACAGGTAAGTGTCCATTTAATAAAAGTCAGCAGCTGCAGTATTTGTAGCTGCTGGATTTTAATATTTTTTGTGTAAGTGGACCTCCTCTTTAAGTCCAAATATGTCACTTGACTTAGATGGCAGCAATTCAAGTCTGCTACCTCCTGATAAAGAGGACCATGTCCATGAAACACGTTGAGCGGAAAGACTAAATATAACTGCAGTGGTTAAAAATGATTTATAACTGTATTTTATTATATGTCTACTAGATGTTAAATTAAAAAAAAAAAAGAAATTAAAATGTTATAAATCTTACTAAAACGTTGTGCCTCAAAAGTCCCACATGTTACTATAGATATGGTTTCGATACAGAAGTGACCATGAGCTTATAGCAGAGGAGGAATGTAGGTCCATACGGCGTACGGACCTGGCCAGCTGGAAGCAGAGTTAAAATAAACCTATGATAAAAATTATAGACCATTTATTTCTTTGTACTTGAGAAACTTACAAAATCTGCAGGGGATCAAATAATTATTTTCCCCACTGTATACTGGACAAGAGAGCATTTCGGGAATTCTGCAAATTTGACTTTGGGCAGGTTTTGATTGATTTGAGAAAAGAGAGGTTAACCACTTGCGTTGTTTTACGTTGCTATTTTGAGGAAGAATATCGTTGTTATGGCAGCAGCTAGTTGCTATAACCTCGGTGTCCTCTTCTTCAGCGGGTGGTCCGGTTTCAAATAAAAATGGTCTCTGCGGCGGATTCATCGATTTCATCGGCGGTGGGAGAGGGCCCCTCCGCCGTTTACCGGAGCCGTTGGCAGTGGCTGAGGCGGTTGGGTCCTTTCTCCTATTAGGTATGGAGACGAGTGAGGGGAAGATGGCCCGCACCCATCTCCATATCATTGTCAAAATGTCACTTCCGCCCATAGCTCCTAAAAGGGACTTCTTTTATTTTTTTTGTATTGCATTTTAGTGCAAACATGAGATCTGAGGTCTTTTTGAGCCCAGATCTCATATTTAAGAGGTCCTGTCATGCTATTTTCTATTACAAGGGATGTTTACATTCCTTGTTATAGGAATAAAAGTGACATTTTTTTTTTTTTTTTTACAGAACAGTGTGAAAATAAAAAAGGTAAAATAAATAAGAAAAAAAAAATAGTTTTAACCACTTAAAGACCAGCCTCGTTTTGGAATTTAGGTGTTTACATGTTTAAAACAGTTTTTTTTTGCTAGAAAATTACTTAGAACCCCCAAACATTATATATTGTTTTTTTTTTCTAACACCCTAGAGAATAAAATGGCGGTCATTGCAATACTTTTTTCACACCGTATTTGCGCAGCAGTCTTGCAGCTTTTTTTTGAAAAAAATTCACTTTTTTGGATAAAAAAATAAGACAACAGTAAAGTTAGCCCAATTTTTTTTTATATTGTGAAAGATAATGTTACGCTGAGTAAATTAATACCCAACATGTCACGCTTCAAAATTGCGCCCGCTCGTGGAATGGCGTCAAACTTTTACCCTCAAAAATCTCCATAGGTGACGTTTAAAAAATTCTACAGGTTGCATGTTTTGTGTTACAGAGGAGGTCTAGGGCTATAATTATTGCTCTCACTCGCGGCGATACCTCACATGTGTGGTTTGACCACCGTTTTCATATGCTGGCGCTACTCACCTATGCGATCGCTTCTGCGTGCGAGCTCGTCAGGACGGGGCGTTTAAAAAATTTTTTTTTTACATTTTTCTTATTTATTTCACTTGATTTTATTTATTTTTACACTGTTTAAAAAAAAATGTGTCACTTTTTTCCTATTACAAGGAATGTAAACATCCCTTGTAATAGAAAAAAGCATGACAGGTCCTCTTAAATATGAGATCTGGGGTCAAAAAGTCCTCAGATCTCATATTTGGACTTAAATGCAATAATAAAAAAAAGGAATTTAAAAAAAATGACATTGAAAAAATGTGCCTTTAAGACGTATGGGCGGAAGTGACGTTTTGACGTCGCTTCCACCCTGCAGTGTCATGGAGACGGGTGGGGGCCATCTTCCCCTCACTCTTCTCCATGCACAGCTAGGGAAAGGATCGCCTCGGCCACTGCCAACGGCTCCAGTAAGTGGCAGAGGGCACCGGATCGCGGCAGAAGGGGGGTCCCCTCTCCCGCCACCGATAAAAGTGATCTTGCGGCGATTCCGCCACAGAGACCACTTTTATCTTGTAACCGACCAACAGCCGAAAACGGGTATACCGGCTTATGGCAGCTAGCTGCTGCCATAACAACGATATCCGCCCACAAAGTAGGGGCGTATATGTACATGCGGCGGTCGGCAAGCGGTTAAACGCGCCCCGTCCCGCCGAGCTCGCGCGCAGAAGAGAACGCATACGTGAGTAGTGCCCGCATATGAAAACGGTGTTAAATCCACATATGTGAGGTATCGCCGCGATCATTCGAGCGAGAGCAATAATTCTCGCCCTAGACCCCCCCTGTAACTCAAAACTGGCAACCTGTTGAATTTTTTAAACAGAGATTTTTAAGGGTAAAAGTTTGTCGCCATTCCACGAGCGGGCACAATTTTTAAGCATGACATGTTGGGTATCAATTTACTCGGCGTAACATTATCTTTCACAATATTAAAAAAAATTGGGCTAACTTTACTGTTGTCTTATTTTTTAATTCAAAAAGGTGTAGTTTTTCCAAAAAAAGTGTGCTTGTAAAACTGCTGCGCAAATACGGTGTGATAAACTACTGCAACGACCGCCATTTTATTCTCTAGGGCAGGGGTCCTCAAACTACGGTCCGCGGGCCACATGCGGAGGGTGACAGCGAGACAGGAGGCGCGTAGAGTGACAGCGAGAGCGGAGGCTTCAGGCAACAGCCTACTAACAAGTGAGGACCCCTGTCCACCCCACTGTCCCCCTCTCTGTCCCCCCCAGTCTGTCCCCCTGTCCACCCTACTGTCCCCCTGTCCCCAGTCTGTCCACCCCTCTGTCCCCCTGTCCCCAGTCTGTCCACCCCTCTGTCCCCCTGTCCACCCCACTGTCCCCCCCTCTGTCCCCCTGTCCACCCCTCTGTCCCCCTGTCCACCCCACTGTCCCCCCCCTCTGTCCCCATGTCCACCCTACTGTCCCCCCCTCTGTCCCCCCCTCTGTCCCCCTGTCCATCCCACTGTCCCCCTGTCCATCCCACTGTCCCCCTGTCCATCCCACTGTCCCCCTGTCCATCCCACTGTCCCCCTGTCCACCCCACTGTCCCCCTGTCCACCCCACTGTCCCCCTGTCCACCCCACTGTCGCCCTGTCCACCCCACTGTCGCCCTGTCCACCCCTCTGTCCATCCCACTGTCCCCCTGTCCATCCCACTGTCCCCCTGTCCACCCCACTGTCCCCCTGTCCACCCCACTGTCCCCCTGTCCACCTGTCCACCCCTCTGTCCATCCCACTGTCCCCCTGTCCACCCCACTGTCCCCCTGTCCCCCCCCCCACTGTTCCCCTGTCCACCCTACTGTTCCCCTGTCCACCCCTCTGTCCCTCTGTCCCCTGTCCACCCCACTGTCCCCCTGTCCATCCCACTGTCCCCCTGTCCATCCCACTGTCCCCCGGTCCATCCCTCTGTCCCCCGGTCCATCCCTCTGTCCCCCGGTCCATCCCTCTGTCCCCCGGTCCATCCCTCTGTCCCCCGGTCCATCCCTCTGTCCCCCGGTCCATCCCTCTGTCCCCCGGTCCATCCCTCTGTCCCCCGGTCCATCCCTCTGTCCCCCGGTCCATCCCTCTGTCCCCCGGTCCATCCCTCTGTCCCCCTGTCCATCCCTCTGTCCCCCTGTCCACCCCTCTGTCCCCCTGTCCACCCCTCTGTCCCCCTGTCCATCCCACTGTCCCCCTGTCCATCCCACTGTCCCCCTGTCCATCCCACTGTCCCCCTGTCCATCCCACTGTCCCCCTGTCCACCCCACTGTCCACCCCTCTGTCCCCCTGTCCACCCCTCTGTCCCCCCCCTCTGTCCATCCCACTGTCCCCCTGTCCACCCCACTGTCCCCCTGTCCACCCCACTGTCCCCCTGTCCATCCCTCTGTCCCCCTGTCCATCCCTCTGTCCCCCTGTCCATCCCTCTGTCCCCCTGTCCATCCCTCTGTCCCCCTGTCCATCCCTCTGTCCCCCTGTCCATCCCTCTGTCCCCCTGTCCATCCCTCTGTCCCCCTGTCCACCCCTCTGTCCATCCCACTGTCCCCCTGTCCACCCCTCTGTCCCCCTGTCCACCCCTCTGTCCCCCTGTCCACCCCTCTGTCCCCCTGTCCACCCCTCTGTCCCCCTGTCCACCCCTCTGTCCCCCTGTCCACCCCTCTGTCCCCCCCTCTGTCCATCCCACTGTCCCCCCCTCTGTCCATCCCACTGTCCCCCCCACAGTCCCTCTGTCCCCCTGTCCATCCCACAGTCCCTCTGTCCCCCTGTCCATCCCACAGTCCCTCTGTCCCCCTGTCCATCCCACAGTCCCTCTGTCCCCCTGTCCATCCCACAGTCCCTCTGTCCATCCCACAGTCCCTCTGTCCCCCTGTCCATCCCACAGTCCCTCTGTCCCCCTGTCCATCCCACAGTCCCCCTGTCCATCCCACAGTCCCTCTGTCCCCCTGTCCATCCCACAGTCCCCCTGTCCATCCCTCTCTCCATCCATCTGTCCCCCCCTCTGTCCCCCTGTCCATCCCACAGTCCCCCTGTCCATCCCACAGTCCCCCTGTCCATCCCACAGCCCCCCTGTCCATCCCACAGCCCCCCTGTCCATCCCACAGCCCCCCTGTCCATCCCACAGCCCCCCTGTCCATCCCACTGTCCCCCTCTCCATCCCACTGTCCCCCTCTCCATCCCACTGTCCCCCTCTCCATCCCACTGTCCCCCTCTCCATCCCACTGTCCCCCTATCCATCCCACAGCCCCCCTATCCATCCCACAGCCCCCCTGTCCATCCCACAGCCCCCCTGTCCATCCCACAGCCCCCCTGTCCATCCCACAGTCCCCCTGTCCATCCCACAGTCCCCCTGTCCATCCCACAGTCCCCCTGTCCATCCCACAGTCCATCTCACAGTCCCCCTGTCCACCTCACAGCCCCCTGTCCATCCCTAAGTCCATCTCACAGTCCCCCTGTCCATCCCTCTGTCCATCTCACAGTCCCCCTGTCCATCCCTCTGTCCATCTCACAGTCCCCCTGTCCATCTCACAGTCCCCCTGTCCATCCCTAAGTCCATCTCACAGTCCCCCTGTCCATCTAACAGTCCCCATGTCCATCCCCCTGTCCATCTCACAGTCCCCCTGTCCATCCCTAAGTCCATCTCACAGTCCCCCTGTCCATCTCACAGTCCCCCTGTCCATCTAACAGTCCCCCTGTCCATCTCACAGTCCCCCTGTCCATCCCACTGTCCATCCCACTGTCCATCCCACTGTCCATCCCACTGTCCATCCCACTGTCCATCCCACTGTCCATCCCACTGTCCATCCCACTGTCCATCCCACTGCCCCCTGTCCATCCCACAGTCCCCCTCTCCATCTCACTGCCCCCTGTCCATCCCACAGTCCCCCTCTCCATCCCACTGTCCCCCTCTCCATCCCACTGTCCCCCTCTCCATCCCACTGTCCTTCTGACCACTCTGCAGTTCCCCCTCCACCCCACTGCCTCCCCCTGTACATCCCGCTAGTGTGGGGTTCTTTGGGGTGCTGTGGTTAGGGTGGTTCACTTTGGGGTGCCTTAGATATGATGGACTGATTTGGAGTGTTGAGATAGAATGAGCCACAAGCTGGTCTAGGTAGGAGGAGAGCGGGACTTTTATCACAGCGCGTCCGAACTATAGTCCGGCCCTCTAACAGTCTGACTGATAGTGAACTGGCCCCCTGTTTAAAAAGTTTGAAGACCCCTGCTCTAGGGTGTTAGAAAAAAATGTATAATGTTTGGGGGTTCTAAGTAATATTCTAGGAAAAAAAAAAAACTGAATTTAACTTGTAAACACCAAGTCTCAGAAAGCGGCTCGGTCCTTAAGTGATTAAACTCTAATTTGTACCTCTAATTTGTACTCCTTCAAAAAAAAACCCACAGGTCTGAGACATTTAAGAGCCAGGCAGAGGTAAACTGTAGCAGACACGCAACCCCCCCCCCCCCCCCACTCCTACAGATAAACGCACCCCTTAGAAGCTGCAGCCTGGTCAGAGTGTGAAGGTGCACTGAATTTAGTCAGGTAGGTTGTTTGTTGCATGCCTAAGATAGCACTAAAACCTAGATAGCACTAGAGAGTGCAGCAAACTGAGTGCGGACCATCCTGTTTAACCAAAGTTTCAATGATCCAGATGCATTGCTCCTATTGTTAAATTAAAAGTTGATTGAAGAATCTGAAGAGAAAATTATAAACTTGAAAGCTAGGAGTGATTTCTCATTTAAGTGGTTGTAAACCTCAGACATGAAATATGAACAAAGCATACCCCTCTATAGCGTGTACTTGTCTCCAGAGCACTAACTGACATTTCTGTCTGCTGCATTCCTCTCCACCCCCTTTTTCTGAAAGCTCAGACAAGCTCTATTAATTCTGGACTTTGAACAACTGTAGAGAGAACACTTCAGATAAACAGGTACAACTTATGTAGGAGGATTTGTATTATTTTAGTGTCTTACCCGAGGCCAGCACTTCACTGGGTATATGTAAGGGTTTACAACCACTTTAAGAGAGAAGAGGCCCTTCACCTTAGACCACTAGCAAAAAACTGAGGATTCGCGGATCAGGGTAGGGTCCAGTCACCTGAAGGTACCAGTCTATCATACATAGTCTATGAATACTTAGTCTGTGCCCTGCACTGTACAATAATGTTATATTTATTTTGTCTTAAAAGCCAAGTTCCATTTTCAGGAGGTGAGGTAAGCAATGACAGCCTATTTCCCTCAGTATAGGTGTTCCTTAATCTCAGCCATTGGCAAGCAAGGAAGGTTTCTGCTTTTATAAAATACAGATCTGGTTCTACTGGCTTATCTAAAAATGTGTATATTTAACAAAAAGAAAATATGGTACATCAATTCAAAAGTGCTTCAAGGTAAATGTTGCAACAATAATGAACAAAACAAAAATAAAATACTGAATTGAATACTGAAATAGTGATTTGCTAAGTGAAATGACCTGCTTGTTGCAGTGGCACATAATGTGTGATGGAATTAATATTATCAGTCTGCGATTAAAGACATCATACAAGCACACCGTACTGTGTTACCTCAGCATCTATTTCAATGATCTTTGCCTCCTCCTTATGGTATATTCTGGAATTGTCAGTTGAATAATATAACAGGCAAGAGTCTCCTTCACTACACAACCTGAAGAACAAAGATCATTATTTTTTTTATAAAGCGTCAACATATCCTGCAGCATACAAAGGCTTAACAAATACAAAAAACAAGAAATCCAGCCATACAAGGGACCATTTTGCCAGCACAAAAAAAAAGATCTAAAAATTCCATAACAAGGCCTAAATAAATTATACAAAGTACTATGTCAGAGTTAACAAAAGTGAATGCTGAACATTGCCTAATATTTAAACTGAGTGACACTGCTAGTTGTAGATAGAATTACTCTAAAATTAAACTAAAATCCAAATACCATTATTGCTCTATTATGAGACCTTTGCTTTCATTTTTGCAACTCCCCTTTTTTGATGAGAAGATAGGGCAATAAGACATCACCTGTATTAATTCTGTGTATGAAAATGGATACTTTAATTCACCTGCGTAATACCGCTAACACCCAGAGGAAGGATGAGTGTCTTGCCAGTTAAAGCTCAGCTCTGCGCAACTAAAAAATATATACCTTGCAATGGGGCTGTGCCCACACTGCAAGGGTTAAATCGCTCAGTTTATGCTTTTCCCACTCTGGCGGTGGACTGTCCCTCCTCGTCATCAGATCCAATGTAGGGCTCATAGGGTGGCGAGTGTGCCTGGGCACACCCTAATCAACCTCTGCATGTTAGTGTAGCCGCATATCGGCTGTCTCCCGAGATCTGCCCGCTGGGCTGCTGTGAAATGTTGCATCCAAGAGTGTGTGTAGCCCACACTGCCTGTGAAACAGTTTCACATTGAGCAGATAGTGAGGCTTGCAAAAGCTGCTCATTGTGTGTGAAACTGTCCGGTATTGGAACTGCTTGCAGGGAGAGAGACCAGCTGTCAAAACTCAGCGGTGATGTTGGGACCAAACAGCTATCAAACACCAGCCAATGGGATGGGGTCTGGGCGGGCCGCTATGTGTATGTGGCTCCGCCCTTTCTTAAGCAGCTCAATCATTGGCTGGTGTTTGATAGCTGTTCGGCCCCGCCCATCCCCGACAGCGCTGCCGAGTTTTGACAGCTGGTCTCCCTGCAAGCAGTTACACACACACTGAGCGGCTCTTACAAGCCTCAGTATCTGCTGCATGTGAAACTTCCCCTTTTCTTCTGTCAGTGCTTCCTATCAGTGCCAACCAATGCCACCTATCAGTGCCCATCAGTGCTGCTTATGAGTATCAGTGCTGCCCATCAGTGTCGCCTATTAGTGCATATCAGTGCCCAGTGCTGCCCATCAGTGCCACCTATCAGTGCCATTTCAGTGCTGCCTATTAGTGCCCATCAGTGCTGTCAATCAGTGCTGCCTATCAGTGCCAACCAATGCCACCTATCAGTGTAAATCAGTGTCAATTAGTGCTGCCTATCAGTGCCACCTATCAGTGCCACTTCAGTGCCCATCAGTGCATACCAATGCCACCTATTAGTGTAAATCAGTGTCAATCAGTGCCACCTATCAGCGCCATTTCAGTGCCCATCAGTGCTGTCAATCAGTGCCCCTCAGTGTTGCCTATCACTGCCACCTATCAGTGCCGCCAATCATATGCCACCTATCAGTACCAATCAGGGCCCCTCTACAGATAATTGCAATACAAATTAACTTCAAGTGCAAGCGCTTTTGGAAGAATGGTCAAACATTCCCATAGGCACACTCCTAAACCTTGTGGACAGCCTTCCAAGAAGAGTTAAAGTGGTTACAGCTGCAAAGGGTGAGCTAACTCAATATTGAACCCTATGGACCAAGACTGGGATGCCATTAAACTTCATGTGCGTGTAGGCAGGTGTCCCAATACTTTTGGCAATATAGTGTGTGTGTGTATATATAAATATATATATACATACACATATATACGCATGTGTGTTTTAGCTTTGGGGTGCACACCCTAATGCAATAGGCTCCACAGGCCTATGGTAAGGCTATGGACCCAGCTTTGGTCTTATTGACGTCAGGACCCTAGACTAGCCTTTTTCAACCGGGGTGCCGCGGCACCCAGGTGTGCCATCTAAGGTCACCAGGGGGTTACCTGGCATCCTGGTAGAAAAAGGCTGTCACATGAGATTGAACTCCCAATCCCCAGCCAAACTGTAAATCGGCACTTCGGGAGTTTAGTCAAGCAGTGACTGCAAAGTGAAAGCAAGGGAGAAGTGTCTTGCCAAGTGGGTGCTCTGCTCTCTGCCTGAGTGCAGGTCACACCATTATCAGCTCCACTAGGTCCTACTGCTCACCTCATCTGGTATCAACCTGCGGAGAAATCTTCACACCTGCATCACTCATCTGTGGCACAGCTGGCAACCCCTGCTTCGTTGGGCACTTCTTTGAGCCCACACGCTCTCGGCACACCTCTAGTGACAGCAATTCACGCAAATATACGGCCCTTTAGAGCCAAGGAAAAGTGGCGGAGAGGCTGCATATCTGCGCGAGGCAGGTGCCAAGATTTTGTTGGTTCCTATGCAACTTGCCTTCGCAGCAAAGGGAGTAACACTTAAGCCTAAGGCCTGTTAGGGCCTTTGCCAGTCCTGGAGCTCCCCTGGAAAATGCTGTTCATGGACTTCATCATAGTGGATCTACCCCCTTCTGAGGGATTCACTTTAATTTTTGTAATAGTAGACTGATTGTCTAAAATGTCACATTTTGTATCTATGGGCGTACCCCCTCTGCCGCAGACACAGCCCATGCCTTCATAAAGGAAATAGTAATGCCCTGTACACATGACCGGTTTTGCCGTTGGAATAAACTTTAAAGGTTTTTCCGACGGAGTTCCGACGGAATTCCGCTCAAGCTGTCTTGCATACACACGTTCACACCAAATTCCGACCGTCCAAAACGCGGTGACATACAACACGTACGACGAGACTAGAAAAAGGAAGTTCAATAGCCAGTAGCTTCCTTCTCGTACTTGCTTCAGAGCATGCGTCGTTTTTGGTGCGTTGGAACAGCATACCGACGATCGTTTTTTCCAATAGTAATTTGTTCTGTCGGAAAAATATAGAACATGTTCTCTAAGTCCGTCTGAATTTTTGACAGAAAAAGTCCGATGGGGCATACACGGTCGGAATATACGATGAAAAGCTCCTATCAGACTCTTGCTGTCGGAAATTCCGCTCGTGTGTATGCGGCATTAGGCTCTATGGCCTGCCCAGAAATATTGTCTCTGAGGAGTACAATTTATCTCCAGATTCTGGAGAACTCTTTGCAGAGCCTAATGCCGCGTACACACGAGCAGACTTTCCAGCGGACTAGGTCCGATGGTCTTTGCGAACCAACGGACTTGGCCACACACGATAAGTCCGTTCGGTTTGAACGTGATGACGTAAACGGGACTAAAAAAGGAAGTTCAATAGCTAGTAGCCAATAGCTTCCCTTGCGTCATATTTGGTCCGTTGGACCAGCACACAGACAAACAGTTTTTCCAATTTTAGTCTGTTGGACTTTGAGTCCGTCGGACAGATTTGAAACTTGTTCTATTTCTAGGTCCGTCTGATTTTTATCCCGAAAAGCTATTGGACTAGCCCACACATTATCGGATTGTCCGCTGGACTAATCCCGTCGGACCCAGTCTGCTGTAAAGTTCACTCGTGTGTGCGCGGCATTAGACATTGACATCTGCTTATCCTCAGCCTACAAGCCCCAAATCAACCAAACCTCAATACAAATCTCAAATACATCTATCAAATCTGAATAAATAATTGATCAATGTGTAATGTGACAGCTTTCAATTAAATTATTAATTAAAATTAAATAAAAAATAAAAATAATTATGCTGTGCTAAATAATATGCAATACACACCCATTAAATATGGATACCGAAATACATACACAGTTAGCATAAACACAAACTGGCAGTGGCGTAGCGTGGGTTGTCAGCGCCCGGGGCAAGGCAAGTAATTTGCGCCCCCTAACCTGCGGACAATTTGCACTCCCTGAGTCCCTTCCCTTCCTACAATAATACTGACCTACCTGACCACTAATCTGATTCCTATACTGACCACTACACTATACAATACACTGACCTATCTCATTCCTATACTGACCCTTACACTGACCTACCTGATTCCTATACTGACCACTACACACCCCACCAACCTACCCGATTCCTACATCGACCACTACAATACACACTGACCACTACACTATACAATCCACTATACACTGACCACTACACTACACACCAACCTACCTGATTCCTATACTGACCACTACACTATACTACTACACTACCCACTACACAATACAATATCCACTGACCACTACACACCACACTGACCACTACACTAAACACCACACACTGACCTACCTGATTCCTATACTGACCACTACACTATACTACTACACAATACACTACACTATCTACTGACCACTACACACCACACACTGACCACTACACACCACTAACCACTACACACTGACCACCACTAACCACTACACACCACTAACCACTACACTACACAATGACCACTACACACCACACTGACCACTACACACCACTACATATTGACCACACTACACACCACACTGACCACTACACTACACACCACTAACCACTACACACTGACCACTACACACCACTAACCACTACACCACACACTGACCACTACACACTGACCACTACATTGACCACCACTAACCACTACACACCACTAACCACTACACACTGACCACTACACTACACACCACACTGACCACTACACACCACTACACTACACATTGACCACACTACACTACACTACACTACACACCACACTGACCACTACACAATACACTACCCACAGACCACTACTACTCAATACACTACATACTGACTGCTACACAACACTCTACCCACAGACCAATACACTACCCACAACACTATACCTTACACTATACACTAACTTTCTTGCTGCTCTCTCTCCCCAGACCATACCTACTCCCCCCAGGCCGAGTGAGTCTCTTACCTTTTTTTCTTCCATCTGCTCTGCCTCTGCGCTGCTGACTATCACACTGCCTGCCCCGGCGGGGACATGATGATCAGTGACCCAGGCCGGAGAGGAGGAGGAGGAGGAGAGGAGGAGAAGACAGCGGCCACAGACTGCCTGCCGGGACGGCCGACGGGGACATGATTGGTGACCCGGGCCGGAGAGGAGGAGCAGGAGAAGACGGCGGCCACAACGAAGGCCAGCCCCGCTCCCCCGCGATTGAGGACAGGCCAGCCTCACCTGCCGCACATGACCCCTTTCGCCCAATCACAGGGCGCCAGGGGCCGACCTGAGAATTAACATGGCGGCCGGAGCGCGGGGTCACAGAACACAGAATTTAGATGTATGGAGAGAGGGTGACACATACTGGAGCAGGATTTCGCCCCCCCCAAATGTTGCGCCCGGGGTCTACGCCCCCCCCCCCCCCCCTCACGCTACGCCACTGCAAACTGGTGATCAATATGTGATGTGATAGGTAAAAATTCAAGGGAGTGAAAAATACAGATGCACAATAAAATATAATAAAATATAAAGTGCTCATGTGTCAAACCATAAAGTTCATAAAAAAGACCATAAAAAAGCTAGTGAATAGATCAATAATCAAAGTGCTCATGTGCAGAAATGTATCACTTAATGGCTGCGCTGAATAGTCCATACAATCCAAAACCACTTGGTAGGTGATCACACGTGCCAAGGTGTCTTCCCTTCAGTGATCCCCTAGGTAGTAAATGCTCACCTTGGAGCGTGCGACATTGCACTTAAGCTCAGTCTAAACACGCATTTGAACCTCCTCTGGGTTCAGAAGGGAAAAACTGCATCCTGGACTGGCATATACCTTAAATACACAGCCGCAAGATCTGAATCGTGCCTCTCTCCGCAGCTCCCTCCACTTTCCGCTCTCCCCAGGCTACGACAACCCAGATATAGAAAACCATTCATTTGAAAAGAGGACCTTGGACCACTGAGCAACAGTCCTGTCCTTTTTCACCTTAGCCCAGGTAATACGCTTCAGACGTTGTCTCTTGTTCAGGAGTGGCTTGACACAAGGAATGCGACAGTTGTAGCCCATGTCCTGGATACGTCTGTGTGTGATGGCTCTTGAAGCACTGACACCAGCCGTAGTCCACTCTTTGTGAATCTCCCCCAAATTCTTAAATGGCCTTTGCTTTGCAATCCTCTAAAGGCTGTGGTTATCCCTGTTGCTTGTGCGCCTTTCTCTACCACACGTTTTCCTTCCACTCAACTCTCCACTCTTGGATACAGCACTCTGAACAGCCAGCTTCTTTAGCAATGACCTTTTGTGACTTACCCTCCTTGTGGAGAGTGTCAATGATTGTTTTCTGGACAACTGTCAAGTCAGCAATCTTCCCCATGATTGTGTAACCAGACTAGGAGACCATTTAAAGGCTCAGGAAATCTTTACAGGTGTTTTGAGGTAACCAACTGATTAGAGTGTGACACCATGGGGTTAATTTACTAAAGGCAAAAAGACTGTGCACCTTTCAAAGTGCAGTTGCTCCAGAGCTTAGTAAACAAGGTAAAGCTTCGCTTTGAAAAGCATGCCCAATCACCTGTAAGGAAAATAAATAAAAAAACAGCATTTTTTCTTGCACATGATTGGATGCTGGAGGTCAGCAAAGCTTCTGCTCATTTACTAAGCTCTGGAGGAACTGCTCTTGCAGAGTGCAACTGCACTTTGCAAAGTGCACAATCTATTTGCCTTTAGTAAATCAACCCCCATGAATCTACAATATTGAACTTGTTTACAATCTTCAAATTTTCTGAGATACTGAATTTTGGGTTTTCACTAGCTCTAAGCCATAATCATCAAAATTAAAAGAAAGAAAAGCAACACTCTGTGTAATTAACCACTTCCGCACCAGCCGCCGCAGTTTTACTGCGGCAGGTTGGCTCCCCTGCGCGAAAACACATAACTATACGTTGGCTCACGGGGTCCGGATAGCAGGCGCGTGCCCACTGCACAGCGATCGTGAGCTGGAGACACAGAACAGGGATAAGTGTGTGTAAAAACACACGTCCCTGTTCTGTTCTGACAGGAGTGACAGATCCTTTTTTTTCCTATTAGCTAGAAACCACTATCTGTCACTTCCTGTAGTTAGTCCCTCCCCCTTCAGTTAGAGTTACCTCCCAGAAAACAGAGTTAACCCCTTCACCGCCCCTAGTGTTAACCCCTTCACTGCCAGCGACATTTTTACAGTAATCAATGCATTTTTAATCGCACTGATCGCTGCATTAATGCCAATGGTTTCAAAAATGTGTCCAATGTGTCCGCCATAATGTCGCAGGCACGATAAAAATCGCAGATCGCCGCCATTACTAGTAAAAAAAAAAAAAAATAATAAAAATGCTATAAATCTATCCCCTATTTTGTAGACGCTATAACTTTTGCGCAAACCAATCAATATACGCTTATTGCAATTTTTTTTTTTACCAAAAATATGTAGAAGAATACATATCGGCCTAAACTGAGGAAAAAAATGGTTTTTTTATATATTTTTGGGGGATATTTATTATAGCAAAAAGTAAAAAATAATGCGTTTTTTTTTCAAATTTGTCGCTTTTTTTTGTTTACAGCGCAAAAAATAAAAACCGCAGAGGCGATCAAATACCCCCAAAAGAAAGCTCTATTTGTGGGAAAAAAAGGACGTCAATTTTGTTTGGGTACAACGTTGCATGACCGCGCAATTGTCAGTTAAAGCGGCACAGTGTCGAATCGCGAAAAAGTGCTCTGGGTCACGAAGGGGGTAAATTCTTCTGGGGCTGAAGTGGTTAATCTATATAATATATGAGTTTCATTTTTTGAACTGAATTTTACTGAAATAAGTAACTTTTTGATGATATTCTAATTTTTTGAGATGCACCTGTATGTGTGTGTATATACATTGCTCAGCATTAATGAGCACACCCCAAAAGATTTTTAGAAAAACCTTTACTTTCCTTTCAGAATCAACATTTTCTATGAGACACTATACTACAAAATACTCCCACAAATGTGGGCTTTTGATTGCAACCAAGATTTGTTAATTTGCACACACAAAAGGTGTTTTTCAAGACCATGTTGCAAAAATGAATACACCCCAATGAAAGTCTTAGGAGGAAAGCTACATTTTAGACAACAAAATCCTAATTAACAAGAATTCAACTACAAGGGAGTCTAATTATTAACCACTTGCTTACTGGGCACTTAAACCCCCCTCCTGTCCAGACCAGTTTTCAGCGCTGATGCACTTTGAATGACAATTGCGCGGTCATGCTACACTGTACATTTTTATCATTTTTTTTTCGACAAATAGAGCTTTTTTTTGGTGGTATTTGATCACGTCTGCGGGTTTTATTTTTGTTAAAAAAATGTAAAAAGACCGAATTTAAAAAAAAATAAAATTTTTTAAATATTTTGTTATAAATTTTGCAAACAGGTAATTTTTCTCCTTCATTTATGTACGCTAATGAGGCGGCACTGATGGCACCGATAGGTGGCAGTGATGGGCACTGATGGGCACTTATCGGCACTAGTTGGTTACACTGATAGGCAGCACTACTAGGTTGCACTGATTGGCACCACTGGTGGGCATTGATAGGTGGCACTCATGGGCATTGTTGGGGGCACTGGTGGGCACTGGCAGGTGGCACTGGCAGGGGGTACTGGTGGCACAGATGAGGCAGAATTGCCTCTTCCTCTTTGGGACCGATGTCCCTTGCACATAAGACGGTGATCGGCTTTTTTTTCTCCTCACGCTTTCAGTGGGAGGAAAAAAAAAAAAAAAAGATTACCGAGCTTTTGTTTACATCATGTGATCAGCTGTCATTGGCTGACAGCTGATCACATGGTAAGGGGCCAAGAGGTTGAACAGGTGTCCAGCAGACAAGTGATTATAAAAAGAAGGTATTTAAAGAAAACCCCTTCCTATTTCATGCTGTCAGCAATGGCACCACATGAAAAGAAATGTCACAAGGCCTGAGAAAGAAAATCATTTCTTTACACAAGAAAGGTGAAGGCTACAAGAAGATCAGCAAAGCTTTACTTATCAGTCAGAAATACTGTAGCAAACGTGATACAATTTCAAATTAACAAAGGTGGAACTGCAACATCTAGGTCATCCATGGAAGTTATCGCTTCGACAGGAGCATCTTCTGATGAAGAGTTGAAGAAAATCGCCATGCAAGTTCACTGCAGTTAGCTAAAGAAGTAGAAAGCCAAACTGGGGTGATTGTTTCTCATGACACAATATGGCATACACTGCAGAATAATGGCATGCATGGGTGTCGTCCATGAAGAAAGCCTCCCCTAAAGCCTATGCACAAAATAGTCCACCTAGAATTTGCCAGTGCCTATGCTAAAAAAGAAGACGACTACTGGGACTCTGTACTCTGGAGTGATGAGACCAAGATAAATAAATGTTTATGGAACTGATGGCTTCAAAACTGTTTGGCGTTGCAAAGGTGAGATGTAAAAAAGAAAAATGTCTGATGCCTACAGTGAAACATGGTGGTGGCAGTGTCCTTCTGTGGGGCTGCATGTGTGCTGCTGGTGTCGGGGAGCTGCAATTCATTGATGGTATCATGAATTCACAGATGTACTGCTCTATATTGAAAGAGAAAATGCAACCATCACTCCATGCCCTTGGTAGTCGTGCACTTTTACAACATGACAAAGATCCAAAACACACATCTAAGGTCACTGTTGCATTTCTGAAGAAGAATAGGGTGAAAGTGATTCAGTGGCCAAGTAGGTCTCCTGATCTGAACCCAATTGAACACCTATAGTGAATTCTGAGGAGACAAGTTGAGAATCAATCTCCATCCAGCATCCAGGCTCTTAAAGAGGTCGTTCTTGAAGAATGGAAAAGGTAGATGTTGCAATATGTCACAAACTTGATAATTCTATGCCTAGAAGACTTGCAGCTGGCCTTGCAAATCATGGAGGTCATACAAAATACTAGATGTAGTTGTTTTTGTTGTGGGGTGTACCCATTTTTGCAAAAAAAAATTTGAGTAGAAGATTGCAATCTAAGTTATACTATTAACCCGACTTTCATGTAATGAGCTAAACAAATGTTCTATAAAACTCAGTTTTGTCAAAATTTTGGAAATTGTTCTTGTGTTCATTGAGATATTGATTAAAATCATACTTTTCAAAAGGGGTGCACTCATTTATGCTGAGCACTGTATATATGTGTGTATATATATATATCTATATCTATATATATGCGTGTGTGGTATGTATGTATGTGTGTGTGTTTATATGTGTGTATTTATGTGCGTACATGTGTTCACATGCATGTGTATGTATTTACATTACTTCTAGTCCTGACCCCTATTCCTGTATGGTTAGAGCGGATTTTTTTTATGGCTTCTTCATAATACCAGCAAGAACATGCCACTCCTCTGAAAAGCGATTTATGTGCAGATCACTTTTTTAGTGTTTTAACCCCCTAAATGCAGCATCACCCCACCGCAACTGCGTGCAATGCACACAGTTGTGGGATGATTGCAGCAT